>JAUDYJ010000005.1:75255204-75855204 GCA_030761175.1 Masticophis lateralis | reverse complement strand
CTCAAAACTATGGCAAGCTTTGCAATGGTACTCAGCTCACCAGCCAGTTTTGATGGATTTTTCCCAAGTCGAATGAAGTTGGAATGCCAAGTAACATATTGCTGCTATAATGACAGAACTGATTCCCATGCACTCTTGGTAAAGAAAAGTTAGAGTCAGATAGTTGAGATTAATCCAATACATAGTTGAGACTGTATCACCAAGAATTGGATCATCAGCAAAGAAATCATAGAATACATTTTGTTATTTTCACTGATCTTATGCAAGAATCTGTTTTATATAAAATGCCAGATTTGGGCATTTGTCTGGGGTAAGACAAAAAAAAAAGTTGTATTTAAGTAGACAGATGATAAATAGTTCATAATAGATAGATAGATAGATAGATAGATAGATAGATAGATAGATAGATAGATAGATAGATAGATAGATAGAGTTTCTGCTTTTAAAATTATGATACAATATTTTGCAAACAATAATAGTCATTGCTGGGCATCTATTAAACAAAAGACTAGGTGAGAGAGAATTTGTCAAGTGTGTATATGTGTGTTCACACATATACAATCTTACAAGCCAACCTTGTTCTCTCTCAAAACATTTACAACTTGGTGATTGAGGCAACCGGCTTTTCTTTATTGCTGGTATTTGACATATTCCCCATAGACTTTTCTAATAAGAAGCATGATGGCAGCAAATGTAGAGCATTTTAGAAATTATCAACAAATAGCACTAACATCAACCCAACTGCTCCTCTGGGTGTTGACTTCGGAACCTTCAGTAATAAAACAATGGAAACCTTCTCACTTGGCAAATGTACAAACTCTATACAAAAGCATAGCATAGTTGGACAAGACACAAGATAAGGGTAACTCGATAGGGATGCAGCAACTACCAGTTAAGGTAAGTGGGACTTTTACAAAAAGTTCAAGGTTGACAATAGAAGAGATGGTGCATTGACTCCCAATCTTTTTTTCAGCTATGTGTGCTCTTGTTCATATGTGAAAAGGACAACGACAAAAGTGAATGTCACTGTAGGAAATGCATTCTCTTTGACTGTAATTTTAAAACCATTGTACTTAAAAAACCAACAATGATACAAAACAGCTGGGACACTCCACACATTCCCCACAAACTATCATCCTATGCTTCAGATACATTATTTTACAGTAAAATGTAGCCTTGACCATCAGCTTTAAAGAGAAGAAATGGAGATTAAGTCTACACCATAATTGTAATTGTCTTTTGTGGTCATTAAATCAGCTAAAATAAACAGAAAGAAATGATTAAGTTTTGCTGAAGTAACTTAAGTCTTTAGCTTTTTCTATTTTCTCCCTAATAAATGTTATGATGGTATGATTTTTATGAGGTAACATAATCTTCTTTATGAAAAGTACATATAGAAGAAACTTGGAACAGCTTATCAAAATATAATTTGGATGTTTATACATGAATTAGATGCTTTAAAAATAATATTCATTAGATAAATATAAGGCAGAAGGTTTGCACAGATCTCTAGAAAAAAATAGCTTTAGACCTATGTTCCTATTGTGAGGCAGATTTGGAAAACAGCCACTCAAGGTAATAAATATAGGATTTTATTGCACTCAAAGGCAATGAGGTAGGAGATTGCAGACAAATAAAAAAAGAAGTCAGCCAGATTTAAACTTAAGACATCTGTCCTTTAAAGTGGTGATGTTAGAGTATTTAACTATAGTCCATTTTATATGCTAGGTAAGCATAACAGTTTAAGAGACAAAAGGAAAGTTTTTTCAATATAAGAGTTATCTTAATAGTTTCTACTACAGCCTAATATAGTTATATACGATAGTTACAGGTAGACCTTGATTCATGAGCAGAATTGAGCCCCAAATTTATTTTGCTAAGCATAATGCTAAGTGGGCTTTGTCCTCATTTTATGATCTTTCTTGCCTCAGTTGTTAAGTGAATTAACTTGTTAAGTGACTAACATTTATTTATGTATTTATTTATTTATTTATTTATTTATTGAATTTATTTATTTATTAATTTATTAACATAATTATTAAGTGAATCTGGCTTGTTGAGTGAGAAACATAGCTGTTAAGTGAATCTATGCTCTATGTCAAAATGTTGCAAAATGTGATCACATGACCCCAGGACACTGCAACTGTCATAAAAATGAGTCAGTTGCCAAGCATCTGAATTTTGATCACATGACCATGAGGATGCTGCAATGGCCATAAGTGTGAAAAAAAGTCATAAGTCACAGTGCCGTTGTAACTTCGAACGATGGTTGTAAATCAAGGGTTACCTCTCTGTGTGTGTGTGTGTGTGTGTGTGTGTGTGTGTGTGTGTGTATGTATATATATATATTAGATAGATATACTATCTATCTAATATATATATATATATTAGATAGATAGATAGATAGATAGATAGATAGATAGATAGATAGATAGCTATAGCTATAGATATAGCTATAGCTATAGCTATAGCTATAGCTATAGCTATAGATATAGATATAGATATAGATATAGATAGATATAGATATAGATATAGATATATATCAATTGTGGTTCCTGAAAAATCTTGGTTACGTAGGAAAAACCTGGCTTAAAGGAAAAACACACATTAAACCTACGAAAAGTAAGAAAATAGACATTGTACCTTTACAGGGAGGAACATAAGATGTGGGTGTGGCTTACTGAGGATGGCTAATGAGCCAGAAATAGCTATATAAGTCTCCCACAATGCAGCACAAAATTTGCTTGCTGCCAGAATGAAAAGATGGAGAAAAAACCCAGAAAGTAGTGAATGTGATTTCACTCAATTGTGGTTCCAGAAAAATCTTGGTTATGTAGGAAAAACCTGGCTTAAAAGAAACACACACACACACACACACACATACACACACACACACACATATATATATAGGGGAAAGATTTAAAAGTCCTGAGTGTATTTTTTCCACTTTTCAAAATCACACATTTTTCTTACCGGATTGTCCTTGCAATGATGATGTCTAATCACAACATGGCTGCCATTCTTAAAACACCCATTTCACTGAAGCACAAACTGATGAAATGGAAAATGGACAAAGATGAGACCCTAAGACCATGATGGCGAACCTATGGCACGCGTGCCACAAGTGGCCCACGGAGCCATATTGGTGGGCACATGAGCATTGCCCTAGCTCAGCTCCAGTACACATGCCTGTGCTGGCCAGCTGATTTTGGGGCCTTCTGGGCCCACTGGAAGTCAGCAAATTTGTTTGGAGGATGGGGAAGGCTGTCTTTCGCTTTTAGAAAGCCTCTGGAGCCTGGGGAGGGCAAAAAACAGGCCTACCAGGCCACCGGGCCATCACATGCCAAAAGCAAGGGGAGCATGATGGGGTCGCGCATGCATGCATGGGGGGGGGGGCAGAGCGCTGGCCTAAGACAAAATGGGGACCAGATTTGTGTCACAAAACAAATTCACTGAATGGTCTTGTTTTGTCAATATATAATGTTGAAAAATGCCTTCTCATGGCAAAAAGGTTACAAAAATCCAGCAGCAGGGGGAAAACCAATTAAGATAGAATTTAAGATGGGGGGAGGGGATCTAAACGTATTTTGAATAGTGAGGAAAGAATCAAAGTTATTCACATTTTAATCTGGGGAAAACCCCTTTTTAGAGAATCCATACATAAAAAACTTCTATGACTTCTTTTTCTTGTACTTTTTTTTAAAAATAGTCCTACCTTTTTACCACTTTCCACTTTTCTGAAGGATGCTGCAAATAAAATGGAAATTAAAAAAAAAACACTTGTCTGTAATAATTACCAATCTACCACTGACATGATTCTTTGAGTTGGGAACCCATGAAAGCCATTTTCCCCTTGTTATTCTTTTCACACTTGCTAAAGAAATCTACAATACCCGCCCATTCACTACTTAAGTACACTTCATTGTTGTCGCAAATTAGCCATATTAGAGGAAAAGTGGATTGAGAGGAGAAAAAGGGACCTCCAGAGGGGGTGGCCATGACTGCTGTAGACAATAATGGATGACTGCACTTAAGAGACAAGAGGTAAGATTAGTTTCCTTACAGCTTCTTAAACTACTGGATGCTACTAAATCAGTATATTATCAGAATATTCATGCCATTGTATTATGTTATAGCTGCATTCAGCCAATCAGGCAGCACCACAGTTTTTTCCTGAACCGTTCTTTGTTTTGTTTTGTTTTTACCCTGCAGGATTTTTTTCCAGCCTGCCCCCAGATTAGGAGGCACAATGCCACAGAATGTCACATTTGAGGCATTCTTTGTCCCAAAGAAGAAGAAAAAATTGTCCTGCGTTTTACTTCTTTGCTTTCTTGATTGTGTAGCAGGCCTTCAGCTCTTCAAGCTGACTTGTGTTTTTGCAAGATTGGTCAGGTGTTATCTCTAGAATATAAGGAGTCCTTACAAAGAGCTGTTTGTCTTTCTAACTCTTTCTCTATCTCACTTTGATCATTGAAGGGAGCAGGATAAGAACTGCCCTAAAGCCCTACTCCTTTCAGAAAGAAAATTGGTACAGCGCATTTTCGCTTTCTCCTACAGCTTTTCCGGATCGAGTGCTCAAAGCGCAAGCACTGCACACGAATGCACGTGTCCGAACCACCTAAAATGTAATGCACACATAGTTTCAGTTTCAGTTTCAGTTTCAGTTTTATTGCATTTATATACCGCCCTTCTCCCGGAGGGGACTCAGGGCGGTTTACAGCCATATTAAAACAATCATGTATAAAAATTAAAACTAATAAAATAATTAAACTATTTGGCCGTAGAATTTAAAACCCCTACTAAAACCCCTATTAAAATTAACACAAATTTAAGTCAGAGCGGCTTGATGAAATAGTAGGGTCTTCAGGACTCGTCGGAAGGCACGGAGGTCAGGAATCTTTCTTATATCCGGGGGTAGTTCATTCCATAGGGCTGGGGCTCCCACAGAGAATGCTCTCCCCCTGGGGGCCGCCCGTCGGCATTGTTTGGAGACGGCACTCTGAGGAGGCCCTCTCTGTGAGAGCGTATCGGATGGTGGGAGGTATTCATTGGCAGAAGGCGGTCCTGTAAATATCCCAATCCTAAGCCATGGAGTGCTTTGAAGATGGTAACTAACACCTTGAAACGCACCCGGAAGACCACTGGAAGCCAGTGCAGCTCGTGCAAGAGGGGAGTTACCCGGCCCCCCCACATGTACCCACCCTCTGCATATGGGCACATGCCCCCCCGCACATGCCCTGCCTCACACATGCACACCCAGCCCCCATATGTCCCGCCCCCTGTGCATGTGTGCACGCCCCCCCACGCCCCACATTCCCCATGCATGCGCAGCAGAGACCCAATGACCAGCTGGCCAGCATGAGGTGCGCTCGCATGCATGGCAGAGCTCAACTTAGGAGACACCTCACATGCCCACAGAGAGGGTGCTGTGTGCCACCTGGCATGTGTGCCATAGGTTCGCCATTACGGTCCTATAGTCTCTTGTATTCTCTCAATCGTCTCAGTGCTTCTCCAGACTAGCATTTCAATCTGTGTATCGTGTGGAAGAAGAGGAATGGAAAAAAATTAAAGGATATCCTAGTGACTCATCTGTATCCAGATAGTCCTCCACTTACAACCACAATTGAGCCTAAAATGTATGTTGTTAAGTGAGTTTTTCCCCGTTTTATGATGTTTCTTGCCACATTTGTTAAGTGAATCATGGCGGCTGATAAGTTAGTAACTTTGTTGTTAAGTAAAACTGGCTTCCCCATTGACTTTGCTTGTCAGAAGGTTGCTTTGACTGAAAACTAAATAGATGGTGGAATAGGTAATTTTCCTGGAAATTTTATATTAAGAATATATGAAAGTGATCAAATAACCCAAGGACACTGCAATGGTCATAAGTATGAACCAGTTGCCAGGCATCTGAATTTTGATCACGTGAGCTACAACAGTTGTCAACATGACAGTGGTGGGTCTTATCTGAGACCACAAGGAAGATGCTTATAGGGAATAGGTGAAGGCTCTGGTGGACTGGTGCAATAAAAGTAACCTGGTTGTAAATGTTAATTTTAAAAAAGGAGATCATTGTAGATTTTAGAAAGAGCCATCATGGTCATACTCCACTTAGTATCAAGGATGCAGCTATTGAGATGGTCAACAGTATTAAATATCTGGGGGTGCAGATAACTAACAATCTGAACTGGTCTCTCCACCGATCATCCTCAGTGAAGTATGCAAGCCAGCATCTGCATTTCCTGCATCATATGAAGAGAGCACATCTTTCTCCTTTTATCCTGGCCACTTTTTACAGAGACGCAATAGAGAGTGTTTTGCATGACTGTTTGGTTTGGTGGCAACAGTGCCTCAGATAGAAAGTCCACTCGGAGAGTGGTAAGGACAGCTGAGAAGATTATAGGAAGCTCGCTTCAGCATACAGCTTATAAGTGCTATGTGCTTAGAGTTCAAAGCATTGTTACACACCCACTTCATAGTCTGTTTCTATTGCTCTCCTCTGGGAGGAGGTTTCAAAGCATTTCTAGCAGGACTACGAGGTTCTGTAACAGCTTTGTTTCCTGTGCCGTCCGTCTGGCAATCTCACAAGATTTGTTTCTCTCACCATGTACATGTATACATCCGAACTAAACTGTGTTGTTTTTCTGTGTCATACAATATATGTGGATATATGCATAATTCTGTATTTATTTATTTATTTATTTATTTAGTCGTGTTTATGTACTATATATTAGAGGTGAAGACCTTTTGAGAGCTGTTTCATTTCATTTTAATATATGCCAATTAATATACATTCAAAGTAACAACAAAAGCCTCCCGGGAGGTTACACGAGGCTGGCTCCAGGAGATCATAAATGCTTCTTTGCGTGAGGGTGCCCTACCGGCCGCCTTGAAGGAGGCGGTGGTGAGGCCCCTCCTCAAGAAGCCCTCCCTGGACCCGGCTATTTTGGCTAATTACCGTCCAGTCTCCAACCTTCCCTTTTTAGCGAAAGTTGTTGAGAGTGTGGTTGCATGGCAGCTCCCTCGGTACCTGGATGAAGCTGTCTATTTAGACCCGCTCCAGTCCGGCTTCAGGCCTGGATACAGCACTGAAACGGCATTGGTCGCGTTGGTGGATGATCTCTGGCGGGCCCGGGGTAGGGGTTATTCCTCTATCCTGGTGTTATTAGACCTCTCAGCGGCTTTTGATACCATCGACCATGGTATCATGTTGCGCCGATTGGAGGGACTGGGGGTGGGAGGCACCGTTTTACGGTGGTTCTCCTCCTACCTCTCCGACCGGTCGCAATCTGTGTTGACAGGGGGGCAGCGGTCGACCCCGAGGTGCCTAGTGTGTGGGGTGCCGCAGGGATCGGTCCTCTCGCCCCTCCTGTTCAA
Source organism: Masticophis lateralis (assembly GCA_030761175.1). NCBI lineage: Eukaryota > Metazoa > Chordata > Lepidosauria > Squamata > Colubridae > Masticophis > Masticophis lateralis. The sequence continues at coordinate 75,847,830 of JAUDYJ010000005.1, read as the reverse complement.
CATTTATGTAAAGCCGCTGGGTGAGATCATCCGTGGTTTTGGGGTGGAGTTCCATCAGTACGCTGATGATACGCAGCTGTACATTTCCACCCCAGATCACCCCAACGATGCCGTGGAAGTGATGTCCCAGTGCCTTGAAGCCGTGCGGGCCTGGATGGGGAGAAACAGGCTTCGACTCAACCCCTCCAAGACCGAGTGGCTGTGGCTGCCGGCGTCCCGATATAGCCAGCTGACACCATCACTGGTTATTGGGGGCGAATCATTGGCCCCCACGGAAAGGGTGCGCAACTTGGGCGTCCTCCTGGACCCACGGCTGTCTTTGGAAGATCACACGACAGCTGTGGCCAGGGGAGCTTTCTATCAGGTTCGCCTGATACGCCAGTTGCGGCCCTTTCTAGATCAGGACTCCCTACGCACAGTCACTCAGGCACTCGTCACCTCTCGCCTGGACTACTGCAATGCTCTCTACATGGGGCTCCCCTTGGGATGCACCCGGAGGCTCCAACTAGTGCAGAATGCGGCCGCGCGGGGGATTATGGGAGCGACGGGACGCTCCCATGTGACACCTCTCCTGCGCGAGCTGCATTGGCTACCTGTGGACTTCCGGGTGCGTTTCAAGGTGTTGGTGACCACCTTTAAAGCGCTCCATGGCTTAGGACCAGGGTACTTACGGGACCGCCTTCTGCCGCAAATAGCCTCCCACCGGCCGGTGCGTTCCCACAGAGAGGGTCTCCTCAGGGTGCCGTCAGCCAGACAATGCCGGCTGGCAACCCCCAGGGGGAGGGCCTTCTCTGTGGCAGCCCCTACCCTCTGGAACGATCTTCCTCCAAAACTGAGAACAATTGCTGACCTCCGGACTTTTCGTCGGGCCCTGAAAACTCATCTCTTTCAGCTTGCTGGTCTAGCCTGACCCCGCTGAATTTTTAAGATCTGTATTATAGGGTTGGGTATTTTAAATATTTAATGGTTAATGGTTTTAATTTTTAGCCAAAGTTATATGCTTTTTTAAAGAAATTGTTTAACTTTTGTGTACTATTTTATTTGGCTGTTCACCGCCCTGAGTCCGCAAGGAGAAGGGCGGTATACAAATCTAAACAAATAAAAATAAATAAATAAATAAATAAAAGTTGTTCAAAAGAGAACTGTGAAAAATGGTCATATTCAGTGCCATTGTAACTTTGACTGGTCACTAAATGAACTCTTTTAGGTCGAGGTCTACCTATATTTAATTTTTATATTCGTTTGTTCTGTTAGAAGTTAAAAGGCCTGTGATCTGCCCTCCTTTTGGCTGGCTTCATGGGAAGATAGAAACTAAGATCAGTGTTAAGTAGGTAGGTTGAAGAGACTGGAGACAGTCTTTAGAAAACAGCTCTTTATTCACCACTATTTACAATCCAGCAGCCAGCCTCTCTGACAGCCAGTCCTTTTATAGGGGACTCAACTAATCATATTCAAGTATTCTTCCCACCCAAACAGTGGACCAGGGGGAAAACTTAAACTGTCAATATCTAACAATCAGGATAAAGGAAGATGCCAGAGGTGGAATCTATATATCTGAGGGCAAAGGTGCTCTATTTTTTTCCAGATTTCACACAGGATCAAAGCCCAAAGCAGGAGCATCCCAAACTGCATAGGAGGGACACTGTGAAACCTTCATGTATACAATCCACACCCTCCCTAGCTACATCAAAAACCAGGCCCGTTATAAAACCAAGTACCTGGACCCCTTTTCTTTGTAGTCTACCCTTGAGATCAGAGACTTTTGTCCTTGAGAATAAAATCTCTTTGGCACAGTATGTCTGGATGTCCTTTTTTTTAATTTGTTCTTGCATCATCCCAGCCAGTGGTGGGTTTCAAAATTTTTTACTACCGGTTCTGTGGGTGTGTCTTGGTGGGCGTGGCATGGCTTGGTGGGTGTGGCTTGGTGGCCATGGCAGGGGAAGAATATTGCAAAATCCCCATTTCCTCCTGATCAACTGGGACTTGGGAGGCAGAGAATAGATGGGGACGGGGCCAGTCAGAGGTAATATTTACCAGTTCTCCGAACTACTCAAAATTTCCACTACTGGTTCTCCAGAACTGGTCAGAACCTGCTGAAACTCACATCTGATCCCAGCCCATGAAAACCCCAAATTATTCTTCTAACACTTCGGGTATGTTAAAGTATGGATTGACATTCAAAAACACAGTCACCAAAACATGAATTTGATGCTGATCCAAATTAATAGATAGCCCTTGTGACCTCTCCCCACCTCCCAAAGACGAATTATTTGAAAACAAGTTCCTTTCTTCTCTAGGACAGAATGGGCCTTCTAGAACAGCAGCCCCCAACCTTTTGGGCATCAGGTTCCATGGAGAGAGGTTTTCCCATGGAGCGGAGGGGGAGCATGTGTTTTTGTGCTGCCTGCATCCTGCAGATGGGGTTCACTCAGGGGTGAAATGCTCCCGGTTCAGACAGGATCGGGCAATCCGGTACAGATTGTGGCAGGTGGTTTTGAGAACCAGTAGCGATGGCGGCACAAGCCTCCATCCACCCACCCGGATGTCGTTACTTCCTGCTTTTAAAAGGTAAAAAAAAAAGACTCTGATGATCAAGCGCCACAGCTGTGATCATCAGAGCCTTTTTTTAACCTTTTAAAATCATTTTCATACAACCTATTCACCCAAATAGATTGTAAAAAAAAAAAAAAGGCTTAAAAAAATTAGAAAAAAAATTGGCCATGCCCACCCAGATACATTACCCACCACCACCATCACCACCACCACCACCAACCCACGCCCACAGTAGTAACAAATTTTACATTTCACCACTGGGTTCACTTGTTTATGCCAAGTACACAGACCAGGGGTTTGGGACCCCTGTTCTAGAGGCATCTCATTCTCTTGTGAGGAAAATACACCCTGTCATTTGCTGCAATGCATTGACAACTGAGAAGCATCTGTAACAAAGCCTGGTACTTTTACATAGCAGGACAGAAGGAGATCTGAAGATTGTGCTTCTTCTCCTTCAAATCTTTGTTCTTGAAACATGAAAGGAACAATTAAGAAAACAGAATTGTAGATGAAGCAATTAAGCTGTTTTTGTTTTGTTTTGCATTGCAGAATCTAAGTATGAATAGAGAAGCACAATAGATCCTCCAGGATTACCATAGGAAGTACAGCAAAATAAGTTAAAGCAGTACAATGAAAGCATGTACTAACTACAATGCTCATCAAATAAATGTTTGATCCATTTTGGGATTCACACTTATTAAGACAAATATTGTCCTATTTTAAAAAGAGAAATGATTGACACTTTAAGAAATCAACTTTTTTGTTTCACATATTTTATCAATACCTCCCAGATTAAATAAATACAAAACAAAATAGTGTTTTGTTTTGATGCCATTGAGGGCCTATTTGGTGCATATAAACTGTTTTTGGAAAAGGATACATTAATGAATAAACACTCATACATGCATATGAATTATATTCTGTAGCTAGATATTTTTGCCCGGAAGAATATTCTATCTTACTCTCACCATTGGTTTTAGAATGTAGATGAGACAGAAAACTCTTCATATTTTGATTTCTATGAATATTCTCAGTCACAGCTGTCTCAAAGGTGGGTTTTTTGTTTTTTTGTTTTTTTGTTTTTGAAAAGGTAATGGACTGATTGTAAGGGAACCAAGTAACACCCCCAATGAAAGAAGACTCCAAGGCTAGAAGTTCCTCAAAGTTCCATTTTATTAGAGATGTCATATTGGCACATCTGGGAAAACCCGAATCTGAAACTTCCAGGTTTTCCCCACCAAAAGAAAGTCCAAGTCCATTCCCCTGCACCCACATGTCCAACACAGTTGGGACAGCGCAATCAATGCACCATCCCAACTGGAGATGCCTCTCAGTTACACCCCTCCAGGTGCAGGACAGGATGCTCTTGACTCCCAGAGAAAGGAACGTTATTATGGCTATATATCTCCCCAGCTCCATACAATCCCCCTTCACAGCACTAAATGTGGCAAGCCTGAAGATCCAATGCAAAAGATGGCTTCCAGGCCTGACACTGATTTTTTGAGGAAGAAAAATATGATTTGCTTCAAGTACAGCTGATCGTACAACTGAACTAAACTTATAACTATAACTGTTCCTATAACTGAAGTTGATAACTGATCAGATATCCAGTATAAATGATGAAGCTTTCTGGATTTTTTTCTTTTCCCTTAAAAAATCAGTACAGGTACTTTTTTTTAAAAAAAAAACACCTTTGAGATTCTTAATATCCGACAGAAACTTTATCCTTATCCCTGCTGTATGGTTTCTCTGCTTTGAATTTAATGATGGCTACCACTTTCCCAAACGCAGGGACCATATTCAGGAATGTCCTCTTCCTTGAACATTTTGATTGCAAAGCAGATCAAATGGCATTTTCATTCATTCATTCATACAAATATCTGTAAAGACTTTTTTTTTTTTTACTATCTCTAGTTCGAGTTCACTATTTCCCAACATAAGAGATTCTTGTTAAAAACAAATGTTGGTTCCTTTGCTGTTCAAATTACACTTGCTCATATCCTACATGGTACATTGATATCTCTAGTTCTACCTGTTTTTATTTACTATCTCTCAGCATAAGAGATTCTTGTTAGAAAGAAGTGTTGATTCCTTCATTGTTCAAATAACACTCACATTTGCTCATATCATATCCCCGTGATGGCGAACCTACATACCGAGGTGGCACGCAGAGCCATCTTTCTAGGCACCTGAGCTGTTGCCCAACTCACCTGCAGCTGTACATGCGTGCGCACCCCAGCTTGTGTTCGGGCCTCTGGTGTGCATGCATGCAATTCAGGGGACCCAGCGGGTCTTTGGAGCTCTCCTGTGCATGCACGCACATTTGCGCATGCGCGTGAGAGTACTTTTGTGCAGCGCAAGCATGCATAGACAGCATTCATGCATGTGTTTTGTGAACATGAAAACTGCATGCATGGTGCAATTGTGTGCACAGCGCATGGGGGAGCCACACAAAACCTGTGTGCATGCGCAGATGGTGCTATTGCATGTGTTACACATGGGGGAGTTGTGTGCATGCGCAGATGATGTAGTTGCATGCACAGCGATGGGGGCACATGTAAAAGCCATGCGCATGCGCAGGTGGTGCAGTTTCACGCAGAGTGCACAGGGGAGAAGCCATGCATTAGTGTGGATAGCATGCGCAAAGCACTCAAAGCGTGTAGCTGTTCAGCACTCAGTGAGTAAAAGGAGCCTGAGTAGCGTAGGGGGCTAATGCCTCCTACTAAAGGCAGCAATTAACATCCAGCTGCCTGTAATTCTGTGAGTTCAATCCTAGCCAGGCTCAAGGTCGACTCAGCCTTCCATCCTTTCTAAGGTGGGTAAATTGAGGACCCAGTTTGTGGGGGCAATAAGCTGACTTTGTATAAATATATACAAAAGTATGAAGACTATTGCTTAACACATTGTAAACTGCCCTGAGTCTCCGGAGAAGGGCGGCATATAAATCAAATTTTTAAAAAAAGGTTCACTACCACTGCCATATATAGTACATTGATTTAATTTAACAATAGGCTTGATTTTAACTTCAGAAAAATTCAGGCAGGAAACCCACAAATTCTATGGAATGGCTTCCAGGTACTCCCATTCTTACAAGACTTGGCCACTTCCATCCTCATCCCTTCTTTTCCATGAATACTATCAATTCATCCAGTTTCTATGGTACACATTGTATTCTGAGATCTATCTCGGGTGAACATTCTTAGAATTCTTTGGTCTGGATTTTTTTTTCATCATATGCTGCATATGCTGAGATCTTCCAGAGCAAACCCTTTTGGCTTTTTTTCAATGACCAGGCCAAGAGCTCACTCCAACTGCTGGCACTTTTTCATTACAAAGAACTTTCTTGCTTTGAGAGAGATCTGACTTCTGTAAGCAGCTTTGAATTGAGATGAAGCTGTAACGTCTCTTCCATTCTTTGCAGATTTTGCCTGCAAAGAACACACTTGCAAACGTTGGCTTCTCTCTTTTGCTGCCCTTCCTGCTGAGGCCAAAAACAAAAAAGTTGATTTAAGCCCTTAATGATGATGCTCTCTTGCCTTCTATAACAGCCAAGAGCCACAGCATAATGGCTTTAAAAGGCATTATGCAGGAAGTGAAAGGAAGATGATATTTGTACCCTTATACTCTCTAATCACAGAATAACATTTTTAAAAAGCCTAAAAAAGTAAAGGTAAAGGTTCCCCTTGCACATATGTGCTAGTTGTTCCTGGCTCTAGGGGGCGGTGCTCATCTCCGTTTCAAAGCCAAAGACATCTCCATGGTCATATGGCTAGCATGACTCAATGCCGAAGGCGCACGGAATGCTGTTACCTTCCCACCAAAGGTGGTCCCTATTTTTCTACTTGCATTTTTTACATGCTTTCGAACTGCTAGGTTGGCAGAAGCTGAGACTAGTAATGGGAGCTCACCCCGTTACGCGGCACTCAGGATTCGAACCACTGAACTGCCGACCTTTCGATCGGCAAGCTCAGCATCTTAGCCACTGAGCCACCGCGTCCCTTTTTAAAGCCTAGATCACTCCAAATAAACAGCATTCATGCACAAGAAAAGTCCACACTCTTCAGGCCAAACTTTATGCAGCAGAATACAAATATACAATGATGTTGTTAAACTCTACATAAACACATAGATTAAAGAATTAAACTAAACGTTGAATGCAATTATAAGGCAAAGTGATAAATTCCTTTTTTTTTTTTTTGCAGCCATTTTTTAACTTTATGGATAGTTCAAGACTGCAGAGAGCATGGAGATCAAATTGGCATCTCAGGAAAGATGGAAATGGAATTTCCAGTCCTCTTCTATTAAAAAAAATATCAAATAATGTTAACCCTTTTGGAAATCCAACCTCCTAGTTTAGTTTGACCACTCCTAAGGAGGAGGAACCCTAACCCTTGGGATAGACAAACTAAATTAGATGGTTGAGTTTCCAAAGGGTTAATAAATTTGTGTGTGGGTGTTTTTTTAAAGGGACAGGACTAAAAAAACTCCACTTCCCTCTTTCCAGAGATGTCAACTTAGCAGTCTTTACATTCTTTTGTACTTTGATGAAGTAAACTAGGAGTCAATTAAATTTGTTTAAATTAGCATGCAATATGTGTAGGGGAAAATAAAAGTAGGGATTCCAGATATTTGAATAAAATAGCTTGCGTGCAAGGCCAATGTATTGGATCTATCTATCTATTTTTCAAATGGATATCTAATGTGCCCATTAATTTGACTTTTGTATGGAGAGAGGGAGAAAGAGGGGGAGAGGAGGGAGGGGGAAGGAAGGAAGGAGGGAGGGAGAGGGAGAGAGAGAGAGAGGGAGAGAGGGAGAGAGAGAGAGAGAGAGAGAGAGAGAGAGAGAGAGAGAGAGAGAGAGAGAGAGAGAGAGAGAGAGCGCCTTCAAGGAAAACATGGACTGCAATAAATCCAGTCTGAATGGCCATTTATAAGACAGAAACATTTGAGAGGGATCACCTCCCCAAGGAAGACAAGTGGGATAAAAGAAAATTATTGTGGGATTTATTGTGGAAAATCAGGAAAACTGCCAAGAACTAGATTGACAAATGCACACAGAAAGGCTACATATTCATACTTTCCTCAGCCGTCTTGCCACTTTTTTATTTTATCTTTGTACCCTACTTATTTATTTTTCCCATTTTTGAACCACTCATCTCCCTCAGAGCTAATGCATGAACCACTGCTCTATACTAATAAGTATTTCACATTTTAATTTTCTTTGATGATCATTTTAAAAGATTTTTCCTTCCATCAGATTGAGAACAAAAATATACAGTATTGTATACAGAAACATGTTTTCCCACAGCAGTTAAACATATATAGAACTAAATACAAATTAATGCATCTAATCATATTTAATTATTCTATTTATCTCTCAGAAATGCCCCTCAAAGCATATTATTTTTATATTCATAAACATTAAAAAATGTATACATCTTTCAGATAAGCAGTGAGAGCCTGGAGAACATCTATAAAGTTTGTGTACCTTTACATTTTTCCCCCATACCTTGGTTAAAGTAAACTACGAATCAGTTAAATTTATTTCTTCTGAATTCAGCCATAGTTGAAATCTTTTGGTCAAAAAAAAAAATTAAATTAAAAAAAAAAACGTGAGAGTATGGTAGTTGGAAAACAGTGACAGTTTTTACATAATTGGTATATACACAAATTTTTAACTACTGGTTCAGAGCCTTTTAACCAATGTCACATCTCATTTTCCCTCTTTCCCTGCAACAGTGAACAATGTGGGATAAAAAAAACCTTTAGAAAGATGCTGAATATTCGAAATGTGAGCTGCATTCAGTTATCCAAATGGGCCTGTGTTTAAAATGCTGTATTCTCAGGAGGAAATGTTTCACGTTAGATTGAGGAGTCAGAGTTCAGGTAGAAAGAAAATGCCAGCAAGACAGAGTCAGCTTGATGAGGTTAAAGGACACCTCCGTAAATAGCAGTACATCTCTTCTGTACATCTTGAACTTACATTTTGCAAGTTACAAAGCTACATAGGTGAATTTCTTGAAATTCAAATATCACTCCTCCTCCTCTTTTCCCTGAATTAATTTACTCCAGAATAAAAGCGTCTTCACTCAAGGTTTGGGATCATAAGCTACCATTTTGGTCCAGGGCTGGTTGCTAGATAGATGTTCTTCAACTTACCAGTTTAAAGGCTGAGAGTGATTGGACCAAAGTCATCAAGCTGGCTTCAAGCTTACATGAAATCAGGAGCGTATTCAGTTTCTCTCACTAAGTATCCATAATCCACCAATTTTGATTACTGTTTTCCTACTGAGAACTCAACAATCCCATGGTGCCATACTTGTTGAAATCCATGGAACACAAATGATGTCCTGATATACATGTAGAGCCTCTTTGTAATGAGACATAGTCAAAGCCAACAGCATAGTTTTGAATTATAAACACACCTTATACTGTTTATAGGGCACACTTGTGATTGTTGTTGTCATTCATGCAATGGATAATGGTTCAAGGCATTGACAAGGAATTTCTTTCCTCTGTTACTAGGGGGATTTTAATATACCAAAATGCCAATTCTTGTATGATGCCTACCTTTCAATACTGTTTTCATGCCAAACTATTTGCTCTATGCCTATTTCTAAAAATACTTATCTACAGTTTCTATTGAGTCCTCATAAACTCCTTTTTCTCTTTTCCTCTCTTTCTTCTTTACAGGCAGGCTTGATTTGCTGACATCTGCCTAAGCACCAGGTTTAGTTAGCCTGTCCTTGGCTCCCATCTCAGTTATGGATCATGCGGGAAACTTCTCGGCCCATATGTTTTCCTGAAATCAAAACCTATCCAGAAAATAAGCCTTAGCATGTTTTTTTATGCCTGCAAATAATATCATTAATATAAGCCCTATCCCTGAAATAAGTCAAGCTTAATAAGCTTAAAAGCCTGCTCAGCTGGCCACCCACCCATTCCATCTGGTTGCTCATGGTACCATGGCCACAAGGCAAGGTGGGAGGATGGAGTACACGTGCCCTGTACTGGCTTACCTTGGCACCCACATTCTAGCCTTCCACGCCCTGACACCTGCCTCACAGTGGCAGCACAGGCAACCATGTACAGCAACAGCCCACATGGCCGCTGGCCCATTTCTTCTGCTTGCTTGTGGCTGCAATGGAGTAGGAGGCCAAGCGGTGTGCTGGTGCCTCAACTGCAAGGCGAGGCAGGTGTTGCCGCATGGATGGCCTGATTGCAGGGGCCCTGGGGTAAGCCAGTGCAGGGCATGTGGGGCAGCTCAACCCACCCCCACCTTGTAACACTGGCACTGGTTCATCGCTTCCCTCCTGCTCTGTTGTGGGCCTGAGCAAGCAGAAGAAGTAGTGGTGGATAGGTGGGGTCCTGTTGGACAGAGCTGATGCAGCTGCCGCCATGAGGCAAGGCAGTCAGCGGGGGTCCAGAGGTAAGCCAGTGTGGGGTGGATGGGGCAGCCCCAGCCCCCTATCTCATAGTGGTGGCACTGGAGGTCCATATGGCTTCCTGCACCACCATAAGCAAGCAGAAGAAGTGGGGGGGGGGGAATAAGATACCCCCCAAAATAAGCCCTAGTGCTTATTTTGGGGCCCAAAAGAAAATAAGACCTGGTCTTATTTTGGGGGAAACATGGGTAGTTATAGCCATTTCTGAATTAAATTTTAGCCTTTAGCTACCACAGGTTTCACTAGTTTGATTGCTGGCTGGTATTTTAATATATCCAGCCCAGTTTGGTTGCTGCCATCCTGAACTACTGCAGGAACTTTAGTATCCCAGTCCTTCAGTCTATGGCAGTGATGGCTAACCTTTTTGCCATCGTGTGCCAAAAGCGGGGGAAGGGCGGGGAGGTTGCATGTGTGCGTGCCCACACCCATAATTCTATGCGCCCCACCCCTGCACATGCGACCCCCATGCTGCCCCTACTTTTGGCACATGATGGTACGGTGGGCCCGGTAGGCCCATTTTTTTCTTTCCCCAGGCTCCAGAGCCTTTCTAGGAGTTTAGGGAGGGCAAAAACAGCCTTCCCCTCCAGAGGTTGGAAACAGCCCATTTGCCAACTTCCAGTGGGACCTCGTGTGCCCACTGATATGGCTCCACATGCCATCATGGGAAGCGAAAGAGATGCCTTCATTTGCCAGTCAGATTTTGATTGTTGATACTTCAGGAGAAGTTGCTATGGCTGCTGGACTGGGGCATTCTATTTAAGCACCTGAACTCCTCACCTGTTTTTCTCATGCCAGCAGTTACAACTTACAGCCACAATTGACCCTAAAATTTATGTTGCTAAGTGAGAAATTTGTTAAGTGAGCTTTGCCCCATTTTACGACTTTTCTTGCCGTGCTTGTTAAGTGAATGACTGCAGTTGTTAAGTTAGCGACGTGGTTGTTAAGTGAATCCGGCTTCCCCATTGATTTTGCTTGTCAGAAGGTTGCAAAAGGGGATCACATGACCCCGGGACACTGCAACCGTCATAAATATGAGTCAGTTGTCAAGCATCCAAATATAAATCACGCGACCATGGAGATGCTGTAACGGTCATAAGTGTGAAAAATAAGTCATTTTTTTCAGTGCTATTGCAACTTCTTACTATCAGTAAGCAAACTGTTGCAAGTCAAGGACTACCCATACGCATTGCATGCTGCACTAAGCCAATTGATGTTCTCTTGAGGTTTTTCATCTCTCCCCACAGCTTTCCATTTCTCAATATCTACATTACTGCAATCTACAAGACTGCAATATCCCCTCTTGATATACATACATACTCATGCCCAAATGCAAAGGTGGACGGGTGTAGTCCAGCTCCTCGTGTTACTTAAAATCATGGTGGTGCTGATGGAGCTGGAGACAAGGGAGAATTTTTTAAAAAATAAACAAGGTAGGTCTTATACCTGGAGTGAAATCTAGCAGGTTCTGATAGGTTCTAGAGAACCGGTAGCGAAAATTTTGAGAAGTTCAGAGAACTGGCAAATACCACCTACGGCTGGCCCCAGAGTAGGGTGGGAATGAAGATTTTGCAATATTCTTCCCCCAGGAATGGAGTGGGAATGGAGATTTTGCAGTATCCTTTCCCTGCCATGCCCACCAAGCCACACTCACCAAGCCAACCAAGCCATGCCCACAGAACCAGTAGTAAAAAAAATTTGGATTTCACCACTGTCTTATACTGATTGTTGTAAGGCTTTCCTTCCACACTCTAACATTTTTTTTCCCCCTGTAAATGAGTGAGGTTACAAAGAGAAGAGTAAAAAATGACCATTTTGAGAAGTTACAGGATGTAGAAAAGATCAAAAGCAGGCATTATATTGTTATCTTTCAAAGAACATAGGAGGCTATAAAATTCTAATACATCATTCTAGTGACAAAAATTGTTACAAGGGCAGAAAAATAGCACAGCATAAATCCAATCTTGCAGGTGTGGTTGTAACAAGAGAAAGCTATGAATGGTACAAATGTAATCCACTTTTGTCGCAGCTTCAAGAGTATAACCCTTGCAGTTAATATCTGGAATTTTTGTCTAGGAGAATAAGGTAGTTTTTTCCCCCTCTTTCTTTTTTTTAATAATGTTTGGAGGAGAAGACATGAACATGGAAAATTACCAAAACTCAAAATGACAGTCTTCTGATGATAATGGATATGGGAGCTTTTGAACTTCTTGAACTGGAATGAAAAGTTAAGCATTATATAGCACTTGAAAGAGTTCAACAGTTCCCCAAACTTTATCAGAAGTTGGTCTCCTATCATTTGGGTAGAGCAAATTTAACATTTTTTCAGCCTAAAAATAGTTTGTTGCTATAATTTGTAATTTGTTGTTACCCCCACCCACCAACACCTATGTTAAATTGTATAATAAAATGGACTTTGCCATATGCTAAGCTGTATGTAATTATATTAACGACTTCAGTAGGTATGCTTGATTCAACAGTTTTCAAGAGCTTGTTAACCTTTCTGATAAGATTTCTGCTATCAATTATATCTAACAAGAAATTTTTGTTCCTTTTTTCCCATTAACTATAATTTATTTTAGGTGCACTTGTAATTGTATAACCTCGGGCACTGACATAATACTCTGAAGAAGTTTAAATTGTGCTTTATTTTTGTTCTTTTAAGGAAATCATTTGGGTTCTTTTGTCACACTAATCAGTGTAACTGTTGCTGTACCCTTTTTAAAAAAAATGTTTATTTCTGAATTGTGCCTTTTCCTTTTAAAAACCTATTGTAATTCTTAGGATCGTTCTTAGGAAACTACAATCACGAAAGGCAAAAAGTATGAATGCTCAGCAAAAGAGGGTTTGGAAACCATGTAAAAAACATCCTGACCAGAGACACTTCACGTCCTCTAACTGAAGACCTGGCCTTGTGGGACACTGAGATCATTTTTAAACAGGACTGTTCCAGATGTCTTTTGGGAATTGAGTGCTATACAGCTATTTTGTTAAAGATTCATGTGATGCCTCAAAACAATTCTTGTCATGGATCTGGCTGTGATGTTTTGGACTACTTGCAAACTTTTCAGAGAGATTTTATTGGCAGGCTGTCATGCAGATTGGGCCACGTAAATGATCACTTAGGCTGAAATTTTTCTTCATATGCTTTTCACCATTCCAATTCATCTGGACAAATCTGTGCAGATGTAATGGGGACAGAGAAGAACTATTTTTAGCCCATGTCACTCTTGACCATCATCTCCTCATCTTCTTTTGGGGAGTGCCCTTGAATAACCAGGGAACCCTTTTGCCTCTACGTAGTTGGAAAGAACACTCAAAAGAGCCTCAGATAGCTCAACAGGCTAATAGCCTGTTATTAACATTCAGCTGTCTGCAATTATTTGCAAGTTCAAGGCTCAAGGTTGACTCAGCCTTCCATCCTTTCTAAGGTAGGTAAATTGAGGACCCAGTTTGTAGGGGCAATAAGCTGACTTTGTATTTAAAAAAAATACAAAAATATGAAGGATATTGCTTAACGCATTGTAAGCCGCCCTGAGTCTCCGGAGAAGGGCGGCATATAAATCTAATTTTAAAAAAAGGAGCTTGTTGTTTATCCAAACCCTTTCACCATTCCAAAAATCAATCTGGACTTTGGTGTTGTCTATCAAAGGCACCAGCATGAAAAGCTACCAAGAAACCTTTCAGATCCATCTGCTTTCTCAGAAAGATCATTTTAATCACTCATTTCATTTTCATTTTTTTTTCATTTTATTAGATTTATATACCGCCCTACACCCGAAGGACTCAGAGTGGTGAACAGCCAGAAAGATAAAACACACAAATTACAAAATTTAAAAGACAATATAAAACCCATTAAATAATTTGGCCCAGAACAATTTAAAACACCCCCAATGTTTTAAGACCAATTTTAAAAGTTACAATTAAGAAGGAAATTAGGCCAGCCCAGCCTGTTGAAATAAATAGGTCTTGAGGGCACGACAGAAGGTGTGTAAATCCAGGATCCTCCGTATCTCCGGGGGGAGCTCATTCCAGATAGCAGATTACAAATGTACCAACTCCCAAGAAGCAGGATTCTTACAGATGGGAATCTTTCATAACAAATCAGCAATAGGAACTTGTTCCCCATTTTGGTTACCATCATGCCATCCATCACGCAAAACCAAATTCAGAATCAATACGTGCCATGATTGGGAGAGATACTATTTGTGACAGACCAACAATCTATGGGCTTCCTTACAAGCAAGCCTATATTACATGAACTGAACTCAATTCACATTGTATTTATTTTAGTCCTCAGTAGCTGTCATAAGCTTCCATTTTGTGCAATCTTAAACATGCCTGTCGGAGGAAGTCCCACTGAATTTGATGGGATTTCTTTACAGGTAATTTGAGGACTGTGATTAGAGTAAAAGTCTTGCTAAATTTCTGAAACCATGTCTTATTAGAAAGCTGGTTATGTTTTAATCACTAACCACTGAACTTTTGGTTGGAACGCCATTTGCATGATGATATCTCAATAAGCAGTAATACAGCCGTGTAATTTTAATTTCAGATGCATGTGTGAGTTTTACATTTCACCCATCTTAACTAACCCTCCTGTAGCTTGCAGCTAATGATCTGGAACAAATATCAGCTTCATATATTCTTAATATAAAAATCCCAGGAAAAATTGCATATTCCACCATATACTTACAAAATCCAGTTTTCCGTCAAATCAGACATTTCTCCATAGAAAGTAAGTTGAGGTAAAGAAAAGATTGAAATATATTGCAGGCATATACAGTATTTTTTTCACAGCAGCTCTTGCTTAGATATTCTTTTGAAAAATTGCCCCAAAGTTCCCCTGAAACTGTTGTGACCTACATTTAAAAAGGAATCAGTTTGGACTGCATGGTTGTAGCTATCTTGATTTGTTTACCCCTCCCTATGGATCCCCATCCATGAAGGAACTCTTCAATTTCTTCTCTAATTCCTATCCAAATCTCTTCAACCAAGCCTGCTATTAATTCTCCAACTGACAGGGAGCACTAAGAAGCATTTCTCTGCACCCAGTTCCCAAGGCACTTCTAGTAGTGAACAAACAATGCAATTTTACTCCATTGCTAAAATTCGGGAACAGCATTAGTTTGCTCCTTACTTTGCATCAATAGCCAGCTTTTTAGCCATTTGCAAGAATCACCTGGTGCAACAATAACCATTGAATTCAATGCAGGGGTGAAATGCTCCCGGTTAGGACCAGTAGCGATGGCGGCAGGTGATTCAGAGAACCAGTAGCAAAAATCCCTTCCCCCCCCCATGCCCACCCAATCGTCTGGTCGCCCGCATGCCACTTCTTTTAAAAAATGCTTTTAAAAGTAAAAAAAAAAAAAGATTGCATGCCACAGCTGATCACCCCCACCCCCGTGCATTGTTCTACTTACCCCAGGCCTCCTTTTGGCATGCAGTGTGTGTGCACCCACCTCGCATTTGGTGTGTGGTGCGCAGCTAGCGAACTGATAGTAAACGGGTTCAGATTCAATGATTTGGACTCTGAGTATCTGGAGAATTATTCAGCATTTCACTTACCCATTCCAGCAATTTCCTTAAAGGGCCAAGTACTTTCAACCCAAGTCCGTCCTTGGCAAATATTTCTACCTTGCAGAAAGGCTTACTCTTAGCAACTTGCAGCTTCATAGACATCCTTTCCTGATCCTCCAGTTCCAGTCAACTTCTTGTCTCTGCCAAACCTGATCTACTCCCAGTACTCCTTGTTGGCATCATTGACACCACTCGGTAAAACAATTTACATCCCAGCTTGTACAAAACACATTGAGTGCTCTTCATGCAGTTATCATCTTCTAGAACTCAGACCTCACTTCTATTTTTTTGCTACTGTGCATCGTGGGAATTATCAGTCCTTTTTCAATTATTGCTCATTTTGAACTTATCCAAGCATAGTTGCTATACCAGTAGTCCTAAACTATGAGGTCATGAAGAATGGGTTCTTCCTTTACCTCTTACTCACAGATGACTTCTCTTATCTTTTTTTTTTCCTATTGGAAAACTTTCTTCTCATTTTAACTCCTCACTAAGCTAATCACTTCTGTTTGCTCCCAAACCCCAGCCATTTCTTCCAAGTTTGGTCACATTGAACAACGCCTGTTTCCATTGACCGAAGTCTCTAAATTTGTGCTCTCTGTGTGTCTCAATCTGCCATTGCACCTCATAGTTCTATTCTGACCTAGGCTTCCTGAGACAGAAAGAAAAAGCACACAATTAGTCACAAATCCCTCTTTTTATTTCAACGGCTGTGAATTATGTTCATTCTCAGCCTGTAATGAGTCATTAGTTACATAGTTTGTAACAGTTCTTCGGGATAAGGCTGATAAGTACCATCTTTATCTCCCTTGACATGCTGCCAAAGACCTAATTGGGAATCAGCTTTGTAAGGCCACATGGAGCACAGAGTCAAAGCAGAGCTTCAGAATTTAAACCGACCAGAACTAACAAATTTGCTTCCTGCAGAGGCTCATGTCCCTTTGCTCCACCTTTATGTGTTATGAGAGGGGCCAATCATCTCCAAGCCTTACTCCCAAGTTGCCCCTTTTGTCTTAACTGTTCTTGCCTTCTGAGAGCTCTGTGTATGCATGCACTGGGAACAGGCTCCTCCAGTTCCTCTGCCTCCCTGACATCAGATTCTGGAGGCTCCGGAGTCAGCACATTAACTCCCAGATGGCCCGGGCCCCATCTCTGCCTCTGACTCAGAGCCCTCGTCCAAGCCTTCTCCAGACTCCAGGACTGGCCCATGTTCCACCCCAGCCACCTCACTGTCTGCTGCCAGCTCCTCAGGCTGCCGGCGGACCACAACAAGTTCCACACTTTTTATATTATTTGCAAAGCCTAAATTGTCTTTCTTCTCCTCAGGTGTTCATGGTGGTTTCTCGCTCCCTTATTCCAACTGTTTTCTAGATTGTCCTTTATCTACTAAGAAGCTGCTTATTGTATCCACAGCTCCAGTTACCTATATTGCCTCCCCGTTTAAATTTGAGCATTTGTATCTTTTCTATCTCCTGTGAATGTTCAAAGCTAGGAACCTCTATGTCAGTGATGGCTAACCTTTTCCAGACCGAGTGCCCAAAGCACACACCCAAACTCCCCGCTCATGTGCGTCAGAGACCCAACGACCAGCTGGCCGGTGGGAGGCATGCACACATGCATGGCAGAGCTTTAAATGGGGCAACAGCTCATGTGCCCACAGAGAGGTTCATCATCACAGCTCTATGTCTAGCACTCAGGTTAGTTTCTTGATCCTAGGGGCAGATCTTTACCAGTTTTACACCAACTCCCACTCACTTCCCCAACTTTTGGGTTTCACATTAATTTTCTTCAACTAGAAGACAAAGAAAGTTTTGCTTTTATTTGTTTTCCCCTATCCCTTCTTTTAGTACAGATTATTTACTTGGAAGAGGCAGTAACCCAGGGTTGTATTTCCAGAATTTAATAAAAGCTGGATTCATATGGAGTGCTATTTCTCATTGCATTCTACAGAAACATATTCCTTTTTTTAAAAAAGAAATGTTTCCGTTATTAATTTGTCATAGATTCTCTTTTCTGTACTCAGTCTGCTCTTTCAAAGGTATTAGATTACAAAACATGCAAATAAAATTGTAAAATGTGAATTCTAATGAATTATATTAGCTGGGTGTTAATATATATCATCTGGATATATTCTGGCCACTGCTTTATTTCTGAATCAATCCCACATCAGGAACATCAATACTGATTGATAAATGACCACCTTAGTGCCCCTGCAGAAAATTGACAGGTTTTTAGCAATTAATATAGTTTGTTTCCCTTCTGTTAACGTCCTCTTCCTTTTGTATATTCTGGTCTGGTTTACAAGAAGTCTTTAGGTAATCTCTTAGCTGCCCCTTCAATCAATTTCAGTCCTATTATTTTTAATAGTCAGTGGCTCTACATAATAATGGACCATTTATTGCTTTGTTTTTAAGCTACTTCACATTATTTTAAAAGGATATCTGTACAGATATTCAAAAATAAAACTGGCATGGTTATTGATATCCCATAAACACAGTTATAGATGAATATGGGACAGCTGGAATTGGTTCAGGACTGCTGGCATAGCAACTATACTTGGATAAGTTCAAAATGAGCAATAATTGAAACAGGACTGAGAATTCCCAAGATGCACAGTAGCAAAAAATAGAAGTGAGGTCTGAGTTCCAGAAGATGATAGCGGCATGAATAGCACTCAATGTGTTTTATTCCATATGAAGTCACTCATCTTCAGAATTCTATTCTCCAGCAATAGAATTGTTACACCCATTTGCACTGCTACACATCCACATCCATTTGCACTACTCAGGTGACCAGAGGACACAGATAAACGTCCAAGTGGCTTCAATGATCCTCTAAAAGCATGCATATGACCAGCTGTCTGCAAGGAATATAAATCCTCCCATTCACCACCATCCAGTCAGAGCTGAAGAAGTTTCTTGGATAAGAAGTAAAACGTCTTCAAAGAAAAATAAGGAAGTCCTGTTGCCTCTTGAAAAAGCACCTTTGGAACAACCATGATGTGATGACTGAGAATCTCCATAGATATATTCTCTAGCACAGGAGTCACCAACCTTTTGGATGTTAGGGACCACTAAATTCATAATTTTAAATCTCATGGACCACTAATATGATCTGCCTAATGACCGGCTGGGTGGGCGTGGCAAGGTGGGCATGTGACTGGGTGGGCATGGCCAACTTGATGTCACTCACATCGAGGGGTGCCTTGCCAGCCTCTCCTCGCTTCTCCTTTCCTGCCTGCCTGGGCTCCTTAGGGCCCCAACAGGAAGCAGTTGTTGGAGCTAAGCATGAGAAAGAGTTGGCAAAACTACTGGATCAGTTCAAATTGGATCTGACTGAGAAGGAGTCTCAGCAGAAGAACCTCACTGAGGACTACGATCATAGGCTTTCCAAGCAGAGGGAAGACCTGCAGGAGTGCAAGGCCAGGTACCAGTGTCTGGAGGCTCAGCAGGCTGAGATGGTCATCCAGTTCGAGGCCATGATGCTGCCCACCGGAACAAGGCCCTCCGGCTCTTCGCCACCAGCGACACTTCCTTCCAGCCTTCAGCCAAAGCCCTGCACCAGGAGGCTGAAGCAGACCCCAAGTTGGAATTTCTGCTCCCCTCCAATCTACACAAAACGACCCAGAAGGGGGACACTCTCTGCAGCAACACAAACATTCATTGCACAATCCGGCCCAGGGGACGTAGTTTGAGGACCCCTGATTTAGTGCAATATAAAAAATGCAAATAATTTTTCTGAGGACCACCAAAATTTTCTTAAGGACCACCAGCAGTCCACAGACCACCAGTTGTTCACAGACCACCAGTTGGTGACCGCTGCTCTAGCAAATATCCTGGGGACCCAAAATGTACAAGCATGAATTATACCTGATTTAGAATCACCGATTCTTTGCCCTTATGATCCCTTTGTTTTCATATTTTTCTTTAAAAACTTCATGATTCTTTGCAACATTTTTAAACTCTGCAAGAGTGTGACATGAGCGTATTTCTTTTCTATTTTTGGACAGTTTTGTTAAACATACGAGTCTGTTCATTGGGAGTCGTTCCTGAATCCATATGCAAGCTGAAGTCTTCTCCCTCAGGCTGTGACCCAGATGGTAAGGTCTGAATATAAATATCATGCATTTACAGAATCAGACGTGGAAAATGAATACTATAAAATTGCCCACCTGTCAGATCTCCATCCTAGCCTGCTAAGCTCTTGATTGAAAATGATTACAGTTTTAGATCCCCGTGGATCCTTCATCTGTAGTCCAAGCTTCCCTCCTGAATATTTTCCTGCTAGATACTTATGCTGTGTCATTTGTAATGAAACTCACAGGTGCTTTTTAAAATTAAGGTGGATTCATAATTTCCATAAAAGTATAAATGTTGTTATTTCATTCTTTCTACAGGTTAATTCCTTTGAAAATTACCAAACTCTGTATCTTCTCCTCCAAAGGGTATGAAATGTCTTTTTATTTCAATGTATATTTATTTTCAGTATTTGCTTTTGGAATCTGACCATTCAAAATTGGGTTTTCATAGTTTCAGGCTTCCTTCAAAAGGAGCCAGAGACATTTGGTGGAAAACTTTTTCAGGAGGCAACTGGGCTTTCTTGTTTTTCTTTGAAGACATTTCACTTCTCATCCAAGAAGCTTCTTCAGCTCTGACAGGATAGTGGGAAATGAAAGGATTTATATTCCTTGCAGACAGCTGGTCATTTGCATCCTTTTAGAGGGTCCTTGAAGCACTTGGGGGTTTATCTGTGTCCTCGGGGTCACCTGAGTAGTGTTCCTGGTTCCTGTAGTCTTCAATTTTTCCTCTGGAAATCCATTCCTACTCCCACATCATTCAAAGGGTATGTCAGATTTTCAGGCCATCTTCAAATACATTGCATCTCAAATGAAGTCTTTTATAAAACAAACTTCCATTTTATTAAGCACAGCACTTTTGACACCGACTCCTAGCAGCCAGCACTGATGTGCTGACCCAAAACCCCTCCTCTTCCTTCCCCCACTCCTCTGCATTCATTGGCCATCTTCCCAACCATTCACCCCTAATCTACTGCTCCAATTCAAAGAATTTCCCCCCTCCCATCCATCTCCTAGGGGACATTATCTCCAAAGAAAAATAAGTAGGTGAAAGGCAACCGTCCCATTGCAGACGCCTGGGTTCTCCTTCTTATGTCAGCACTAGGATAAATGCATCTTGACGTGCTGACATCGTATTCATTCCAAATTATATAGGTAAAAGTCTGTAGAGATTCTCAGTCATCCAGGTCATGGTTGTCCCAAAGGTGCTTTTTCTGGAGGCAACTGGGCTCTGAAGAAGAGCTGAAGAAGCTTCTTGGATGAGAAGCAAGACGTCTTCAAAGAAAAAAACAAAGTCCAGCTGCCTCCAGAAAAAGCACCTTTGGGACAACCATGACCTGGATAACTGAGTATCTCTACAGACATTTGGTGGGAAAAATATTATTTCTTGAGTTTTCTTATTGGGAATCTGCTTCTTAATTATTATATTATGATATGCTCCATCCATTTGATTCCAGCTATGAGTTTGAACATCCCACTTAGAGAAAGTCAACCACATATTTAGATGGAGTTGGCATTTTATCCACCTATCAAGGTCGTTTTCAGGTCTCTAGGATAGGCAAATGTTTGGTGGTGTTTTTGATGATAAAATATTTACAATTATATTGGCAGACGCATTAAAAAAATATCTTATTGGATTTTGTTCAATGCCAGACAGCAGTTTAAAAGTTGTTGGTAATCATGTAATTGACCTGTAACTACCTGATGGTACCTTGACCTGTTGCTGTTGGATGCTTCGTTGTCAGAAAGATTCTCCTGGATGGTAACCAATTACACTTCTGGTCAGTATGTCATAAATTGCTTGGCAATGAGTGGGTCTTTCAACTAAAAAACATGTATTTCGTCTTCACCTATTGTTGATCAACAGGTGACCTATTATTCTCAGTCTTTCTTCCCAATTTTTCCACCATTTCTGTTGTTACTACAAGTTCTTTCATTTCAACTTCTTTTTTATTCTTAGCCACCTCCTTTCTCCGAGCTGCATTTTTTAGAATAATTTAATTTAATTTAATTTAATTTAATTTAATTTAATTTAATTTAATTTAATTTAATTTAATTTAATTTAATTTAATTTAATTTAATTTAATTTAATTTAATTTAATTTTTATCACATTTATATACCGCCCGACTCCCAAGGGACCACTTTGCAATGCCAAAACATTAGTTATTGTTTTTGAAATACTATTTGCCATTTATCTTGAGTCTCCATTCAGAAAATCATTCAAATAAATTCTTTATGTAAATTAGCTAAAGTGTCTGAATGAAAATAATTAACTCAGTTCCTTCTAAGTGGCTTGATTTGGTGTGCAAGTATCAAGTGATAATAACATTTTGGGTGGTTAAACCATTTTGTTTCACTGTTCTGTAATTGGGTTTCAAGCTGAAACAAACTATTTGATATTTCAAACTCAAGGGAATATATTCATTTTCCCAGCAATGATTGCAGATATTATAGGCGTTTTCTAAAAAAGAGAAACAAGAAAACATTGAATTTCTTTTTAAAACAGAATTTTAAAGTAACTCACTTCTAAAGCTGTGGATAAGAAAAGTTTTGGGAATGGTACAATGCATATGACAGCTGTTAAAAGCTTTTTTTTTAAGTTGATACAGAATCATGAAAAAAACACACTGGATTTAAAGCTCCAATTTAAAGATTTAAAAGATGTGTAAGCTCACCTGTCTCTCTGAATCATATTTGCTTTTACTGAATCCAGATTGGTGTTATAAGCTTACTAGCTCAACACCCCTCCACATGCTTATTTCTCTGAAGCTGGAAAGATTTCAGTCTTGAGTTTGGTCTCCCTGAATAAATCGTCTGTTTCAACAGTAGTAGGGTTTTGTTTTGTTTTTTCAAAATTTCCCAAAGTTTTACAAAAGGAAGAATTACTTTTTGGATTTGCAAATCTCACTTAGACATGGACCTCAGATCAAATCAATTAGCCTTGGATTTGTCAAAGTTGAATTGTTTGTTTACTGAATTACTATTTTTTTTCCCTCCAGGGCATCCATCTGAACATGTGAGAGCTTGAAATTGTTGCTATATTCTTGGAGAATTTAAATCAGTGGAATTCAAGTGCGGGGGGGGGGGGAGAGAATGAATCCTATAGAACCGTGAAAGCGAACCTATAGTACATGTGCCACAGGTGGCACGCGGAGCCATATCTGTGGGCATGCAAGCATTGCCTTAGTTCAGATCCAGCCCGCATGTGTGCACTGGCTAGCTGATTTTTGGGCCTTTTGGGCCCACTGGAAGTCAGGAAACGGACCATTTCTGGCCTCCAGAGGGCCTCTGGGGGAGTGAGGAAGGCTGTTTCCCCAGGCTCCTAGAAAATCTCTGGAGCCTGGGGAGGGCAAAAAATGGGCCTACCAAGCCCACAGTGCCATCACGTGCCAAAAGCAGGGGTATGCACGGGGGTCAGGCACATTGCATTATGGGTGTGGGCACGTGCATGCTCGACCCATCCCCCCTTTTTGGCACGCGAAAAAGTTAGCCATCACTGCTATAGAACATTATTCAAATGGCAACATATTAACACCACCCGAAGACATGACTATATACATATCTTTAAGTAATTTATTACTAATGAAGCCCCTGTGATGACACAATGTATATTTGCATTTAGGAGAAACCAAGTACATTTTCACTTTAAAATGAGCTGATCAGGGGTGAAATCCATCAGATTCGGACAGGTTCTGGAGAACCGGTAGTGGACATTTTGAGTAGTTTGGAGAACTGGCAAATACCACCTCTGGCTGGCCCCAGTGTGAGGTGGGAATGGAGATTTTGCAATATCTTTCCCTTGCCATGTCCACCAAGCCACGCCCACCAAGCCACACCACGCCCACCAAGTCACGGCCACTATACCAGTAGTATTTTTTTTTTTATTTCACCACTGGAGCCTATGCAGCCCAGGACAGTCCCAACACCCCAAGGTCAAATGCTGGGAAAACTCCGAGCTGCTCAGAATGTTCCCAAAACAAAATGAATACTATTGATTGGTGGATAATAAATCATGGGGGTCCAGGGGGAAAAGGGGATTTTGCCTATGCCGGTTTTCACTTGAAAACTTTGGAAGTGGCTTTGCTACTTCTGTATCTATGTGAAATTATCAGTAAAGTTATAGTGATAATGTCCCAGGAGTTTCTTTTGCTGCATTTACCAATGGGACGGTTGACATTAAGCCAGTTCTCCTAATACTATTGTATCCATTTTGTTTTGGGAACATTCTGATCAGCTTGGAGTTTTCTCAGCGTTTGACCTTGGGGTGTTGGGACTGTCCTGGGCTGCATCAACTCACTTGAATTCCTCAATACCCTCCCAAGCTCTCTTACATTCCAATATTTTCCCTTCCCCCTCCCTGTTTCTGTTGTCTGTTTATGAGCAGAGATGTGTGGCGAGTCAGTCATGACGGATGTTTTCATGCTATCATGTTTTCAGACAAATACCGTATTTTTTTGAGTATAAGACACACCTTCCTTTTTTGGTGAAGAAGACAAGAAAAAGAAATCTGCCTCTGCCTCCCAGCAATTTTGCCTCATTGCAGCAAACAGCAAATAGCCTGCTTTACTTTCATGTTTGTTTTCAGCATAGCTTGATTAGCACAAGAAAAAAAAAAACCTGCTCCCAGCAATTTACCTCCTTGAAACAAGCAGCAGAGGCCCAGGCAAACAGCTGAGAGCAAAACAGCTGAGAGTTGGGAGGCCGATCCAATCAACTTTTGCTAATTAGGCTGTGTTGGAACTGAAGCGAGCTGTTTCTTCTTGCTGCTTGCTGCAAGAAGGTAAACTGCTGGGAGGCAGAGGCCAAAGAGTGGAGGCCAGTGGGTGGGTGGGGCTACATTCGGTGTATAAGATGCACCTAAATTTTCACTCCCTTTTATGGGGGGGGGGTGCGTCTTATATTCCGAAAAATACGGTACTTGAAAAGAGATTGAATCAGGATCTAAATCACTTTCCTCTAATCATAATTTACTGTCAAAATGCATACAGCAGAGCATGTATATTAGGATAATATACTAATATAATATACTACTAATAACCTAATTAGCAACTCAAAAGGATTTTCAAAAAGCAAGCCTCACCTAAACAAGATTGGGATAGAGAATAAATCTTTCGGCATATCAATGTCGACAATGTCGTGTCAGCGCCAACAGGGCCTTCTTAAACCAGATCAGAATCAAGTGTTTGGCAGACAGCCCACAAAATTCTAGGTCTATCCTTCTAGGACTGCCATTGACAATAATTTCCTCTTCTGAGCTTCCATGAATGTTGATTAATACTGCCATTATTAAATCCTCATGCCAGCTTTTATAGAAAGGACAATGAAAATCCACCTTGATTCTACTTCACCATCAAACAGGCTCAAAGGCACCTTTGCAATAGAATGCTACTGAAGCTTCCTTTTAGCAGCAATGGCTTTCCTTATAAGGCAGGCATAAAATATTGGCAAAGCAATTAGCAACTCAAAAGGGTTTTTCAAACAAGCCTGACCTAAACAAGAGTGGGCAAGAGAATAAATCTTTCTATAGATCAATGTCAAAAACTTGCTTCAGTTCAGACAAGGCTGTCTTGAAGCTGTTCAGAATCAAGGATTCAGCAGACAGTCTGCAAAATTTTAGGTCCAGATAAATTCCTGTCACCCTGGAGGATGTGGAATTATCTTATAAAGGTGAGGGGAACAGAAAGTTCTCAAGGAGATTAACTTTGAGCTAAAATTTCAAGCGGCAATTCGGATGTGAGCCTCTATGAAAATTAAGCCAGATTCAAATCTTGAATCTGGAAACTCACAATAGAGCTGTTAAAAATATACATAGACCAAAATGGCTTCCAGGGAGTGGAGCCTAAAGTGCAGCTTGTGGTAATATTGCCTAATCTTTCAACCTGAAGCAAGTTCCGAATTAGGCTTCAAAGAAAATATTTCTTGATCATAATTGGGAAGGTAAAACTACATAATTGGCTTTTAATATGACTTTGCAAATAAAAACAAGTTTTTCTGTCTACATGTTGTGATAGCAATAGCAATAGAGCTTAGACTTACCATATTTTTCGGAGTATTAGACACACTGGAGTATAAGACACTGTTTAGTTTTTGGGGAGGAAAATAGGAAAAAAAACCCTGTCTACCAGGTATTCATCTGGCTAGTGTCAGGGGTGAAATGCTCCCGGTTCAGACTGGATCGCCCAATCTAGTAGTGATGGCAGTGGGTGGTTCAGAGAACCAGTAACAAAAAATCCCTGCCCCCCTCCCATGCCCAGCTGAGCCACGCGATCATCAGAGGCTGTTTTTTTTTTACTTTTAAAAGCACTTTTTCTACAACCTCTTCAGCCAAAAAATTGCTTTTAAAAGTAAAAAAAAAAAAAGATGATTGCGCGGCTCAGCTTCTAAAGTACAACTGATCTTTGGAGGGAGAAGCAATAGAAAAGCAGGCAAACCATGGAGATCACTTCACTCGCTAGTGCCTCGTTAGGGCTGAAAAAAAGCTTCACAGCTGAGAGTCGGACTGAAAAAAAAGCTTCACAGCTGAGAGTCAGAGGGAGCAGGCATAGCATGGAGAATTGCTTCACTGAAAAAAGCTTAGCACGAAGATCACTTCACTTGCTAGCGTTAGGGCTGAAAAAAAGCTTCGAAAAAGCTACATTTTCAGCCTCTTTTAGGAGGGAAAAATGTGTCTTACACTCTGAAAAATGCAGTATGTACCACTCCATAGTGCTTTACAGCAATCTCTGGGCAGTTTATAAAATGTCAGCATTTTGCCCACAACAATTTGGATCCTCTTTTTACCAACTTTGGAAGGATAGAAGGTGGAGTCAATCTTGACATCAGGATCAAACTCCAGGCTGTGGGCAGAGTTAGCCTGCAATACTACTACATATATATATAGTCCATAAATGTATACATGTAGGAAGAATTAGTATTGTAAAGACATTCCCCATGCTAAGAGAAACTGCATAAGCACTTTTAGTCAAATGAAGAAAATGAATGGAATAGATTACATGCTACGCTAATATGCAAATGCTATTAATGCATGCAAATGTAATAGCTTACAATTTCAATTGGATTACACGATTAGCTAATCAGGATTAGAAAGTGGCTTGATTTACTGCTGCTTAATTGAAACATTTGTTTCATTCGTTAGAATCCAAATCTAATGGCATTGATTCTTCAATACCGTGAAACCTACTGACCCCAAGGAGAGAAGTAAGGGGTACCTAAAGAGCTAAGAATTAACTCTGTATCCCTCTTTTTCTACTGCTCTAACCTGATGTGTCACCAGGAAATTGATAATCTGAGATAATTGCCTTCTTCTGTGCCTCTTGCCAGAGACCTAGGTACACAGTACATGCTTGTTTATCCATCCCTTGGTAGAATGTAATTAGTCTTTGTTACCCTTATAATACAGTATCTGTAAATAAATCTCTTTTTTTTCTCTTATAAAAACACTTCACCAATGCTTGCTCAGCTCAAATTCCTTTCCCCAAGAAGAATAATTAAACCTCCAATTCAAATGACTTTATCATTATACATTTAATTATGATTTATGCTGGATTTGGCATGATGCATTTGTCTATTCTGGAGCTATAAGGAGCTTAATGTATTTTGCTATTTTAGTAGATATTGTTACTGTTGTCGTCGCCTTCATGCTTGTGGCATCGTTTCAGGTAGTTTGTGAAAAAAAGGTTCAGAAATGAATATAAAGCTGAGTAAATCAATCCAAACAGAGAATCTCAAGTTTCAGTGAAACGAATGCCTTTTGGCTGACTTAAGTTCAAATCACATTTTTTAGAACAAATATTATGATGGTACTTTGCTCAACCTCTAACATTAGCTTTTTAAAAATATTAAATATTTTAAATATTCACTTTTTAAAAATAGTGATTAATTTCTCTCTCATTCTTTTCTTTCTGGTTAAAGAGCTTTGACTAAGTAATATGGGGAGACGGTGTCATGAAAATGAATAGTGAGGTCCAAAATGAAGGTTTACATTTAGTTTAATGTAAAAAAAAAAATGGATGAAATATTTTAAAATGTGTTTTAACCATTGGATTGTCAGGTTATTTTTAAGATAATCTGCCATTTGTGATTAAGACGCTTTAATGCAGGGGTGAAATCTACGTACTTTCTCAACCAGTTCGGAAGTGCATGTGCCGACCTTCTGCACATGCGCAAACCCTTCTGTACATGTGCAGAGGGTAAAAAACAGGTTATTTCCCGGTTTTAACAACGACCGGGTTGGTGGGTGGAGCCTCACACCGCCATCACTATTACTTCTCCGAACCACCGGCCGCCATTGTCACCGGTTTGGCTGAACTGGTCCGAACCAGGAACATTTCACCCCTGCTCTAATGTGAAAACCAACGTAGCAATTGATTGTCTTCTTTTCTGAATTGAAAGATGCTTCTCAGTATATATTTGCAGAGAAATCATGGATCTTTCTTTTTGCCATTCAGCAAAATTGAAATTCCAGTAAACATCTACAGATTTATCTCCTGCATAATTTATTTTCTTCGGCATATGCCAACTTCTTTTAGGAACCATGCCACTATTAGAATCCATGTGCTTTTAGTAAACTTTGATTTATATACAAAGGCATTAGAAGGACACACATAATATAATAAAATGCATAGGCATGGGCACATGTGCTTGTGTGCATGGAGAGATATTCCAACTGCCACAGTTCCTGAAAACTGTATTGATGGGCATTTGTTTGTGGGGAAATGTAACTAAGTCAGTGTGCAAAATATGTGAATTATGTAATTTATGACATTTAAACAAGGACATAATTATAGATTATTATGGATTCCTCTTATTTTATGTATCCACAATAAGATGACACAAATTCATACATTTAGCCTTTTCCTTCATTATTAAACCTTACTTCCTTCTATTCATTAACTCAGATCGATGATGTTCTCCCTCTTTCTTTTAGTTTAGCAGATAAACAACATATACTTTTTCCTTTAGTTCATGTGTTAATTAACACTCTTTACCATTTAATTCTCTTATATTCCAAGTTGCAATCTTGCATATGCCAGTCATGAAGTATGACTTCAGCGGCATCAACTGAAGCCTGAGTAGCGTAGGGGGCTAATGCCTCCTACTAAAGGCAGCAATTAAGATCCAACTGCCTGTAATTTCTGCGAATTCAATCCTAGCCAGGCTCAAGGTTGACTCAGCCTTCCATCCTTTCTCAGGTGGGTAAATTGAGGATCCAGTTTGTGGGGGCAATAAGCTGACTTTGTATAAATATACAGAAGTATGAAGGCTATTGCTTAACACACTGTAAGTCGCTCTGAGTCTCCTGAGAAGGGCGGCATATAAATCAATTTTTTTAAAAAAACAACTCTTCAGGGTCTCACAACCAACTCATCACAAGCGTCTATGAGATTTATGCTGTGTCTACTTTGCTTGCTCTATGTCTAAGGGATCCTAATCTCATATTATCTTTCTCCACCTTTATTCCCAGCTCAAACACAAACAACAGATGCTTCTTGACAATTATTTTGGTGGGATGTAGTTAGCAAGTTCTAGGTTTTGCCTCACCCTTTTAGGAACTAAATCTTCTGTTTCTTGAAGTTGTAAAGCCCATCATATGAATTTTTGCGCAGTATGCTTAGTCTGAACACATTTTCAGGGATACTTGCTTCCACACTCACCAATTGTGCCTATGGATGTCGCAATCTTCCATTGTGGTTTTGGTGAATAGAATGCAATGCAATGCAATGGAACGGAACGGAACGGAACGGAACGGAACGGAACAGAATAGAATAGATTATTGGCCAAGTGTGATTGGACACACAAGGAATTTGTCTTTGGTGCATAAGCTCTCAGTGTACATAAGGAGAATAAAATACATTCATCAAGAATAAAAAGATACAACACTTAGTGATAGTCAAGGTTACTAATAAGTTATCAAATCGTACCAGGAAACAAATAAAGACAATATAATTGAAAGATACAAGCAACATGTTTATAGTAATAAGTGGGAAGAGATAGATACTAGTAAGGAAGAGAATAATAATAGTAATTTATTTATTTATTTATTTATTTGTTTAGATTTGTATACCGCCCTTCTCCTTGCGGACTCAGGGCGGTGAACAGCCAAATAAAAATAGTACACAAAAGTTAAACAATTTCTTTAAAAAAAGCATATAACTTTGGCTAAAAATTAAAACCATTAACCATTAAATATTTAAAATACCCAACCCTATAATACAGATCTTAAAAATTCAGCGGGGTCAGGCTAGACCAGCAAGCTGAAAGAGATGAGTTTTCAGGGCCCGGCGAAAAGTCCGGAGGTCAGCAATTGTTCTCAGTTTTGGAGGAAGATCGTTCCAGAGGGTAGGGGCTGCCACAGAGAAGGCCCTCCCCCTGGGGGTCGCCAGCCAGCATTGTCTGGCTGATGGCACCCTGAGGAGACCCTCTCTGTGGGAACGCACCGGCCGGTGGGAGGCTATTGGCGGCAGAAGGCGGTCTTGTAAGTACCCTAGTCCTAAGCCATGGAGCGCTTTAAAGGTGGTCACCAACACCTTGAAACGCACCCGGAAGTCCACAGGTAGCCAATGCAGCTCGCGCAGGAGAGGTGTCACATGGGAGCGTCCCATCGCTCCCATAATCCCCCGCGCGGCCGCATTCTGCACTAGTTGGAGCCTCCGGGTGCATCCCAAGGGGAGCCCCATGTAGAGAGCATTGCAGTAGTCCAGGCGAGAGGTGACGAGTGCCTGAGTGACTGTGCGTAGGGAGTCCCGATCTAGAAAGGGCCGCAACTGGCGTATCAGGCGAACCTGATAGAAAGCTCCCCTGGCCACAGCTGTCGTGTGATCTTCCAAAGACAGCCATGGGTCCAGGAGGACGCCCAAGTTGCGCACCCTTTCCGTGGGGGCCAATGATTCGCCCCCAATAACCAGTGATGGTGTCAGCTGGCTATATCGGGACGCCGGCAGCCACAGCCACTCGGTCTTGGAGGGGTTGAGTCGAAGCCTGTTTCTCCCCATCCAGGCCCGCACGGCTTCAAGGCACTGGGACATCACTTCCACGGCATCGTTGGGGTGGTCTGGGGTGGAAATGTACAGCTGCGTATCATCAGCGTACTGATGGAACTCCACCCCAAAACCACGGATGATCTCACCCAGCGGCTTTACATAAATGTTGAACAGGAGGGGCGAGAGGACCGATCCCTGCGGCACCCCACACACTAGGCGCCTCGGGGTCGACCGCTGCCCCCCTGTCAACACAGATTGCGACCGGTCGGAGAGGTAGGAGGAGAACCACCGTAAAACGGTGCCTCCCACCCCCAGTCCCTCCAATCGGCGCAACATGATACCATGGTCGATGGTATCAAAAGCCGCTGAGAGGTCTAACAACACCAGGATAGAGGAATAACCCCTACCCCGGGCCCGCCAGAGATCATCCACCAACGCGACCAATGCCGTTTCAGTGCTGTATCCAGGCCTGAAGCCGGACTGGAGCGGGTCTAAATAGACAGCTTCATGCAGGTACCGAGGGAGCTGCCATGCAACCACACTCTCAACAACCTTCGCTAAAAAGGGAAGGTTGGAGACTGGACGGTAATTAGCCAAAATAGCCGGGTCCAGGGTGGGCTTCTTGAGGAGGGGCCTCACCACCGCCTCCTTCAAGGTTATACAGTCTTAGTAAATTATTTGACAGTGTTGTGGGAATTAGTTGTTTAACAGAGTGATGACATACAGTTTTCACTTCATGCTTATTTTGAGAGACAAAATTACCAATTTTTGTCATACTCTTTCAATCTGCAATATTCTAGACTGATAGTAGTAATCAGTTTTGACACATTTTAGCCAGAATGGTACAAGTGTAACCAATCCCCAACTTTACCCTTAAGTATCTTTGTTATCCAGAATAGGATATTGAACCTAGAGGTGGCTTCTCAATAGTGTTGCCTGCCTCGCCCAAATCAGGAGTTATATGCAGTGTGGTGATAGGATGTTGGAACTGGGGGTAGGAATTAATCATCTGAACTGCAGAAGTGCTCCTTAAGATCAGTATGGAACACAAAACATTGAAGCCAGATCAGATACTGTCTGACTATGCTCCATAGCATGGTCATCTTTTTGTATTCATATAGAGATTCTGCCTTCCCTCAAAAACCTAATATATTAAAAGACATCATGATGCCTTTAAAATATACTTTCTCGGGAATCTCCTTGTTTTCTCTATTGTGCCCCACAAAACAAATCTTGACGGGAAGGGGAGGGAGACATCACTCTATGAATATTTCCCTTTATTATTAATGGTTATGAGCCTTAGATTTATCAAAGATAATTGACCTTGTCAGTATTAAGCCATTTCTGTTTTGCTCCAGAAGGCTCTGACTTTTTAGACAATCAATTATTTTCCAGCTAAGGCAAAAAGACAAGCTTTTGGCTCAATTGTAGAATACTAAATGCAAATAAGGGGGAAAAAAATCTGCGGGCATCTCAGGAGAAAAATCATTTGAACAAGTTGACCCTAACAATGCAGCTTTTGAGAATTGGACAGAACCTCATAGGTTATGGTAACTGTAACTGCAGCCTCAAAATATATATGCTATTATCCAACGAATAAGCCTTGTATGCTTTATTGCTATGAAGTATAGGGAGTCAAATCATTAAATGATTTTAGGTTCAGTTCTAATTCATATCCAGTTACAACTGTTTATTCAAACCAATCATTTTTTTTAAAAAAAATCAATAATTCATAACCAACTAGTTCAGTTAAAGCTCTACAAGGAAAAAATATGTCATTTGCCTAGCAATAGTGTCATTCATTTCCTAATATTATTGCACACTATAATGCAATGTAATATAATGCATATGACACATTTGATAACCTTTAGGTTTTAAGGCAATTGTACTGTATTGTTGCATTATTTACATATTCTGTATTCATTTCTTCCATGCTGCAATTAGTACTCATGTCATATATTAACTCTTACATTTGCCTATTCATACATTTATGAACCCTTAACTGTCAAATCTCCATATCAATGGGATCAAAGCTCACAATTTTAAGAATACATTGGTTCAATCTACTTGCTTTAAGACAGGGGTCTCAAATCTCTAGGCTGTGGCCCATTACCGGGTCTTGAGTCATTCAGAACCGGACCATGGAAGTGGCAGGTGAGTACATACATGCACACATCCCCATTCACATGAGCAACAGATGAGCACAGGTCAAAGGTGGGTTTCAACAGGTTTTGACCAGTTCTGGAGAACTAGTAGCAAAAATTTTGAATAGTTTAGAGAACCGGTAGAAAAAATTCTGTCTGGCCCCACCCCATCTATTCTCTGCTCCCAAGTCCCAGCTCATCAGGAGGAAATGGGGATTTTGCAGTAACCTTCCCCTGGAGTGGGGTGGGAATGGAGATTTTACAGTATCCTTCCCCTGCCACATCCACCAAGGTATGCCCACCAAGCCACACCCACCAAGCCATGCCATGCCCACCAAGCCATGCCCACAGAACCAGTAGTAAAAAATTTTGAAACCCACCACTGGCATAGTTGTATATGGGTGCGCTCTATTTGTATGAGCGGCAGGCGTGCTTGTCCATCAGTTGTGCAGATGTAGTTGTGTGCTTGCCTGCCACTCACATGGAAACATCCCCTCTGCCAATCCACAAAGCCGGAAAGGTTAGGGAATTCTACTTTACAACATGCTGAATATGACAAAGCTTTATTACATCATCAACCCCATCTCCACTGGCATGATAACAATAAGTTTTGCCATTGCAACGACTCAGTGGAGAAGATACGTTTTGGACCATCAAGTCTTAACAGGTTGTGGTTTTTTCACTTGTTCTTTCTTCCAAATCTTTTCTTGTAGTCTGTGTCCTTGAAACAACACAGCAGGATGGAATTTGTTTAACTTTTTGCATGACTGGATGGGTTTGGAGGTTAAATTGAATATCTCAGGAGTTTACTTAAATGGATCAATCAACCCTAACAAATATTCAGCCTTTTTGTTGAGTTTTATATGTTGGGAACAGGATCAATGAGTGTCTTAGCCATTCCTAAATCTGGCTTCAAAAGACAAAACAACAAATACCATTGTTTGACAAATCAGAATGCAAATACTTCAACAGCCATAATTTTTTCATATATATATTTTTTTCAGTCTAATTGAGCCATGGCAGATACACAGAAGCCTTAGCTGTGAGTTGGGAAAATTATATAAAGTGACAAATGTTACTGTCAAAAAAAAAAAAATCTAACCAACTGTTCCATAAAGTAGACATCTCTGAGTGAATCATTTCCTTTCCTTTCCTTTCCTTTCCTTTCCTTTCCTTTCCTTTCCTTTCCTTTCCTTTCCTTTCCTTTCCTTTCCTTTCCTCTCCTCTCCTCTCCTCTCCTCTCCTCTCCCCTCCTCTCCTCTCCTCTCCTCTCCTTTTCACAACATCTAGACCTTTTTGGGACCAAGTGCCCAAACCAGAACATGTGTACATGTGCGTCAGTGGTGGGTTGCCCCCAGTTCGCACTGGTTCTATAAAACCAGTAGTAAAACCAGTGAGAGGCTCTGCCCACTGACTCCGATGTCATCAGAATGTGCAGAAGGTTTAAAGATAATTTTAAAAGATAAAGGATAAAAGATAAAGATAATATTTATAAGATGGTTTATAGATGGCACCTACCTCCAGCAAGATTAGCTAAAATGTTCCCCGGGACATCTCCACAGTGCTGAAAATGTGGGCATAACAATGGAACCTACTTCTACCAATGGTGGACAGGTCCACTGGCAGCTAAATATTGGATGAAAATACGATGATGGTTGCTTGAAATTAAACACAGTAGAGTGGAACTGAAACCTGAAACCTTTTTGTTCGGGGTTAGACCCGCAAATATTGGATTGACTAAATGGTATCTGATGCTGTACATAATCATTGCAGGGAGACTGCCATTCGCACAAGAATGGAACAATGAGGATTTACCAACGGACTCAAAAATAATTTATAAAATCATGGAATGTGTGGAGTCCGACAGACTTACAAAACTGATCAAGGGTAAAAGAGACTCAGATTTTTATAGTAGTTGGAACATATGGTATGATTGGATCCAGAAACGATGGGACAGAGATAAAGGATAATGTTGGATTATAATTATAGATGATGGTATAATTATGGTAATCAATAAGTATGGAAATGTAAATTTGTATATAAGAATCTGTAAATAGTTTCTATTTTTACTTTCTGATTATTGGTGTATATATACATGGATATTTTGGTGATGTTACACCGTGATAGAAAAACTATTTTACATTTGTTTTTGTTTTTGTTTTCTTGAACTATAATAAAAATTTATATATATATATATATAAAAAGAATGCGCAGAAGAGCCCGCGCGTACACGAACAAAGCGAACAATGCGCACAGCCCTGTTGCGAACCAGCAATAAAGGTAAATAGAACCCACTCCTGATGTGTGTGCATATGTGCACTCCAGAGCACCGGAAACCCAAAGCAAATTTGAAGGCTGGCGCATGCATGCCTGTTTTTTGGCTGTTTTTCAGGCCATTTTCTGGGCCATTTTCAGCTGTTTTCCAGTGGTCCAGGGCCCATGAAGATCAGCTGGCCGGCACACCGGAAACCAGAAAAGCAGTTGGCAATGGCACATATGCCCACAGAGAGAGCTCTGTGTGCCACCTCTGGCATGCATGACATAGATTCGCCATCACGGATCTAGATTAAGATTAGGATTTAGACTATTTCATGGATTAAACCAGTTTGTACTACACATTTTGAGGTAGCTAGCATCCTGAATGAAAAATTGGAATTCATAGTTTTGTTTTTTAATTCTGAGAACATAATTGCCTTGAAACATGAATGAGTTTTACAAAAAAAACCATAACAAAGCTATTGTTTTCTTGATTGGAATCATGAAAGCTAATGACAGAATCAGAAAGTTGTAAAGCAGAGAAAATATTTTTGAGCTTTTTCTTTTATATTAAAATCCTTTGAAAGACCTTTTTAAAATAAGCAGTGTACATCTGACACCGCACTTGACATTTTGACAGTGTTCAAGGCTGTTTATACACAAACACGCAACCCACATCCAACTGATTTCACTAATGACTACAACTAATACAGCCAATGTTTAATTTCATAAACTCCATTCGTGATGAGGAGTTTGAAGCATTTTTATTAAATGACCAATAAGCAAAGGTTTCAAATGTGTTTTTTTAAAAAGCTAAGACTATAAATGTAACAGTGGTGAAGTTAAGTGTCTCTGGGCAGTTTACACACAACATCATAAAGTAATATAAAAACATGACTAAAAAGCACAGTCAAAACTAGAGTACAAAAAATACATTTTTGTCAGACAGGAATGCCAAATTCAGTTTGAACATCTGGCTGACTGTGTAACTGTTGTGACCTGCCAGCAGCCTACGCGGATCATGGCTGATCCTGACGAGGAGGAGGCTGGTGTGGTGTCGCGTCAGCAGCCTGCGCAGCCGGCGCTTGCGTCGCACAGTGAGGAGGCCGAAGAGGATGTGATGCCAAAGGCAGAGACTCAGCCAGGGCCTTCAGAATCTCCAGAGGCTCCTTCCAGTGGAGAGAAGTGGAGGGGCCTCTCCCCAATGCTCGGGCATGCACGGCTGCCAAAAGGCTGGAGAGGCTACTCAGAAGGAGGAGGTCTACTTGAGAGTAGGGCTTGAGGATAATTGGTCACTCCCTTAGCCTATTTAAGTCGCATGCAGCTAGTGCTTTCTTGCTAGAAACAATGTCTCATTATTACAGAGCATCTTGGAGAGCGAGCAACTTCTCATATCTGGTTTTCTGGGCTGGTTGCCAACCTTTGTCGGACTTTGTTCTTAATAACTTTGATAAGGACCCTTTGCACGGGAAGCCTGCATTTTTTAAAGGGGTTTGTTTGGAATTAAACAGTGTTTGCGAAGCTTGGTGTGTGTCACATTCTCTGGGAATCTGAAGCTGGGGCAGAACAGTAGCAGACCACAGTAATAAAGTTTTCCCTGTCCAGTTATGGCCAATGCTAAGGTGTTGTGCTCATCTCCATTTCTTGATGGAGGGAGACAGCATTGTCCAAAGACATTTTCTGCAGTCATGTGGCCAGCATGGCTATAAGCCAAAGACACATGGAACGCTGTTACCTTCCCATCAAAATGGTACCTATTTATCTACTCACGTTTGCATGCTTTTGAACTGCTAGATGGGCAGGACCTGGGGCAAAGATGGAAGCACAGCCTGTCGCATACTGCTCAGTTCCCAAACCTGGGCTGCCAACTTTCCAGCTGACAAGCTCAGCATATTTAACCACTGAGCTACTGCATCCCCTTGGACTATAATAATACTCCATCCGATTTTCCCCACAATAAACCGTTTGTTAAGTGGCTCAGACAATAAGCAGAGAGTAGATGGCAGTTCTTCAAAGCAATGGACTTGGATTGATTTTGATTCTTTGGATCCTTCTTGTTAGGAAATGGCAACAGGGAATAGGGAGTTTTGTTTCCAGCTGAATGATATTTTATTTCTTGTACTACATCTTTGATTATTATAATAAAGTAATAGAGAAATTGTGGTTAACAGCAGAGACCAGAATAAAGGGCAGAACTTGTGTCAACTGGGCAACTCAATTATTGAGTAGAATGAACATTCAGCTGGAAGATGAAATATGTTTTTAATTGAGCAAACTCCTAAATTGGTGGATTCTGTAGCTCTCTACCTTGATGGCTAACCAGAGTAATGCAGGAATCTCTCTCCAGTGAGAAAATTAAAGGTGGATAATTGCAAAAACTGTCAGTGTTTCGGCACCTGAAAGGGCTGCACAAAGGGACACAAGGTCAGATTATGTGTCAAATCTCTGTCCCCAATTACATCTGCCCATCACACCGGATTTGACAGTGGGTATGCTGCAGGTCCTTTCTATCAAACAGTGCCATCTGATGGGAACTAGGACCATTAATTTCCTGAAAATGAGAACAATTTGAAGGCTTGCCTTCAAAAGCTGTGAATGCTCCATCACTGGAGATTTTTAAGAAGACAGTCATTTGTCTGAAATGGTATAGGGTCTCCTGCTTGAGCATGGGGTTGGATTAGAAGATTCCAAGATCCCTTCGAGTCTACTATTCTGTTATTCAACGTTTTCTGACATGGGACTTGCATGTCATGTTCCGCATGGAACAGCATAGTCCCTGAAATCTAGATGGTCCTGATCTTGCCAGCCTTCTGTAAGGTGCTGAAGGCTTGGTTCTTCCTTTGGCTGGATGTCCCAGGAAGATGGTTGAACATGTATGGATTATGAATCAGCCCAAGGGTGATATATGGTTTTGGTTATTTTGTGGCATTTTTCCAACCGGTTGTTAGCTATCCAGAGTTGCATGGCAAGTGGGTCCCATATAATTTGAATTAACTAATTAATTTCTATAGGTCCTAATTGCATACTAAGAAACAATTAATATTCTCCCAATTTTTCCCAAATTGTTATGGAATTATTATCTTCCAATCTCAGCATGGGCCAAAAAAAAAAACCTCCCTTTCCATTTCAGAGAGCCACTAGTTGCTTGTCCTTGAGCCTATGATTCAAAAACTAATTGACAAAATCCCATTTTCTGTTCAAATACAGATCCAGAAACAGATTAAACCAGGTATTTGGTCCTAGTGACTCCTGTTGGGCATCCATCTTGACTCATGATGAAGATTTAGCTTAGTTTTTATGAGTATTTTGGAGCGATTGCTAAT
Source organism: Masticophis lateralis (assembly GCA_030761175.1). Classification (NCBI taxonomy): domain Eukaryota; kingdom Metazoa; phylum Chordata; class Lepidosauria; order Squamata; family Colubridae; genus Masticophis; species Masticophis lateralis. The sequence continues at coordinate 75,809,477 of JAUDYJ010000005.1, read as the reverse complement.
GCTCTGATGTATTTATTTACATTGATGCTTTGTTTTTGTAGATGCTGTGCACTGCTCAGTGTCCATAGAGACAGAAAGAATATAAGTCAAGCTTGGAAGGGCAAATTGACTGAGTAACTATCCAGAGATTAGCAAATGTAAGAGAGCACAAAAGAAGGAATAATATCAGGTTATGTACCAAGAAGTAGGTTCACAGGATTGATAGAGGTAGATGCAAAAACAATTTAGGGGAAGACATCAGGCACCAGAGATCTCTAAGTAAAATTACTTGACCAAAACTCCAGCACAAATATGCTCTCATCTCTAAATTGCAGCCAAAGGTTCAAACATTTCCATCAAGTTCTTCCTATTATTCACCAAGAAATAATCAGTCAGATGGGCTACTCAGAAATAGGACTATCTCCTCAGTAGAGTTGTTCATCACAAGGATGATTTTCTTTACTTGAACACACCTACATCTCAGTGCCTTAACTCTAAAACTCAAGATTTTAAAATTCTTATGAGGAGGAGATCAAAAATCAGCCGCTGAGATCTCTCCTTACTAATCATAGGTTTCTCTTCTCGTTCTTCTTTATTCTCTGAGATGATGGTACCAGTGGGTAACATGGCTAGTCTTCAATAGTCCACCCAAAAAAGTTTTGACTAAAATCTGAAAGTGGATTTTTAGCGCAGAAGGACTTCATTTCATTTTGGAATTTCCCTCCCCTATTCCCCAAAAGTTTGCAAGTTGTAAAAAAGAAACTAAACCACCTTAAAACAATACAAACATTTCTCCACCTGTAATTTTTTTAAAAAAAATGTTTAGCAGACTTATAGAAAGAATAACTGTGTCTGCAGATTTCATGTAAGCTTTTCAAAAATCAAATTTACTGAATTGTGCAAATCTAGCCTTGTTAAACCATTACCTACAGAAAAAGTTAACAGCATAAACATGTTTTTAATAACTTAGTAAAGGTGTCAAACTGGTGGACTGCAGGCCAGATGCGTCACATCCCAGCCATGCCCACCTAGCTCTGTGAAGGAAAAAAAATGTCACAAAACATCACGTGACAGCAATGTGACGTGGTGAGTTTGACACCCATGATTTAGTATATATATATGTGTGTGAGATATACCTGCCAACCACCAACCTTTCTTGGAATTCCTTTGCTGCACTTTTTCATTCCATTCTATATATGTCAAAGTCGCGGTTCGTGGGCCAGATGTATCATGCACTGGCCATGCCTATATTCAGTTTAGCGAAGCAGAACGTCATGTGATGCTGCCGTGATGATGCAAGTTTGACATCCCTGCTATAGGTGTTTAAAATTGCTAAATTAGAATAACAGAGTTGGAAGGGACTTTGGTGGTCTTCCAGTCCAACCCCCTGCTTAGGCAGGAAAACCTACACCATTTCAGACAAATGGTTATCCAATCTTTTCTTAAGAACTTCCAGTGTTGGAGCACTTGCAACTTCTGGAGGCAAGTTGTTCCACTGATTAATTGTTCTAACTGTCAGGAAATGTCTTCTTAGTTCTCAGTTGCTTTTCTCCTTGATTAGTTTCCACCCATTGCTTCTTGTCCTACCCCTCAGGGGCTTTGGAGAATAGCTTGACTCCCTCTTCTTTGTGGCAGCCCCTTACTATCCCCAAACTTTGCAGCCTTATAAAATCCTAATGAACTAAGATACACACCTCCTTGAATGTGGATGTTTAAAACTTTAAACCCTTTAGGACATTCAAAGTAATCATAAACCAAACAAATTTCCACAGAATTTATAAATGCTTTATCTGTCAACTAAATATATATAAATACCGTATGTCCATGCTGCTGCAGTTTGATGAACTATAGTGTTAATGTACAGTGCTTAATGACTCAATTTGTAAAGTCTGTTCGTACAAGGATGAACATTCCAAAAAATAGCATAAGGTCATGATCATGGAAGTCCCTGCATGCCAATTAAAGTAAGCAAACTTTTTCCCAAGAGCATCATAGTGCTTACTTGCTGATGAGTTGAGCAATTGGTCCCTTTGGATCTGTGATCTTTCTGGCCTTCACATTTTACCACCAGATGACATAACTGTCCCTGTATCCATCCTGTGATACTTCCAATTAATGGAAGACAGATTTTCTTTGTGGTTGATAGCTGAGACGCTAACATGTTAGGCAGAATTATTCCTTGGTTTCTAAGTGGGAACTAAAAGCTACTAAATGCTGCAAATTGGTAGAGGCCCCAAAAAGGAAAACCAAATCGCTTTTTTAAAAGTTATTTTTGTTGTTATTGTTTATTATGTTTCTGTTTCTTTTTAAAAATTTATTTCCTTTATTTTAAAAAATTGATTACTTTTTAAAAATATGCACAAACAATAAATAACAATAGAGTGGAAACTCTGGAATTAAGTTTAAGGCAAAAAACTTTTTGATATAAAAATAACAGTGTGGTTTGCACTTGTTTGTCCAGGATTTGATGTAAAATTTAAATAAATTTATGCTTATTAATATTAATATATTAGCAATAATAGTTATTAATGTAAATGTCCTCTTTTCTTTATCTTTAATGGTTTATGTTCTCTAAATAGTAGAAGGCTAATAATCTCCAGTCAACACTTTTTAAATACCAATGTACCCAACTAATACATATAGTACTTACCTGTGCTTTAAGTTACAGAATAACAGAATTGGAAGGGACCATGGAGGAAGTGATGAAGAAACCACAGCTTCTGGAGGCAAGTTGTTCCACTGGTTGGGAAATAATTGTTCTCACTGTTCATTTCCTAACAGTGAGAACAATTTCTCCTTATTTCTAGCAGATCTGGGAAGTCATTTTTGACAGGACTGGCTGACTTTGACCAAAGTAAATCTCTTTTCCTACAATTATAGGCATGATGGATTGTGCCCCCTGCAGCTTCTATTTGGGGAAAAAAAATCTGTATTAAAACCACAAAAAAGATCTGTTACACTCAGGAGCACATTTCTCCTAAATTCTAGGTTGCTTTTCTTCTTGATTAGTTTTCATCCATTGTAATTATAATCCATTATTCCTTGTCTGGCCTTTAGGTCAGGGGTGAAATCCAGCAGGTTCTGGAGAACCGGTAGCAGACATTTTGAGTAATTGGGAGAACTGGTAGTGGAAATTTTGAGTAGTTCAGAGAACTAGCAAATACCACTTATGGCTAGTCCAAGAGTAGGGCAGGAATGAGGATTTTGCAGTATCCTTTCCCTGCCACACACACCAAGCCATGCCCACCAAGCCACACCACGCCCACCAAGCCATGCCCACAGAACCGGTAGTTTAAAAAAAATTGAATTTCACCACTGCTTCAAGTGCTTTGGAAAATAGCTTGACCCCTCTTCTTTGTGGCGGTCCCTCAAATATGACACCTCACCTCTAGTCCTTTTCACTAGACTAGACATTCCCTACTCCTGCAATCATTCTTCATGTTTTATCTAGGTGGCTTCATGTTTTATCTAGGTGGCTTGATTGACAAGCCACTGAGCTTGTCAATCAGAAAGGTCAGCAGGTTGGTGGTTCGAATCCCTAATACAGGTCTCCTGCGTAAGCAGGGGGTTGGGCTAGATGACCTCCAAGGTCCCTTCCAACTCCGTTATTGTTAAATGCACCTCCAGCCTCTGATCATCTTTGTTGCTCTTTTCTGCACTCTTTCCTGAGTCTCAACATCTTTTTAATAACATGATAACGAAAACTGGATGAAGTATTCTAAGTGTGGTTTTGCAATAATAGAACAAAACAAGTACTCCTATGACTATGATGGCGAACCTATGGCACACGTGCCACAGGTGCCATGCGGACCCATATCTATGGGCACACGAGCATTGCCCTAGCTCAGCTCCAGTACGCACGCATGCATGTGCAAGCCAGCTGATTTTTGGGCCTTCTGGTCCCATCGGAAGTCAATAAATGGGCCATTTCCGTCCTCCAGATGGCCTCCAGGGGGATGGGGAAGGCCTTTTTGCCCTCTTCAGGCTCCAAGAAAGTCTCTTGAGCCTGGAGAGGGCAAAAAACAGGGCACACCTGTAGCCTTTTTGAGCGCGTATGTATGCACGACGGGAGAGCATGGGGGGCATTGAATTATGGGTGGGGGTCGCACGCGCACATGTGACCCCCCCACCCCCGCATTCCTCCTGCTTTTGGCACGCGACGGGAAAAAGGTTAGCCATTACTGTCCTATGATAACTGATCATGAACACATTTTATCAAGCAAGAACCATAAATACAAGTGTTTAGTTGCATTGGCACATCCATCAGTGTGTATAGAAAAGTGTGTTTTGAATAATGGACGAATTTCACTGGATGCATGCATTTGACACATCAGAATCAGGAACCACACCGAATGGGAGCATTCATGCAAATAGCAATCCGTGCAAAAATCATCTCCTCAAGCTGGGATTCATTTTGAAAGGAAACCGCTTTGGCACATTTTTCTTCATTGAAGAAATAGCAGACCTGGGAAGTCATTTTTGACAGGACCGGGTTGCGCGTACAGAAGTAAATCTCTTTTCTCACAATTATATCTCTGATGGATTGTGCCCCCTGCAGCTTCTGTTTGGGGGAAAAAAAATCTGTATTAAAACAACAAAAAGGATTTGTTACACCCAAGAGCACACTGAACACTGCATTTTGGTTTGGCCTTGAACATAAATGCAAAATCAAGAGCCTTCTATCAAACAAGAATGTGCCTGGGTGGTTGCTGGGTCTGTACATCTTGCATTATGTCTGATGCTGCTTAAAAAATGGAACCACTATTTCGGGTTCAAATCCTTTGCTCTCTTCTATAAATTTGAGAATTTAGAGTAGAATAGAGCTGGAAGGGACCTTGGAGGTCTTCTAGTCCAACCCCCTGCTTAAGCAAGAGACCCTATATCATTCCAGACAAGTGGCTGTTCCATCTTTTTATAAAAACCTCCAGTGATGAAGGACCCATAACTTCTGAAGGCAAGCTGGCCCACTGCTTAATTGTTCCCACTGTTAGGAAGTTTCTCCTTAATTCCAAATTGTTTCTCTCCTTGATGGGTTTCCATCTATTGTGTCTTGCCTTGCCCAGACTTCTTTGTCAAAAGACACAAAAAGCCAAAATATCTGGGAAATATATAAATCTCCCAATTACCTTGGTTGTTTGTCTTCTTTTGACAGCTTGCAACCCAGTGGCTGAGCAGACTAGATATTTTTCTAATGTTCTGCTCTGCTTACAGCCTCTCTTCCACCCACCTACCTGACCATCCAAGAAAACGATCTGAAAAACAATAAGGGCCTGAAATCCAAAGACCCATACATGATTACATCTGTTGTCGCGTTGGCTAGATGATGTGCTACCGACCATTTAGCAGCATATTTGCCTGTGATTTTAGTTGCATGTGCCATAAACTATTTCAGCTTCAGAGATTCTGTCATTTCTTGTAAATAGGGAAGTGCATAGGGACTCTTTAGCTCAAAATAGCAAAATTAACAGTGACATCATTCCCCACAAAGCATAATTTAATATTTATTCTAGTGTGATTCTCACTGATATTAGCCAGACCTTATTAAGACTTATTAAGACATTTCAGGAGAAGACTCCTGCGAGTCCCTTGGACTGCAAGGCAATCACACTGGTCAGTCCTAGAGGAGATCAACCCTGACTGCTCCTTAGAAGACCAGATCCTGAAGATGAAACTCAAATACTTTGGCCACCTAATGAGAAGGAAGGACTCACTGAAGAAGAGCCTAATGTTGGGGAAGATTGAGGACAAAAGAAGAAAGGGATGGCAGAGAATGAGGTGGCTGGATGGAGTCACTGAAGCAGTAGGCGTGAGCATAAATGGACTCCAGAGGATGGTAGAAGACAAGAAGGTTTAGAGCGGTGATTCTCAACCTGTAGGTCGGGACCCCTTTGGGGGTCGAACAACCCTTTCACAGGGGTCGCCTAAGACCATCCAAAAACACATATTTTCAATGGTTTTAGGAATAATTTTATGGTTGAGGGTCACCACAACATGAGGAACTGTATTGAAGGGTCACGGCATTAGGAAGGTTGAGACCCACTGGTCTAGAGGAATGTTGTCCATGGGGTCACAATGGGTCGGACATGACTTTGTAACTAACAACAACAAAATGAGAAAGTTTCTAAACTTTGTGGTTTCATCTCCATGAAAAAGTAATGCCATCGGGGGGCGGGGGAACATTCCCATAATATATAGACATTTTCCTGGATATTATGAATAAATATAACATTCTGTATTGGAGGTTGCCATGGAAATTATAACTAGTATAAAATGGAGATCAGGTTATGAGATGAAGATAGTCATGGACAACAATATTGAAACATCCATATTGGCTTTTCATTTGAGCCATAGTATTGATCATTAGATCATTAATGGTGCATCTTCCCATTTGTGACCTTCCTCTCACCCACCTTGGCCAAATTTGTTTAGAAATACAGTGGAATAGGGCCTTTCACCTAATAATTTAATATTTTTGTATTCTTTCCCCAGTATCAATAAGATCAAATTAAAACTGTTGTAATTCAAAAATATATGACACTGTTTTGAACCTTGAACTTTTGTGGTGTGGCCCAGAGTTTTCTTAGTCTAGGTTGATTTAATTTGGTTTTCTTCTTTCTTTTAAAAGTACATTTTACTGAGCTGATGTTTTTAACTACCTGTATATAGACATTGTGAAGCAGTTTCATATAATACAAAAGCAAGCAAACAAGTGAAAGAACATAGATCTGTAAATATATTTATAGAAATAAAATCTATTACAGAATTCTATAAGATCCACCAGACTAAATTCCTTTATATGTGCAATTCTGAATGAGTTCACTAAAATTTTCTTATGGAAAGCGAATCATGCTGAACTCTAAAATGTGCAATGTAAGAATATTTCTGTTGTGTTTGTTATACAATACAGAAATTTAGATTAGCCGAATATAGGAAAGTGGCTTGAATTAATATCTCTATTCTGCTTTGTATCTACAAGTACCTATAACGTCAACTGTAAAAATCCCACTCCCAATTGAAATGTACTTCAAAGGTCATTTTGGATGACTTTGCATTGTGATGCAAAAAAACATTGGTTAATATTATTACACAAATATTCTGTACTATATTGTTCTGTATTGTGCAATGGTGATACACCCAGCAGGGATCCTAGCACTTCAGATCCAATTAAGTGTACAGCCTTTCTTAGTTCCACTTTCTGCTTATTGTAAGGTATATTTTGGAAAAAGGAAGAAGATAACCCATATTGGCTACGTATAGTGAAAAGTAGTGGGAGTTTTGCACAGATTATTAGAACATAAATATTTCCAGTGCAAGGTGTATGTGTGCGCGCACATACATTAAGTGCAAAGGTACACTTTGCATCAACTCCATCTATTATGTATTTATGTACATCATTGTGACACAAATATTTCATTGTGGTATCTCCAGCCAAATTATCAGGGGTGAAATCCAGCAGGTTCTGACAGGTTCTGGAGAACCAGTAGCGGAAATTTTGAGCATTTTGGAGAACCAGTAGCGGAAATTTTGAGTAGTTCGGAGAACCGGCAAATTCCACTTCTGGCTGGCCCCAGAGTGGGGTGGGAATGGAGATTTTGCAATATCCTTCCCCCAGGAGTGGGGAGGGAATGGGGATTTCGCAGTATCCTTCCCCTGGAGTGGGGTGGGAATGGAGATTTTGCAGTATCCTTTCCCTGGAATGGGATGGGAATGGAGATTTTGCAGTATCCTTCCCCTGCCATGCCCACCAAGCCACGCCCACCAAGCCACATCACGCCCACCAAGCCACGCCCACAGAACCCTTTAGAAAAAAAATTGGATTTCACCACTGCATATTATGGCATCTTCAGCTATATTGCATAATTTTGGCATTATTGTGACTAGTTGCAAACGCCCAGGTATGTATTTTTTAGTTATTCTGGATGCTACATTCTGAGCAACCAATGAGTGTAGGTTTATTTCATACCAACTTCTGTATCCCACTCAGAAGCCTGGCCTCTGGATTATCGTTTAAGGTGTTTAATTCTCTTCCCCATAACTAAGACCTATGCTCGCTGAAGGTAACAGAAGTTGCAAATCAATGCATTTTGAGGGCATCAGGTTGGAGAAGAACGTCATAGGCAGCCTGTTATTGCAGACAAACAATTCTCTTGATTATAAGTTACAGTTGCCCCTACATCTTTCCGTTTATCTAAACCACCTTCTCAAACCATACAGTACACTTCTTATTTTGGTTTCTATTTCCCATAAAATAGTCCTAGCCTTAGTGACACCATCAAGAAGAATTAGATAGAGACCTTATTTCATCGTCAATCCATTCTGAAACAAGATGAAGCAACAAGGTTCTTTATAATAGATAGGGGAAACATATGTTCTCCAGCACACACCTTCAGCATGCAGAGATCAGGATTGTGTATTTAAAAAAAAAGAGATACTAAAGAATAGTTAATTGAGTGGGAACACGGGAGGTCATGTGATTGCCTCTTTACAAGTAGTGATTATGCTTTCTTCATACAGTGCAAGCTCAGTTCTTGCAAGCAAAAGGAACTGTAATTGCTGCCTTCTTTTATGAACACATAGGAACGGATGCAATTTTTTTTCTTAAGATGAAATAATGATAGTTACATTGTGTGAAAGAATAAGCAGGTACAGTCCAGGATTCACGAGTCTCCCTCACAAGCAGACTTATTTCTTTGCTTGTTGAATAGGCTTTTTTGTTCTTCATTTTGTATACCTTGTCGACTCCTGATTTTTTTTTTTTTTAGCTTACTGTAAACTTGGATTCATTGTACTGATCAACCATAACTTCAGACGGAAAGTCTTCCGATTTTGAGCATTTGAAGTTAACCTCCTTAGACCAATACTGAGATCAGATTGTGCTATTGTTTGAACAGTCAAAATTCTCTGGACATAACTCTCTGGAAATCTGCCTGCTGCCAAATAGGCCCCACAGAATCTTTATGAAGGTAATTAAGGAATTAATATAAATGTGATTATTTTCTGGCAAGTTTTTATCTAGACTGAGTTTTAATTTTATCCAGGAGGTTTTGCTGTAATGATCTTGTTCAACTTATCATTGGTATGATGGAAAACTTCAAGATGTGTCAGATCCCCCATTTGAAAGTGTATGGCAAGGGTGTCAAACTCAAGGCCTGTGGTCCACGGGGTGTTTAGATCTGGCCAGTGGGGCCACGCTGGAAACAGCAAAGAATTGGCCCATAGTGCCTCTGCCAGTGAAAACAGAGCTCTGGAGGGCTATGTGTGGCCCTCCCGAGCTCCATTTTCATTGGCAGTGGGTTACAGGAGGCCGTCGCAGCCAAAAACAGAGCTCAGGAGCCTGTTTTTACTGGCACAGAGCTCAGGTCTCCACAGGCACCCCTGATACGAGTGATGTCAAACTGGCCACAGCCACCATGACTATGGCCATCCCAGCCCCCCAAGGTCAAACACAACCCTGATGCAGCCCTCAATGAAATCAAATTAGACACCACTGGTGTATGGCTAATGAGGCCAACTTGGACAAAACATCATTCAAAACTTGTCAAGTTATTTGATTTTCTAGGCTCTTCATCTTCAGGTGAAACTAGATCCTTATCTTTATCTTGTTCAAAGTATTCCAAGAGAGGAAGTGCAAAGTGACATACAACAGTCATATTTGTGGTTGTAAGTTGAGGCATCATGTGACCAGATCCAATTTTTTGATATTTTTTAATTAGCATGGTTGAAGAGACAATTACAAAAATAATACAGCCTTGCAAATGTTGATTTTTTTCTAAATGTTGTTCTATAGTCTGTAAAATGTGCCATTCTAAATTTAAAGTAGAGCATCAAATATCAGTTGACGTATGAAATATCATCAGAGCTATTTCATTCATGACACCATGATAGTTTATACTTTATAGTATATTATATAGTATATAGTACAATATAGTTTTGAAAAATTCAACCTGCCTGTACTTTTTCCTTATGCTCTTTAATATTCCGAGCTGAAAATACTACAGTATTAATTTTAATAGGCTACATAATTTACAAAATAAATAAGAACTAAGGTTTTTTTCTGGCTTTGAATACTTACTTTAAGATTAATTTAGTTCCTCTCTTTTGGATTTTTAATCAGTATCCAAGCATTCATCTTTGTAAAAAAAAAAAAGATTTAGTTCCAAATCTTTATAACTCATTATCTGACTTTCTTGACAGATAATGTTTTTTAAAAATAAGGTTTCCATATGCAGCATCTTCCCACATCTTTCCATAGGAACTCTCCAAGAGATAAGGGCAAATATAGGGAAAGAGTCCCATGATCCTCACCATTCCCAAATATTTCACAAAGCTCAATATTTATCACACTGTTGGATTTCAGCAAAGATTAGATTAGATTAGATTAGATTAGATTAGATTAGATTAGATTAGATTAGATTAGATTAGATTAGATTAGAATTCTTTATTGGCCAAGTGTGATTGGTCACACAAGGAATTTGTCTTTGGTGCATATGCTCTCAGAGTACATAAAAAGAAAAGATACATTCGTCAAGAATCATAAGTTACTTAATGATAATCATAGGGTACAAATAAGCAATCAAATCATACTAGGAAACAATCAATATAAATTGTAAGGATACAGCTATTTATATAGATGCATTTGGATTCAGTGACTTTGCTTTCCTCTTGTGTTTTGGATAGTAACATTTGGGGAATAGCTTTTTTATCTATTTAAAGGAATAAATTTACTGAACTAATGGTATGGATTGGGGAAAAAAAAAGGCTATCTAGTTGTTCTCCAATGAATGAATATGCCTGCCTTGCTTGCTTTCAATCTCAAAACCAGCACCAAAAGCCTGCTTCCTGTTCTCAGTTCCCAGTTACATCTAGGAATCACCGAGATTGCTGGTAAGAAGGATCCAGCCAATGGGAAGATAGCAGGGGTGAAATGCTCCTGGTTCGGACTGGATCATCCAATCTGGTAGCGATGGAGGCGGGTGGAACCAGTAGCAAAAATCCCCTCTCCCATCCCCATGCCCAGCTGAGCCACACAATCATCAGAGGTTTTTTTGTTTTTTTACTTTTAAAAGCATTTTTTCTACAACCTCTTTGGCGGAAAAAATGCTTTTAAAAGTAAAAAAAAAAAGCCTCTGATGATCGTGTGGCTGAGCTGAGATTCTCAAAGGCTTTTAAAAGAAAAAAACCCTTTTTTTCTTTTAAATGCCTCTGACGACCCAAGCTGAGTTGCCTGATCGGCAGAGACATTTTTTCTTTTAAATGCCTCTAATGATCAGGCAACTCAGCTTGGATCGTCAGAGGCATTTAAAAGAAAAAAGAGGGTTTTTTTTCTTTTAAATGCCTCTGATGATCCAAGCTGAGTTGCTTGATTGGCAGAAGCATTTAAAAGGAAAAAAGTCTCCTCCGGTCATGCAACTCAGTTTGGATTATCAGAGGCATTTAAAAGAAAAAAAGTCTCTGCCGATCAGGCAAGTCAGCTTGGATCATCAGAGGCATTTAAAAGAAAAAAATGGTTTTAAAAGTAAAAAAAAAATGGCCACACCCACCCAGTCATATTATCCCCCCCCCCCCAAGCCACGTCCACAGAACCGGTAGTAACAAATTTTAGATTTCACCACTGGAAGATAGGCTTCATGTAGAAGCACTGGAAGGCAGCTTTAGCCATCATTCCTCCGGGAGGAGTTTATATGCTATGAAGATTAACCTTGTACCTTCATAACTTGGTAGATGACAATTGAACATTTTCTAACATCAGAGTTTCTCAACATTGGCAGCTTGAAGATGTGGGGACTTCAATTTCTAGAATTCCCCAGCCAGCATGCTCTTCTGAATTCATGCTATGAAATCTGGGAGTTAAGAGTTCCCACATCTTCAAGTTTCAAGATTATCCTGAATGATGTTTTTATATTTTCTTACTTGATTTTGCCATCCAGAGTCCTCGGATATGAGTTGGACGGCAAATAATTTCATAATAAATAAATAAATAAATAAATAGTCAAAATTATTTAATTTTTTAGCAACATTTTATTTTTCTACACAGTCTTTTGCAGAATAGAATAGAATAGAATAGAATAGAATAGAATAGAATAGAATAGAATAGAATAGAATAGAATAGAATAGAATAGAATAGAATAGAATAGAATTCTTTATTGGCCAAATGTGATTGGACACACAAGGAATTTGTCTTTGGTGCATATGCTTCTCAGTGTACATAAAAGAAAAGATACATTTGTCAAGAATCATAAGGTACAACAGTTAATGATAGTCACAGGGTACAAATAAGCAATCAAACAGTCAACAAGGTTACAGTCATACAGTCATAAGTGGAAGGAGATGGAAACGATGAGAATATTAATAGTGCAGACTTAGCAAATAGTTTGACAGTGTTGAGGGAATTATTTGTTAAGCAGACTGATGGAGTTTGGGAGAAAACTGTTGTTGTGTCTAGTTGTTCTGGTGTGCAGTGCTCTATAGCATCGTTTTGAGGGTAGGAGTTGAAACAGTTTATGTCCAGGATGTGAGGGGTTTGTAAATATTTTCACAGCCCTCTTTTTGACTCTTGCAGTACACAGGTCCTCAATATAATGGCTTCAAACCCAGAATGTCATGCATACATCTTAGAACTGTAGTCTGTAAACATCTTCTGCATCTCAGTTTTATAAAACAAAATGCCTTAAAACAGATTGCTCCCTCAAAGTACTTTAACTAGATAGACTTTTTCCTTTGACTGGAAAGTCTACCTTTTCAATCCTATCTCTATAGCTGCTGATTTTGCAATCTGATTGTATCTTTCTGGAGCATTGGATTGCCCATACCTTTTCACAAAATCTACAGTTTTCAGCGAGAATATGGTTTGGGTTTGTTAGGGCTATGATCTTGATCTGAAGCATCCGTTATTGGTATTATTTTGGGCAAAACCTAATAAATCCCTAATTTCCTAACTTAAATAATTCCTAAATAATTGATATTAAAAAAAGCCTTCCATATCTGCCTCCTCTCCACATTTCCCATGAAATACCCTCTAACTATCTTTCTTACTGGAACCTTTTAGGATAATGCCTTAAGTAGCGTCAGTCTTCCCAGGTAAACCAGGCAGAAAACACAACGAAATGAGCTAATTTTACTTTATAGTAAGGGTACTATAATAGAACGTTGCAATTACAAATCTCCCGCACACTCCCGTTGCGAACCAGTACTAAAGGTAAGTAGAACCCACCCCTGGTCTGTACCTTTCCTTGGTGAGAACCTTCTTAAGATTTGAGATTTGCAACTTAAAGGCTGGGAAGGAAGGATTACAAAGACTTTAATGGTCTTAAAAAAAAAAGTTGAGTAAACAACATATGCAATTACTCTGTAGGGAAATGCTGTTTAATTAAAATTGAAAGTAATTCTATTACCGTACACACCTGCTGCTCATATGGTTCATTTCTTCCAAAAGTAACGGAATTACCAAATAGAGAGTGTTCACCTACTTAGGAAAGGCTGTTTCAGCATTTTGTCTCTGTCCTCCCATCATTGATTCATTGTTCACTTTAAAAATAGTTATACAACATGCAGATAGAGATCTGTTGGGAGTTGGCCATCAACTGAAAGGGCACTGTTTCTCATTACTCTTTAAGAGTGAACCAAAAGCCCACAACTCATACATTTTATCGGCAGGAAAGCAATACATATAAACCATGCTTTATATTCAGCTAAGTTACAGCTAGTGGATCCTTCTGTTATTCGGAGAGTATGGCAGTTCATGAGGGTATGGGAACTAACTAAGTTTCCTCTGTGTAGTTCTTACATAAAGCAAGGCTAATTAAAATCTTTAAGTGTGTGAGCCAAATTAATTACTGGAGGCTCTTAAGGATATGTTGTTGCTATAAATATACCCTACCCATTAGATCAGTGATGGCAAACCTTTTCAGCACCAAGTGCCCAAACTGGAACATGCGTGTGTGCGCAGATGCACCAGACTAAAACCAGCATGCACACCAGCCACCTGGTCTTAGAGTTTCCGGCGCACATATGCATGCCAGCCAGCTGGTCTTCGCACACACCGGAGTGCTGGAAACCCAAAGACCAGCTGGCAGCTGCACATGTGTCCACAGAGAGGGCTCTGTGTGCCACCTCTGGCATGCGTGCCATAGGTTCGCCATCACAGCACTAGATGAATGGAAATGTTCCTCTGTGATAACAATCCCCAACTGAATGCTTCCTAGCTGTGTCGAACTACAATTCCCAGATTATGTTAGCGCTACAGTCTAACACAGGGGTCTGCAACCTTAAACACTCAAAGAGCCATTTGGACCTGTTTCCCACAGAAAAGAAAACACCGGGAGCCACAAAACCCTTCCTGTGCCTGACTATTTCTTGAGCGGCCACAAAACTAGCATATATGGTTGAATTAAATGTTCTGTTTTCTTCTGAAACTTTTCTTTTCTTGGATTTATCCATGGTTGGCCTACTGGGGGTTGAAAAGCTCAATAAATTGCATGCCAGCGAGTGTCACACATTGGCAGCTGTGAGTGATATTTTGAGTGACAGGGAGCCGCAGCAGAGGGGTGAAAGAGCCACATAAGACTCCAGAGTCACAGGTTGCTGACCACTGGTCTAACGTATCTGGCATGTGGGGAACAGTTATCCTATGATTTTTCCGTACAGTTGTATCAAAATTTCTCAGATATCTGGTTTACTTGTTCCCATATGCTTATGAAAATATACCTGCAGAGGGTGACTGTTCATGCCTCATTGTTTGCCATGTAGACTTGCTTAATTACATGAGGAATTTCCACACTGATGACATTCTGAAGGCATCTAACATTAGCATTTAAACTTTCCATCTGATTGAGATTTCCATTCTTAAAGTGCAGTTGATCACAGTCAAGCACAATAGGAGAGAATCCAGATTATGGATATACTGAACACAGACCAGTTTTAAATAATATGCAGAAGACTAGGGTCCAGTGGTGAAATATTCCAAGGTTTGCCACTAGTTCGCTGAGCGCGCATGTGCAAATTGCACCAAATGCACCGCGCACACAGGTGCACCACAGGCGTTCCTGCTCAGTGTGGAAAAAGGAGGCTTAAGAAGGTAAATAGAATAGCGAGAAGGGGAAAACAGCTGTGCCACATGATTTAGATTCGCTAGGAAGCTTTCTAGGGAATCTAAATCGTGCAGCATAACTGACCGTCAGAAATACTGGTTCAGATGAACTGGTAGCATTTTTTAACTACCAGTTCACTTGAACTGGTACAAACTGGTAGCATTTCACCCCTGCTAGGGTCCCTACGAGCATTACAACACTCTATTTGATTTTTTTTTTTCAGTGTGGATGCATTAGTACTGCAGGCTTGTGGAAACTTTCAAAAGCATGGGGGAAAAAAAAAACTTTTTCAACCAAATGGACGTCATAAAGAAATTATGTAAAGGGGCTTTGTTCTGTCCATTAGCTAAGTAGCTCTCCAAAAACAGAATGGAATGGAAGCAGATTGGGAGGCTGGAGAAATCAATAAAAGAAAAATAAAGTATAAAAAGGGCTGGGTCTGATTAGAAGCTACAAAAGGAAAGCACAAACAAAACAGAAAAAAAATTATCATCCACTGTATTTCAGGGACACAGTGACTTAGCAGCTCAGAGTGCTCATGAGTTCTTATTTCTTAAACCAATCCTTCTCCTTACTGATCACATAAGCTAGAGTAGAGCTGCCATTAAATGAGTTTTTCAAGGAAGCCCCCTCCCCCGCCCCCGGTTGTCTTTTCATTAGGAAGTTGTGTAAGTTTACTGTTTTTCCAGATGTAGGCCCCTGATTGTGTAGCAATAGCACATAGACTTATATGCCACTTCATAGTGTTTTATAGCACTCTCAAAATGCTTTCGGGCAGCACGAAATCCAGCAGGTTGTGACAGGTTCTGGAGAACTAGTAGCAGAAATTTTGAGTAGTTTGGAGAACTGGTAGTGGAAATTTTGAGTAGTTTGGAGAACCAGTAGTGGAAATTTTGTGTAGTTCGGAGAACTGGCAAATACCACCTCTGGCTGACCCCAGAGTGGGGTGGGAATGGAGATTTTGCAGTATCCTTTCCCTGGAGTGAGGTGGGAATGGAGATTTTGCAGTATCCTTCCCCTGGAGTGAGGTGGGAACGGAGATTTTGCAATATCCTTCCACCAGGAGTGGGGAGGGAAGGGGGATTTTGCAGTATCCTTCCCCTGCCATGCCCACCAAGCCACACCCACCAAACCATGCCTACCAAGCCATACCATGCCCACCATGCCACACCCACCAAGCCACACCATGCCACACCCACCAAGCCACACCATGCCCACCATGGTGGGCTACCGGTCCACAGAACCAGTAGTAAAACATTTAGATTTCACTACTGCTTTAGGGTCAGGCCTGGTTAGACTATGGAAGGGAGATCTCCAGAAAAGCATAACTATAGCCCAGAGTCACCTTGTAAGGGTGATTCTGGGCTATATTTAATAAACATTTAATTTGTTTGATAAATAAAGTATGATTGGGAAGTTGAAAAGTATCCTGAAGATAATAGCAAACAAGATCCATACTACGACCAAAGTAACTACATGGACAAGTCCATAAAGTCACCAGAATTAAAAGGAGGTCTTTCTTTGTAAAAAAAATAATAATAATAATAACAAGCTTCCATAAATATGAAACAGGACCTTTTAGAGATGGCTTTCTCTTAGAGAACTTCCACAGAATATAGGAAGATGCCATGAAGCATGTTTGGATATAAAAGAAAGGAATCCCAAAGGTGCTTTTTCAAGAGGCAACTGGACTTTCTGGTTTTTCTTTGAAGCCATTTCACTTCTCATCCAAGAAGCTTCTTCAGCTCTTGGATGAGAAGCAACTCTTATCCAGAACTGAAGAAGGTTCTTGGATGAGAAGCAAAACATCTTCAAAGAAAATCAGAAAGTCCAATTGCCTCTTGAAAAAACACCTTTGGTGTTTTTGACCTGGATGACTGAGAATCTCCATAGACAGTTTTTATCTAACTTTTCTCCAAAAATGTGTGATTTATTGGCATGAAAAAAAAATCCAGTTGAGTCTTTCCTCCCTCTTCCAAGGGAGGGTAATTTTGCCCACATCTGGTGTTGTTCTTACTCGCACGGTGCCCAAAACATCCAGGGTAGATCTGCATTTTGCGTGATCATTATTGATGAATTTCACCGCAAATGCAGAGGCCTCCTGTTGTTCGGGAAAAGAAAAGAACAGATGTCCTTAAGTATCTCTTCTCTTACCTAACATCCCATTGTCAAACTGTCACCTGTAGAGAATGGCAGTATTAAATGTATTGGCATGCTGCCTGTTGCTGTAAACAAATCTTAGCATGTTTGGGGTAGCAGTCATTGTGGCATCTGTATAATTGCTAAGTAGCCGAGTTTTATATGGAACCGTTTGAAAAAAGTACTGACTTTTTTAAAAAGAAAAAATATTGAATATAAATAAATCTCCTTTGAGTGTTGACAGGGTAATTAGACGATTCTTTTTACAGGCAGTTTGTACATGTTTACATTTATAATTCTATAAATTTAGCCCTTTACAGTCTCACAAAATGAGATTCTGTCATTAACGTGTTATTTAAGGGCATGATCTTTTACAAAGGCTCTGAGAGTGAAAAGCAAAACGTAATGGTATTTTTCTGTAGGATAACAAATGATATTATTACAGGTGTGTGTGTGTGTGTGTGTGTGTGTGTATTGAGATTTGTCCCCAGTGAATGTCTATGACCATTCAGTTATTCAATTTCAGTAGGGAATATATTGTAAATGAACCAAGTTATCTCATCATGGCTTGTATCAGAAGCCTATGGGTCATCTATATTTTAAAGAGTCATGTTTTAAATACCAGAAATTTGACTTTCAATTGTATTATGTTGTAATGCCTTTTTAGGTTTACCTGAGGACTGACCTCTACACAAAATATAACAAAACGAAATATAACAAAACAAAACAAGGGATATTTCTGTGTTTTATTTACATTCCAGAATCTGAAGATGGTTCCATAACGTTAAATATCTCAGAAACATATTTACAAAGTAGTGTGTCATTTTCTTTCAAACTAGTAGATTTTTTAAACTGCACTGCAGTTTGAAACCAAGCACACAACATAATAATTCTTGTCTTCTACTCCACGTACTTTTTTTTGCCCCGCTAGAAAACTATTATCTGGGTAGGGGAAGAAAGAAATGGGAGAAAAGTCATCATTCTGAAATGAGAAATCCCCAGTTGTAGACCTGGCAAACATGTTCGCTGACAAGTCCTACCATCCCAAATCACCATAGCTATCATTGTTGATAATGGGAATTAGTAGAGAATATCCTATCGTGGGGATACCAGATTAAGGAAAATCAATCTCTTTCAATCAATCTGATTAAGTTTCTGCCAGAGTTTGTATCCTCAGAGGCATCCATGACAAATGTTTTTAAGATACCTTCATTGTTATCTTTAGTTTTTCCAGGGGTTCATCCTAATATTTTGCCAAAAATCTCCTCTACTCTTAAATTGCAAATAAATATATTGCTCAAAGGTGAGGAAATGAACTGAATATTCGGTTCCAGCACTACATTATTCTAACAATTTTATTTTTTTATGGAAATCAAACATGATTCAAAATGTGATACCCAAACAAAGGAAAGATAAAATTTATAACTAATACTTATAATGCAGCAATTGTTGTTTGGTGTTTGTTTACTGTTTTTAGCTTTATTATACCCAGTGGTGGGTTGCTACCGGTTCTCCCCGATTCTTGTGAACCGGTAGTGGAAATATTGAGTAGTTTGGAGAACTGGTAAATACCAACTCTACCTGGCCCCACCCCTAATCTGTTTGCTGCCTCCCGAGTCCCAGCTGATTGGCTAGAAGGAAAAAATCAGGACTCACTTGACAAAGAAGAGAAGAAAAAAAACCAAGATACCTTAGCTTTAAATTGAGAAGCAAAGAAGCCTTCCAACTGATCAGCTAGAACTGATCCGCTCCTTGTAAATGGTTCGGTGGTGGTAGATTGGCAATTGAGGCCAACCTGCCTGAAAGCAGTTTATCTATACGCCAGTTTCTTGTTGGTGGAAACTCTGCTTCCCAGCCAATAGCTTAAATTAATTTATCCTCTCTGGTTTTCCTCTAAGACGTTTGATTGTATTACTGTTATATTCAAACATTATTTTTTCAAACAGCAGAGTAGACTAGTTATCAGTTTTGTAAACACTTTTTGCTGTATATTCTTCCCTATGAATAGGAGCTGCTTGCTTTGGGGAGATATCACCTGTTAAGCATACATAACATGACGTTAATTCACAGATGGATGGCTTTGCGTGTCAAGTTTTGTTTTCTATAAAGTATTAGTTGGGCAAGGCTACCGATTTAATGAGTTCTTAATCTGTCACAGTGTGCTAAAAGAGCTATCAGTTGGCCTCCTCATGTTTTTTAGGGTTCTAGATCAAAGTTACTGCAAGGATGGACATTCTGAGACCCCTGGGTGCGATGCAGTTTTTGAATCCCCTTTCTGTCACCAGAGTCTGCCTGTGATCACTTCAATCGATCATCCAAGGTGCTGTCACTAACTGTAACCCTTTAAAATGGCTAAACTACCACCATTAACTTTAAGATTATGTTAATCCCTGTACAATATGTTGCAAAGATAGAAAAATTAATGAAAAATATACGGCCTTTCAAATGGCTTTGGTTAAATTGAGGTTGTCTTAGGATGAAGGTGGTTTAAACCTACCAGATTTTCAGGGATATCATTCAGCCTGTATTTAAAAATCTGAATTATTTTGGAATAAGGTCTTTATGAAAGTTATCCTAGCCTACGTGTTGTTAGTCGCGAAGTCATTTCTGACCCATCGTGACCCCATGGACAATGTTCCTCCAGGTCTTCTTGTCCTCTATCATCCTCTGGAGTCCATTTAAGCTCACATCTACTGCTTCGGTGACTCCATTCAGCCACCTTGTTCTCTGTCATCCTCTTCTTTTGCCCTCAATCTTTCCCACATTAGGCTTTTCTCCAGTGAGTCCTTCCTTCTCATTAGGTGGCCAAAGTATTTGAGTTTCATCTTCAGGATCTGGCCTTCTAAAGAGCAGTCAGGATTGATCTCCTCTAGGACTGACCAATTTGATCGCCTTGCAGTCCAAGGGACTTGCATGAGTCTTCTCCAGCAACATAGTTCAAAGGCCTCAATTTTTTGGCACTCAGCCTTCCTTATGGTCCAACTTTCACAGCCATACATTGCAACTGGGAAAACCATAGCTTTGACTATACACACTTTTGTTGGCAGGGTGATGTCTCTGCTTTTTAGTAAGCTATCTAAATTTGCCATAGCTATCCTCCTCAGGAACAAGTGTCTTTTAATTGCTTGGCTGCAGTCACCATCTAAGGTGATCTTGGAGCCCAGGAAAATAAAATCTGTCACTACCTCCATTTCTTCCCCACCTATTTGCCAGGAATCCTAGCCTACTAACCAACATTAAACCCCTTTGGCTTAGTTATGTTGGCCTTTCTGAAAATGGGAAACATCTGAGAAGAGGACCAGAATCTACAGAAAAGTTTACATGTGATTAACCCATAGTTCTGTATTCAACACATTCTCTCCTTATGTGGCTTTCTTGTGTGCACAGGTTGCATCACTCATAAGCAATTTACTAATTTTTAAGACTAAAAGCTCCAACTTGTAAGGAACATTGAAGTTTATAAGAACATTTTGTGGCTGTAACCAAGCCTGTAAATTAACAGAGATGATCTTTTACCTTCTCTGTAAATATTTGTTTTGGAACTATCAAACCAAGAAGACTCTAGTTGTTTTGCTTTAGTGGAAGGTATGGGACAAGCAAGAACAAGCAAGTAGATAAAAAGTTTTTTCTGTCTCTTTATCAGCCTGCAAACTTGCAATAGTTTCATAAGACTAATAAGAATTAGGACTGAATTAATGGCTGAAAAAAAGCTGTAACATATAAAGGAGAATATCTGTAGCTGAGGGTTGAAATGAGGGGTCCTTGATGCTCTGTGGGCTTGCTTGGTTTCTTTTTTTTTTATATTGAAAAAGTTTTACAATACAAATTTTATCATTTCTCCCCCCCACTTCCCCCCAACCCCCCTTCCCCCCCAACTTCCCCCTCCCCAACCCCCAACCCCATATCCCCCCCCATCCCTCCTTGCTTGTTTTCTTGTAGATGTTTCATTACCCAAACTAGGTAATATCAGTGATGTTACAGTGAGTAATGAAACATCTGCAAGAAAACAAGTCAACTCAGAGAGCACCAAGGACCCCTCAATCTGCAAAATCTTTGCAACTATGTTATGCTTAGATTTGTGTCCATTCCCAAACCCATCTTCCGAATCATTTTTGAAGCATCACAAACCTAACTAGAATCACAGATATACAGAGAAGTGAACAAGGCTTAGTTAGGCTTGGTGGGTCAAAGAGGGAGGAAATGTCCAGAGTGTCAACTCGCAAAGCATCCCTGGCCTGCTCTTGAGTTGCCATAGGTCGGGTGGGGGGTGGGGGTTGAGAAACCAGCAAAATGGCACAGCAGCCAAAAACAGATGCACATTCCACACTTATCTTTCTCAAGGCTATATCCCAGGGTTACCTACAGCAGCTGGAGGGGAGGGGAGTGACCTCTACAACCCATGAAATTGCTCCCTTGTCGAATGTGATTGATGACACACCTTGGGGGGAGGGGGGAAACAGGGTCATAATTAGAGCACAAATTATGTAGAGTTAGAGCTGGCTTCACTTGGGAACACGCCAACATGAAGCTCCAAATAAATAACTGGATTTCTTTTGAAGCTTGGCTCGAGGCACATGATTTAATTAGGGCATCAATCGGAACCCTGACACAGAGAACTAAAGAGATCTGGCTGTAGTTACTAAAGCTACACAGATTCCATGGAGAGAACTTCACCAAAGTCTCCACTGTGAAATATCACTGAAAAAAACATGGACAACAAAATCTTCCCTGTACATACAGACCCCATGGTAAAAATCCAAGAAGCTATTGTGCTACTAACTTACTGGCCAAGTGTAACTGACGCTCTAAGGAGAAGAAGGGATTTAGAACTAAATACAGAAATCTTTTTAAGTATTGATTTCTTCGTAAAAGTGTAGGCTACCTAACTGCAAAACAACTTTGGGCAACTTCACAAAAGTAAACAAACAACTTTACATAAAATGACAACCACAGATAACACAACAAGCATCCCAGAGGACAAAAACATCTTTGAGAGGTCCTTGGTGCTTTGTGAGCTTGGTTGTTTTCTTGTAGGCATTCCATTATCCAAACTAGGTAACACCATCTTTCCACATCCCTCTTCCAGTTCAAAAGGCCCATCCAACCATCATAACCCAAAGCCTGGGAGAAAAGATCAGTTGAAGGCAGGCAACGTGGTAGGCATGCTGAGTTTACAGAAAGCCTTATTTTGCAGGCAGGGAAATGGTTAACCTAAGCATGCTTGACTAAATAGGCAATAAATCAGGCTCTTGCTTCTTACTGCATTTTTATAGCTGAAGCTATAAAAAGGGAGAAGCTGTTTATATTGTCTGAAAAGCTGTATTATTGTAGTTTTGCGTAGCTGAGAATAAAACTTGGTTTTTCTGGTGTCTGTTGATGTTACAGACTACCGGTGGCTTGGAGGCTTTAGCATTGTGTCACCTTCTCTTTCCTGGTTCACCTAAGCTCCCTTTTTCCATTTCTATCATTCTAGTTGTCTGATTAGAGACAGATTTAGACATTAGTCTTTCCAATCAAACAATCCAGATACTGGGTGAGTTGAACAAGCCTAAATTTGTTAAGCCTATTTATCCTCAGAAAACAAATTGAAAAACAGAAGAAAAGGAAGCTTCACTTGGGTGGATGAAATAAGTCCACCTTCTGTAGAAGAACAAGCCAAGGCAGTTAAATCTGTCAATGAAGTTTTTTGATATTAAGCTGGAAATGATTTTATTTTTGCTTCTGATACTACTGAAATTTATTTATTTATTTAATTAAATTTTTATACTGCCCTTCTCCCAAGAGACTCAGGACAGTGTACAGTCAATAGTAAAACAACATAAACACAAAAGTTAAAAACAATTTAAAACATATTCAATGGTTTGGCCATGTATTTTAAAAACGCAGCTAAAATACCCATTAAAATTCATCATTCCATCAGACCAGCTTGTTGGAATAGGAAAGTCTTAAGGGCACGGCAAAAGGCACGAAGGTCTGGGATTCTGCGTATCTCCTGGGACAATTTGTTCCATAG
Organism: Masticophis lateralis; assembly: GCA_030761175.1. Taxonomy (NCBI): domain Eukaryota; kingdom Metazoa; phylum Chordata; class Lepidosauria; order Squamata; family Colubridae; genus Masticophis; species Masticophis lateralis. The sequence goes on along the minus strand of JAUDYJ010000005.1, from coordinate 75,786,260 downwards.
GGCAGGAGCCCCCACAGAGAAGGCTCTCCCCCTGGGGGTCACCAGTCAACATAATTTGACTGATGGCATCTTGAGGAGGCCCTCTCTGTGGGAGCGCACCGGCCGGTGGGAGGCTATCGGTGGCAGAAGGCGATCTTGTAAATATCCAGGTCCTAAGCCATGGAGCGCTTTAAAGGTGGTGACCAACACCTTGAATCACACCCAGAAGACCACCGGAAGCCAATGCAACTTGCACAGGAGAGGTGTTACGTGGGTGCGCTGTGTTGCCCCCATAATCACCCACGTGGCCGCATTCTGGACCAGTTGGAGCCTCCAAGTGCTCTTCAGGGGGAACCCCATGTAGAGAGCATTACAGTAATCCAGGTGGGAAGTGACGAGGGCGTGAGTGACCATGCACAGGGCATCCCAGTCCAGAAAGAGACACAACTGGTAAATCAGACAGACCTGATAGAAAGCACCCCTGGCCACAGCCGTCATATGATCTTCTAAAGACAGCCGTGTATCCAGGAGGACACCCAAGTTGCAAGCTCTCTCTGAGGGGGGCAAGATCTCACCCCCACTAGTCAGCAATGGAACCAGCTGTCTATACCATAGCCACTCAGTCTTGGAGGGGTTGAGTCTGAGCCTGTTTCTCCCCATCCAGATCCGCACGGCCTCCAGGCATCGGGACATCACATCAAGGGCATCATTGGGGTGGTCCGGGGTGGAAATGTACAGCTGTGTATCATCAGTGTACTGGTGACACTTCACCCCAGAATGGGGGCTCCTATGGAAGAATTTGTTCTCCGGGTGACGGTGAAACTGCAGTCCATGTGTAATGTTAGGAAGTTCAGTAATGGCACAATGTGTGCTGAAATTATTTAATACTTGAAAGTATTTAATAATCTGTGCCAAATAAACTGGAACAATGAAGGAAATGTAACAGTGAAAAGTATGTTGGGGATGGAGAGCAGACAAATGTGTCCTGAGGTCAGGTTGAAGGTGAGTAGAAGTTAAATGAAGAGTGACTGTCCTCTGTCCTCTAAAAATAGTTGCCTACACATTTTGACAATTGGACAATGTGGATAAATTCAGGGTTTAATCCTGAAAATAGTAACCTAAAGTATCTTTGAGAGCATAGATCTAATTTAAAATAACAGAATTTGTTGTATTAGAACATTATGTGTTATCGTAGATTATGCGGTATACTGTAGCTATTAATATATCTTAGCCAGATCGTATTGCTTATATACGGCAACATGTTGGTTTTTTAAGAAGATTATGTTCATTAAAAGATTACCCTGGAAGCTTCATTATATTTTGTAAAATTAAGTTTGTGATAACAAAGAGTCGAGTATACAGCAATAGTACAAATGCAATGGCTATAACCAAACATTTGAGATTTATTTCTCAGTCGCACATGATTAAACTATTATCTTTTGTGCTTTCTAACAGACTGGTATATTTATCAGCGTAAACCTTGAAAGCAGCTGTTATCCTACAAACTGCCATTTTCTCACAGTGCACCAAGTAAAGTTTGACAGAATGTAAATATTATTGCTTTATGAAACCGCGAAGAAGTAATATTTCTAAGGAAAGATGCATGCACACAGACCCAAGATAGCAATACATAGTAATGTAATGACCATAGTTTTCTTCCCAATGAAATATACTATAGGACCCACAGTGGAATCCTTTCAGAGATGCAAATTAAATGCAGGACAGTCTAAATTATTGAAATCACATTTTAAATATTAGATGCAACCAGGCTCATGATATTTCCTCTGGAGAGCTAACACTTTTCAGAGTCTGACAGAGATAAATCGTACCAGACAATTGCTAAGCCATCTTCTCCTCCCTTTCTTTCTCCAGAAGAGGAATTTAGGAAGACAATTGGTGAGCCAGGAGAGGGGAGGTTGCTTCACCAACTTTTCCTCAAAATACAATGATGGAGGCGCAGGGTTAGAGTTTTAGGATGCCTCCAGTGTGAAGCCTAGCAGAATTTCACATCACAAAAAAGAAGGTGGGTATCTTGAAAAGTCATTAGTAGTTGAGTTTTTCCTGAACTTTAACATCCAATTGCAGTTTACTCTGGGTTGTTTTTGGTTTTTGGTGGTTGTTTTTTTTTTTTTTTTTTTTTTTGTCTTTGTCTTAACACAATCCTAGCCCTAGTGTTTGAACTCCCTCCCAAGATTCAGGAGATCACTTAAGAGTTGTTTTCATAATAACTTGCTATGCTAGTAAATGGTGGAAACCAAGCAAAGGTGAAACAGCAAAAAATATAAAAGCATTACTTAGTACACGGTATCTTTGGGTTATTCTGCTTTATTTCAGTAAAAGTACAATTACTATGATATGAAGCTTTGCCACTTTTGTTAACATTAGACTCAAAAAGCATTAAGGGAAGGGAAAGAAACTTTTTCAACATTTCAGAGAACTAGGCTACAATCATGATTCTCCATGGGTGAGTTTTATCTCTATCTCAGGAAGAGGAAGTACAATTGAAAGCAAAAGTTTGACCAAATACATTTCAATAAATCTCGGATATGTTGATATTTGGTTGGATCTGTATTTCTTTTAACTCACATACCATGTTTCCTGTTCCATTGACTAACATACTATCCCAAAGCATAATAAAGAGACCACCATGTTTAAAGCTTGCCAAGATGTTTGTTTCTTCAAACATTTCTCCTTTTTCCTTTTTTTTTGCCTTCTTTTCTTTTGCCTTCTTTAGAGAATGACTTTTGTGAAATATTTCTCACAAGATTTCCTGGCGCTCTATCATCCTGTAGATAATTGTGTTATAAGCAATTAGTACGGACTTGTGGACATCTACTACTAATTTCTTAACAAGGTTTCTCACATTGGAAATTGCTAATTATGTGTGTTTGGAAAATTTATATAGCCTTTCCTATTTTGTAAGAGTGAATTATCTTTGTTTTCAAGTGCTTAGACAGATAGAGGAGTCTATGCTTGTTAAATCATGACCTGACAGGCTCGGGGAGATGAGAAAGTTTGTTCACCTGAGAAATTGTTTTTACATGGCTAATTATAAGCAAAATGAGTCTGTTATATTTTGGGGCTTTATTTAATAAGAAGGAAGGAAGGAAGGAAGGAAGGAAGGAAGGAAGGAAGGAAGGAAGGAAAGGAAGGAAGGAAGGAAGGAAGGAAGTTAGTTTCCATTTTCACTTTTTTTCTTATTTTGAATCTAGAAGCAACAATATATAAATAGGAAGTATGTATTCAAATGTGCAGAAATACATTTTATTTCACACGGCATACAAATATTATATCACTTGTTGTTTGATTAGGGATTCATAGACATACATACACATCAAGTTTTGGTCACCACATTATAAAAAAGATGTTGAGACTCTGGAAAGAGTGCAGAGAAGAGCAACAAAAATGATTGGGGGCTGGAGGCTAAAACATGAAGAACAGTTGCAGGAATTATGTACCGTGTTTCTCTGAAAATTAGACCCTGTCTTATATTTTTTTTTGAACCCCGAAATAAGTGCTTGGCCTTATTTTTGGGGAGGTCTTATTATTATGGGGCACATGGAGCAAGATGGCCATTTTACCTAATTTCCAGCTCTGCGTTTAAATATTTTCAGGGAGGGCTTATTTTCGGGGGGGGAGGCTTATTTTAGCTCATGCGCTCAAAAGCCCAATTGGGTTTATTATCAGGGGATGTCTTATTTTTGGGGAAACAAGGTATGTCTAGCCTAGTGAAAAGAAGGATTAGGAGTGACATGATAGCAGTGTTCAATATTTGAAAGGCTGCCACAAAGAAGGGTGGTCAACTTATTCTCCAAAGCACCAGAAAGCAATACAAGAAACAATGGATGGAAACTAATCAGAGAAGCAGGGTAGACCTAAGAAGAAATTTCCTAACAGTGATAACAATTAACCAGTGGAACAGCTTGTCTTCAGACGTTGTGGGTGCTCCATCACTAGAAGCTTTTAAGAAGAGACTGGACAGCCACTTATCTGAAACGGTACAGGATTTCCTGCTAGTGCAAGGGATTAGACTACAAGGTCACTTCCAGTTCTGTTATTCTATTATTTTGCCTAGACACAACTGGATTCAATTTTTACTTAGAGAGTGCGAAGAGAGCTCTTTGAGACCTGTAATTCTCTACCAGTTCCATAAAAAGCCTCTGGTCAATTTGAGTTCTTTAATCAAAGCAAATCTAATTTAAAATCCTAAAATTTGTATGTGATACCTTGCATGTAGCAAACTATCATAGACTGAGTGCCAAAGAAAAAGTTGCAGGTAATGTTTTGAAAGAGAGCAACCTCAAACTCCCTTTTTACAACCCCGTAATCCCTGTTCTTTATAATTATGCTATTAATTATATTCCTCGTATTAGTTAAAATAATAATTGAAGGCCAAACTGGCCTTAACAAGGAAGGTCACCTTAGGTCTGGATTGGCAATTATAAATATATTTATATTTGCTCATAGGAGAGAAATAGTTTATTGTTATATAGTAAAAGAGCTTATATGTTTCCTCCTGTGTGGTTGCTTTTAGCTAAGTCTTGGATACCAATTTTTGAAAGTATTTTTGCTTGTTAATGATTTATATATTTTTCAAATTTATAGAGACACTCACTTCACAAAACAAGTCAACCCTGTTTTGAAACAGGTCCTCTTTATCTGCCATCTAAATTCCTTTTTTTGAAGTCAGCTCTCCACACCTAGGTCTTGACCCAGAGTTACCTCATAATATCAGAGGTGGACTGCTGGGGTTCAGGAGAACCTCTAGTTAAAATTCTGTGCAGTTCAGAGAACCCCCCAAATCCCACTCCTAGCTGGCCCTGTCCACCCTGCCCTCCACTCCCAGAATCCCCACATCAATGGTGGGCTCCTCCCAGTTTGGCCCGGTTCTCCTGAGCTGGTAGCGGTAATGATATGATGTCAGCAAACTGGTTCTGCCCCCCCACCCCCCCCATGTTAGTCTTACCTTTTATTTGGCCCCATCCCCAATCAATTGCTGCCTCCTGAGTCCCAGCTGATAGCTAGAGGTAAAAAGAAATGTTTAAACTCTTGCCGTGGGGCTTCAAAGGGCCGCCCTACAGCTGATCAGTGTTAAAAGAAAACAAATGAGTAGACCAGTGCTTGCAAAACTACATGAGTAGATCAGTGCCTGCAAAAATAAATGGGTAGACCAGTGCCTGCAAAAAATAAATGGGTAGATCGGTACAGCTCTGCAAGCAGTTAAAAGCCTGGTAGACCAGTACCTCTGCTAAATCCTAAATAATTGTCACATGATCATCAAGCCACACCCACACAATAAGCCACGCCCACAGAACCGGTAGTAAAAAAATTTAGAACCCACCCCTGCCCCACATGGCTCGTTTTGGATGCAGGTAAGCGCAGGGTGCATGTGGAGGCTCAGGAAGGGCAAAAAACGGGCCTACTGGAGGATCAGGAAGGCTGGAAATGGGCCCATTTCTGGCCTCCAGAGGGCTTCTGGAGCCTGGGGAGGCTATTTTTGCCCTCCTGGAGGCTCGAAAAAAGCCTCCGGAGCCTGAGAAGGGAAAAATGCCCCCCCCCCCGGTGCAGGAGGCCACCTAGGCCACACCCGCCATGGCCACACCCACCCAGCAACCAGGCAGAGAACCTCTTGCTAAAATTTTGGAAGCCCAACCCTGCATAATATTATCATGGATCTAGAAGACTGTGTGGGTAGGAGAGGATGGCTAACCCACTATTATTACCAACAGCATGTATGTATCTATACCATTTTTATATTTTATTCATAACCGAATCTCAGTCATTGTAGGATGAAATGCATGACTCTTGTTCCGAAAACTTGCCTTCTTCTTTCACATCATTTTTTTCACACACAGACAGAGTTATCTGAACTAGGTCACAAAAATTCAGACCACAAACAGACAGAAACAAAACAATAGTGAAAATTACAATTCTTTTTCTCATCTGGTTATTGTCTGCTATTGATTTATTGATTGATTATTTATGTATTTATTGCAACTCAGGCTTGACAGCTGTATCACTGTAGCACCCTTGTGAATTGATACTGTTTGGCAATGCTCTGCTTCTGTTAATGAATCAATTTTATTTCATGTATATTTTTGTTCCTTTAAGTCAATTATCTCCATCCAGTATCTTGGATCTTTGTTTATTTTATTGTTTGATTTTATGCAGCTGCTCATCTCACTTACATGACTCTTATAACTCAAAGCCCTTTTATACTAAGATAATGCATCTCTTATAGGCCCAAACCAAGAAAGGGGTTTAATATCTCTCTCTCTCTCCCCTTCTCTCTCTCTTTTGTAAAGTGGTTCTCTGGCCAGCAAGAACATCTGAAAAAGCAACATTATGACTTTTAGCAAAACAATTAGACTCTAAATAGTTTTCATGTGGATCTGATCCACTTTTTAAAATATGAAATTGGGAATCCATTTAAATAAATAGTCATCTGGGAAATGGCACATTTAAAAAAAAAATTGTTGTTTTTCCATCAGTATAAAGTATTGATTTTCTCAAAGTACAGAAAGAAAAGAACACCACTAAACTTTGCTGGTTTAAACCATGGTGCCAAGAGTCTTTCTTGGTGATCGTATGGTATAAAACATTGGTGAAATCCAAATTTTGTTTACTACCGGTTCTGTGGGCATGGCTTGGTGGGCGAAGTGGGGTTTGGTGGGCAAGGCAAGGGAAGGATACTGCAAAATCTTCATTCCCACCCCACTCCAGGGGAAGGATACTGCAAAATCCCCATTCCCTCCCCACTCCAGGGGAAGGATATTGCAAAATCTCCATTCCCACCCCACTCTGGGACCAGCTAGAGGTGGTATTTGCCAGCTCTCTGAACTGCTTAAAATTTCTGCTACCGGTTCTCCAGAACCTGTCAGAACCTGCTGGAACCTGTCAGAACCTGGTATAAAAACAATGGAATTTGATTATAACAAGCTTAAAAATTGCATTCAGACCTCTTCGTCCAGGACTTCCTAATGGTATGCTAGCTGGATTGTTACTGTTATAAAGTAAAAACGGTTCCTATTCCTAACAAGACAACAGAGTATTATACTGACCTTTCCCTTCTATAGGTCACAAAAGAAAATGACCAACCAATAACCTAAGAGGTTCCCCCAAAAAATCTCATAGCCAGAGACACAGCAAAGAGTTAGTCTGAGGATGAGAGACAGAAAGTAAGCTCCATAAATGACACAATATGAATATGTATCTAATTGCACCATGGTCGATCACTGTACAGTATGGTTAAACAGAAGCAGTCAACCTTTGGATTCCCAGGGAACACATTCAAAATGTTTGAATGTTGAGGACAGTGGTGAAATTCAAATATTTTTACTACCAGTTCTGTGGGCGTGGCTTGGTGGGCATGACTTGGTGGGCATGGCAAGGGAAGGATACTGCAAAATCTCCATTCCCACCCCACTCTGGGGCCAGCCAGAGGCGGTATTTGCCGGTTCTCTGAACTACTCAAAATTTCCGCTACCGGTTCTCCAGAACCTGTCAGAACATCCTGGATTTCACCCCTGGTTGAGGACCAGATTTGGAACAAAGAGGATACAAGATCAACAAGACCATGAATATGGAATAATGTATGGAATATGAACAAGATCATGAATATGTGGCTGCACAGTGGTTGGAATGCAGTATTGCAGGTTAATTCTGCTGACTGCCATCAGTTCAATTTTCACCAGCTCAAGGTTGACTCAGACTTCCATTCTTCTGAGGTGGGTAAAATGTGGACCCAGATTATTTGTGGCAATACACTGACTCTGTAACTCATAAATATGAGTCAGTTGCCAAGCATCCGAAGTTTGATCATGTGACTATGGGGATACTGCAATAATCATAAGTGTGAAAAATGGTCATAAGTCGCTTTTTTCAGTGCCATTGTAACTTTGAGCGGTCACTAAATGAACTGTTGTAAATTGAGGATATTACCTTTTTTAGTATTCCTTACTTCAATATGGACGCTTCGTTTTGAGAACCACACAGGGCCTTAGGGTTTCAAGTTGTTCCTCTCTGATACATAGCAATGCTAATATTCAAGAATTTATACACTGCCTATTAATGTTTTACATGAAGTATACATGACTTTGTAGCAACTATCCTCCGGAAAGAAGTGGACATAGTACAACATTTAATGGACCCAGATAAAGTTTGAAGTGGAATGCCTAACAGACCTTCATCAAACCTCTTTTTCACCCAAACTGCATTAACTATATGTCAGGGTTCCAAATAACAACCTCAACAAAATCAAACTCCGAGCTTGAAGTTCCTCAAAGCTAACTTTTATTAGGGATGTCATATTGGCACATCTGGGAAAACCCGAATCTGGAAGCGTTCAGGTTTTCCTCACCCACAAGAAAGTTCAAGACTTTGCCCACATCTCCCATATGTCCATGCATCTCTAATCAGTTCTTTCCCTATCAGAAGACATCCTCCAATTTCTTCTTTGCACAATTGCCGGACATCATGGCCTTGAACTTCTCTTAGAGAAGTTTGTTATGGCTATCTCTATCTTCACTCATGCAATCCCTCCTCCCAACTTCCCACAGTATGATTGTGGCAGGGCTGGATCCTCAAGGCACACAGGTAATATGGCTTCCAGGCATGACACAGTTCACATAATTATTGCCCTTTGATTAATGACCAATAGGCACCTGTGATATTGTCTAACTCCATTTATTAGGATTCGGTGCATTTCAATTTACCACAAAAGGTATGAAACATTTAGAGCATGGTGCTTTCGACTCAGATGATTTAGACAATTATATTAAAAGGAAAGATATACAGCCATGTATTTTATCTGAAAATATAAGTTGATCAGCATTCACCCTGTATTCTTCATGCTTTCTTTTCAGCACCAAGCACGGTAATTATGAAAGAAACAGTCTCTTAAAGCTAGCCCGATATCACAACACTTTTAAACTGTTTGGCCTTTAGTTGCATTGGTCATGAATTTGTTTTTTATTGAAGTGACACAAATCTAAATCAATCAGATACAATAAAGGTTGACTCAGCCTTCCATCCTTTCGAGGTAGGTAAAATGAGGACCCAGATTGTGGGGGCAATAAGCTGACTTTGCATAAAAAAGAACACTGCTTAGGAGCCCCCCGAAAGCCCTACTAAGCAAGTATATACAAAAGTATGAAGGCTATTGCTTAACGCATTGTAAGCCACCCTGAGTCTCCGGAGAAAGGCGGCATATAAATTGAACTAATAAATAATAAAATAATAGATAATAATAATAAATAATTAATACTAAAAGACATGAAATACAGTTATCAACTCAAAACGAGGACCAAGGAAACTCCTGCCAAAAAAAAAAAAAAAAAAGTCCTCAATGTTGGCTCCAACTGAGCCACTAGAACAAAGTTTCTCAACCTTAAACATTTTAGGATGTCAAAACTCCCAGAAGTAAATTAACCAAAGTCTTAACCAAAATGGTTAAGGTTGAGATACACTATTCTGGGATTGGGGAAAGAACCTTTCATTTCTGGAGTGTTACCAACTCTCATTTCCAAATTTTGTGTGTGTGTGTGTGTGTGTGTGTGTGTGTGTGAGAGAGAGAGAGAGAGAGAGAGAGAGAGAGAGAGAGAGAGAGAGAGAGATTTGGAAACTGGCATTCCAACACAGATTCAGGATTTGTTTGAACGAAGAAGGTTCTGAAATATAGATAAATACACTCAAAGTGTGCTTTAAATAATATCCCTGGAGGTTACCCCCTAGCTCTGAGAATTTTCAGGATTCAAGTTTGCAAGCTGTTCATGTGAATGATTTGTTTATTTTATACTACTGCATGGTTGGTGATTTACCTCCAGAGGCATAAAATGAAACAAACACTGAAACAAAGTATAATGGGCCTTCAGATCTGTGAAGTTCTCCATTGTCTTTTGATCTAAACTGGTTCATAGCTTTAATCAATAGTACATATAAGAATCAGAAATTGTTGGGTTTTTTTTTTTTTGTCTCAACCAAAGGGTCAATTTATGAAATTAATCAGTTAAGGAGAAAAATGGGAGGGGGGGGGGAATGAAATTGTATTATCCTGGAGAGCTTTTAAAAATTCATAAGGACTAGACAGAAAAAGATCCATATAAATGGTCTGTTTTAAAGGCTGAATAGCTAGATAACCTGACAGGGTTTTTTCCCCCCACTCTTTCAATTGAATATTTAATCATCTTAAAAAGTCTATGGTGTCAGATACTTTTTCTGTTTCACCTCCAGCCTTGAGGTGGAGCAACATACCTCAGCATCTGATATTGAGATACATATTGCCATACACATGAAAGCTACATTTAGCTATATGAATAGTTATTGACGTACTTTGCATTATTCTGATTGCAAATTTGTAAGAAGAATAAGATAGATAACAATAGATAATTAACCAACAGACGGATGGATAGTAGCTAGGGAGGGTAGAGAATTTTACTGGGCCTGTATTTTTAAGCAAAATAAACTAACTCACACACATGTGGTCCATTTAATTCTTTTCTCCTGATTTGGTTGCCTACAAAATTGGGTGCATTAGGGACATTGCATTTATTAATGTGGAATGTCAAATACAAACCTGAGCATTTTAGGGGAATAGGCATCCAAAATTATAAATGTAAATTCTCTTGCTTGTAAGGAGGTCAATGCAAAACAATGCATACATTTGGAGGAACTTGTAATTCAACATAGGCAAAAGAGAAATGGACTGAATATGTGTGGCTTGCTACATTGCAAATTGCTATATCATACAGTTGTAAATTCCATAGTTGTTTATTATTATTATTATTATTATTATTATTATTATTATTATTATTATTATTATTGATTTAATTATGTTGATGGCATAAGGTTTGAGCCATATATTTCTGTCATTTGGCATCCCACTCTCCTCCAGTATTTTCTGTATTTTATGCAAAAACGTGTAAGTCAAGAAGAAGAAGAAGAAGAAGAAGAAGAAGAAGAAGAAGAAGAAGAAGAAGAAGAAGAAGAAGAAGAAGAAGAAGAAGAAGAAGAAGAAATAACTAAATGAACTAATGTTCTCTTTTGATTTTCTTTTTAAGCAGAAGGATCTGCTTTTAATTTTTTTCCAGATTATATAACAAATAAATAAACAAATAAATAAATAAATAAACTGGCAGGATCTTAATATTATAATAGCCTACTAACCAGGATTTATTTCATACCTCATATGGTCATTTTCATATAAAGTCAAAAGCAATTCTCATAGCCATGAATACATATGATTGAATGTTAGGAAAAAGTATTGGTCATATTCACGCATTATCTTTTTTAATAAAATAGGTGCTCACCTGTAAAATAAAGTGAGCGAATCTGTCCAAGTCATTCACATTTTACTTCACAGAACTTTGCTAATTTTAAGACTGCTAGTCTAAAGTAGCATCTCCATTTGATGCTCTCAATGCCCTCTAAGCTGAACTTGATGGACTTTGCCTCCCAAAGCTTCTGGATTCAAATTCAAATTACTGAACAGAAATACCTGATCCATAAAGCCCTCTCTGAACAGGTCTAATATGCATTCACCATTTGCAAATTGAAACTCTTGAAGTCAATCTCTTCATCATCAAATGCAGGCAATGAAGGAGTCAGTGAAACAATGCCAATTGAAAGTGTGTGCAGGCCTTTGAAGGTTTAAAACTGATAATATTTACATAAATAGCTATGCAAATACAACCCTGCAGAGATTGCAGCTCTTACATTATTCAGATTATCAACTCTCAGAAGGCATTATCTTGGTAAATCTCCGGATTCAAGAAGAATATAAATTATGTCTTAAGCACAGTGCATGAAAGTGACATCTATGGTCTAGGGAGCAGGAAAGAAAATGGAGACATTTACAAAGTCTCTTTTCCTATAAATATGAAGATATATCTAGATAGTCTGTCAGATTTGTATGTGTGGGAAATGCTATTAAAAATAATGGTCCCATGTTTTATACCACTGTCCTCTTCCATAACATATGGTATTGAGCTGTATGATACTTAACTGACCTACTGTACTTTTTGGAGTATAAGATGCACTCCCCCCCAAAAAAGAGGTTGGATATATCAGTGCATTTTATAGACTGAATATGGCCATTTTTGAACCCCCCCCCCCACACACACATGTGGGGGGTTCAGGAGGCCAAAAATAGGCCCATTTTTCACAAAAATAGGATGCACAAGAGTTTGGGAGGCCTGCAGAGTGCTCCTGGGAGCCGGGGAGGGCAAAAACCGAGTGCACAGAGGCCAAAACTATTTTTTTTCCCTTGCTTTCCTCTTTGAAATCTTGGTGTGTCTTATACTCTGGTGTGTCTTATAGACCGAAAAATACAGTATGTATTTCTGGACTGCTTCTGGGGAACCCAACAATGTGAATTTAGAATTTAGAATTCACATTGTTGGTTCCCCAGAAGGAGTCCAGAAATACATACCAGAACACACCATAATAACTGCTGTGGTGCTTAGAACATACTTTTTGATGCATATTTTTTAAAAACTATTTTTTTTTTTACTTTTGGGGAATACAGGTCATCTTCAACTTGCAAACACAACTGGGCCCAATTTTTTTGTTTCTAAGTGAGACATTTGTTAAGTAAGCTTAGTCCCATTTTATGATCTTTATTGCCACAGTGGTTAAGTGTTACTGGCTTAAGAACTGCAGTTCTTAAGCCAGTAACATGGTTATTAAGTGAATCTGGCTTCCTCACTGACTCTGCTTGTCAGAAGGTTGCAAAAGTGATCATATGACCATCATAAATATGAACCAATTACCAACTATCTGAATTTTGATTACATGACCATGAGGATGCTACCATGGTCACGAGTATAAAAAACAGTCATAAGTCATTTTTTTCAATGTGGTTCAGTGGTGGGATTCAAATTTTTTTACTACTGGTTCTGTGGTTGTGGCTTGGTGGGCATGGCATGGCTTCATGGGCGGGGCTTGGTGGGCATGGCAGGGGAAGGATACTGTAAAATCTCCATTCCCGCCCCACTCCACAGAAAGGTTATGCAAAATCCCCATTTCCTCCTGATCAGCTGGGACGTGGGAGGCAGAGAATAGATGGGGGAGGGGCCAGTCAGAATTTTTACTACTGGTTCTCCAAACTACTCAAAATTTCCACTACCGGTTCTCCAGAACTGGTCAGAACCTGCTGAAACCCACCTCTGATGCAGTTGTAACTTTGAACAGTCAGTAAATGAAAGGTTGTAAGTCAAGGACTACCTGAATGTCCTACATGTCAGAAACAAAAGAATAGAAGAGTTTAATTCAAGTTTTCTAGGAGGATTCTTTCCAGTTGTAACCCTAGCTGTTCTGTAAGAAGAATGGGGTTCTCTGTGTTCTGTTCCTTGTACAGTTAATTGAAAAGGTAGAACGTTTATCATATCAGGAATAACTTCAGAATTTGTTTGTTTGCTTTTGTCAAGAATTGCTTGTCTGGAAAAAAAAACCTCCACAAGTAACAAACATAGAGTAAACTCACAAGATTTGTTTTTCTCGCCATGTACATGTATACATCTGAACTAGACTGTGGTGTATCTCTGTGTCATATCATATATGTGGGCATGTGGGCATATGCATATTTATTTATTTATTTATTTATTTATTTATTTATTTATTTATTTATTTATTTATTTATTTATTTATTTATTTATCCATGTTTATGTATTGTATATTGGAGGTGGTGACCCTTTGTGAGCAGTATGCAAAGAAATTTCATTTTAATGTATGCTGATTAGTGTACATTTAAAATGACAATAAAGCTATTCTAAGTATATTATAAATTTAAAAAGATAAGCATGAGTCAATTCTGGAAATCTAGTCTAGTAAGAAGAGATTGGAGAGGAGGAAAAAAACTGCTAAGGTTATGCATTGACAGTATTAATTTCTGGATAACAAAGAGTGAAATTAAAAAGTGACTTGAAAGTCAGAGAGAAACAGAGACAGAGAGAATCCTTTGCTTCAAGATGGTTTATTTAAAAAACATGAACCTAAGGATCCTTAGTATTATAATAAATCCAAAAAGAAGTAGAAAAATACCTCTGTTAATTCTAGAAAAGTTCTACCCTATGGAGTCAACTAAATGAAGGAATGCAGTAAAAAGAAACTCTAAATCCAAAGTGCCAACTAACCATACTATATCTATTAGAGCCGCACTCCACCTTGACATGAAACTCAAATGAAGAGTTAAAGATTATAGCAATCTGTTATCACTTTTGAAGCACTTGACATGGAATGAACATTTCTAATTTGCTGCCTCCCTGACTTAAAGTATGTCTCTCAGGTCTACTTCTGATATGTAATTCAGATTCTTTGCTGCATACCTAAGGGAATGTTTTTTTTTTAATGCCTTGTTAAAAAAGAATTAAGAATATTGGATTTAGTGATTGGTATGACCAACATCAAACCTTTGTCTTTGAGAGTACCTTGAAGAGGGGAATGGAAGAAAGTCTCAAAGTATTTGCCTTCCTACTAGAATGCTCTAAATCTGGAAATTACCAGGAAAGAAAAAAAAAATTAAACGTTTATTTTTTATTTTGTTCAATCATGTCCAGTTCTCAGAAACTGCCAGGACAAGTCTGTACAATGAAGTGGTGACAATGTCCCGATAGATGAACCCAAGCAAAGCACAGTTGAGACAATTCAATCTCTTAACACAAAACTTTATTGAGTACATCGTATCGGCAAAGATGAGGGCAAAACCAGATCTAACTATTTCCCATGCAAACTCACATAGGTAAAGTACAGGTCTTTCCTCCCTCCTATTGTCAGACCTGGAAGCCATCTTTTACATTTGGGCCTTTAGGCCTGCCACATTTTCTACTGTGGGAAAATAGGAGGGGGGATTGTATTATAGACTATGAGTAATACATAATCAAAGTAACATTCTTTTCTCAGACAGTCAAGGCCACCTTGCCTGCAGCTGTGGTGAGGTGACTGGAGGGCATCTCCTGTTTTGGACAGTGCCCGATTGGATATGTGATGGACATGTGGGTGCTGGGCAGGAACTTGAACTTTCTTTTGGGTGGGGAAAACGTGGAAGCTTTCAGATTCGGGTTTTCCCAGATTTGCCAATATGACATCCCTAATAAAAGTTAGCTTCCAAGTAACACCCCCAACAAAAGAAGACTCCAAGGCTTGAGGTTCCTCAAAGTTCCATTTTATTAGAGATGTCATATTGGCAAATCTGGGAAAACACGAATCTGAAAGCTTCCAGGTTTTCCCCACTCAAAAGAAAGTTCAATCAGGCAAGTTTACCCAGCTGACTTTGTGCCTAAAGTGGGACTAGAATTGATGGTCTTCCAGTTTCTAGCCTGATGCCTTAATTCACTACACCAAAGTGGATCTCTTAAAAAGATATACCAAATATACCAAGAGTAATAATAATGATGGTTGTGATGAGCAGACAACTGAAATTTAAATCAGTTTCAGCTTTTTCAGCCTTCTACTGTTGACTATTCCATGATAAATAAAGTACTGCAATCTAATTGATTAAGGGAGTAACATCTTTTGTTGTGAACATTGAATTGTTACTACCCCCATCACTCCACTAAACTCAAGAGGGATCACTATATTGAGTTTTGGGTCCACAGCTATTTAATCTACTGGAAATGCATGTTCAATCTCTTGCAGCGGCCTGCTCCCTTGACATTTTAAACCTTCTGCCTACTTTATTTGTAATCCCTGAGACTGTTTGCAAAGAAGAGGGTTTTTTGATAGTGTGGCCTTAAATTGTTCAGTTAGCAAAACTCACACAGGAACAAACAAAGAAGGCAGTAGTTGAATTTTAAATTGTTTGCAGCTGGTCTCCAACTGCCTTCAGTTTATTGGTCATGCAAATTGGGAAAAACAGTCTAAATCTCTTGTGTGCTGCAGATATTTGAACCTGAATGGTGGTTTAAGGGAGAAAAATGTCCAACAAGCTCAGGAATAATTCAAGGGGCAAAAGCTTTGGGGGTGTTTGTGAGAAAAAAAAAAGAAAAATAAGGAATAAATCTTTTCAGAGAAGGATGTATTTGGCAACTTAATGTGAAACAATGTTTTTAAGGGCCTCACCCCTGAAAGTGGCATGGAGCAGAACTTAAAGTGAGTAATGGTATTTTTTTTTAATCTACATATGTGCATGTATATACACACACACATTTTTGTACATGAATATTTGCACTGCACCTCTGATATATCTGTATAGAAATACTATTATATATAAAAATATATGTTTCCTCCATGTGCACAGCTAGACTTCCCTCCATGTATATATCTCTACATCAAAATGACAACCAATCTAAAGCTGCATTTTATTTACTCAACAGTTAAAGAAAAATCTTCTGTTTTTCAACTGCTTTACCTTCTGCTCCAGTGGGGGGGGGGAGAAGGGGGAAGTGCACAGTTGGATAAAGTGAGCAGTTTTTTAAAAGCTTTTTTTTTTAGAAATCATTCAGCAAGTTTACTACCTGGGTCTTAGCTCTTGTTATCAGTGAAAAGAAACTTCAGTATCTTCTTTTATTCCTCTTTCAAATGAAGGAAAACCTGTGAAAGAACAAGGAATGTTAAAAGAAAATCCTCAAGGTAAAATTGGAAGAAGGCAGAAATTGGAAAATGCTAGTGAGAGAGAATCATCAGAAAAGTAGAGAAAGGAAGTAGAGAAAGGAAGAGGATCAGTAGAAGGATGCGTGGTAGTGTAGGCATCAGTGATGGAATTCAGCTGCTTCGGACCAGTTCAGGGGAACCAGTAGCAGAGATCATGGGTGGGCTTGCCCACCCAACCTGGCGCTATGCCCTCCTATTAAGCCAGGTTTTTAAGGCCGGGCATATGTGTGGAAGGCTGGGTGCATGCGTGGAAGGTATGTGCATGCATGAAACAAGCATGTGCACACCAGAGGTGGGTTCTAAAAATTTTACGACCAGTTCTGTGGGCATGGCTTATTTTATAGGCATGGCTTGGTGGGGGGTAATGTGACTGGGTGGGCGTGGCCAACTTTTTTTTTTTTACTTTTAAAAGCATTTTTTTCTACAACCTTAAGAGGTTGCAGAAAGAAATGCTTTTAAAAGCCTCTGACGATCCCAGCTGAGCCGCACGATCATCAGAGGCTTTTTTTTTTTTTTTTACTTTTAAAAGCATTTTTTCAGCTGAATCGGTTGTAGAAAAAATGCTTTTAAAAGTAAAAAAAAAAAAAGCCTCTGATGAGGTGGGTGGGGTAAGCAAGAGGTGACCGGGCCGGGCACCAGTTTGGGGGCGTGGCCAGCCAATGTTATTACCAGTTCTCTGAACTACTACAAATTTTTACTACCGGTTCTTGTGAACTGATGCAAACTGGGAGCAATCCACCACTGGAGCAAACTGATGGTAAAAATACGTGAAAGCCACCTCTGATGGGCCTGCAGATGACAAAAGATGGCTACAGGGACTGAAGACTATATTTAATCCCTGCAATGGTTTGAGGACATTCTTTTTACAGTCTGGGGTGAGGAAGGAGGATGACAAAGAAAAGGAAATATTACAATCTAATGTACAGCAGAGAAACTGGTAGGCAAAGTTCATAATAGTAAATTGTTGTCATTGCTATGGGCAGAGTCTTTGATAAGAGAATGTAAAAGAAAGTGATCTGGATTATGAGAAATCCATTTTTCTTTCTGATCTGTAGGTTATCTTAACCTTTGTTAATCAAGTCTTTCAGAATGGCATTCAGATATCCTTAACTATACTAGATTGCTTTAAAAGCTCTTTTCATTGATTCACAGACTTTCAATAAAAGATCAAGAAGAGACAATTGACAATATAATTTATAATAGTTCAAATCAAACCATACAGAATCTACAATATGAAGATTTATCATAATTCCTTATTTTATTAACACGCTTTGATTAGTTTACATCTCAAGTTGGTGAAGAGCAAACATAAAACACTTGCAATGAAACACTTGTCATAAGTTTTCAGGAAGAAACGCTTCTGTGTTTAGTGGAGCTTACTCTAAAGTAAAATATTAACATGGCAGTCTTAGGTTCCAGAAAAGTAGATCTGATTTTCATGATCACCCAGAAACTATTCTCTCTTCTTTTGGAAATGGAAATCTGTTCTACTGCTCTAAAGTTCAAATCAAGGATAAGCAATCTATGGTATTCTAACTATTTTAACTGCAAGTAACACAATGGTTTGCCATTGACTCTTTCTGCTAGGGTTGATGTGAGTTGTTCTCCTACTCACATCTCTAAAGTATATTTTTCCATTACATTACATATGACCAAAAAATAAAACCAATCTTAGAGACAAAAATAAAATTTAATTAAATCTCTCTGGTTGGGTTGTTCACTGAATATTATTTCTCACTAAAGGCTTTACGTTCTAAAATATAATACAATGAATTAGTATATTTCATTGTGTTTCATTAAGGAACTGAATTGTACTGAGCCATAACTATTACAGAAAACCAGATTCTTAAACTTGATTTGCTTTTTGATGATTTTCCTTATGAGCTAACTTTATAGTAGCCATAAATTTAGAGAACTGGCACTTTCTGCAATACTATGAGGAAATATGTCTTTCTGGAGAAATCTTTTAAAGAGGAGACTGATCAATGGGGAGAGGGATGGTAACAAGGGAAAGAAATGATTAGATTGCTAATCTTGCAGAAATAAACCAAGGACCCTATTTTCAGTTTATAAAAAATGTTTATTATCTATTTAGCTAGATAGAACATGCATAGGTTAATAATGTGCTCATAACTTGCTCAGATGCAAAACTGTCAAAGTATGGTATATAAATGTAATTCTAATGTAATAGTTTTAACACAATAAATATAGCGTTAGCGCTAGTAATAGCACTTAGACTTATATACTGCTTCATAGTGCTTTTACAGCCCACTCTAAGTGATTTACAGAGTCAGTCTATTGCCACCAACAATCTGGGTCCTCATTCTACCCACCTTGGAAGGATGGAAGGCCGAATTAACCTTGAGCCTGGTGAGATTCGATCTGCCAAACTGCTGGCAGCCGGTGATCAGCAGAAGTAGTTTGCAGTACTGCACTCGAACCACTGCACCACCGTGACTCTTCCCACAATACTTTGTCTTCTTTCTACGGAATTGGGAATAATGTAGAACAGCTTTGAAGCCTCTGTGTCATAGGTGTTTTATAAAGACCACTGCTGACTGGGAAAACAGGTGGATTATGATTTAAACCTTTTTATTACTAAAACCATAAATCTGGCTTCCAAGCTAAAGGCTATAATCCTATAGCCACATACCTGGAAGAGCTTACTTCTGAGAACATGAGTATAGGATTGCATAATAAGTATACTTGTCTTTATATTTGTCAATTATTTTACTGGGTTTGTTTTTCATAGGAATTAACATATTGAAAATTAGGCCTCAGCCTATTTTCATTCATGCAATAGCTTCTCTATAGCTATTAACAAATTCCGTTCATTTTTAGCCATGTTTGACTGACAAGATCAGACAGGGATTTCTTATGGGAAACTTTGATTATGATTATTTGGCTTTTACAAACACATCATAATGTTAAGTCTAAATTCAGCTGTATACATAACGAGAATCAATCAAGTTTCCTCTATATTATTTTGAATACATTCCACATTGTTCATCTACCAAGTATTTTTAACTGACTTTTCACATTCTGGATTTGCTGTATTAGCTGTTAGGGTTTTGTTTGTTTGTTTGAAATCCTGGATCAAAATAAGAATCTTACCTATAAAATCTAAGTTACTCACTTATTAAACATAGTCCGCCTGAGACCTGTACTCTTTGAAATGGTTTGCCCTATAATGACTATGGATAAATAGATTGGGGTAAATCTTCTCCATTTTCCTTTTCCTTTTTTAGATGTTGATTTCCAATCTGTCCCATTTGGGGGGCCAATTTTGAAATCCCGCATAGAAACAAGCATATTTATGTGGAAAAAACTGGATTATCATGAACATAATTTTTTTTTTAACTGCTCCATAGCAACATCCACATGATCCTTCACTCTTTCTACAATTTTGGCCAATGCATGTGCATACATGATGTCAAAAATATCTTGTGCAGGTAGTCCTCAGTTTACAACCCAAAATTTGAGTTGAGTTGAGCCCAGCGTTTTTGTTGTTAAGCGAGACAGTTAAGTGAATTTTGTCCCGTTTTATGACCTTTCCTGCTATAGTTGTTAAGTCAATCACCGCAATAGTAAAGTTAGTAACAGCGTTGCTAAGTGAATCTGGTTCCTCATTGTCTTTATTTGTCAGAAGGTGGCAAAAGGTGATCACATGACTCCTGGATGCAGCAACCGTCAGAAATGTGAGTCAGCTGTCAAGCATTTGAATTTTGATCATGAGACCATGGGGATGCTGCAACAGTTGTAAGTGAAAAATGGCCATAACTCACTTTTTTCAGTGCTGTTGTAACTCCAAATAGTCACTGAATGAACTGATGTAATTTGAGGATTATCTGTAGCTCAATTCTTCTATGATTTTACAAAGCAGGTCTATTTCTGTCTACCAACAACCCTTCCAGCACTAACTCCATATTTTTGAAACTGACTGCCAATCAGAGGGGGATTTCAGCAGGTTCTGACCAGTTCTGGAGAACCGGTAGCGGAAATTTTGAGTAGTTAGGAAAACCGGTAATACCACCTCTGACTGGCTCCTCCCCCATCTATTCTCTGCCTCCCCAGTCCCAGCTGATTGGCAGGAAATGGGGATTTTGCAGTAACCTTCCCCTGGAGTGGCATGGGACTGGAGATTTTGCAGTATCTTCCCCTACAGTGGGGTAGGAATGGAGATTTTACAGTATCCTTCCCCTGCCATGCCCACCAAGCCACACCCACCAAGCTATGCCACACCCACCAAGCCATGCCCCACAGAACCAGTAGTGAAATAATTTGAAACCCCCACTGCTGCCAATGCAAAAGGACAGCGCTAACAGATGGATCATGAAACAAAAACTGCTTTTCTGCGTGTCTTACCAGTATCACATCAAGTTCAAAATAGACTTGCAGGTTATAGTCAATTTAATAATTACAAATGCTCACCAGGGTTCTGAATTACAAAAGTATCAGTAAGAGAGCAACCACATATTTCATTTGCCAGGATAAGGGGTAACTGAAATTTCACAATTTGAATTAGTACAGAATATTTTTCTGTACTAATGGCAACTGTGCTGGTCTAAAATAAGTAATGGCTAAATGATTCTCTGCCAAAGCCCTATCCATGTGGTCTGTGAATGGAGAAAAAGAATAAGCTGCACAGAAGAGATGCCAGCTCTGCCTAATCTGTGGCATTTGCTGTCTTCTGAATGGCCATTTCGCTATCTAGCATGTTCACTACAGGAAGATTATAAATGGAATAGACTTCCTACCTGATTAACATCATTATACCCATGGAGTATAATTAACTTCCCCTGACTGTGCTATTCAGTGCACTCTTGCTAAAAAAAAAAAATACATGGGACACCATAAAAGCAAGAGATGAGCAAAAATGGCTGCAATTTTGATGATCGATTCATCTCAAATGAGCTTTGTAGGCTTGCCAATCCTCAAACATAACCTGGATTAGAGAAGTCCTAGAAGTAAAATAAATAAATAAATAAAGCTTTAGTCCTTAGTAATATGTAGGATTGAAGGAGCATATTGGTTTCATTCACACATGATTGCTAAATTAAGCGTTTTCTGATTTTAGCACAATAAATTAAACCCTAACCTAAACAAACCACATTAAAATGTCATGAAGTTTAACACTAGCCATCAGTGGTGGAATTTAAATGTTTTTACTACCGGTTCTGTGGGCGTGGCTTGGTGGGTATGGTGGCAGGGGAAGGATACTGCAAAATCTCCATTCCCACCCCACTCCAGGGAAGGATACTGCAAAATAACCATTCCCCCCTCACCCCTGGGAGAAGGATATTGCAAAATCCCCATTCCCTCCCCACTCCTACGGGAAGGATATTGCAAAATCTCCATTCCCCTCCCCCAATGACTGCAACTATCAGGGTTTTTTTTTTTTTTAATTTTACCTGGTTTTAATATTTTGTGCAAATGCAGTTGTGGAATATAGCATTTGTAGCCCATTCCTGCATCCAGATTCTTACTTTTAAAATTCCGCAAGCATCCAATTTTTACTCATTTGTGTTGCAAAAAAAAAAAAAAAGGCATTTTTTTTACACTACCTACTGTACTTGTGAGCCAAATATATTTGAGAAAGCTGCATTAAGATGATGAAGCAGACTTCAGGAAGGGTAGAGCCAATATAGATATTATTCCTCCTAAGATTTAATTGTAGCATAATTCTTGAAAGACCTGGAATATGTATATCCATGACAACTAATGCTGCATAATAGCGGGGCAGAATAAGTTCCCCATAATTTAGAACCTAAAGCGAATAGAGAATAGAGTACCATTAAAAATGATACTTTACTTCTACATTGTCCAATGTGGAGTTCTGCATTATTTTTACTAACTCATATAAAGGTTGGCAGAAGAACCAACGGGTGGGGAATTTCTTGGCAACTTTTATGTACAGCTATAAGCTTTATTTGGCAATGTGATGGTTGCAGTATAATTATGCTCTTAAAACACGAAAGGACATTTGGGGATGGAAAGGGAAGTCACAGTTAAGTTTAGAATCTGTATCTCTATTATTTTCTATAGATCAAGAAAGCAAGTTTATACTAGGACTCCAGATGTTTCAGGTGGACAACTTTTTATTTATTTATTTAGTTAGTTAGTTAGTTTATCAAACATGTACAAGATAACAGATATAAGTATAGTCCTGGATATGAACACAGAAAATGGGTACAAATAAATGGGGACAGTAGGACAGGAACAATAGGCACATTGGTGCGCTTATGCACGCCCCTTACAAACCTCTTAGGAATGGGGTGAGGCCAACAGTAGACAGTTTAAGGTTGAAGCTATGGAGGCTTGAGGATGTAACAACAGAGTCAGGTAGTACATTCCAGGTATTGACCACTCTGTTGCTGAAGTCATATTTTCTGCAATCAAGTTTGGAGTGGTTTACCTTGAGTTTTTATCTATTGTTTGCTTGTGTATTATTGTGGTTGAAGCTGAAGTAGTCATTGAGAGGTAGGATGTTGTAACAGATAATTTTGTGTACTATGCTTAGGCGGCATAATTCTAGGTTGTCCAAGCCCAGAATTTCAAGCCTGGTGCCATAAGGTATTCTATTGTGAGTAGAGGAGTGGAGGACTCTTCTTGTGAAATACCTCTGGACTTGCTCAATTGTATTAATGTCCGATATAGAGTGCGGATTCCAGGCAGACGAGCTGTATTCAAGAATTGGTCTAGCAAAGGTTTTGTATGCCCTAGTTTGCAGTACAATGTTACCTGAGAAGAAGCTTCACAAGATTAGGTTAACAACTCTTAATGCCTTTTTGACAATGCTACTGCAGTGAGCTCCGGCACTTAGATTGTTTGAGATGAGTATTCCAAGGTCCTTGATGGAGTGAGGGTCATCTAAGAGGTTGTATCCACCCAGTTTGTATTTGGTGTTCTGATTTTTGTTGCCAATGTGTAAGAAAGAGCATTTGTTGGTTGAGGTGTGGAGTAGCCAATTGTTTGATCATTTTGACACATAGGCAAGGTCGCTTTGTAGGGCAGCAGCATTGTCAGTGGTGTTGAATAGTTTTACGTCTTCAGCGAAGAGGATGCAGCTGCTTATAATATGATCACAAAGGTCATTTATGTAAAGTAGAGAAAGAGTGTGGGTCTTAAAATGCTGCCTTGGGGGACATCGCTGTTAAGTGGTGCAGGGTTTGATAGGGTGCTCCCTATTTTGACTACTTGTTATATGTTTGACAGGAATGCAGCTATCCACTTGTGTAGGGATCCGGAAATACCATAAGAGTTTAGTTTTAACAGTAGTTTGTCATGTACCACTGAAGCAAAGGCTTTGCAGAAGTCTATGTAAATTGTGTCTATTGCTTTACTCTAGTCAAGTTGTGTAGTCCATATGTTTTTGCAGTGTAGGAGTTGCAGATTAGAGGACAAATTTTTCCTGAAACCAAACTGCTTGTTAGAGAGTAGGTTGTTTGTCACTAAGATGAGGGTAATGGATTGGTTTATGATTGATTCCATGACTTTGCAGGTGACACAATACAATGAGATTGGTCTGTAATTTTCAACTAGGCTGGGGTCACCCTTTTTGAAGATAGGGATGACCATGGCTAGTGACCATAGGTTGGGCAAGGAACTTCAGCATCCTTCAGAACCAGGTCTACTAGGACTGGTTTTGCAAGATCTGAAGGACCACTGAAAGACCAATGGTCTTAAAACCATTTTTTTTCACATTCTTGGTTCACTTTTGGCAATTCTTACTAGACAAATGCTCCCCTACCACATTGGCTGTTTAAAGCCTGGGATGCAATTGCCAATAGAGCCAGTCAGCAGGTCATCACAGGGCCGTATAATTGAATCTGCATGCATGGTTGGGTGAGGAAAGCAGCCCTAAATTGGTTAAGAATATTTAGCACATTTTCCCCTCACAGAAAACAGGTTGATCCATGATACTTACAAATACCAGTCCTGCTACAATTTATAATGTTGCCAGATTCTGTGCAAAATCTATCTGTCAGATGCTGGCCTATGCTAAAAAGTAATCCTAATGAGCATCTAATCTGTCATACCAGAGGGCTCTGCAATTTAATAGATATTTCTTCCTCCTCCTCCTCCTCCTCCTCCTCCTCCTCCCCTCCTCTGCCTCCACCTCCCTCTTCCTTTCCTTCTATGACAAGGGAAAACATGATGTTCACAACTTATGAGGACATTTAATGATCATCATATCCGTGTAATGGTTTTGCTTTCTTTGATAGAAATGTGTGAATGTCCTTAGCTGAGAGAATATGAAAAATACTGGCAACCTGCCTTAGTCACCCTCTCTACCTACAGTGCAAAGTCGTACATGTCGTTAATGTTGAATCTGTGCCCACATGTTGAGCACAAATAAATGGCTATGCTGACTCCGTAAGATCAGCTTGGCCCTAAATGCTCATGTAATATGCTGGAGTAAAGCCCTCGAGTCTCTGCAGTTCATTGAACATCCTTTATTGAAGTTGTTACATGAGTCATGTTTAGCATTTTCATTCATAAAGGATAATGACATGTTCTAAGCTTTTTTTTTCTTAACATAGAATATTCTTGCTGCTCACCAAGTGAGATCACCTTAATTTCAGTCTTGTAATGTGTAGTGTGAGAATCCATTTCATTTTGCTAGAATGCTGTTACCTCCATTTCTCTCTACTTTAGGACAGCATAAAACTTTGTACACCTTTCATCTATGTCATCCTAAATATAATCTGATCAAAAGCCAGATTTGATGTCATATTAAAAATTAAGGTCATTGCATTCCTTCTGAAAGCAAATGATCACTGATGGTACTGAACTGTTTCTTCAGTTTTAAGACAATGCATGACCTTTCTTCTTTTTGCCTGAACTTCAGAGTCTGTGGTCTTTTGTTCCCACACTGGTTAGAAAACAGATGTGCCGCTAGGAAAGTATTTTTGTTTCTCTGTTCATTATGAACATGGTTTAAGTGATAGCCTTATTTCTGAGATTTTAATCTACCATATTTTTCGGAGATAAGACGCACCGGAGTATAAGACGCACCTTAGTTTTTGGGGAGGAAAATATGAAAAAAGCTGATTGGCAGGTGGATCGGCCTTCCAGAATACCCCCAATCAGCTGTTCCCAGAGGTGAATTTTATTAACAGGTTCCTTGGTTGTGAGCTCTGTGCCTTGCTTTTTTTTTTTTTTAGCTTTTTTTTTCTGCCTCTGAAACTTCTGAAACACTATTTCAGAAAAAAACTTTTTTCCCTGCCTATGAAAGCCTCCGAAACAGAACTTCAGAAAAAAAAACTCTGAGGCTTCTGGGCAGGGCTACATTCGGAGTATAAAACGCACCCAGATTTTCACTCTCTTTTTGGGGGGAAAAAGGTACGTCTTATACTCTGAAAAATATGGTATTTTTCCCCTCAAAATTTCATATAGTAGAACTCTTGTTATTCTGTTAAAAGGCTTGTGAGTTTGCATTTTTAATCATAAACTATTGAAGTTCTTCATTTTCAATTTATGCAGTTTTTCCTTTTAAAGAAGGCTGAGTTTGTGGAAACTACATATCTGTCATCATAGTGCTATGAAGAGTCCTATAACAACTTCAATCAGAAGTCCTAAAAAAGATCAAAAGAGGGAAATAAACAAGGCCCAAGCTGATACTAAAAGTGTTTTGAGGCCCAATTTCTACAACCGCTTAAAAGCATTGTAAATTCTGATTTTGTAGAGATACGCTGTGTCAGAACCTTGGAAAGTGGCTAATATTGCTTTGTTACCAAAGGAAGGACAGGTTTTAACTTCAGCTAAGAATTATAGACTGATTTTATTGTTGAATAATGACTATAAAACATTTACATCAATACTGACTGAGGGGTTAAAGAAGATTTTACAGGACTTTATTAATGATGATCACTGTAGGTGTTGCCCAGAAGCAAAATAAAAGGTAATATGAGAATTCTATTGGATATAATAGAGTATTTATCAAAACATAACGAGAAGTAGCATTGATTTTTCTTGGTGTAGCGAAAACTTTTGATAACTTGAATGGGTCCTTTATGTTTAAAGTTCTGGAAGATTTAGACTTTGAGGAGAATTTTATTCAAGAGATCTATACATTTGCTTTTTATTTTAATTTTGCAAGTGTTGAAATATTAGAATGAGAAACAATGGGTTTGAATTTTTTAAAAAAAGGAGCTTAGAAGTTTAGATCCTATAACAGTCTTATAATGGTATTCAACACTTAATGAAGAAATTGAGAAAGTTTGATATATTAGCTGGTTTTAAAATAAATAAAAAAAAGCAAATATGTTGGCTAAAAACATGAGCAAATAAGACCAAGAAAATTTGATGAAAAAGATTGGCTTTAAAATGAAGAAGAAATTTAAATATCTAGGGATCACAGTGGCTAAAAGAACAATTTCATTAAAGTATGCAATGATATTTAAAAGAGGGACAAATCACAACTGCTGTTGGATAGGATTTCAGTGATTAATGTTTTATTGATCTTGTTATTTTTATTTCAAACAACACCAATATTGATGACTGATATACCATTCAAACAATGGCGAAAATATATTCAAAATATATTTAGCAAGTTAAAAAAAACAAGAATTAAAAACAAATTGTTGCAAGGAACAAAAGAGATGGGATAGGATTGCCTGGCTAAAAATTGCATTTTGCTTCGTTTTGTCTGATATGGATGAAAGACTGGGTAACTTTGAGAAATAGGAGGTTATTGGAGATGGAAGAATTGTTTTGAAATTTAGATGGCATGGTAATTTATGGTATGACAAAGTTAACGTTAATGTAGATTTTAAAATTCATTTTATTAGATGTGCCATATTGAGGGTTTGGAACAAGTATAAAATAAGATTGTCTCCCAAAATTCCACTATGGTTGTCACCCCAAGAAGTGTTTTTTTACAAGCCAAATGAACTGATTGACTAATGGTGAATTATTGTTTTTTTTTAATTTTTATTGAAAATTATTAAAAAATACAGAAAAAAAGTATAACAATATGGATAGAATTGCAGAGAGTAATATAATACATATGGAGTTTTAAAGTATCAATTTTCACCTAGGGAAAGTACATTCCTCCATTAAACCAACTCATCAAAAGAAAGAAAAGTTTATCAGAAGAAAGAATTCTCAACTGCCATGCAATGCTCCTATAAATATTTACCCATGTTCACATTAAAGTTAATATTTTCATTCTTCTTAAGATTTCTTTTTTTTTTTTTTTTGCAGCCAAGCATACCACTTGTCCCAGCTTCTATATAACCCTGATTCTTGTCTATCTCGCAAAAGTCCAGTAAGCTTGTCTGCTTCTGCACAATCCATGATCTTTGCGGTTAACATAGCCTCCGATGGAATATTTTTGGATTTCTATTCTTGCGCAAATGAGATCCTGGCTGCAATGATGTGGAGAGCGAGATACCAATGAGATTTGTTTAAGTTCTCTGGTTTCATGCCTAGTAAAAATGTTTCTGGGTTCAAATCTATCCTACATCCTATGATTTCTGAAATCCATTTTTGAATTCTAGCTCAATATTCTTTTGCTTGGGGACAGGTCCACCAGCTATGAAAATAAGTTCCCATAGCGGCATTACGTTTCCAACAAACCGGAGAGGTTCCCGGGAACATCCTCGATAATCTAGCCGGGGGCAGGTGCCATCCATACAGCATTTTGTATATATTTTCCTTATGGGAAACCGACATTGATTCCTCCCTTGTTTTTGTCCTGAGCTGTTCTAGATTGGATCTGATTGTATGTCCACCAATATAGCTTATAGCCTAATTCTACCAGCGTATTTCGAGATTTTACTTTGCCTAAAGGATCCAACAGAGCTTGGTAAATTAATGGTTTGTTTCTGTTATAAAGTGTCAGGTGTATCATCGCCTCTAAAGGGGAAAGCCAAATCGTAGTCATTAGGTAATATTTATTTCTTATTCAATCCCAAATAGTCATCAAAACCTTTCAGATAAAGTGGTCCATAGTGGTATTTATGTTTTTTTGGTCTTTCCTGACTCAAATAATAATGCCACCCCTGTTGCAAATTATGGCCTTCCAAGCTAAGGATTCTCCTCCTCCTCCTCAAAGCAATCCAGTCTCTAATCCAATTTAAGACAGCTGCTTCATGATAAAGCTCCCATTTAGGTAGGCGAAATCCTCTCCTGGAATTATTGCTTTTTTAGAAGAACCTAAATTAAAAACAAGAGAATTGGGAAAAAAAGGTCAAAATAGTCAATGGTTTGCTGATGCCGAGTTTTCAAAACATTTTTCAATGTTCAAAACATCAGAATGTAACTACAGTGGTAACGGCTCTCACTGATGCTTTGGTGGTGGTTGAAAAAAAAGTGGATGATCTAAATTTAGATGTGCAAAAGAATAAAAAAGATGCAGAGGAGAAATTTTTTAAGGTGGATCTGAGGAACCAAAAGATGGAAGAGGAGATTACCATGCTACAATTTCGAAATATGGAGTTTGCCATAAGACTAAGGGGTCTGAGGGAAAATAACAGACAGGATTTGAGAGCTGCTTGTGTGGATATTTTGGCCAAAATCTCAAAACTGGAACCTGAGCTAATTGAGAAAAGAATTGACAAGATTTACAGGGTTAACTCTCAAGTAGCGAGACAGAGGAATTTGCCCAGAGATGTTGTGATTTATTTTACTGACAGAACACTGAGAAATGATATTCTGCGTAGCTCTTTTCATACCACTATTCAGGTGGAGGGCAATCAAATTGGAGTTTTCAAAGAACTACCACCTAAAATGTTAAGAGATCGGAGAGATTATGGCTTTTTGGTGAATGAATTGAAAAGGAGACAGATCCCATTCAGATGGGATGCACCAGTGGGAATTATCCTGAGATATGAGGATGTTAGATACCGTTTGAATTCGTTGGCAAAAGCACAACATTTTTTTCATAATATTCTTAAAAGATCCCCAACACCACCATGCTCATCCACATTGTTGTCAGTAGAAGGAGCCTTTCAATACAAGGATTTCGAGGAAGAGACATTAGAACCTTCAAAGGAACAAGAGCAACAGGCAACTCAAGTGTTGGCAGCGGAGGATGTTTTAGGAGCTGAAGGTGGTTTAACGGAGGATTTTTTTATCGGCCTCCCAGACCCAAGAACAAAACATCCCAGAGCGACAAGAGAGGTGGATCCGGACCTTGAATTGATGATGCAAGAACCAAAAGATCAACGTGTGACCCGGGCAGCTGAAAAGCAGAGACAAGAGAAGCAAAAACAACAGATGTTCGAGATGCCACAAGAAGTGAAAGGGATGAATGGGGCACCACAAAAATCTGAAGCAGTGGGAGGGGCAAGACCTAAGACTTCTGTTGTTGAACAAAGTCTTAGACAAGTCCTTGGCAAGCTTCGTGAATCTTCAGATGGCAGTTAGATTTTTATCGTGGAATGTGAATGGTTTGAATTCCCCACAGAAAAGAAGGAAAATATTTCACTATTTGAATCAATATAAAAATGAAATTGTTTGCCTCCAAGAAACTCATATTAGAACCCAGGATCAAAAATATTTGATAAATTCAAAACTTGGAGTACACTTTATTTCTTCTAATTTGGCAAAAAGGAATGGACTAGTGTTGTATATTTCTAAAAGAATACCAGCTAAACTTGTAGAAGCGGATGATCAAGGAAGATATATTGCGGTTGAAATAAATGTACAGAATGTTCAGTTTCTTTTAATAGGAATCTATGCCCCTAACCAGCAGCAAGAAACTTTTTATAAATTACTACATAGCAAAATATTGCAATGGAATTATAAATCTTTATTGATAATGGGAGATTGGAATGGAGTCATCGATGCAAATCTTGATAAGAAGACATTGGCTAAGAAGGGGAATAAATTACCACAGACTTTTTTTGCATTGAAAGAAGAATTACAACTGAAGGATGTATGGAGAATACATCATCCGAAGGAACAGGATTTTACTTTCTTTTCTGATAGACATCAGTCCTTTTCTAGAATTGATTTTATACTGGCTTCTACTGATTTATTTTCTAATACGACTAAGACTAAGATTTTTCCAAGAACTCTGTCTGATCATAGCCCTGTATGGATGGAAATGGATTTTGGCAAGAGGGAGAGAAGATCCTGGAGACTTAATGAGAATTTATTTAGGTATGAGAAGAATATAGAGGATCTTAAAAAACATCTGAAGGAATTTTTCCAGTTGAATTTGAATAAAGGTACACCTATTGAAGTTGTTTGGGATGCAAGCAAGGCTTATATGAGAGGTGTACTGATTTATATGAATTCTAAGCAAAGGATAATTCGACAAAAGAAAAGAATAGAATTGGAGGCTGAAATAAAGACAAAAGAACAACTGCATATAAAAAATCCGACTGATCAGAAACTACAGCAAACTATAAAACTTTTGAAAGAACAATTCCAAATATTGATAGCTGATCAGATGGCGACTAATTTGCAATTTGCTAGACATAATACCTTTTGTAATGCTAACAAACCGGGCAGATGGTTAGCATATACTCTAAAAAAGAAACAAAGTTCTCGTGTAATAGAATCTATTGAATATAAAGGTAAACAGGTTTTTCAACAGAAGTCAATTCATCAAGCTTTTTTAGACTATTATTCAAATTTGTATCGTAAAGATAATATTCAAGAGGACCTTATTGATAAATATCTTGGAAAGATGAGAGTTACAAAAATTTCATCGGAACAAAGGGAAAGACTTAATTGTTTAATAACCTCTGAAGAGATCTTGTTTGCAATTAAACAACTGAACATAGCTAAAGCTCCTGGGACGGATGGTTTGACAGCAGTATACTATAAGAATTTACAATCTGAGTTGGTAGAGCATCTGAAGGACTTATTTTGTAGTATACAACGGGGGGGTAAAATACCCCCCTCCTGGAAAACGGCCTTTATCTCACTTATACCAAAGGAAGACAGTTCTTCAAAACCAGAAAATTTTAAACCAATATCTCTCCTGAATACGGATTACAAAATTTTTGCTAAAGTTCTGGCCAACAGATTGATGCCAGTTATCCAAGAGGTGATTCATAGTGATCAAGCAGGTTTTATTGAGGGGAGATACATGAAGGACAACGTGTGGCAAGTTATAGATTTACTGGAATATCTTGAGAAGAGTAAACAGATCCCTGCGGCGTTGGTATTTTTGGATGCGGAGAAAGCCTTTGATCGAGTCAATTGGGATTTTTTATTAAAGACTTTGTATAAAATGGACTTCAGAGTTCAGTTTGTACAAGCAATTGAGGCAATCTATCAAGAACAGACAGCACAAATGGTTATTAATGGAAATTTAACTACTAATTTTCAGATACAGAAAGGAACTAGACAAGGTTGCCCACTATCTCCATTGTTGTTTATTCTAACCTTAGAAGTTTTGTTGAATTCTTTACGGGACTCGAATAAATTGAGTGGAATTGTTGTAAAGCAAAAAGACTATAGGACGAAAGCATTCGCAGACGATCTGGTTGTAACCCTAACACGACCTTTGGAATCAATCATCCAGATGAAAAAAATTATTGATGATTATGGTTTGGTCTCAGGTTTCAGACTAAACCAGAAAAAGACTAAGATGATAGTTAAGAATATGTCGGAACCACAAAGGATTGAATTGGAAAGGGTGGCAGGCTTTGAAATAGCTACAAAGGTGAAATATCTAGGAGTCCAGGTTGCAGCGTCTAATATTAAACTTTTTCAAAATAATTATGAGGCTTTGTGGCATAAGATACAAAAGGATCTTGAAATATGGAAGAAACTGCAACTATCTTTACTTGGAAGAATAGCAGCTATTAAGATGAACGTTCTACCTAGATTTCTGTTTTTATTTCAAATGATTCCAGTGCTTCAAAGTGATAAAATATTGACTGAATGGCAGTCAGGTCTAAATAAATTTATTTGGAATCAGAAAAAGCCAAGAG
This sequence comes from Masticophis lateralis, assembly GCA_030761175.1. Classification (NCBI taxonomy): domain Eukaryota; kingdom Metazoa; phylum Chordata; class Lepidosauria; order Squamata; family Colubridae; genus Masticophis; species Masticophis lateralis. The sequence continues at coordinate 75,753,798 of JAUDYJ010000005.1, read as the reverse complement.
TTAAGTTTAAAATCATGCAAGATGTTCGTGAAAGAGGTGGCCTTAAAGCTCCAAACCTACTTTTATATTATGAAGCTACAGTGTTGACTCAAGTGGGCGACTGGCTTGGAATAACCAAAAATGACATTCTGAATTTAGAAGGCCACGATTTGGACTTTGGTTGGCACGCATATTTGTTTTACGAGGACAAGCGGGATAACGTTTTTAAAAGTCACATATTGAGACGGGCCTTGATGAGAGTTTGGAAGAAGCACCAGTCTCAGTTGGATTACAAAATACCTTTGTGGTTGGATCTTGGGCAGATTATGCCAAATATAAAGTCACTCGGGGGGTTGTTATATAAAGAGATACTTTTTAATGATGGGGGCAGATGGAACTTGAAATCTTTTAAAACTCTGTTGGAAGATGGGAAGAACTTAAGTTGGTTGCAGTATTCTCAACTTCAATCGAGATGGAGAGAAGATCAGAAAATTGGATTAATGTTACATGAAGAAGATTTGGTGATACAGATGAAACAGAAAGGACCGATGCATATTAAGAGGGTGTATAATTTACTGTTAGAAAGAGATTCAGAGAGTGAATTAGTTAAGGACTGCATGATAAAATGGGCACAGAATTTTGCAGAACTAGTGATGTTAGAAACTTGGGAAAAGATCTGGGTCCAGAATGTTAAATTTACTCAGGCACAGAATCTGAGGGAAAATTTTTATAAGATGTTCTATAGATGGCATTTAGATCCTAAGAAATTATCATGTATGTATCCAAATGTTCAACCTAAATGTTGGAGGTGTGATTGTTTGGATGCTACATATTTTCATATTTGGTGGACTTGCAGGAAAGTGAAAGCTTTCTGGATTAAACTTTGGTGGGTTATGCAGAATGTTCTGAAAAAGAAGCTTCAATTTTCTCCGCAATTATTTTTGTTGGGTATAGTTAAGGATTGTTCACCGAATGAAACAAGACTGATTTTATATATGATTACTGCAGCTAGATTACTGATTGGACAATATTGGAAAAAAGATAGTGTACCGACTATAGAAGAATGGACTTTGAAGATGGCTAATTTTGCGGAAATGGCAAAGATTTCTGCATATTTAAAAGATAGGACCCATGAAGTTTTTGTTCGGGATTGGAAGAAATGGGTGGATTATGTGCAGAACAAATATCAAACTAAGAAGTACCAGTTAGTATTTGATTGAGGACATTTACAAAAATGGGATGATTATGTTTAGAATAAGTACTAAATTAAGAATTTTTGGTTAACTTCTTGATAGAGTTTGAAGAAATAAAGGATCACTCTTACTGTTATTACTAGGTTAAATATATATATTATATTGTTTCTTAGATATTAACTTGATAGAAATTTATATATTTTGTTTATACTGCTGTCCTTGATAAAACGATGGGGAAAATTTTTATACATGTGTAGTTTTAAGGGGGCATTTATAAATTTTATAAACTTTACTTGTTTAATTTGTTTTCTTATTATTAGTTAGAATTCTGGATTAATTTTATTGTCAGAGTTATGATCTCACCTATATCTAATGTTTAATAATGATTGATATATACTTATGATTTGTATGTAACGGAAGTCAGGGGGGGAGGGCTGGGGGGAAAGGGGGGGAGGGGGGTAATTGTGGGGTTAAAATTGTATTGTAAAACTTTTTCAATAAAAAAAAAACATTTAAATTCATTTAAATTTAAATCTTTACATTCTGGAGAACAACAATTATGATTTTGTAAATGAGAAAACTGATATGGTGACCAAAACTGGATGCAGTATTCTAATTGTTGTTTTACTTAGGCCTTCAAGGTGTTGGTTATCATCTTTAAAGCGCTCCATGGCATAGGACCTAGTTATCTTCGAGACTGCCTGCTGCTACCAATGACCTCCCACCAACCCATGTGCTCCCACAGAGAGGGCCTCCTCGGGGTGCCATCAGCCAAACAATGTAGGCTGGTGACCCCCAGGGGGAGGGCCTTCTCTGTGGGGCACCTACCCTCTGGAACCAACTGCCCCCAGAGATAAGGAGAATCCAAGACCTCGTACCTTCTGCCATGCCCTTAAAACTCTCTTTTTTCAACAAGCCGGGCTGGCTTAACACTTTGAAATGTTTTAATTGGTTTGTTACTGTTTTTTAATTATGGGGCCAAATTTACATATATCTTTTTAATCGTATTTTAAAGTGTGTACTCTATGTTTTTACTTGGCTGTACACCACCCTGAGTCCCCAGGGAGAAGGGCGGTATATAAATATAAATATAAATAAATAAAATAAAATAAATAATCATGTGATCTTGATTCTGTCCCTCTGTTAATGAAACCTAGGATTGCATTGGCTTTTTTTGGCTGCTGCCGCACTCTTTTGGCTCCTATTTAATTGTCTATTAGAATTCCAAGATCCTTCTCACAATTACTGCTATTAAGCTAGGTTTCACCTAATCTGTACCCGTACATTTGGTTTTTCTTGCCTAAGTGTAAAACCTTAGTTTTCTCTATATTAAATTTCATTTGTTAGATAGGGCCCAGTGTTCAAGTCCGTCGAGATCCATCTGGATCTTAAGCTTATCTTCTGGGGCGTTGGCTATTCCTGCCAGTTGAGTATCATCTGCAAATGTGATGAGTTCCTCTTCTATTCCCTCATCTAAATTGTTTATGAAGATGTTGAAGAGTACTGTGCCTAAGATGGAAGCTTGTGGTACCCCGCTGCTTACTTCCCTCCATGTAGATGTAGTTCCATTAAAGACTTCATGTAGAGTGTGGTTTGTTAGTCAGTTACAAATCCATCTGGTGGTGATGCTGTCTATCCCACATTTTTCTAGCTTGTCAAGAAGTAGGTTGTAGTCTACTTTGTCAAATGCCCTACTAAAATCCAAGTATACCAAGTATATGTTCACAGCATTTCACTGGTCCACTAATTTAGTCACTTTGTCAAATGATTTGCAGCACAGTTTGGGTTTCGGCTGCAATAGCTACACAACCCAATTTCGCTTGTTTCTCTCGTTCTGTTGACTTCAGCATAACTTCACTATCATGAATCTTTACATTGTTCATGCCTGCCATTCAACATCCTTTTCCATTTTAAGTTTCCTAATTATTGCAGTTGGTAATATAATAGTTTTTATAAGTGCAAGTTCACCTCCAGATTAAAATATCCCAGACTTTAGAGAAAGAAAAAAAAAACTAAAAAAAAACCTTGAATTTTTGAAGGCAAATATAGGCCTATTTTCAGAACATTTATGCTCCAGTTAATATCTTTCCCTTTCCTTTAAACATTCAAATATAACTACCTCAGAGAAGTTGAATTAATTAATACATTTCCTAGAATTAATTAGTATTTAGCTACATTTAAAACATGTAAAACTGAATAACCCTTTGTTCATTAAAGCATCTCCTACAACAGTGCCTATTTTCCATCTTACCAATGTGTCTCATTATGCATTTTGTCTTCCCCAGAGGGTATAAAGAGTTCTTGAAAGTCTATTGTTTATATGGGGATATAAAATTTCATAACGCATCTTTAATCACATACAGTGTCAGCGGAAAGAAAATATCACACAAAGACTATTTTTTTTAAAAAAAATCTATAGTATCCTTATCTATTTTAATAGGACTTTTGTTGCAATTCTTGGAATTTATGTATACTTCAGAGCTCATTTTGTCTATAGGGAGATGCCATTTTCTCAGACAACAAATACAGCATACTTTAGATGAGAAATTATAAAAAATGATAAGACTCTGTGTGTGTGTATATATATATATATGTATACATATACATATACATCATACATACATACATATATGTATTTTTTAAATTATCTGCTCCAAAATTCATCTGAGAGCTAACATACTTGGCTATTTCCCTGCTCATGACGTGAAAAAAGCAACATGTCAAGAGAATAATACCTGAACTTTGACCCAGACTCAACAAGTATTCTTGCAGGGAGGGTTTTTTGTTTTTTTTAAAGGAGAATATCCGACACTTGTGGCGCACTCCAGGAAAATGAAAACCATGAAACCTTGGCCTTTTGTACCTTGTAGTAAATCATCCTGCATTTGGCTGGCAGAGAACATATCTGTAATATGTGTTAGGGTTCCAAGTTACAGCCCAGATGAAATCAAACCTCCAAGGCCAGAGGCTTCCTCAAAGTATAACTTTATTAGGCTGTGTCATATAGGCACAGATTCTGAAGCTCCCTGGGTTTCCCCCCCACCCAATTAAAAATCTACTGTTCTTCCCCCCACTACACATAACCATCACAGGCCCCAATCAGGTCACAGTCCCAGACCCAGATGACTCCCATCCACACCCTGCCAGGTGCTGGAGAGAATGTCCTTGGTTCCAGGGGTGAAATATAAAAATTGTTACTACCGGTTCTGTGGGCGTGGCTTGGTGGTGGTGGGGATAATGTGACTGGGTAGACATGGCCAACTTTTTTTTTTAACTTTTCAAAGCATTTTTTCTAATGCTTTGAAAAGCCTCTGCCGATCAGGCAAGTCAGCTGGGATCGTCAGAGAGGCTTTTTAAAAAACGCCTCTCTGACAATCAGGCAACTCAGCTGGGATCGTCAGAGACTTTTCAAAGCATTTTTTTTACCACCTCTTCAGTCAAGAGGTTACAGGAAAAAAAATGTTTTGAAAAGCCTCTGACTATCCCAGCTGAGCCGCACGATCATCTGAGGCTTCTTTTTTTTTTCACTTTTAAAAGCATTTTTTCGTTGGAAGAGATTGTAGAAAAAATGCTTTTAAAAGTTAAAAAAAAAAGCCTCTGATGATCCTGCGGCTCAGCTGGGCATGGTGGTGGTGGGGGCACAGGGATTTTTGCTACTGGTTCTCTGAACCACTCGCCGCCATCGCTACCGGATCGGGGCAATCCGGTCCGAACTGGGAGCATTTCATCCCCGCTTGGTTCCCAGAAGAAAGAATTCTATTTTGGCTACTTAGTTCCCCAGCTATCTATATTCTCCCCTCCCTTTCCCACATCTCTATCTAGCCTCACTGTGGCAACCCTGAAGACATTCCAAGATCGCTCCAGGGTTAACAATATAATTACTAAGAGAAGCAGTTTGTCAACTCCCAAAGCATCCCTGGCCTGTTCTCAATTTGCCATAGCAGGGATGGGAAACTGGTGAAACTGCACAGCAGCAAAAAAACAGATGCACATCCCATGCTAATCTCCCTCAAGGCTGTATCCCAGGGATACCTGCAGCCGTCGAAGGGGAGTGACCTCTACAACCTGCGAAATTGCTCTGTTGGTGAATGTGATTGATGCCACATCCTGGAAACAGGGTCATAATTGGAGCATTAATTACGTAGGGTCAGAGCTGGCTTCACTTGGGAACGTGCCAACATGAAGCTCCTAATAAATACCTGGATTTCTTTTGAAGCTTGGCTCAAGAGTCATCATTTCATTAGGGCATCCATCGGAACCCTGACACAGTTCTTTTCAAGATCACTTTATCTTCCAGAAAAGCAGCAATCTGTAAGACTCCCCCCCCTCCCAGAGCTCTTTTAGTGTTGCAGATTCCTGATAGTGATGTTGATACCATGTGCAGCATGAGGTGGCAAATGAAGTAATCTATGCACTTTTATCAAATATCTTGAAACAATTTCATCTTGGTATTGTGCATAATGACATCATGAAACGTATCTCATAATTTTTTTTTGAAATTCTTTTAATTTATTTTTAAACATAAAACAGCATCTTTTTATAAAATAAAAAATCTTTTTATAAAATAAAATAAATATAAATTCCAAATTTCATCAGTTAACATCTTAAAGAAAAAAAAAGAACAAGAAAAAAAAGAACAAATCTAAACCCAAATTTTATCTTTCAATCTAACATCTTATTCTAACATTCAATATTTTATTATGTAATCACTCTAAATCTTAAACTTCAAATCTAAACAGCTCTTTATAATATTCATTTATCAATTTAACAATCAGTATTTCATATATTTTCCTTATTTCAAAGACCCAATCAAGTCAATGTTTCTTTTAACTCACATCTAATAATCACCATAAAGTATTTTATTCCTCTCTTAAGAACATTTCAAAGTCAGTAACTGTTCTTCAAAAATATCTCCTTCACTCCTCCTAGGTTTATTTTTAACTGGATTGCAGTTTAATTAGCGGGTTTCCAGGGATGCTTTCCTCCACTCCTAACCTTATTTGTTGGCTGGATCACAGTATAGTTTTAATTGCTTTTCAACATTTTCTCCTTTACTCCTCCTAGGTTTATTTTTGGCTGGATAACAGCTTTTCAGCTGTTTTCCAGGGATGCTTCTCTCCACTCCTAACCTATATTTAGCTGGATCACAGTTTAGCTTTAACTGCTCCCCAGCATTGTCTCCTCCACTCCTCCTAATTCTCATAATTTTGATATCACTCTAACTTGCTACTGTAGTAAGAACATGTTTGGTTGGTTCCCCATTGTCGTTAACAGTGGTAAACCTGTAATCTGCAACAGGTAATGTAATGCTTACATCAGGAAAAAATAAAAAAGGCAGCTATTAGATCTTTCAAGAACTCTTTGATAAATGAGGGGAAGAGAGAGAGCTTGACCTTATTCTTGCCACCTCATAATTATACAAGATCCTTATTTTAGCTGTTGCATGATGATATTTTGCAATTATCCAACTGAAGTGATTTATTGTATGGAAAATAGACCAACTTAATCTCTTATACCTACAACTGTTTGTTCAACTTTTCTGCATAATTATCCCCTAGAAACCTCTTTCCTTTGCATAAATCCTCAGTGACTTCTGTGTTTGAAATTTGGTTGCATTACGCCTAATATTGTTGTGATTATCTTGTGATTAACGTCAGTAAGAAAACTGTTTTAATCAGTTGAAGTTGGTTCAGATCATTCCCTTCCTTATGGTTGGGAGTTAGATATGCTCTTTCCTATATCTTTAGGATTACTTTTGTTACTTGGGTTTCATTAATTTTTTTACTTGGGTTTCATTCATGCAGTGTGGACAAAAAAGCTAATGCAATCCTTGCAAAGGTGGGTTTCAGCAGGTTCTGACCAGTTCTGGAGAACCAGTAGCAGAAGTTTTGAGTAGTTCGGAGAACCGGTAAATACCACCTCTGACTGGCCTCTCCCCTATCTATTCTCAGCCTCCTGAATCCCAGCTGATCGGGAGGAAATGGGGATTTTGCAGTAACCTTTCCCTGGATTGGGGAGGGAATGGAGATTTTACAGTATCCTTCCCCTGGAGTGGAGTGGGAATGGAGATTTTACAGTATCTTTCCCCTGCCATGCCCACCAAGCCATGCCATACCACGCCCACCAAGTCACACCCACAGAACCGGTAGTAAAAACTTTTGGAACCCACCACTGAATCCTTGGTTCTATAAACAGAGGCATAGAATCAAAATCATGTGATGTATTAGTACCGCTTTATAAAACCTTAGTAAGACTACACCTGGAATACTGGGTCCAGTTTTGGTCACCATATTACAGAAAAGGTGTTGAGACTTCAGTAAAAGTGCAGAGAAGAGCAACTAAGATGATCAAGGGCCTGGAGACAAAAGCATATGAAGAACGGTTACAGAAATTGAGTATGGCCAGAAAAGAAGGACTAGAGGTGACATGATAGCAGTATTCCAGTATTTGAGAAGCTGCCACAAAGAAGAGGGGGTCAATTTATTTTCCAAAGCACCAGAAGGCAAGACAAGAAGCAATGGGTGGAAACTAATCAAAGACAGAAGCAATCTGGAATTAAGGAGAAGCTTCCTAACAGTGAGGACAATTAACCAGTGGAATGGCTTGCTTTCAGAAGTTGTAGGTGCTTCATCACTGGATATTTTTAAGAAAAGACTGGACAGTCACCTATCTGAAATGGCATAGGATTTCCTGCTTGAGCAGGGAGTTTGACTAGAAGACCTCCAAGGTCCCTTCCATCTCTATTTTGATTCCTCATAATGCTCAAGAATTGCTCCACCAATTCTTCATGTACCTTTTTGTGGTATTGTGCCATCAGCACATCTGGACCTAGTTCATGCCTTTGAATATATGAATGCTTTAATGCTTTCCTGCTAAGCATTTGTTTTTCTAGAGTATTTGTTTATTTACAGTTCCTTGTGATTATCTTTACATGTTTTTGTAAGTCACTCAGAATGGTTAAGAAAGTGGGTGGCATGTAAACTTTCTTGGAACACGTTCCTTCCTTATTATATTCCATCATATGATCTCCCCCTTTGTAGAAACATTCCATCACAATTTTCTAGCTTCATGGTGGTTGGCTATGAAGTCTTCAGGGCTCCGTTTTATCTCCTAGATTTTTTAACAACTACATAACATTTTGGGAGAAAAGTCATCTGTGGATGTGCTTATTGAGCACTTATTGAGGTGCTGTCAATAAGCAGATGACACCTACCATTACCTCTTCTTTTCATCTAATACAAGTGAGGTGGTATTAGGTTGGCATTACGAACCAGTGCTAAGGCAGAGTAATGGACAATAAACAGGCTCTAGTATAGTTGGTAGGTAATGCATCTGTTCATATGAGTGATGCTGGAGGAATCCACACCTGCTCTAAAGGAGCAGCTTCACAGCTTGCTGGTTCTCCTAGAACCATGACTGTCACTAGAGGCCCAGGTGGCTTCAGTCCATAGTCCATGTTCTCAGCATCATTGAGAACTATGACTTTGCCTTTGCAGAATCAGCCTTACAACAGTTATTCACGTTCTGGTACCTTCCCTGTTGGATTATTGCAATGCATTGTAACATGGGCCTGGTTGTAAAATAGTGTAGATGGCCTGCAAAGTATAGTTGAAATCAGAGCAGCTAGATTGGTCATTATGACTGCTTATGCGTCTACCCAACCCTTAAGATCTACACTGAAGCTCTCTTTCAGATTCCCCCACTAGAGGAGATAAGGTGAACCTCCACAAGAATAAGTATTTTTCCCCCTATGGTGGCATCTTTCAATTCTCTTTCTCCTTGATAGTGGGGCGAGGGAGGGGGGGAGAGATTGATTTACCTTTCATTCAAATTTCATCCAATTCTGATTACAGAACAAACAAACAAAAAGTTTCAATTTCTGTTTTTTCTCCTGTCAACTTACGGAAGGACCTTTTTTATTTTATTTTATTTTTCAAGGTTTGCTCAAGATTTGGGCAGGGTGAGATTAAATTGCTTTCAGAATAATCTGGATTTAATTTGGTCAGTTCTGAAACTGGTAGTTTCTTAATGGTCACAATTGGCGTGTAGTTCTAAGGCTAAACAAGATATAATTTGGGAATGGTGTCAGTTTGAATTGGGCAAGGAATATTTTCTTCTGAGATATTTTCCCCACTCCCAATTCTGTTTGCTTATCCAAATATACTATGTCCTTCCATTAAATTAAGGGTTTTGCTGAATTCAACTGAAGTAACCTTTTGCTCCTGCAGTGGGAACTCACTATATTGTTCTCTTTTCCAAATCTACTCTGTTGTCCAGATATGCTACATTCAGAATAGATGTAAGAATATCTGGGATGGAGATTAAGTATCCATTGTTGAGGGGAAATGGCACATATCCATAGGATAACGCAACTATATTCAGCTCTTTGCCTTTCTTTCAGTGTTCCATTATAGACAGAACATAACAGAACTTGAATGAGCTTAATAATGCACAAAGTTTGCAATAGTTCTCTCTTTCTCTCCCTCCCTCCCTCCCTCCCTCCCTCTCTCTGACAACTCTAGCAATAGTATTACATCTAACAATGTATTGTTCTGAGGACTAAATTCAAACATCCAAACTATTTTTTAAGTGACCTTCCCAAATTTGCAACAGATAATTTTTATTAAGGAAAGGTCACTGGATTCACCACTTCCATTTATCTATTCAGTCATTCCGTATATTTATTTACAACAGAGAATAAAAATGGAAATGCATTGTGAAACTTTCGGAGAAGAAGACATTTGTATTCAGCATGCTTAATGTGATTTCATGTAATGACCTTCACAAAGAAAAGGAGGCTGATAGAAGCCAGTAGTCACAGAAAGTCAGTGTTACAGAAACTCTTTGATCAGTAGGATAAATTGCTTCCAATATTTTTCCCTTACACTAACCAGAACAATAATCAGAGTGTATTAAGAACAACTTCTTCCATTTTCAAATGATCCTGCCTCTCTGGTGGATCTCCTTGATGGATCTAAAAAAATAATAATACCGTGATAACTCTCTGCCTAGCAGTAAAGAAGTTTCAAAATAGGATCAGCTCTCCTGATTTCAGTAGAAATCTGGATAAGTAGCCTCTGAGTGGATAAAGTTTGCAACTAAATATTTGATATTCTAAAAGACTGAGAAGACTATTCAGCCATATTCATTCACTGGATGAAGGGTGCCCAAAATGTAGGTTTTGGTTTAGGGGAACTTTTAAGGTCAAAAAACTTGTAGGAGACAATTGCTTCTATTCCCATCCTTATAAATTCTCCAAACTGAAGAATTGTCTACTTTTTTCCACCCTATGATAAACCAACAAGCAAACCCTCTTCTGCAAATAGATTGGTTTTTTATTGAAATTTAGCATTGACGTTTTGGAAGCTGGGAGCCACAAGCAGGGTTCTGGTGGCCAGATATGATAGAAAGTTTCCTCGTCTTCACACTAAACAAAGGACAGAAACTGTTATTGTTGGGCAGTGAGATGATGGGCCATGCAGTTCAACCCATTGTGCGTCTCTTCAAGCAGCTTCCTATCTTCAGGTGTAGAAGAAGATGCTGTGGATACCATCAATGTTGGAAATGAGATTTGTCTATCAATAAGTTGACTTAAGTGTAAACAGAAGAGGAACTCCATTTATTCTTTAATTGAAGCAGCAGTGAATAAATCTATGATGAGAATGGCCCTCGCCATAGCATAGACTCCTACATTGCTAAAACCCAACCATTGATCCCTTTCATATTGGCAAAGGAAGAAACATTTTTTTTCTTTCTGACAATGGCCCTAATGTGGTATAATTCCAAAATATTGCGGAAAATTAAAATGCCAGCCTCCTTTTTTGCTATGCATGGTGACCCAAAATGGGACAAGAGCATGGGTATAAGAAGACCAGGTGCTAGAACTGATACAATGGTATCTATAGGAGGTAATTATCTGTAAATGTCTATAGAAACCATCATTTTACAATGCCTCTCTTGCCTAAGAGTTCATGTCCTGTAGTAGATGCAAAGCCTTGGTTCAGTTCTAGTCTCCATGTGAGATAATTAGGTGGGGAAAAATATATGCTTTCCTATAAGTTAACTAGGGATGTGGTGGCTCAGTGGCTAAGACACTGAGCTTGTTAATTGAAAGGTTGGCAGTTGAACGGTTTGAATCCCTAGTGCCATGTAATGGGGTGAGCTCCCGTTACTTGTCCCAGCTTCTGCTAACCTAGCAGTTCAAAAGCACGTAAAATATGCAAGTAGAAAAAATAGGGACCACCTTTGGTGGGAAGGTAACAGTGTTCTGTGCACCTTTAGCATTTATTCATGCAGGCCACATGACCATGGAGACGTCTTCGGACAGCACTGGCTCTTCAGCTTTGAAACAGAGATGAGCACCACCCCCTAGAGTCAGGCATGACTAGCACATATGTGTGAGGGGAACCTTTACCTTTTTTATAAGTCAACTATACAGAAAACTAAGATGAAGTTTATGGAATGCATCCAATCTCTTACAGAATTGAGAAACACAGAACATTCTTCTGAATGCCAGCGGAGACAGCGTATCAGCTCAAAATAGAAACAGCTTGTTTTGCAGTTGATGGCAAACTGCTTCTGAAGTTATTTCTCTTCAGATGCTTACAGGTCTTTTAGGAATTCTTCTCCGCTTGTCTTCAGTAAAACATGCCAATGTGTGTGCCATTCTGCTAACTAGTAAACTGTCATCCCATCAGAAAAAGGGATTCATAACCCATAACTTTTGATGCTAGTTACAAAAGAACTATTAGCATATTTAAGTGTTGCCAAGTCACGGTGTTCAAGTTTGCTATTATTTCTCATCTGTAAAATGCTTTTTGAGAACAAAAATGTTCTCAGACACAATTTGGGATTGTATCTATTCCATATTCTTAGTATAGCGCAATTAACAATGATTTGTAAAATCCACATTAACCTTAATTTTATTGTATCACAGATAGATATTAGCATTTTCCAAACCTCAGGTTGTATCATTCTACCTCCAAGAGTCTTCTATTTCTCAGCAGCAGCCACTCTAAAACAGAAAGCTACAAAATACCCAATTCTTTGGTTTACCCAAGTAAACCCAATTCTTCTCTTTTATTTAACTTACTGTTTTTTTCCCACCACCCAAATTTAGATATAGCCTTCTGTCATTGTTTAAGTGGTTCATTAGTTGTCAAAACAGGTATTGTCTAAAACAAAAACAATTCTAAGCAAAATATTCCTTTTTCCTCATAGAAATTCTCCCCAGCAATGACAGTTGTAATTTCTCTCGTTTTAGCATCTCTTTTTAAACTGCATTCTATGTCTTACCATAATTATTTTGGAATAACATACAATTCATATTTGTCATGGTGATACCAGACATTTTACTTTCTTATCAATCATAAAACCCAATTTATTCATCAGTTCCCTTTGAGCTTCTATTTTCATATTTTTGTTAACATTTTCATCTTCTGTTTATTAATCTTAAAACCTCCTACTGCACCAAATTCTTCTAAATTCCCCATGAATGTTTCACTTCTCTTTAAGAGATCTTCCAAAATCCACACCAATTCATCTCTAAAAAGCCCTTATCTTGTAAACCTCTTTTTTTAATCTTTGTTCCCACAATTCTCTGATCTTCTTTCTCTGTTTAATATTTTAAAAACAAATATAAAAAAGAGAGGACACAGTGGGCAACCCTGTCTTGTATTGTTCCTTTTTGTATCTCACATTGTTTTGCTAGATCCTCCATTGAAAATTATTTGTCCTTTCATGAAGTATACATTGATCTTTCCCATTTTATAAAGTTTATTTATTTTTATTTATTTTATTTTGTCGAGTACATATTAGGTACTATATATAAGTATAAGCATGAATTGAATACATAAAATGAATAAAATTAAAGGGAATATTAGAGCAGGGATGGTAGACACGCTGGTGCTCTTATGCATGCCCCTTACAGACCTCTTAGGAACAGGGTGAGGTCAACAGTAGACAGTCTTAGGCTAAAGTTTTGGGGGTTTTGGGATGAGACCACAGAGTCTGGTAGTGCATTCCAGGCATTAACAACTCTGTTACTGAAGTCATATTTTCTGCAATCAAGTTTGGAGCAGTTCACTTTAAGTTTGTATCTATTGTGTGCTCATGTATTGTGTATTCTCTCCAAAGTTCCTTTCTTCCAAAACCTTGAAGATGAAATCCTAGTTCAAATTGTCCAAGATCTTCTCTGAATCTAAATGAATGTTTGGTCCAAGTACACATAGTCCATTTAATGCACATATGCATGAAAATGCTACAGCATGCTTCAATGGACTGAAACAATGACAGGCCAAAAATCAGAAGACGTTCAAAATATGACTGTTGGATAAAAGAGCCATCCAGGACAAAAACTTCCATGGCTATCAAAGAAGAGTTAGACCCTACCAGGGACAAAATGCTACCAGTTCAGACTGGTTCGGTCAAGCCCCTGGACCCCACCCTAATTTATCTTCTAAACTATAAATATATTCCATGACAAGATGGATTAATCAGAGTCTGACACTTGTAAATTATAAAATAGGAAATGAAAAGGAATCAATGCATTGTAATCTGCTCAGAGACACTTGATGGTGAGATCCCAAAGGATATCTGGATAACCTTATTTTCCCATAAGGAATATAAATGCTTCCATTCTCTACCATTCAGTCAGAAATGAAGCTTCTTGGATGAGAAGTAGAACATCTTCAAGAGAAAAAAACACAGAAAGTCCAGTTGCCTTTTGAAAAATCACCTTTGGAGCAACCATAACCTGGATGACTAAGAATCTCCATAGACATTTGTGGTGTGAAGGATGACATATAAATTTAATAAATAAATAATATCTCTTTCTTTCTTTCTATATATGTATGTAGAATTTAAAAGCTTCTCTACAGTTCACTGTTTTATTTGTTCCTATTTGCCTGCTACTTCTCACACTTTCTACATTGTGAATTATTGCTGGAATCATGAAGCTGCCAAATAACTTTGGTTAACTATCTGATCACTAATTTAAATAACTTCTCTGCTTGCAGTAGTTGGGAAAATGTTGATCAGCATCATGTATCTGTAATTACTTACTGTATATTGATAAATGCACTAAATGGATAATTATATTCAGTTTGGGATTCAATAAACCTTTCTCATCATATTGGACACTGTTTCCTTCTGTGATGCTAGTGTCCATGAAGGGCAAAGATTCTCACAAATGAGATGCAGAGTTTCTCTTCCAAAAACCACCTTCTACATTCATTCCCTAAAGCAGTGATAGCTAATCTTTTCCGGACTTAGTGGCCAAAGTGTGTGTGCAAATGCACATGTGTGCCCGAACCCCCAAAATGCAATGCATATGTGGGCCCTGTGCGCAGACCTAGCCCCCGTGCATGAGTTCACCCCCCACGCATACACCCTGCCCCCACGCATCTGTATATGCACCCCATGCATGCCTGTGCACCCCCTATGTGTGCCCCTGCATGTGTGCACATGCCCCTGCACACACACACCACACATACATGCATGGGTCCCCCTGCACACACTCCACCCCCGCACATGTGCAGCAGAGACCCAAAAACTACCTGGCCAGAGGGAGGTACACACACATGCATGGCAGAGCTGAACTGGGGCAACGGCTCACAGGCTGTTGTGGCCTGTCAGCAGCCTGTGCAGATTGTAGCTGATTCCAACAACGAGGAGGCTGGTGTGGTGCTGCACCAGAAGCCTGTGCAGCTGGCGCTCGAGTCAGACAGTGAGGAGGCTGGAGAAGATGTGGTGCCAGATGCAGGGGTTCAGCCAGGGCCTTCAGAACCTCCAGAAGCTCCTTTAAATGAAGAGGACAAAGAGGAAGAGCCTCTTCTCAATGCACGGGCGTGCAGTGCTGCCAAAAGGCAGGAGTGGCTCCTCAGGAGGAAGTCTCAAGAGTAAGGCTTGGGGCTAATTGGCCACTCCCTTAGTCTATTTAAGGAGGAACGCCACTTGCAGCAAGCTGTAGTGAACAACTTTAGTTCACTCTCCTTCGCATCTGGATTCTCTGCAAAATTGCTTCTGGGCTTTCTGCCAACTCTAGTAAGACTGTGATTACCTTATCTTAGAATTCTTGTAGGCTGTTAAAACAGTTTATTAACAGTCTTTGGTTGATAAAGGCTTGACTTATTTGAGTAAAATAAGCTTTGTATAGAGTTTGTGTGTGCTGCGTTCTTTGGGGTCCGTAGCTGGGGCAGAACACATGCCATCAGAGAGGGCTCTGTTTACCACCTCTGGCATGCATGCCATAGGTTCGCCATCATGGCCCTAAGTCAGAGTTCACACTCTTTCTACAGTCCCTAACACAGCCAACACACATTACACAAGAAAGGAGAAGAGTGATGGGAAATCAGGAAGGAACAAAGTAGAGGACGCAGATGTGGTGATTTGTCTCTCTGCATACCCATAGCTGAAGTCAGTGATCTTCAATACAATCCTATTTTGGAAACAACATTAATTTTATGAAGTTACAAAGATTCATACATAGGTAGAATAAATACCCACACTAAATAGACACAAAGGAGATAAAACTTCAACACAATCATTAAAAACAAGCAGGTTTCCTTTCAAGACGAGCATGGGTTTTGGACATGAGAATCAGAAACCTTCTAGAAAACAAAAATTGTGTTGTGCTTAGAAGAATGTCAACTTCACATTTTTTTTAAAAAAAAACCCAAAAACTAAAACATATATACAGTTAAAAAAATTACATAACAGACAAATGGGCAGAAAGCTTGAAAGGAGCCAAGAAAAATATCAACAGATATATTGATACCTCCAAGAATTGTGTTAGAGAACTGAGTTCTAGAGAGTTCATTCATTAAACTGATCTCAATAAAAGTCATATCCATGTAATGTTCCCCTGCAAACAAGCATTTTGAACTGACAGACAAACAGACAGAGCACACACACACACACACACACACACACAGAAAGAGAGAGAGAGAGAGACAAATGAACACCTGTGCAAAGTGATTCATTTTTGGCAATTATCCATCTGAGTTTTTCAGAACAGCTTGGGAGATGTTGACAGGTGGCATCAAAAAGAATTATGAAAAAAAATTGTTTTATTCTGCTCAAAAGATCAAAATGCTTTGAATTCATAAAAGGATACCAACTGGCCAAAACACAAAGATTTACAAAATGTCTGTATACATGTAAATCCAATATACCTAGTGTTTTTTTCCCTACTAGGTAAATAAATATAATTTATTTTACATTACAATAATTTTAGTATTTCACATTCTTTGTTTCTGATTCTCTGGTTGATAGTCTCATTTTAATATAGATGTTCTTTAATGTCTATTTATCGATTGATGGTTAATTTGTCAGAGTGCCAGGCTTCTAGAAATTCCCTGGTGTTTTTGGATTGGGCCTGGCCATCAGTCAACACATCTATAGACTATGCAAACAAGACAATCAACCAGCCCAAAAGGAAGCACAAAGACCCAAGCACCTCTCCACCACCAATCAGCTCCCAGATCAGTGTAGATTAACTCCAAGATAAGACCAACTATCAAGTAAACAATGGCCCAATCAAGAAACTGCCAAAGAAGCCAACCGCGAAAAGCCCAACTAAAGAATCTCTAAGACCTCCCTCATCAACACTGACAGGGCAAGTCACCACAATATAAACTGACAGTAAACAGCACCACTTACTAGCACTGAATATGTTACCTAGTTTGGGTAATGAAATTTCTGCAAGAACACAAGCAACCTTAGAGAGTACCAAGGACCCCTCAGATTAAAAAAAAAAATTGTCATAATTTGGAAACTAAAAAAATCAGATTCATTCTGCATTGCTATCGAGTCTACTCAGAAGGAGCTATATCTACATAGTTATTGTCAGAGTGTGCACAGTGTGGCTACTATTTTGAGACAACCCAGGAGCAAAATACAGTACACAGAAGTCTTTCAAACAGTGGTGTATATATATATATGTCTTTGGTTATTCGGGTCTTCTCCTGCGTAAAATTGGAAGTATCTTGGCGACGTTTCGACGAAGTCTCATTCGTCATCTTCAGACTGGTGTTCTCGGCTTCGTGCTTCCAGGAGCAATGTGAGATTGCAGCTTTCATCAGCTAGCCATACCCTTACTCGGATTTGAACTTGGGCTTCCTGCATGTTAGGCAGTTGAATTAACCTTCTGAGCCACAAGTTCTCCTCCCTTCATCAGCTTGAGTCAGGGGGAAGATTAAGTGTTTTTCTATTGAGACACCTGGTCTACCCCAACATGTGGGAGGGAAGATTAAGTGTTTTTCTATTGAGACACCTGGTCTACCCCAACATGTGGGAGAGGGCATTCTCATTGTCATGAATGCGACTGCTTGAGGGCTCCTGGATTGGAGCTGAAAGGGAGCAGAATGCCCCCTCCCACATGTTGGGGTAAACCAGGTGCCTTGATAGAAAAACACTGTGTGTGTGTGTGTGTGTGTGTGTGTATGTGTGTACACACTGAGACAGACAGACAGACAAGTGGTAGACACATACCAGACAAGCATTCAGTCTTCTTCAACTCTACACGGAGAACTACAATGCAGATACACAAGGAGATAATAAACGGAGAAGAGTGAGAGAGAGAGAGAAACGCCGTCTAATGGCCCCCTTTATAGAGACAACTTCTTAAAGGTGCAATAACCCTGCTGACTCATCCTCAGTAACCCTCATCTCGGTTTACAGCCTTACAGCAGCTGGCCAGCTATTAAATCATCATTACCTTAACAGTTATACTGCATTTCATTGGTCGTGGCATACATTCAGATTTCTTGATCTTATAGCTCAAGTTATATAGGTTTCTTATAGCTCAGAAACAGGTCTGTGAAATACCCTGTTTAGCTATACAAACACAAATCTATATATCTATGTATGTAGATATAACTCATCTCAAGAATCTCCTTGTAATGGTTCCTGGATATAAACTCATTGAGGACTCTGGAAACTTTCCAAGGCTTCAGTATGGACAGATGGTTTAAAATCTGCCTTTTCCCACTATCACTCTAAACTCAGACCAAATTACACTGTCCCTTTGTCACTACTATAGTCTCCTTCCTTCCTTTCCTTTCCTTCTTTTTTTTTCCTTTAGGGTTTCTGTCAAAACATATGTGCTTTAAAAAGATAATGTTTGGGCTCTTTTTCCCGTGACGGATCTGCATTCTGTTTAATTATCTTTCAACAAATGGCCAAGTAGTGCCCCATTACTCTTCTGAAAAATGGATTAAAGGATGTTCAGTATTGCAATCTCAGTAGGCTTGCTTATTACGGTTGTCATATAGTCTTCAAAGTCAGCCATATCCAGGGAAGTGCAGAAGAAAATGGCTAGAAATCCACATCGTTTAATATCAGCTCAAGTCCAAAACAAGAGACAACAGACAAGATATATTTGCTCTCACAACGATAAAACTTCAAGTGGATACTTGTGCAGAACCAGATTTGGAATGATTCAGAGGAGGAACCTTTGCATTGCATGCAGTATATCTCAATTTTAATTCATAGCCATTCTACATGGGTTAAATGTGACACCCACGTGACACCAGGTGACATCAGAGTAGTGTCCGGGTTCCAAGTAAAAACATCTCTGTCAGATCAACAGTGGTAAGATTTTGGCTGCATCTACAGAGGGTGAGCATCAAGAGCACGGGAAATGATAGCGCTGTTCTATACTCTACTAGCGAGGCCACACTTGGGATACCGTATCTAGTTCTGGTCACCACAATACAAAAAGGATGCTGACGCTTAGAGTGCAAAGAGAAATAGAGATTATATAGGATCTGGAGGCTAAATTGTTTGATAAATGGCTAAGGGAATTGTTTAGTCTAATGAAGAGTTGGGGGGCATCAGTAGTGGGCTGCAGCTGATTCGGATGAACTGATAATTCCAACGATCTGACCTCACACATCCTGTCCCTATCCTGTCCTATATTTCCTTCCTTCTGGCTCAGCTGATTCACGCAGCACAGCTGATTTCCTCCTCTGTTCTACTTACCAGGGTTGCCTTAGAAGGTAAGCAGCTGAGCTTCAAATTGCTGTATTTTGACGCAAGTGCATTAGGCGAAGCACACATGCGCCCGCAAAGTGCGCACTCACAGAACCAGTTGTTAAACTCATTGCAGCCCACCACTGGGTGGCATGATAGTCACCTTTCAATACTTAAAGGGCTACCACAGTGAAGAAGGGGTCCATTCATTATTCATAGCAAGACAAGAAGCAATGGGTGGTAGTTCATCAGAGAGAAATTCGATCTGGAACCAAGGAGGAATTTCCTGATAGTAAGAACAATTGATCAATGGAACAGCTTGCCTCCTGGAATTGTGGGTGCTCCGTTACTGGAGGTTTTTAGGAAAAGATTGGATAATCTGGACATTTGTCCAGGTTGGTATAAGTTCTCCTGCCTTGGGCAGGGGGTTATACTAGAAGACCTCCAAGATCCCTTTCAGCCCTATGATTCTATGATTCAACATCCCTCATCATTATCAACTTCCTTATTGATTTCCTGACTTCTCCTTTTCACCCAAAAAAAATAATAATAATCCATTAGGTGCTGTTTCCACCCCACTGGAGATAATATAACATTTTTAAAAATCGAATAGCCTGGTTGAGCATAAGGAAGATGGATCTTTTCTATTCTGATGAATCAAGGTTTCCTTGTCTTTTCTCTCTGTCCTCTCCATAAAAGAGATGACCTGGTCAGAAAAAAAAAGACTTTGGCTTGTATTTGTGTTGCCTTAAAACAGAGATAGAGAATTTCTAGATATTGTTGAACTACAGTGTCTAACAGGTTTAGCTAGCATAGTTAGTGGTAAGTTGTGAGGAATGAAATTAGTTGCATTTTAGCTGCAGCAGGTGTCAACCATCTCACTATTCCTTTAAAACCTTGTGACATCAACAGACCTTCAAGAAGCCCAAAAACTGGCTGATTCATCCTATTCATTCCTATCACCCATCTCCTTCCACTAATGACTATATGACTGTAACTCTGTTGCTTGTATCCTTACAATTTATGGTAACTCTTTCCTAATATGATTTGATTGCTTATTTGTAACCTATGACTATCATTAAGTGTTGTACCTTATGATACTTGATGAATGTATCTTTTCTTTTATGTACACTGAGAGCATATGCACCAAGACAAATTCCTTGTGTGTCCAATCACACTTGGCCAATAAAAAATTCTATTCTATTCTATTCTATTCTATTCTATTCTATTCTATTCTATTCTATTCTATTCTATTCTATTCTATTCTATTCTATTCCATTCCATTCCATTCCATTCCATTCCATTCCATTCCATTCCATTCCATTCCATTCCATGGAGTTATATTTTCAAAAATTATTTTGACCAAGCAGAAACCCACAATCCCTCCCAATGAGAGGTAGAAGAATGGATTTGAAAGCAGGGTTTCACACTATGCTATTGCAATGATCTCTCTGCCATTCTCATCCATTAGTTCTTGATTACCCACCCTGATCCCACAAACAGTCACTGTACCTAATTACTGAAAATATTGTAAAAGATGAATACAGGATGTTTACAATACCTGGTTTATAGATATTAAGCCTGTGGGAAGTAAGTGCACTCTAGTTCAAGGCTATGTTCCATGTGACAGCTGAAATTAATTTAGTCTTCTTTGGTGTTTTGCTTCGTATGGAGAAAAGTGCACTCTGCCTTGTAAAAAGGTAAGGTAAAGCCATGGCATCACAATTGGTGGCTGGACCTTGAAGTGAGGGGAGTTGGTGCATGCAGTATATATGCCCAGAAACCATCTTTCTTAAATAAGACAGCATGCTGCCCTGTTCTGCTGCTGTTTAGAAATGCAAGAACATTCACCTTGCAATTTTGCTTGGAGAGAGTAAGTCACTCAAACTTTTAACCCCTTCAGACCTTTGCATATGACTAATGGATATGCTTCCTACCAATTTCCCTGACTTCTATTCCAAATAGCTGGCATACTGTTTGTCTTTTATAATGGGAAAGAAGAACCCCTTCGTTTTGCATTCTAAAGTCTATGGCTGAATATAAGCATAAGGATCTCTCAGGCACTTTTTTATGCTTAGCTGCATGGAAGAAAAGGGATGCAGTGGCTCAGTGGCTAAGATGCTGAGCTTGTCAATCAAAAGGTCGACAGTTCAGCATGCTGCGTAATGGGGTGAGCTCCTGTTACTTGTCCCACCTTCTGCCAACCTAGCAGTTTGAAAGCACATAAAAAATGCAAGTAGAAAAATAGGAACCACCTTTGGTGGGAAGGTAATAGTGTTCCATGCACTTTTGGCATTGAGTCATGCTGGCCACATAAACATGGAGACGTCTTTGACAGCCCTGGCTCTTTGGCTTTGAAATGGAGATGAGCACTGCCCCCTAGAGTTGAAAATGACTAGCACACATGTGCGAGGGGAACCTTTACCTTTACCTTACATGGAAGAAATTGCATTGAGAAAAATGGGGGAAAGGAGGCATGTAAGTGAAATTGTGATTGGGAAGATAGGTAAATAACAAGATTCCTAAACCTGGCTATGAGAAAGAACTCCCAAACGTTATGAGGCTGCTGAATGAAATACACGTAGTCCTTGACTGACAACAGTTCATTTAGTGACCGTTCGAAATTGCAAGAGCAATGACAAAAGTGACTTATGACCATTTTTCACATTTATGACTGCTGCAGCATCCCCATGGTCACATGATCAAAATTCAGATGCTTGGCAAATGATTCATATTTAGGACAATTGCAGTGTCCCGGAATCATTTGATTCCCTGTTTTGACCTTCTAACAAGCGAAGTCAATGGTGAAGCCAAATTCACTTGGCAGCCATGATATTAACTTAACAACTGCAGTAATTTATATAACGGTTCTGGCAAGAGAGGTCATAAAATGGAGCAAGAGTTACTTAACTGTCTCACTTAGCAACAGAAATTTTGGGCTCAATGGTGGTCATGTGGTGAGGACTCCCTGTATGGAATTATCTTTAATTCCTGCATATAAGTGTATGAAGGTCACATCTGCTATTCTAAAATGGCATCAACGCCAGCTAGGGATGACAAGGATTTGAAAATCACAATTAGCGTGGAAGTTGATCGTAATGTTTGAAACCTCTGGCACTGTACTTGACTGTCCATATGAAGTGTCAGGTAAGATGTAAAGGTGCCCAACTAATGAAGCCAAGCAAATTAGAACTCTGAGACTAGGATCCTCCTCAAGGCTCTTCTTTATTGAGTACATCATATCAGCCAGAGATGGTATTCAGCTGGTTTGGGTGAACTGGTAGCTCTGATGATCAGTTGGCCCCACCCACCTGCCCCTGCTCTATCCTGTTGTTTATTTCCTGCTTTGTAGCTCATCTCAATCATGCGGGACAGCTGATTCCCCCTCCCTACTGACTTGGGAGTTCTACTTGTTCTACTTACCGTTGCTGACTTGGAAGATAAGCAGCTGAGCTTCTAAATGCTCCATTTTCAGCACAGCGCACAAGCACCTTAGATTCACATGCACATAAAGCACGCATGCCTGCATGAAGCCTGCGCTCACCAAATCAGCTGTTAAACTGGCAGCATTCCACCATTGATACCGACACAGCTTCAAAGGAAAACCAACTCTAAATCTTTCCCTCGGTTTCAGTATAATTAAAATAGGAAATATTGTTATAGGTCACGTTGGCCAATTGGGTTAATTGGCGGGCTCTCCAGGCACTTCTTCACCAACCTTATCTGTTGCCAGTAGAGATGACCTTGGTTCTCATGAGAAAGCTCTCTGTTGTATCTGGTAAGGCATTGCAACCTCTTTCCCCGCTTTCCCCTCTGTGTGGCAACCGAGGAATTGAAAAATGGCTGCTACCAGTTCAGTTTGAAGTTGGTATGAGATCAGACTGATGCCAGTTATATCATTTGAATTATGACACCATGCTGTCACTTCAGGAAGATATGAAAAACATCAATCTTAAATAAAAGGATGCGGAGATTGTTGCTGTGGACCAAGAACTGGGGAACATGTTTATAGCCCAATGTGCTGAGCACAGAATGTGATGATGTTGTCACTGTGGTTTACACCAGGTGTCCTTTACAAGCCAGAATGATGGCAATGTCATCACGAAATCATTTTGCAAATGACATGATTATACAAACTTTTGTCATAGTCTGACACAACATAAATCATGTCATTTGCACAATGAAGCTTTCATGCTAGTATCATGGTTTGCTGCTTCTATGGAAACTGATGTATTTATCAGATTGGAAAAGCTCTTCTTAAGTAGAGAAGGGAAGGGAAGGGAAGGGAAGGGAGGGGAGGGAAGGGGAGGGGGAGGGAAGGGGAGGGGGAGGGGAAGAAGAGAGCATAAGGAAGCATAAGGAGTTATTAACAATATCTACTGGGACAGAAGTCTTAAAATTAAATATTTATCACAACATTAATCTGAAATACCCAAGTTTGCAGCTCTCCATCAATCAGATCATCTGCTTCACCTGATAAAAATCCTATTGGAAGAAAGATATGAACTAAGCCTTGAAAAAAGAAATTCATTACAATTGAGACACATCAGTAGGCTTTGTCAACAGATCACAGAAATATACCCAGTGGTCTGGTTAAAGCGCGAGCACTAAAAATAAATAGACATGTTAAAAGACATCTGAGTCTGCATTTATCATTTCCGTGGATTTGATTTATCACCATTTCAGATATTCCTCCATATTTGGATTTCTTTTTAATGACAAATACATATAGCTATTGGGCAGCAACCTGTCCATGACTGGTTGAAATAATGCAGAAATTATGTTCATGGAAGTAGAACATTAAGCTGGCAGAAGGCAGATCGATTATTGATAGCCTTTCAAAAACGAAAGCACAGCTTTGCATCTCAGGGTTCTTTTTCTCACTAAATACTATTTATAGTGCTATTTGTGAACTGGATCAAGGCATAGCATGTGTATTACTGGGGATATATTAAAATAACTGCAACACGAAAGTAATGGTGTCAAGGGTCAGGTCAGATGAGGAGTATGATTCCTGGAAGACGGGTGTTTGGGAATTAAAAGCTTTCCAACAAGAATATTCGAAGCATGAATGGATTTGTTGGTCTACATATACTGTACAATGAATTAAATGAGAAAGTATTCTCTCATTTAATGAGAGATTCTTTTGGAATTGCATTTTATGAGTATTTTTTGGAATTGCATTAACAGTAACTTGCAGAGGAGCAGGGATGCATCTCTTCTAAGGATCATTAATTCAATCTCTTCTTAAAAGCCTCCAGTGATGGGGCATCCACAATTTCTGGAGATAAGTCATTCCACTGATCAACTATTTAACTGTCAGGAAATTTATCCTTAGTTCTAGGTTGCTTCTCTCCTTGGTTATTTTCCATCCATTGTTTCTTGTCCTGCCCCCTCTCCCTTGTGGCAAACTTTTAGATACTGGAACAATATTACATATTAAAAGAAATTTAAATATTATTTAACTTTCTTTATCATTCTGATAATTTCATTGAAACAAGCTATATCAGATTGAGCCTCATCTCTTCAACTCTTCCTTTGTCGGCACTTAATTGACCAGTGAAAATTATTTTACTTTCAGTATTGAGGAAAGCAGAATTTCAGATCTTTGGGTAATAATCCTTTCTACATCCCACAGATCCAAAAGAAAAGGAGTTGGCACTGTTTGCTGTCAACATTTGCTTTTCTCTCAGTCCATAATGCATTCTACCAACCTGACTCTTGGCAGAGGGCCCTTGAAGCTGTTATTTTAAGAATCCCTCTCTGTGGGCTTGATATTAAATAATTGAGACATGAGGGACTTGAGACTGACTTTGTCAATTGTCTCAATGCTCAAACAGAATAAAATCCAAGCTTGCAAAAAATCATCTTCTTTAACCCAAGCGGAGGTTGCAAAATGTGCTGGTTTGATTGAGCAGTTCTGCCTAGGCTTCATATGGCACCATAGCAAAGAAAAAATAAATGTAACAATCAACTGTGTGGGGAAGAGAGGGGGAGGGGGAGGGGGGAGGGATAGGGATAGCAGAGGGGGAGGGGAGGGAGAGGGAGAGAGCAGAGGGAGGGGAGGGGAAGGGGAGGGAGAGGGAGAGGGAAGGGAAGGGAAGGGAGAAGGATAGGAGGGAGGGAGAGGGAGGGAGGGAGAGAGGCAGAGGGAGGGAGGGGAAAGGAGGGAGAGGGAGACGGAGACCTTCTGAAAACTCTTTAAATATAATTCCCCTTACCAATAGACATGACTGTATTTCAGTTCGGTTTTGCCTTAATTCCCAAGCTGCCTCGACTATCTTGAAACTACAATCCATTTAAAGCAGAGCAAGATAAATTAAGGTCAAGCTCCATATTATATTATTCAGTTTCTTTAAAAGCAGGCATAAGATGAGCTGTTTTAGTCTGAAAGAAAGCTAGTTCTTCAGGCCACTAATATAAAATTTGATCTGGTTATCTGAATCTCTCTTCCTCCCTTGCCAGGCTACTAGCTGTTCCACCTTTAAAAAGAGTCTAATCTCAACTTCTTTATTTATTCAGTTATTTATTAAACAAATATGTATGGCTGCCCAACTGGTAACTCTTGCAAGTATTAAATATACCTCTTTTAGATATAAGCACTTAAAAATCCTCCATTTACCATTAATATATTTTAAAAGCAGGAGGGAGGAGAGTTGAAAAAAAATGGAAATAAAACATATTAAATTAATATTATATTATGTGAGGTAGGGGAAGGTCCAGAGCCCTGATACTTTGACTGAGGGAGCAAGAAGTGGGAAAAAGAGAGAAGTGGGGGGAGGGGTCCTGTCAGGTTTTTGGTGGGAAACTTTAGGGGGGAGAGTTGACTGGAATCCTGAAAGGTGAAGGGGAGGCATTTATCTCAGGCAAGGTTAGAAATGGAAGAATTTGAATTTTCAGTTAGAATAGCCCTAGAGCTTCCCTGAGGTAGGAAGAGACAAGGAAAGGAGAGAAGAGGGTGTCAGTTTTTGGTGGGAAAACTTTGGAGGGGAGAGTTGGTTGGAGTCAGTGGTGGAATTCAAATTTTTTTACTATTGGTTCTGTGGGCGTGGCTTGGTGGGCGTGGTGTGGCTTGGTGGGCATCGCAGAGGAAGGATACTGAAAAATCTTCATTCCTTCCCCACTCCTGGGGGAAGGATATTGCAAAATCTCCATTCCCACCCCATTCTGGGGCCAGCCAGAGGTGGTGTTTGCTGGTTCTCCGAACTACTCAAAATTTCCGCTACCGGTTCTCCAGAACCTGTCAGAACTTGCTGAATAGCACCCATGGCTGGAGTCCTGAAAGGGGAGAAGAGATAGTGAAGGCAAGCTGTCCAAGACAAGTGGGTAAATGAGTGACCAGAGGAGGCACTAGATGCAATGGAGGAGAACTGACTGAGGCGCGTGTCAAGCCTGAATTTGATTGGGATGTGGGATTGTTTGTATCCTTGGGTATTCTGACATGAATTCAGTTTGACACAGTTTGGAGCTGAAGGGGGGAGAGCCGAGGAGGATAGAGCCTTCAGCCAAAACATCATAGCTAGCCAATGAGTCAAGCACATTCCAATGGCTGGCTGACAGGAGGAGGAGGAGGAGGAGGAGAGAAGTCACCAAGCAACCGCCTCCCATCTTGGTGGGACAATGTGACAGTTTATTTTGGGAACTTGAGATACTGATACTTATATTGGGATGAAAAGCCCAGGAACTTCAGTACTGGCTTTTCACCAGTTAATGCCAAGATGGTGTATTTAAATAAATTTGTTCTTTGAAAAAACGGAATGCTTCGGAGTTCAATTTGTGATGGATACATTACTTGGAACCTGACAGCACGTGGACAAGCCAGTGACCAGAGAAGGGGCACTGGACATACCAACAGATGATGGAACTGAACTGAGTAAACTGAGTGGACAAGCCATTGATCAAAGGGATGCTAGACATACCACAGATAATGGAGGTGAGCTGACCCAGATGTGTGGACAAGCCAGTGACCAGAAGGGAGCACCAGACACACTAGCTGAGGAGAGATGACCCAGACAAATGGACAAGCCAGCTACCAAAGGGATGGCAGACATTCCAATGGACAGTGGCGGTAACCTGAGCTTGGCGAGTGGAGGTGCTTGGGCAAGAGATCAATAACAACAGACATTGAGACATCCAGCAAGTGACTGTGTAGTGGAGAAGAGCCTGGGTATCTGTAGAAAGGGGCGGGGGTGTAGAGAAATCTGGACTTTAGGGGTAACACTACATATGTATTAAATATATTAAATAATTTTATTGCTTTTGCACCCCAGGCACCCTGTTATACTGACAAATTGCAGGGACAATATTGTGATCTGTGCCTCTTTTCCTTTGCCTGCAGCAATGAAAGCTTATCACATTGCATAGATCAAAAGTTACTGCTTTCATCTTTGAATAATTTGCAGGTCTTTAGAAGATCAGAACTTGGAAAATTGTATTTCTCTTCCCACTGACTACAACAGAGAGAAAGGAGAGAAAGGATGTTTGTTTATTACTCCGTTTGCCATGTTGGAAAACTGAACTGAACCAAACTCAGCTTACAAAATAACATGAAGAGTAATTAATAAAATCACAAAAACAGGGTTTTGCAGAGGGAGGATACCTTGGATCCTGGGCGTCAAAAGTCCCATTTCTCTCAGCATTTGTTTATTTATCACATTTATATTGCTGTCCATCTCATACAAAGCAACTCTGGGCACTATATCATCATTAGGATGTATGAGAGGCTAGAGGTGGCATTGCAACATCTTTATTCGTTTTGGCTTCATTAAAGTTAGGAATAGACACTTGATGCGTCATTCTTCAATTCTTCTGTTTCAGAAACCAGCCAATTGCTGGTAGTTAGAGAAGAAGTTTTTAGTCTCTCTTAGTTTAACAAGGTTCTTACAACTAATTCTTTCACTAGTATAGAAGAACAACACTGATTTATTCTTCCTAATAGGTTTTTTATGTTGCTTCTCCCGGATTATCTAAAAGAAATTTGGGTGGTTCATTTCTTCCTTAAATACCAGAGTTATCTTCTTTGTACTCCAAAGACATAAAATGCCAATAAGACAATATCTGTAAAAGTTCTGTAAATGCATACTTAGT
Source organism: Masticophis lateralis (assembly GCA_030761175.1). Taxonomy (NCBI): domain Eukaryota; kingdom Metazoa; phylum Chordata; class Lepidosauria; order Squamata; family Colubridae; genus Masticophis; species Masticophis lateralis. The sequence goes on along the minus strand of JAUDYJ010000005.1, from coordinate 75,725,566 downwards.
ACAAGAATGGTCATTTATCTGAAGTCAAATTAGATTATTCTGAGGAGTGTTCTCAATAAAGACAAAAGATAAAGCAACTTTACTGGTTAAACTAAGAGCGCTGTTTTAAGAGATCAGATGAATTCAGGCAAAATGAAAATATACTAACTGGGTCAAAAAAACTCACTTTCTCAAGGGAGTGTCTAATATTCGATGAATTCTTGCACCAGGAGACTATTAGTAAGATTTCATGTCATCACCATTCCCTGGACAAAAAGCCAGGCTTTGTGATAAATTCTGTAAGAGAGAAATTGTTTCCTTAAGTGCTTTTTTTAAAACTAACTTGTTTCTTGGAGGAGTACATATGAATAACAGGACAACTGACTTAAATTTTAACATTCCCCAACACAACTGGCTGTACGGAACTAGTTTAATTCTATGCCTGATTGTTCTGGGGTTCAGTAAACTGGATTATTTGTACTCTTTCTAATTTACTGGAACACATTATTATGCTCATTGACTCTTAGTCGAACAAGTTGTGAGGATATGACTTCAATTTATCTGCTGAGAAATCAGACTTGAGAAAAAGCGTAAGGATAAATTTATCATGCTGTCCAGGGTTCTTGCTTACAGCTCATTAATGTGACCATGGGAACAAAACTGGATGATGAAAATGATCAAAATGTTGTGGTGAACTCTGAAAAAAAGACACTTCTAACAGCTTTATTTCAGCTTCTGAAGAGCAGTGAATTTTCAGAAAAACCACAGTGACATTTATGGGATTAATAAATATAATATCAAACAATAGTGGTCATTCCAATTTATTTGACTAAGGAAAGAAATGGAATCAGATAACCCAAATGATCTTTTTAAAAGAAGATAAAAATGGCAGGAGAGAAAGGTCAGGTCATGGTTGCAAAATACTATATGCTTTTCCCAGTCAATGCAGACTAACTCAGTAATGCTATCAGACATGGACTGCAAAAACCATAGATAACCACAAGATGGCAGCAAAGAGACAGAGAAAAATCTAACTCACTGTTACCATCTAGGGGTTGTATGGATTTTTAAGTCTACATCTACAACTCAATTTATACCCGCTTGTGATTCTCTTGGTCCACAATCAAGCTAACTGAATCAAAAGAAATTATTTAGGGAATGTAGGTCCTGTCCACTGTTTCCAGGTATCCCATGAGCCCATGCACAAGAAGCATACTGGCAAGGTATATTATATCCCTAATTCTCATCACATTTATTTATTTTATCATATTTCTATGCTGCCCACTCTCCCAGGACTCTGGGCGACTTACAACAATCAACAGTATACTAAATAGCATATTGCCCCCAACAATCTGGATCCTCATTTTACCCACCTCAGAAGGATGGAAGGCTGAGTCAACCTTGAGCCAGTGAGATTTGATCTGCTGATCTGCTGAACTAGCAGTCAGCTGAAGTAGCTGCAGTACAGCACTCTAACCTCTGCGCCACCTTGGCTCTGGTTTGGAAGATTTGTTTAAACTTGTACAAGATAAATTCTTTGAGCCTAAATCTTCCTTCCTAGGGATCAGTTAATGAAAGCCAGTGTTTCCTTTTTCAGTTTTCAGCAACAGACGTATCCATTCTCCCATTGAACCAATGAGAAATTCTGAATTAAGTCAAAGAATGATAGTCATTGGAGAAAAAAAAATCAAAAGAAAGTGTACTTTTACAAAAGGGTTTGGCACCATTTGTTGAATCCTAGGCTATCTATGCAAACATTTCTACTGAATAAAGGTAAAGGTAAAGGTAAAGGTTCCCCTCACACATGCGTGCTAGTCATTCCTGACTCTAGGGGGCGGTGCTCATCTCCATTTCAAAGCTGAAGAGCCAGCGCTGTCCAAAAACGTCTCCATGGTCATGTGGCCGGTATGACTAAACGCTTTGAAACGGAGATGAGCACCGCCCCCTAGAGTTGGGAATGACTACCACATATGTGCGAGGGGAACCTTTACCTTTACCTTTAATGAAGGAAGCTTCCTTTTCATTCTCTTGTTCTCTGATAAAAAGACAAATCTATCCTTGGAGAAACCTGTCTCCAGGTTTATGATGGCAGAGATTTTATGAAATCCTAGGAAATTATTACTTCTCTACCTTATTATTTATTTTTATTTATTTTATTTATTGAATTTCTATACCGCCCTTCTCCCAAAGGACTCAGGGCGGTGAACAGATTAAGATTTCATATACATATAAATATATTTTATAAACAGTAAATAATAAATTGAGTCAACTTGGTGTATCTACTAAGACCTTGGCATAGAATTTTGATGTTATAGGAAAGATCCCACAGAATATGATTCAGATGATGCCCAATGGGGAGGCCAAGGTGTGATTTTTAAGACCAAGCAAGCTGCACAAGTACGTTTCGCTATCAACCTATTGCATCATTTGTAATGTTTTCTGCTGGGACTAATCAAAATACTGGTAGGAAGTCTCACTTGATTTGAAAGGGGATATGCTGATACAGACTTTTTTTTTTTTTGTAGCAATGTGAAAGTAGCACAGAGGGAAGAATGACAAGTCGTTTTTTCATGGGTGATTACTCTCAGAAGAGAAAACAACTGATAAGAATTGCTGAGTGGTAGATGCACTGATTTGCATTTACTCGTGATATGTGCCTGGCTGAACTTGATAGACACTATTTCCAGGAGAATATGCAGAGGGATTATGCCTAACAAATGCAAGTACACATATAATCCATCCAGTGAATGGACACATGTTAACTATCATCTAGTGTACAGGTGTGAAACATATTTTATATATTGCAGGAGCTGAGTCAATTTTTTCCACAAATACATTCACTATCAGAGAATATTTTTTTTTCTTAAGATAGGCAAGGTTATTTTACAGAATTTTTCCAGAATTATCTTCTGTCAATGTTATTGTTTCCCCCAAAGACCTCAAAAGGATATTAAAATATAGCTAGAATTACATACGCACAAAATTGCAAAAACGGAAGTACACCTACAGATGAAATGTAATAAAGAAAATATTAGAATGTGCTGAAATGGACAGGTTAATGATGGAACTTAAAGATAAAGGAGAAGCAGAATATTACTCAATATGGGACTCATTGTATAAATGGCTAGGTAATACGTGCAGAGATTAGAAAATTAATAATGAAAGAAGATTAACAAAGTAGAAATAAATACAGGTACAAAGATATACATAAGAATATACATTGCAAAAAAAAAAGAATATACATTGCAAGTGATAGTATTATTGGACTCTATGTAACTGTAAATCAAAACACATAGAGTGATAAATGTATAGACTGCAATGGTATAACCATGGAAATAATGTATATAAGTATGACGTACAATATTATCTATGTAAAAAGAGACTATATTATATGATTAAGAGAAAAAGGGTTGTGTTTATTTATTTATTTATTTATTTATTAGATTTATATACCGCCCTTCTCCTTACGGACTCAGGGCGGTGCACAGCCAATTTAAAAAACAAATACACAAAAGTTAAAATTTTGTAAAAGAACAAATATAAATAGCCGTAAATTAAAACTAGTTCATTTAAAAGATAATAAAAACTCTAAAAGTGATAAAATATTTACAGGAATCAGGCTAAGCCGGCAAGCTGAAAAAGATGGGTTTTTAAAGCCCGCCGGAAAGTCGGGAGGTCAGAAATTGTTCTTAACTCTGGAGGCAGATCATTCCAGAGGGTAGGTGCTGCCACAGAGAAGGCTCTCCCCCTGGGGGTCGCCAGCCGGCATTGTCTGGCTGACAGCATCCTGAGGAGGCCCTCTCTGTGGGAGTGAACCGGCCGGTGGGAGGCAATTGGTGGCAGAAGGCGGTCCCGTAAGTACCCTGGCCCTAAGCCATGGAGCGCTTTAAAGGTGATTACCAACACCTTTAAAGGGTGTATAACATCATAAATATTTTAAAAGGAACTGATACAACTAGTATACTGCTGTTGCAAAATTGAAATTGTGATGTAGAATAAAGGAAAATGTACAAAAAAAAAAGGATATTAAAATGTAAAGAGGTACCGGTAACTAGATTGTTGCAGATGCTGTAATTTGCAATAACGTTAACAATAAATTGCATAAAAATAACAATAAACTTAGGCAGGGAAGTAACTATGCCACTGACAGTGTCCCTTTCCTTAGAAAGAAATCTGTATTTGCTCACACTCTCTCCCTCCCCCGCCCTGTGTGTGGGGCGGGGGGGGAGAGAGAGAGTTACAAGATAGTATATCACAAACACACAAAGTAGCATAAAACAATGTTGCATGATAAAGGACCAACAAAAAGACTTATTCTATGTGATGAGCCCTTTTGTAAGGAATTGTGTTCTCTTTTTCCTCCCACTGAAAATAATCCCAATAGAAAAATTGTCCACTCATAATTAAGATGATAGTTTCATAATTAAGAAGATATTTGCTGATATCTAAAAACAAAACATACAATGAGGAACTTTGTCTAAAGGACATCTTTTAGGCAGGTATAATTTGGAGAGAGGATACATCAGACAAAATAACAATCCACCATTATCTCACAGGGTATATTTTCAGATGTATTAATTTTAAATTGTGAAATGGAAATGGAGATGGAGACAAATATTCTGGTTGCTGGGAACAATTCTATGCGTGTACATTAACCAGCCATGAAATGTGTTCTATCATGGTTATTAAAAGTTATTCCACCTCTGCAACACATGTGAGCTACATTTACTACTAAATCTATGAGATGGCCCTACCATCACATCCACAAATGTGGAACTGCTTAAAGTGATCTCATAAGAACACAATCACAGCAAGCTGAATTGACCTTGAGGAAGACCCAGTCAGGAACCTGTTGCCCTGCAAATCAAAATGTTTCTATTCACTGATCATAACTCAGAGGGAGTACAACTGTCATGTGGAACTTAGTAGAAAAGGATAAACAATAATGTGAGCCAGATGGGTATATCAAAAACATTCCAATGCTGTGTTGTAATTAACACCTTGTTTTGGCCACAACAAGCGGTAGTTAAGTAATCTAATAAACTAATCAGCATAGGGCGTAATGAGTCTGGACTTTCCCCAAGGACACCTAACCATAGCATGAAGATGCGCAGAAAACATCTTTTTCTGTCATATCCTCACAGATTGCCTTTATCTCATCTCCAGCACATGTGTGAGACAGGCTTAAGTTATCCTTACTCATAACGTATTAAATTTTGTTTCCTACACTCTGTCATGGTGCATCAAATCTGTTAGGCTCTGGCAATCACTCTTTTGGAAAGAAGTCAGAGGACTCCAATGGTTAGGAAAAGAGGCACTGAGATGGTGTAATTGGCAATGAGAGCGCAAATTTTATGCTAGTGTAGTTTTCTGTTGAATCAGGGTTGGGTGGAGAATGCTACAGTGCAATTGTCCCCTGTGATTTATTTGCATTTATACAGCTGGAGAAATGGACATACCAGAGTGGTGTTATGTTTGCAGGAATCCTAGCATTTCATGAATAAGCAAACACATCTTCTGGTTCAACCATCAGCTGAATGATGATTTCTGCCAAAATGTCATTATGTAAATTACAGAACTGGCTTAAACATTTACAGTATTTGTTTTAATTTTGTCAATAGCCATGGAATCTGTTGAAGGAGAAGTGGAATCTTTTTTTTTTTTTTCAGGGTTTACTTTACAATTCAGTTCTAATTGTAAAGTAAACCCTGACAAAAGTAGATTCAAATTCTAAATGATCACAATTATGATCTTTCTCCTCATGTTTCTAGCTCTGTTTAAAATATGACTGAATGAACAGAAGGGAGTGGGGGATTGCTTTAGAACTTAAATGTACAATGATCACTTGAATGAGCTCCATGGATGAGGAGAAATGAGGACGAGTTATATTAAACTTCAAACAGAAATTATCACACTATTATTATTATTTTTGAATATTGTTTAGAACAAATAATCATGGTAAGGGAGGAATATTGATATTTATTCTAAGGTCACGTGTGATTTCTGAAACTTTCCACTCAACTTTGTAGGATCTGTTATGTCTATATACAAGTTAGTTTACTTTCTGTAGCTAGACTAGACTGGAGGTTTAATCTTCCATTTCAATAATGGAAGTTGTGAAAGTTGGACCATAAGAAAGGTTCAGCGCCAAAGAATTGAAACCTTTGAACTATGGTGCTGGAGAAGACTCCTGTGAGTCCCTTGGACTGCAAGGTGATCAGTCCTAGAGGAGATCAACCCTGACTGCTCTTTAGAAGGCAATATCCTGAAGATGAAACTCAAATACTTTGGCTACCTAATGAGAAGGAAGGACTCACTGGAGAAGAGCCTAATGCTGGGAACGATTGAGGAAAAGAAGAAGGGGATGACAGAGAACGAGGTGGCAGGATGGAGTCACTGAAGCAATCAGCGGGAGCTTAAATGGACTCCAGAGGACGATAGAGGACAAGAAAACCTGGAGTAACTTTGTCCATGGGGTCATGATGAGTCGGACACAACTTCGCAACTAACAACAGCAACAATAATGAAAATAGGACAATGGTTTCCAACACATCTGAAAGCACCAAGCTATCTCAGATAATGACAATACACACAGTATCCATCCCTTTCTCATTTTTTACTTCCTTTCACACTGCCATCTAAGGATGCTTCCCCACTCTGCTTAATGGTAGGGATGGCTATGATCTGGTGATAGAATTTATTCTTATTCATATTCATGAAGTATCTAAAGGAGTAGGAATCACACTTCTGCTAATTCAGCTAGCCAGGTCAACGTAACATTAAGTTAACTATATGTGATATAGTTAATATGGAGAGATATTGCACATGTTATTAAAGCTAAGATAGACTGCAGTCAATGATATGTGTTTCAGCTTTCTCTGAGTGGGTGCAAAGACAGATGGAATCCATTCTCTGTTCAGATGCCAGTAGTAAAATTTGCATAGGAAAGGAAATATGACTATTTTGTTCCAAGATGTTTTTTTTCTCCTAAGATTAATTTAGTTCAAAAGTTCCAATGTAGGACATGGACCTTAAATTGATTTAAGCTGTTATGTAGAAGGTTTTAAAAGTAATTTTAACATAGGAATGATTTAAATAATACCCTTACGAATGTTAGTAAAAACAATTTTTCTTGGCACAGATGCTTAGACTGTTGATAGATCCTACCAGCCCTTCAGAAATTTTCAGAACATCCATAGTTGTCTAACAAATGAAAAAGTATGTCTTGGGTGTGGAGCTGGAGAAGAGAAGTCTAAAAAGCTTTTTTTTTCTGGAAAAGGTAGACCTTAATACAGGCCAGGTGACAAATTACTTAATCAAATTTCAAGAACTTGAGTGCTTAACCAAAATGTCAGTTTTTCCTTCCACTCTTGTAGTCTCAGAGTATGTATTACGTTTGCACATCGGGCAAGATTTGGATAGTCATCAAAAAGAGAATGCCAATTTCTTGTTCTTAATATGTGAAAAGGAAATAATATTTTTTAGGGAAAGCAAAAAAGGAAAGGATATGATGTGATACCTCAGTTTCATGTCTTATCCTGAATCTCCCCCCCCCCCCCAAAAGGCACGTCTACAGTACAAAATCTCATTTTATTTTCATCTACATGATAACTAGGCACAGAGAGAAATAAACTTTGATTGTAGCTCCTGTTTTTACTTTCATATTTAAATAACTCTCTCATAAATACACACACACAACACAAACTGATACATTGTGAGGAAGCAGAGCTGCAGAATTTCCCATTAAAGTGTTGCATATCATCTAATAAATGCTAGCACACATAGAACTCAAACTTCCAAGACTCCTTTCACCCTATCAAAATGTAAAGGATGAGAAAACTAATGCAACAGATATTTCAGAAGTGGCAACTGGACCGATATTAGATTTAATGCACTATTAGTTCAAACCATATGGATGAGGATACTGTATTGCATTTCTGATCATCCTCTTTCGTGCATCCTCTGCTGACTGAGAATGTTGATCATGTAGAAATCCAGAGACTGCTAAATCTGGGCAAGGTTAGTATAACATCCATAGCAAGCAAAGTATTTTTAAAAGAGAAATGTAATGTATATTTTAGAGCATGGGCCCTAAACCTCTCGGCTGCAGCCCACTAGTGGGCTGTGAGCTATTTGCTGCAGAAATGGTGGGTAAGCATCGGGGTGGGTTCTAAAAATTTTTACTACCGGTTCTGTGGGCGTGGCTTATTTTATGGGCACGGCTTGATGGTCATGTGACAATTCTTTAGGATTTAGCAGAGGTACTGGTCTACCAGGCTTTTAACTGCTTGTAGAGCTGTACCAGTCTAACCATTCGTTTTTGAGGCACTGTTCTACCCATTTATTTTTGCAGGCACTGGTTTACTCATTTGTTTTTGGAGCCACTGGTCTACTCATTTATTTTTGCAGGAACCGGTCTACTCATTTGTTTTTGGAGGCACTGGTCTACCTATTTATTTTTGCAGGCACCGGTCTATTCATTTATTTTTGCAGGACTGGTCTACTCATTTGTTTTTGGAGCCACTGGTCTACCCATTTATTTTTTCAGGCACCGGTCTACTCATTTATTTTTGCAGGAACCGGTCTACTCATTTGTTTTTGGAGCCACTGGTCTACCCATTTATTTTTTGCAGGCACTGGTCTACTCATTTGTTTTTGGAGGCACCAGTCTATCACAACACTGTCTTTTAACACTGATCAGCTGTAGGGCGACCCTTTGAAGCCCTGTGGCAAGAATTTAAACAGTTTTTTTCCTCCTAGCCGATCAGCTGCGACTCAGGAGGCAGCAATAGATTTGGGGTGTGGCCAAATAAAAGATAAGAATAACCCAGGGGGCCAGGGAGGCGGGGGGGCAGAACCGATTCAGTGATGTCATATTGTCACCACTACTGGCTCGGCGGAACCGGGAGGAACCCATCCGTGGGATGTACACCACGGATGTACATCCCACTTGCACGAACAGCAGGCAAGTGAGCAAATGGAGCTGCATGCATACACTTGCCGACTGCTTGCACCGAACCATCCCCTCTCCTTCCTCCAGTCAGTCCACAAAGCCAGAAAGGTTTGGGAACTCTGCTTTAGAGGGTTGGGTGTTATATTTTGTACATCCGTTCAATGACAGCATTTAACAAGGACTCTTATGATTCTTTTCGCAATGGTTTTTGCCTCTTTGCATAAGGATGACTCTATTTACTTTGATGTAAATAGTAATGAACACACAAATGCAAACATTTGACTTTTTATTTGGTGTTGATAAGCAGCACACTTTTTCATGCAATGACTGATTTAAACATCTGTACTTATAATGTTATACTACTAATTCCAATTAGTAGTACTGATAAAAAAAAACATTAACCATTCCTATTTTAGGATTTCTTTTTTCCTTTTCTGTCTTTAAAAAAACTTTTGCAAGGTGGGGCAAAACTTTAAATGATGGCACAGTGAAGTTCTAAGAACAGAATCCTTTGACCATCTGCAAAATAAGAATGTTCATTTTGAATCAACTATAGGTGGGTTGCAGCTGAACAGTTTAATACTGTTTACAGAACACAAGATAGTGGGGAAAGAATAAAATAATCCAGTCAGAGCTGAAGAAGCTGCTTGGATAAGAAGTGAAACATCTTTGTCATGCCCCAGCATATAACTTTTATATACTGTTTTTGCTCTCTAGCCCCATCCTACTGGAGGGACAAATATGTCCCAACATACAATCTTTATATTCTGTTGCTGCTCTCTGGCCCCATCTAGTGGCCGGGAAGACAAATATCAAGTATATTGTTTGAAGCTGACCCAACCTCTTTACCCATCAGCCCGTACTCTCAAAACAAGTGCATGCTAGGAAGCCAGATTCCATTTCTTTTAGCATTTGGAGAAGGCAGAAGCACAAAGAAGAATCTGCCTTAATTGGTGGCACATGGTCATCCAAGGACAAACCCACTTCCCACATATAGAGCATTACTGGTGAGATTTAAATTACTTGTATTTATTAATTGTTACGTTCAGCAGTAACTTAATACTGTCTATCTTGTATTTGGTTTTCATTGTATGTATCCCTATTTTCCCCAGTTTATTGTTCTTTCAATAAAGCATCCAGATCTACACACACAGTCTGTTTTATTGGGGGATAGGTGGGTTGAGGTGCAGGTTGAGCTGCAGACAGCCTAACGTGTAGTGAGCACAGAACAGTCTTCAAAGAAAAACAAGAACATCCAGTTGCTTCTTATAAAAAGCATCTTTGGAACAACTGTGACCTGGATAACTGAGAATCTCCATTGACAATAAAATAATCAGTGGCCAAGACACCCCATCCTTAGGCAACCCAAAAGTTGTATGGCAGAGAAGATTACCAAACGTTAGGAGTATGCAACACTGAAAAGTTTTGTTCTGAGCATAGAAAAAAAACAGCTGTACTGCAAATTCAAAATATTCTGGACAAGCTACGTTCCTTGGAACAAAAGTTGAAGCATCTTCAGTGCCTCATTCTGACCTTAGAACATAGCTCTCAAAACAGGCAGTTTTGTTTCAGGCTTGAGGTACTCAAAGCAGCTGAGCACTCAAGACCCAAATGGTCTGCTTTGAGGGTGAAATTGCTTTTTATGTCCAGAACACTCTGTGCACTCTGTTGAAATGACCAAGTTTTGTTTGAGTTCTGACCTGGAAACAAAACCATTGGAGCACACCTGACTTTCTTTCTTTCCTTGTTTTCCACTTCAAGCATAAAATGCTTGAAAGGCCTGTTTCCTTGTTAAAAAAGTTTCAAAGTCAAAATGTTTTCACATTTTTGTCAAATGCTGGGTCTTCATGGACGTGCTTTGCTGTTCTTTCTTTAAAATGGGAGAGCTCTTAAGCACAGCGACTTCAGGCTGCGTATTTGATTCTTGGGTAAGTTTATTTTACACGTTGATTTAGCCGGTTGCAGTAGATTATTGTAAAGTGGGAGAGATGTGAAGAAGCGCATTTTTATCTCAGAATTTATGTCTTCCAAAGTTTTTGCTATTATTTGTAATGAACCTCTGGATGAAGTTATAATGGAACAAAGTAGACCTTACTTTGTTTTAGCATTTGGCACAGTGGTGGGATTCAGCCAGTTTGCACCACTTCGGGAGAACCGGTTGTTAACTTTCTGAGCAGTTTGGCAAACTGGTTGTTGGAAGAAATCATTAGGGCAGAGAACCGGTTGTTAAATTACTTGAATCCCACCACTGATCTGGTACCTATATCAGTTGTGGTTGCAGTTTTCTAGTTGCCATGGAAGAAACTATTCAGGTTGTGTTCTTTTTGCCGATGACATAAAATTATTCAATACTACAGATAATTCTGTTGTTTTGCAAAGTGATCTCGACTATGTGTCTGAATGGTCATCTTTTCGGCAACTTCAAATTGAGAGCAATAAATGCTCTGCTTTACATATTGGTAAACGTAATCAGAATGTCAAGTACAAGCTAGGTGGCATTGAACTAGTTGATGACCCTCATTTTGTCAAGGACCTAGGTGTACTTATCTCTGACGATCCATGCTCTAAAGTTCACTGTAACAGCGTTGCTAAAAAAAGTATTAAGAGTTGTAAATTTAATTTAATTTTAATTTTTTTTCCTGGAAACATTGTATTGCTAATTAGAGCTTATAAAAGTTATGTTAGACCAATCTTAGAGTATTATTCAAATGTTTGGAATCCCTACTATCAGTGGTGGGTTTCAACAATTTTTACTACCGGTTCTGTGGGTGTGGCTTGGTGGGTGTGGCATGGCTTGGAGGGAGTGGCTTGGTGAGCGTGGCAGGGGAAGGATACTGTAAAATCTCCATTCCTACCCCACTGTAGGGGAAGATACTGCAAAATCTCCAGTCCCATGCCACTCCAGGGGAAGGTTACTGCAAAATCCCCATTTCCTCCCAATCAGCTGGGACTCAGGAGGCAGAGAATAGATGGGGTGGGGCTAGTCAAAGGTGGTATTTACCAGTTCTCCAAACCTTTCAGAATTTCTGTTACCGGTTCTCTTAACTACTCAGAATTTCCGCTTCCAGTTCTCCAGAACTGGTTAGAACTTGCTGAAACCTACCTCTGCCCACCATATATTTGACATTAATACAATTGAGCGGGTTCAGAAGTATTTCTTGCACTCTTCTGTACACAATAGAGTTCCCTATGCTACTAGGCTTGAAATTCTCAGTTTGAATAACTTAGAACCGTGTCACTTTGCTGTCAGGCCTAGGTATTGCATACAAAATTGTATGTAGTAATGTTTTACCTGTAAATGACTTTTTTTGTTTTAATCACAATAATACGCACGCTAACAACCCTTTTAAACTCAATGTAAATCATTCTAAACTTGACTGTAAGAAATATGATCTCTGTAATAGAGTCATCAAAGTCTGGAATGCTGTACCTGATTCAGTTGTTTCAGCTACTAATTTTCACAGTTTCAGTCACAAATTGAAAATTCCGTGAATCTTACATCATACTTAAACGGTCAATAGAAGAAGCATGTATAAGTGCGCTAACGTGCTTATCGTCTCTGTAGTTGTATTTTTATTATTTTATTCTTGTTCTCATTTTTGTTTGACAAATTCTAATAAATAAATGAAAATAAATAAAATGAAAATAAAAATAAATAAGTTGACAGTGTAAATAAGAGAAGGACGGAATCAGTAGCTGAAGAATGAAGAGAATGAAGAGAAAAGGAGACTTCCTGGTCTGAAAGACCTTTGCTGGGAAGACCAAACAAGTGATCACAAACAAGTAGCATGTTTGAAGGAAGGTCACATCTATTATGTTTGAGCTGCAGAAATTTGCAGTATAGTAGCAAACATATACAGTAAACTGCAAGACTGCCTCTATAGACCAAGTATGATAATTATGGGTCCTGGCACAGGTTTTGCTTTAGGCTAAAGTCAAATAGAACAATTCGGCAGACTGAGCTGATGGAATTTCAGCCACTAGTAATTAAATGAATCTCTTAACCCTTGTTGAAAACTATAAGTTTAGTCGGTTTTCCAACTGCTTCCCATGAATCAATGGTTGAATGGAAGGTACCTTTCTGCACAAGTTCAGTACTTTTAATAATTTAGTGTTAAATTACTAAATTTAATTTAATAAATTTAAGTCTAGAGAAATGAAGGACGTGATAGCTGTAGTCCAGTATTTGAGAGGCTGCTGCAAAGAAGAGGGAGTCAAGTTATTTTCCAAAGCAAGATAAGAAACAATGGATGGAAACTAATCAAGGAGAAAAGCAACTTGGAATTAAGGAGAAACTTCTTAACAGTGAGGACAATTAACCAGTGGAACCGCTTGCCTTTGGAAGTTGTAGGTGCTTCATCAGTGGAAGATTTTAAGAAAAGTCTGGACAGCCACCTATATGAAATGGTACAGGGCAGAGGTGGGCAAATATGGCCCTTCTATGACCTGTGGACTTTAACTCCCAGAATTCCTGAGCCATCTTGGCTGTCTCAGGAATTCTGGGAGTTGAAGTCCACAGGTTGTAAAAGGGCCACAGTTGCCCACCCCTGGTATAGGGTCTCCTTCTTGAGCAGAAGATTGAACTAGAAGATATCCAAGGTCCCTTCGAGCTCTATTCTGAGTGCAGCATCAAATTCCACTACTTTCTTGGGCACATTAGAAGCTTTTGTTTTACAACTGCAGCAGTGGTAATGGCTTTCTTCTTCTACGTGTGTGTGTGTGTGTGTGTGTGTGTGTGTGTGTAGCCATGTATTTGTGCATGCTTTTCAAAATAATCTTGATTCCTGGTGACTACAAGGACAAGTCCAGGGATATTTCTACATCTGTAGTTTTCCAATTGTTCAAAGCTAAAGTGTCGTTTATAATATTCCCATTTAGTTGCAGAGTTTTGATCTTTGATGGAAAAGGTTATTTCTTCGTTCCATTATTTTTGGAGCACCCAAATATGCCCCACCAGTTCTTTTGTCCTTGGAGGCAGTCTTTCCTATGTAGAGTATAAGAGTATGACCTTACACCAGAGGTCTTCAAACTTGGCAACTTTAAGACTTGTGGATTTCAGCTCCCAGAATTCTCCAGCCAGCTATGCTTTTGTCCTTGGAGGCAGTCTTTCCTATGTAGAGTATAAGAGTATGACCTTACACCAGAGATCTTCAAACTTGGCAGCTTTAAGACTTGTGGACTTCAACTCCCAGAATTTTCCAGCCAGCATAGCTGGCTTTATACTCTTATAAGTGTATATAGGTAAGCAGAAGTCAAATTATGACAAGCCATTTTCTCCCAAATGGCTTGTCACAATTTTACTTCTGGTTGTCTACGCTGTCCTATTATTTAGTACAATTGTTTTGTTGGTTCCTGACAATACGTTAGTAATATGCACTCCTGTTAATATTTTTTTTAAAAAAACTAGATCATAGTCAAATGAAAATCTTTATAAGTCTTTCTATTGGGGAAACTGATACTCAGCACTCAAATGTCTTTTGGCACAAACAACATATTTCCCACTTTCTCTTGATTTGTCCTTTAACAGGACAGAGTATTTACATTTATTTGACTAGTCCTATTCTGTGTTTTGCCTCCTTTTTGCTTAGTTCAATTCTTTTCAGTTAGCCCTAATAGAGAGCTACCACAAAGTAATCCCCTACAATAAGTTATTTTGCCTGGGTGAGAAGCAGGGGTGAAATCCAGCAGGTTCTGACAGGTTCTGGAGAACCGGTAGCGGAAATTTTGAGGAGTTCAGAGAACCGGCAAATATCACCTCTGGCTGGCTCCAGAGTGCGATGGGAATGGAGATTTTGCAATATCCTTCCCCCAGGAATGGGGAGGGAATGGGGATTTTGCAGAATCCTTCCCCTGCCATGCCTAGCAAGCCACGCCCACCAAGCCACACCACACCCACCAAGCCATGCCCACAGAACCAGTAGTAAAAAAATTTGAATTTCACCACGGGTGAGAAGGATGCTTTATGATATGAATCTTCTGTTTGTGTTTCCTTTGTGCATGTGAGAGAGATATTTCTGACTTAATATGAGTCAAGTTGCTTAAAACAACATTTGATTGGTGTTTAACTTTTAAAACTTAATAACTGAATCAAAGTGTATTAAACTCAATCACTGAAGTTTTGGTAGCAGCTATTTAACCCGGGCTTACTGAGTAAATCCTTTTATTATCCTACTTTGTGTATATTTTGGCAGCATCGATGTAACCCTGAACTTTTTGGCAGCAGCTATGCAACACTGAATAGCTGGGTAACTGGTATTAAAGTCAATCACTGAGTTTGGTAGCAGCTATGTAACACTGGCTAAATAAATAAGTCCTTTACTGTCCTACTTTATGTGTTTTTGGCAGCAGCTATGTAACTGTCTAACTGGACAAATCCCTTTATTGTCCTACTTTGTGTGTATGTATATATGTGTGTATATAGCTTTTTAACCTGAAATATAGCAATAGCATTTAGACTTATATACCGTTTCACAGTGTTTTACAGCCAGCCCTCTCCAAGCGGTTTACAGGGACAGCATATTTCCCTCAACAATTTGAGTCCTAAATTTATTGACCTCGGAAGAATGGAAGGCTGAGTCAACCTTGAGCGTGGTGAATTCGAACTGCCAAATTGCGAGCAGCTGGCAGTCAGCAGAAGTAGCCTGCAGTACTACACTCTAACCACTGCACCACCGTGGCTCAAACAAAGTATAGTTTTGTTCTTCATGTTTTAGCTTTTTAATTGTTTACTTTTTGTATTGATTTATGTGTGTGTGTGTGTGTGTGTGTGTGTGTGTGTGTGTGAGAGAGAGAGAGAGAGAGAGAGAGAGAGAGAGAGAGAGAGAGAGAGAGAGAGAGAGAGAGAGAGAGAGAGAAATACCTATCATTTACCTTGATCCATTGCTTTGTTTCTATTGATTTAATTTGCAATAAAGCAACTGCCATAAAACAGTAGATTTCAGGATTGCTCTGTTATATAATTGGTCTCAGAAGTTATCTCTAAAGGAAGTTTTTAGCTTTTTTATTTCAAATTGTGCTAACAGAGCCCAGTTTTAGACACACAGAGATATTAAGTAAGAAGGCAGGCAGGCAAACAGGGGATGGGGTAGGCAGGCAAGCAGACATAGATCCTCTAGATAGTCTCTCCCCTCAACCACCACCCTTCTGTCTGTCTTGTAGGAGTTTAGAGGATTTGGAACAATTCATAGATCCCAACAGATTACTCAATGACTCTCTGACTATGTCTCAGAACAATTTAATGTTCCAGGTCAAAGTGAAGGAACTCAAAAGAGTTCTGAAAAGCATTTCTCTTTTCTTAATATTAGTTACTTACTATTAGTTTATCTTGGGGATGATATCCTCTGGCATCATAAATCTATCTTTGTGGAACAGAACAATCATTGTATCTATATTGACTATAAACTAACTGATGTTTTCCCTTCCAACATTGTTGATCAAGGACAGATAGAAAAGATTTTCTATTCAGAAGTCAAACATCTACTTTACAAAAGTACGTAAAATAGCTATAACCATCTCCACTCCTTTTAAGAACTAGAACTTTATTTTTTTTTTTAAATTTATATATAAATATCTTGAGAACAGTATATTATTCAGGCATTTCATTTTAACCCCACCCCACCAAAAAAACAAGATATGAGAATAATGATAATAATATAGATAGTAATTGTAACAATATTAATAGTTATATTAGCTTATTTGTAATCATACTCATTATACTAGCATGCTTATAATCATAAATAACGTTAACCTTTTACATGCACACAATACTCTTTCTTCATCTAACCTCTACCTCTTATGTCCAACCATTGATAAAACCTATCCCATCTTTGTATCTCTTTTATCTTTTATTTTCAGTATCAGTCTATCCATCTCTGCACAATCCAATATTTTCCAAATTATGCTTTCATCTGACGGAGTGTTCTCATTTTTCCAATATTGTGTAAATACAATTCTCGCTGCTGTCAACACATGTAGCATTGAATATATAGTCCTTTTATGATAGTTTTCTGGTATTATACCTAACAAAAATATTTCTGGCTTTAAATCTATACGCTGCTTAATAATCTTTTCCAACCATATATGTATTTTTGTCCAGTACTTTCTTGCCTTCATACATGTCCACCACATATGATAATAAGTACCTGGTGTCTGACTCCATTTCCAACATTTAGCTGACATATTTTTCCATATTTTTGCTAGTCTTTCGGGTAGCAACTGCAACCTATAAAACATTTTATAAAGGTTTTCATATAAGCAGTAGCCATGGTCAGTTTGTGATTTCTATCCCAAAGTTTTTGCCATTTACCTAGTTCTATAGCATAGGCAAATACTTCGCCCATAGTATCATTGTTTCTTTTACTTGTTCATCTACAATTTTGGAACTTTGTAGATAACAGTATAATTTTTGTATCAGTTTTTATCTGTCCCTATTAGTAACAGATCAAGTGTTGTTGGGTCTTTATAAAAACCCTAGAACTAGAATTTAAGAATAAAGAATAAGTCTAGTAAGTTTGGGCTGCATATTTTCAAGCTAGTAGAAGAGAGGAATACTGATGATTTGGGAATTAGCAAAGATCAGAAAGAATGGACAAGTTGATATGAGAGTAAAACAGTCAAGTTTAATGAAGAAGTTGACAGAAAATCTGAAAAGCAGAAACATCACTTGTAAAGATCAGAATATAATCAATTCTGTGAGAGCAATAATCTAAAATAAAATTGACTTCACCAGGTAACAAAAATAAGGACTTGCATTAAGAATCAAGGTCAGTTACCATCTGAATTAAGCAGAATCTAGAAAAGTAAAATAGAAGTTATTTGGACAATCTTTATACTTCAGAAGAAAATTGAGCATCACAATCTGTTTAAAATCACTTTATACAGCTAAATGGCTGAATAAAACTAGGATTTTAGGTTGAGAGCATAATATTTTGTGTTGTTGTTGTTAGCTGCAAAGTCGTGTCCCCATGATGACCCCAGGGATAACTTTCCTCCAGGCCTTGATCTGGCTAGCTGAATTAGCAATAGTGTGATTCCTACTCCTTTAGGAATTAGATACTTCATGAATATGAATAAGAATAAATTCTATCACCATATCATAGCCATCCCTACCATTAGGCAGAGTGGGGAAGCATCCTTAGATGGCAGTGTGAGAGGAAGGAAAAAATGAGAAAGGGATGGATACTCTGTGTATTGTCACTATCTGAGATAGCTTGGTGCCTTCAGATATGTTGGAAACCATTGTCCTATTTCCATTATTGTTGTTGTTGTTAGTTACAAAGTCGTGTCTGACCATTGCGATCCCATGGACAATGTTCCTCCAGGCCTTCCTGTCTTCAACCATCCTATGGAGTCCATTTAAGCTCACACTGACTGCTTCAGTGACTCCATCCAGCCACCTTGTTCTCTGTTGTCCCCTTCTTCTTTTGCCCTCAATCGTTCCCAGCATTAGGCTCTTCTCCAGTGAGTCGTTCCTTCTCATTAGGTGGCCAAAGTATTATTTTGTAATGCCCCAAAATGTCTACTCAAAACTCTGCTGGATCTGCATTATTCTGGATCCTTATTCAGGGTATATTCAGAACACTGGTAATGGTGAGGTGGGTGGGTGGATGAAAGGTTAAAAAAAAGGATAGTGGTCATTGCAGTGTGGTTGAAACCAGCATCCCATTTTTTATTATAATGCATAGTTATAACACATAAGCAAATGGGTGGGGTTTCAGTCATACTGTTGCAACTGCCATCTTGTCTTATTTTACTGCAGGGACCCTACTGATGCCAAATATTGTAATAATTATATCACAGCTCATCAAGTGAAAGAATCATTTAATTTAACATCTATTACTATTCTTCCTTCCCACATCTCTGAAATCCTCCAACAAGATTTACACACACACACACACACAGAGGGGAGGGAGGGAGGAATGACACCAAACCCACAATCACAAGGGCCACACAGGATGTCACCACCATACATCCACACGGAAAGCAGACTCAAACCCACACTGATGATGAGCACAACCACGGACCAGAAGCCAGACCGCAGCTGCATCATTAGCCATTTTAAACCCCTCCAATCCATACATAAAGCAGACTGACACCCACCATGAAGATGTGGCACGACCATGAACGCGAAGCCAAACAACAGCAATGCAGCTCACCAGCTCAAATCCCCCTGCAACTCAGACTAACCCGAACACAACCAAGCCCCCATCCAAACAGAACACACCCCCATCCAATCAGAGCACAGCCACCCCCATCCAATCAGAGCACAGCCAAGTTCTCACCCAAACAGTTCACACCCCCACAAGCAGTTAAAAGGAAGAAACAGTTGCGATCACACATTGCTCCTAGAAGCACAAAGCCAAAAACACCAGCCTGAAGATGATGAATCGTCGAGACTTCATCAAAATGTCCCCAGGCCACTTCCAATTTTACATGGGAGAAAACCCAAGTAACCAAAGACATATATATTACATTATAATACATTATACCTGCACATGGATTACAGAACAAAATATATATATATACTATATGATATCATAAAGAGAGTAAATTGAAATGGAAATGGACTGGTCACATAGAACTGCAAGAAGAACTGAGTCAAGTGGACCAAGGTAGTCACAGAATGGATTCCACTTGATAAAAAGTGTCCACAAAAGAGACCTAAACCAAGATGGATTGATGACATCAGCAAGTTTCCCCAAAAAGAAGACCCTGTCTTATATTTATTTTGAACCCTGAAATAAATGCTTGGTATTATTTTTGGGGAGGTCTTATTGTTTTGGGGCATGGAGCAAGATGGGGCTCCTGTTGCCGTCTTACGTAATTTCCAGCTCTGAGTTTAAATATTTTCAGGGAAGGCTTATTTTCACATATGCATTCAAAAGCCTGATTGGGCTTATTATCAGGGGATGTCTTATTTTTGGGGAAACAGGGTATTGTGGGCCCAATTGGCAAAAGATAGCTCAGGACCATATTGGTTGAAAACATGCAGAAGAGGCTTTTATCCTGCAGTGGATAAACAATGGCTAAAATGATGATCATGATATACATTATATATTTTATATACAGTATTTGTGTGTGTGTGTGTGTGTGTGTGTGTGTGTGTGTGTGTGTATGTATGTATGTATCATGTTTAAAATCACAATGAGTCCATCTATCTGACTCAGCTCCCTATTTGGGTTAGAAAATATTGTTTCAGCTTCTCTTGGCTTCACATCACAGCACAGAAGCCAAGTTATTCTATTATCAGCTTGGCACTGCTGGAAGCAATAAGGCATTCTGAAATGTTTATACTCAGGTATACCACACCATATTGTGAACTGGTCAGAGAACATTGAAAGAACATCTGCTTGACCAGGATTTCCTTCATTGCCCCAGTTATGAAGAAAGGACAAAGGACCATGGCAGCTGGGCAACAATCCTGTTGATTTTGTAATGATATGAAAGCATCTTATATTCTGGTAGTAGGTTGTTGGAGAGATGCAATGGCTCAGTGATTAAAGATACTGAGTTGGAAAGCTGACAGCCCAGGTTCAAGCCCCGAGTGCTACACGCTTGATGAACTCTTGCCCTTCCCCCACCTCCTACCCTCCAATTAGAAAACATCGAAATGTGAGTAGATAAATAGGTACCATTTTGGTGGAAATGTAACAGCGTTCTGTGCTTATCGGCATATAGCTATGCTGGCCACATGGCTACAGAAATGTCTTCAGACAATGCTGGCTCCCTTGGCTAAGAAATGGAAATGCACACCTCCCCTAGAGCCACGCACAACTGGATAGGAGAAACCTTTACCTTTTGTCAAAACTTCTATGCGATCAGAAGATTAACAATATTCAGTAGATATGTTATCTAGTCTCCAGATACACTTTATGAGATTCATCAATGCGAAATCAATGTCATCTACTTATACAACTGAATGTATTGCTATGAATCACTTTCATAACCAATGCACTCGAAAAAAAAAAGATCTAAAATGTCATAAACAAATGCATAAATTTTAAAATCTTAAAACCATATTGCAAACACAAGAGAGAATCTTCAGATGTGGGGGGGGGGATGTTTCTTATAACCTGAAAATGGCAGGGAGGAAAGATCCGTAGAAGCCATGTCTGATCCATAAGATGCCAGATAGTTGTCAAATTAATTTACCACCCTGATAAATGCTGCTCAGTAATAGTGGGCAGTTTATAATAGAAAACAGTACAATGTTGCATAATAGTAACTGCAGCAGAAAATATGTATTAGCAGAGGAAAATTCCTTAAAATATTGGATTTCTAAAGGAATGGAAAATTTATTTTAAAAATAAAAAAATAAAAAATCCCTTTGTGTTGTGACAATAAGGAGCCTTTCTTTATAGGAACATTGAGCTCTCTTCTTGATAATTTCTGGTAGTACATTGTCCCTGTCAGAATTTGTTGGGGCTTCCGGTTGGTGAGGGCTTCCAGTTGGCGTTTCCGTCGTCGTGAGACGGTCTTGTCAAGACCGCCAGCTCCGCCGCCCGTTAGAGCCGCCTCAATTTTCTCCACAGCTGTTTTTATTTTTATCCTGTTAAGGATTTTTCATTGAATGAAACAAAATTGATACTATATATGATTACAGCAGCTATGTTATTGATTGGACAATATTGGAAAAAAGTTACTCTACTTACTATCGAAGAATGGACTCTGAAGGTGGCTAGTTTTGCAGAAATGGCAAAGATATCAGCATATTTAAAAGATAAGACCCAAGAAACTTTCGTCTGGGAATGGAAGAGATGGATAGATTATGTGCAGAACAAACATCAAACAAAGAAGTATCAGATAGCTTTTAGTTGAATGTTAAGTATGATTTGTTATATAGATGTAGAATGTTATATAGAAAATATTATGTTGTGTTGAAAGTTATAGTATACAGGGTGTAAAGCAATTGGGGGGAATTATGATCTGGACTAAATAAAAGTTGTTAGATGTAGAATGTTATGTGGGTGAAGTAATTGGGGGGAACTATGATTTGGATTTTATTTTGTAATGTTTGGGATAGATTATGTCTAAATATTATAAATTAAGGAAGGAATAGATAGTTATACTTGGATGTTATATAAAAATTTCTAGTATTGACAGGGGGTAGAGTAGATGAGGAAATTGTATGATATGATATGATTTGGATTTCACCTTTTTTTATATATCTGTGGAGTTAATATGAATAGTAATCTTTAAGGTTATAAGGGAAGCCAAGGGAGGGGGAGGGGAGGGAGGGGGGAGGGGGAAAGGGAGTGAAAAATTTGTATTTGTAAAACTTTTTCAATAAAAAAAAGAATTTGTTGCAGAAATCACATCCAGAAAGCACACACAGGTAACTGATACAGCAGGATTCATTAACTTCTCTTTATATATAAAATAACACATACAATACCAAAAGCAGGTTCTTCCAACATGGTAGTAGTTACAAGCCAACACAAGCAGAGGAGAGAACAGTTTCAGTTTCAATTCAGCAGACTAGTTCAGAAGTGAAGCTAAGCCACACCCAGATTCCTTGCGGTCTCCAGCAAATACTGTTTCAGTTTCCAAACAGTCCCCATTGCAGGGGTGAAATGCTCCCAGTTAGGACAAGCTCGGGCAAGTAGGTAGCGATGGCAGTGGGCAGTTTGGAGAACTGGTAGCAAAAATCCCTGCCCCCGTCCCCTGTGCCCAGCTGAGCCGTGCGATCATCAGAGCCTTTTTTTTCTTTTAAATGGCTCTGACGAGCCAAGCTCTGACGATCCAAGCTGAGTTGCCTGCTATCAGCTAGCAAAAATCCCTTCCTCCCCATCTCGCCCAGCTTCCAGCTTGCTTACCTTAGCTGCTGGTCACAACGCTTGCCTTGCTTCACTTGCTGTAATACCTACAATCCATTGCATCATCAAGCAACTGAATCTCCCTGCCTGCAATCAAGCTCATCGGTGAGTAGCTCTATCTGCCTGCCTGCCTTCCTGCCTGCCTGCCTTATACCTGGCTGAGGAATTCTGGGACTTGAAATCCACAAGTCTTAAAGTTGCCAAGGTTGGAGACCCCTGTTCTACTAGGTTAGTTTTTTTGCCCTTTGGGAGCTTTAAAAAAAATAGTAAATTGGGGGGCAGGGGGTTGTTGTTCTTTTTTTAGACCTAGCCATTTAAAGTTTAGGAAGTTTTAAATTTAGCTGCTTTTGTATAAAAATAAAAATAAATAAAAATAAAATAATATTTGTGCAGCTTTCTGAGATTTTGTTTGTTTCTGTAGTTTTCACTCTAACTACACAAACACACAAAATCTCACAAAGCTGTATATGGAATTTTGTGTCTGTAAAGTGTGAAAGTTGGTTTTTGGGACTTTTTGTGCCTGTGTGAGGTTCCTGCTTGTTGCAGGGGCCATTTTGGGTCTATCACAGCTGCTTTTACATTGTGGGTGAGCCAGTTGTATAGTGTTGTGTTTTGTAGGTTAAAAAAGGGCAAAGAAGTGACATTGATTTGGCCACGCCCATCCAGTCACCTTACCACCAAGCTCCGCCCACTAATTAAGCCACACCCACAGAACTGGTAGCAAAAAAATTTTAAATTTCACCCCTGCCCCATTGGATGACCTGTTACAATGTCTATCCAAACAGTCCCCATTGGCTGACCTATTACCAAGCCCTATTCATTGGCTGACCTTGTTACTACGTCTCTGCCAGTCATAAATACATTGTCAATCCCTACCCTTGTTTTTTTTTTAAAGATGCTAAAGACTATTCCTTTTCAGCAGGTTTTTGCCAGCTATGTTTTTAATATAATATTGCTTTTTTTCCCCTATGTGTGCCTTAATCTTACTTATATGTTTCCATGCTTAGGGCAGCCTATGATTATTCAATAGATAGGCTGTCCAGGATGATGCTTTATATAAGATTAAGTTTTAACCCTTTCTTCTTCTTTTTTTAAACTTTGTCATATTCTTGCTGAATTATACAACCACTTCTGATTCTTGGTGCTCCAATGAACACCATTCCTCCCAGGATTCCCTGCTGCTATAACTTCTTCCAAGGTCTTGCTTGCTTGTTTCATTAGGGATGGTATAGAAAGTAAAAAATTATCGACTGAATTATCTAAGCACCATCACCTTGACAAAAGGGGCCTGAAACATTTTTTTTAAAAAGTCCAGAGATATACAATGCAGTAACATTCAGAAGCAGCTCAGTAAAACACCACTCTGATTCACTGTATTAGTATTAGTATTTATTAAATTTGTATACCTCCCTTCTCCTGAAGGACTCAGGGTGGTGAACAGCCAAAAATTAAAATACATGCAATATGAAAATTAAGATAGTTTAAAACATAATTAAATCAATTTTGGCTTCCTAAGTTAAAACCCCTCACCTATAAAATTAACCCATTAGAATCCTTTTAAGCCAGCCTGGCTTGCTGAAATAGAAAAGTCTTCAGGGCCTTGTGGAAAGTACGGAGGTCCGGGATCAGTCGTATCCCTGGGAGTAGCTCGTTCCAGAAAGCAGGTGCCCCCACAGAGAAGGCTCTCCCCCTGGGGGCCGCCAGTTGACATTGCTTGACCGACAGCATCCTGAGGAGACCCTCACTGTGAAAGCATATTGGCCGGTGGGAGGTTATCGGTGGCAGAAGGTGGTCTCATAGATACCCAGGCCCTAAGCCATGGAGCACTTTAAAGATGACAACCAATACCTTGAAGCGCACCCGGAAGACCACCGGGAGCCAGTGCAGCTCGCGCAGGAGAGGTGTTACATGGGAGTGCCATGTTGCCCCTGTAATCACCCACGCAGCCACATTCTGGACCAGTTGGAGCCTCAGGGTGCTCCTCAAGGGGAGCCCCATGAAGAGAGCATTACAGTAGTCCAGGCGAGAAGTGACGAGGGCATGAGTGACCGTGCATAAGCACTGTAATATAAGAAGACAGAAGAGGTGTAACCCAATCAACCTTGCAAGATTCTATTATTGCAGCCTATCTCAATGAAAGTAGCTTTAACCTTCTGTGAAGTTGATCTCCTGATTTGGTCTAGCTAGTGGGGTTGCTTAATGGTATTGAATAAAGGTGTCTTCTGTTGCCTTTTTCAATTGATTTTGATTTTTCCAAGGTTGAAGATCACCTCTAGTTCATCTTGCCTTTACATTATGTAAATTTATAATTTATAATGTAAATTATGTAAAATTATGTACATGACCTTGTAGATGACCCTCACTCTGTCAAGGACCTTGGAGTACTCATTTCTAAAGATCTAAGTGCCAGAGCCCACTGTAACAACATTGCCAAAAAGGCATTAAGAGTTGTAAACCTAATCTTGCGTAGCTTCTTCTCTGATAATATCTGATAATATTGTACTACTAACTAGAGCATACAAAACATTTGCTAGACCAATTCTCGAATACAGCTCATCTGTCTGGAAGCCACACTGCATATCGGACATTAATACAATTGAGAGAGTCCAGAAATATTTCATGAGAAGAGTCCCTCATTTCTCTACCCGCAATAAAATACCTTATGCCACCAGACTTGAAATTTTGGGCTTAGAAAATTTAGAACTACACCAACTTCAGTCTGACATAAGTGTAGTACATAAAATTGTCTGCCACAGTGTCCTACCTGTTAATGACTACTTCAGCTTCAACCACAGCAATAAACGAGCAAATAATAGATACAAACTCAAGGTAAACCGCTCCAGACTCGATTGCAGAAAATATGACTTCAGTAACAGAATGGTCAATGCCTGGAATGCACTACCTGACTCTATGGTTTCTTCCCTCAAAACTTTAGCCTTAAACTGTCTACTATTGACCTCACCCCATTCCTAAGAGGTCTGTAAGGGCATGCATAAGTGCACCAACGTGCCTACCGTCCCTGTCCTAATATTCCTTTTTATTCTTATTCTTTTCATGTATTCAAATTATGTTTATACTTTTATCTTAACAAATAAACAATATACTATATGCTTAACAAATAAATAAATAAAATAAATAAAATTTGCAAATGTTCTAACTTTAGTTATATTATTGGCATTTCCGGTGAAGTGTCTGGTTTTACTTTATGTGCCAATTCAAGTGGCAGGATCTTTGGCAACTACTTCAGATCCAAAGTGATTCTTTTCAAGGAGGACTCTTCCTGAGCTCTACCAGTTACAATAAGCAAGAGCTATTGAAATGAAAAAGTTAGGGTTACATGAAATTCAGTAGGTGAATTATTTTCCATTTAGAACAAATTTATTCCCTAACACATCATGTTGGAGACACTCAGAATTTATTTTTAGAAGCTTCCTACAATCCCATGAGGAGGGGTGGTCTTTTCAATGATAATGAAAAAACTTGCATCTGACTGTTTGCATAATAGTTTCCTGAATGTTAATTAGTCTGGGAACCAGCTGTTACACAAAGGCGTCCATTTTTCTTTGTTCTGCCTCTCACAATCTTATGTTACAACTGGGAAAACCACAGCCTTGACAATCTTTGTTGTCTGTGTGATGTCTGCGCTTTAAGATTTTGTCTAGATTCATCAGTCTGTCTCCCAAAAAGGAGACATCTCTTTTTTGCTTGGCTAAAGTCACCATCCATGGGAACTTCTAAAGCTAGGAAGACAACTTCTATTGCTGTTTCTGTCTATTTGCATTGGGTTGGCCCTGCTTACTAGCATGATTGTTAGTAGGCAAGGAGATTCCTTAAGTCTTTCTTGCTTTAAGCCCTCAGAGTGGCATCATCAGTATATCAGTAGTGCTGATGATAACCCAGCAATTAAAATTCCAATTTCTATTTCTTTCTGTCAACATTTTTCATGATCTGCAGGTGGTCCTCAAGTCACATTGGCAATTGGGACTGGGATTGCAGCCACTAAGCAATAAGTCTTCAAGGAGCCTGGATAGCTCAACAGACTAAAAGCCTGTTATTAACATTCAGCCGTCTGCAATTTTTGCAAGTTCGAATCTCACCAGGCTCAAGGTTGACTCAGCCTTCCATCCTTTCTAAGGCAGGTAAATTGAGGACCCAGTTTGTGGGGGCAATAAGCTGACTTTGTATAAAATATATAAAAGTATGAAGGCTATTGCTTAACACATTGTAAGCCGCCCTGAGTCTCCGGAGAAGGGCGGCATATAAATCTAATTTTTTTAAAAAGTGCAACATCACATGACTGTTTCATGATGGCAATCCAGGAAGTTCTGGTTTTTTATGTAACCCCAGGATGCATAAGACATTAAGTGGGAAGCAGCAACAGATAAGGAGTGCAGCAATGCCACAAGGAGGTGGTGCCGGCCTTGGCAGGCCTGAGGCCCACAGCACTCAATTTAGGGGAGAGGGGGCTGTGGAGTGGTGTGATCTCAGGAAGGGGAGGGGGAAAGGGACATGGTACATGTAAGGGAAGAAAGTTGGTTGATGAGTTTTACCTGGTTGCAAAGCACCTGAATTTTGTTTACATAACTGGGAGGGGATCTTGTGACTGAGTGGGCGTGGCTGTGAGTGACTTTGAGTTGGCCATGCCCACTCAGTCACAGGACAACCCCCCACCAAGCCACGCCCACAGAACCAGTAGGGAAAAGTTTTAGATTTCACTCCTGCTTTAGATGCTCAGTATTCTATTTGCTTTCTGGTCATCGTATAAATTCTCTGATAGACAAATGATGTGGCTCAGCACACCTGTGTTTTTAAGGGCTATCCAGTTTGTTGTGGTCTACACAACCAGAAGATCTGGTATAATTAATAACATATTTCAGGAACACTGTTCTCTTTTATGTTATCCATCCAGATGTGAACTACTGGATTTCAGATGCCTTTGCTCCTTCTGAATCCAGTTTGTACATTTCGCAGTTCTCATCCTGTATATGGTTGAAATCTAGACTGCAAAATCTTGAGCATTATTTTACTAACATGAAAGATTTAAAAAGTTGTTTAACAGTAACAACTATCTTTAGGACTTCCCATTTACATAGTGAGTTATAAACTGATCTTTTCTAGTCCTTTGGTTACAGCTATTTTTTCCATATATGCTTAAAAACTATAAGTAGCAATTTCACTGTATGATCTTGTAAGATTTTAAACAGTTTTGCCCCTCTAACATTCTTGTTAGTAATATATTCTAGGTTCCACTTAATTTCACATTTGGAATGTCTTCATGCATTTTATTGATGCTGGCACCTTTTCTGTACAGTTCATCTATATATTCATCTCATATTTTTCTTAGATCTTTGGCTTCTTTGTCATTTATCATGCTCATTTTTGCACGAAAAGTTTCCTTGATCTGTGTAATTTTCTTAAATGGATCTCTTAGCTTTTTTACTGAATGTTATTCTCAATCCTCTGCAAGGCATATTTAAATATTACTTCATTTCTTTTCTTGCTCTTCTCTGGAATTCAACATTTAGATTGGCAAATAGATTTCATTGCCTTTTACTTTCTGCTGTGCCTCAGTTTTCTTAAGAGGCCACCATTTCATCTTATTTTAATTTTTTCCCCATTTTGGAATATTTTTTGTTTGCCTCATCTTTCGATACGGCACTGACTGAAGTTCAGAGTTGTTCAGGCACTCTATCGTATTATCTATCAAATTTTCCATTTATGTTCACCACATGCTCTTATGAAATATTGCTGAGCTTGCATCTTTTTGGCCTGATTATTTTCTTTTATATGTTTTCTTTAATTTAAGCTGTCATTTTGCAAGGAGTTCACAATCACAAGTCAGTACCAGGTCATGCGTTGGATGAGTCAGGACAATTTCCTCATCTTTTCTTTTGCAGAATACATAGTTCAGCATGAATTTTCAGGCAGAACTGTATTTCTCAATCTTCTGCTTCATTTCATAGAGCGTGGCCAAGTTTTCCTCTCATTTCAAATGCCGTTCTCCTTTAAGTAGTTTGCCATCATTTTTAGGGTAGTGATGGTAATAATATGAGATGTTACTGTGGGATGGATTAATTTACACTTCCTCTGAGTATGTGGTTGCAGCATAGACTTAGATGAGGATCACTGAATATTGATTGACTTGATTTGAGATAATTATTTATTTGGGAAGGTTGAACCTGAGCACTGATTTTATCACCTTTCATTAATTGAGATGGTTACTCCATATATTTGATTTTTTTTCTCCCTCTTCACTTCCATAGAATAGCTGATCCTCCTTTGATGTAAAGTGACTCCTTTTAATTTATTTCAGTTTATTATTTTCCAGAATACCAGTGTTTGGTCTTGGCATTTCTGTTCTGACAAGTGCTTTGCTTCATGATTTTGACATCTTGCACATCAACAATTTACCTATTTTTATAGCATTCAATTTTCCTTTTGCCCCTAAGCATATCACCTAGCTGGATGTTCTTTTGCGTCAATTCAAGGTATCATAAGCTCCAGTGCTATATTTATACTTACAATCTGTCCTTAACTCATGGATTTTCAAATAGCTTCAGACTTGAGCTTCTGGGATCATATTCTAGTATCTTGTTGATCTTTTCATGGTTGTGGAGGTCTATAAACTTTTTTGGGCAGAATCCAGGAGTAGGGTTGCCATTTCCCCCGCCCAAGTGATTTATTTTTAATGGGATCTGTCCTCTATGCCCTTTATTTGTATATCTTGGAAATGCTAGGCATTTCAAAATATTGTTCATGACATCATTGATATGTGAAATCTCAGAATTTGAAAAGGACATTAAATACAGCACAATTTCTGACTAAAATGGTCTGATTGCAATCAGCATATGTGGGCCTGCTTGGGATAGATTGCAGGGGTGATACACAAATATAATTTGATGTCATTTTATTCTATTTTATGTATTTCTGTAGTAAATTCTTGTATTTTATCCTATAACTATTGTATTTTACCCTACTCTTATTTTAAATTGTTTGCATAGGATTTTATTGATAACACAGGTTCGAACCTTGTATGTTGATATGGTATGTAGGCTAATCAAATAATAATAATAATAATAATAATAATAATAATAATAATAATAATAATAATAATAATAATAATAATAATAATATCTTGTGGGACTTTAGGATTCAGACTGACAGGCACTTGGTCCACAATACACCTGACATAACAATACTTGAAAAGAAAAAAGTATGGTTCATTGACATTACAATACCTGGTGATGCACGGATTGAAGATAAGCAGCAAGAAAAAACCAATTGAGTGACTGTGGAAAAAGAAATCGTATGTTGTCCCGAATGTAATTGGAGCCCTTGGAGCAATACCCAAAGGACTACCCCACTATTTAGAGATTCTAAATTTACCAGACTTGAACATTTTGACTCTACAAAAAAACACCTTACTCAGAACAGCTTACATCCTCCAATGATACCTTAACAGTTCCTAGGTCCTTGGTTAGGACTTGAGCTGCTGAGCTATTAACCAGCCTCAAAGGCTGTGAATCTCACTACAGATTAAATAATAATAATAGTAATAATGTGAAATCCCTTAACCACTACAGATTAATAATCTGTACAAGAATTGCCATCAATTGTAGAAAGCATCAATTTACAAAATAATAGGGTGTTCCAGCATTGACTATATTAGAATCATTTTCCTAATAGGATTTCAGGTTTTAGATATTTTAGATTTTTAGATCTTTCAACTGCTTTGCATTCTTTTTTGCTAAAAATTATGGAACTTACATGACTAGATTTGCTCTTCAAAGCGTTAATATTGTAGGAAAAAAACATTAGGAGGAACTATTGCTGAGAACTCTGCTTTCTCATTTTTCAATTCAAAAACTATTGAGTCACCACCATGTTTGAAAAAGGAAGCTAAAGACAAACCATGGCACATTTTGTTTCTTATTTTTGCACAGGAAGTTTATTACTTTTACATAGGCATGCTCCAGCAGTTTATACTTTCTTTGCAACTTCTTAAATATAAATTATGCTTTAAATCAAACTAATTCCTAGCAATTTTATAGGCAGCTACTTTGCCTTCTTACAGAAAGGTCATCTGATTGTCCATATTTTGCTTACAAGTCTTTAAACTATCATTTCCCTGCCAGTTGACTCTTTGTAATGTCATAGACATAAGTGACTTTCTTGGCAACACTATGAAAATGATATATGAATGTTTTCTTCCAGACGGTTTTCTTGGTCTAGCCATCAAGCCTGAGAGCTCATGATAGATCTCCATGGAAGTACTAGCCAATTCTAACCCTGTTTAGTTTTTAAGAGCAGCCCAGATCAGCAAGCTGTCATCACCCAGCTGGGCATTTTGACTATAATTTTTAGAAATGCTCAGTATCAGAGCTTTTCTCCAGAGGGGGGTCAAGGGGATGCAAATGACAAAAAACAGTGTCTAGCTGTCATAATATAAGCTGTTCCCCTTTCGTATATGCTTTGTGACTTGGCATATATGTACCGTATAAATTGCAATGCTGAGATGCTGCGGCAGCTTCTTGCAGTTCTCTTTGCTAAATACAGTGTGTATGTTCTTCACTGTGTACTTGCCAAAGCAAAATATGGAAGGTCACACATTAACATTTCTTTAACTCACATTGCTATTCATAGAGGATACTGGTTTTCTTTTTACTAACTTTTGAATGCATAGCTTGACTTTGAAGCGGATGTTTGTTTTATCTCTTGGGAGATGTGGATAGGTGAACTTAGTTATTAGTTGCTGAAAAGGTTTAGCCTAGGAAGTCTGTTGTAGGAGCAAGTCAATTGAGTCAATATGCCTCTGAATGCCTTTTGGTGAGTCCTAAATTTATTTATTTATTTTTTAATTTGATTTATATGCTGCCTTTCTCCGGAGACTCAGGGCGGCTTACAATGCCTTAAGCAATAGCCTTCATACTATTGTATATTTATGCAAAGTCAGTTTATTGCCCCCACAAACTGGGTCCTCATTTTACCTACCTTAGAAAGGGTGGAAGGCTGAGTCAACCTAGAGCCTGGTGAGATTCAAACTTACAGTAATTGCAGACAGCTGGTGTTAATCACGATGCTTTTTAGTCTGCTGAGCTACCAGGCTCCTTAATAATCATATTTTAAGTCCAAAATTGGACATCCAATGCTTATCAGTTCTCCCAGTGATGAAATCCAATTTTTTTTACTACTGGTTCTGTGGGCATGGCTTGGTGGGTGTGGTGTAGTTTGGTGGGTATGGCAGGGGAAGGATACTGCAAAATGTCCATTCCCACCCCACTCCAGGGGAAGGATACTGCAAAATCCCCATTCTTCCCCACTCCTGGGGGAAGGATATTGCAAAATCTCTATTTCCACTCCACTCCAGGAGAAGAATACTGCAAAATCCCCATTTTCTCCCCACTCCTGGGGGAAGGATATTGCAAAATATCTATTCCCACCCCATTCTGGGGCCAGCGAAATTTCCACTACCGGTTCTCCAGAACCTGTTAGAACTGATGGATCTGAGTTCTGAGTTCTCCCATCCACACTAGGGTGAAGCTGACCCAGCTGATTTCACCCTGATTGCTTTCAATGTGAGAGGATTTAAAAGAGAGAAAGGTTAACCAGGATGAAAAGCCTTAGAGAAAATCCCTATCTCTCTTTCTATCAATACTAACACAGAAAACATTAAAAATCATGTAGAATTGATAGCTCCACTCAAGGGTTAAAGAATAAACCTCTACTTGATAAAAGACTTAATGAAATACATTGGCAAATAAAGACCTCACCCAATACAATAGCTGCTTTTGAGTCTATGTAACTCTTTAAATTAAACCTATCCACTTTGCTCTACCTTAATTGCCCTGGTAGTCCTTGAGCACAATCAAGTGTCTGAACATTTTAAAATGGAAAGAGAAGAGGGAAATTATTTTTCATAATCTGGGCTGGGGTGAGGGGGATCTTGAATATGAAACTGTTGACAAGATGGATTGTGTTAAAGGAACTTAGAGCAACTCATTAAGTATTGATTAAGGAACAATAGGATAAAGCGTTTAAAACTATCAAAAGTTTTTCTTTATGTGGTATGTGCACACATAAGTACAGGGAACTGTTTCATTCCATATTAAAAGAGTTCTGTATTCAACATCTATATTCAACATCTGTGTATGCATACATTTTCTCAACCTTACCATTAAACGTTCACTTAATTCAAATCTCCTATGTTTTATTTAAGACCCAGATTACTGATATATACAGTTATTAAACCATAAACATTGATTGGATTTATACTTTCACTTCTGCCTAGAAATTAAGTACAACTTTTAGTCATTCAGGCTTGCTTCCTGCTAGTTAAATGGATGTGAAGTTTTATAAAGGGCAATCAATCAATCGATCAATTTTTATTAAGGCCACGGACCAGCACCGCAAACAAAAGAATTAAAAGCAATAATAGTAAAAAACAAAAATAAAAAGCAGACAGAATAATATATTGCGGTTGGTGGTAGATTATCAGTGGTTAGTTAAAGTTTGTCTGATTTTACACACAGCATAGCAAAATTTGATCACATTCAAAGAAACTACTTTGTACCGATCTGATAACAGTAGTTGCACATAAAATGATCGGTATTTGCCAGATATTTTATTAGGCAAAGTGTTACAAATTGTGAGTTTTATAAAGGGCAATCTCTCTCTCTCTCTCTCTCTCCCTCTCTCTCTCTCTCTCTCTCTCTCTCTGTCACACACACACACACATACACACACACACACACACACACACACGTTTCCACACAGAGCTTCAATAATCAGCCTTCATTCATTCATCATCATTCATTCATTCCATAAATATCAGTACATCTATTTCTTATCTGGGTACCTGTTAGAAGTCAACTCCCAGAATATCTCAACTTGGATACTGCTGACAATTCTAGGAACTGAAGTTCGTATTTCTAGAAGGTACCAGGCTAAAAACAGCAAATGTTCACTGAATAAATGGTCCTACATCAACCTTATTCAATCTGATGTTCTCAGGATGTTGGAATTGCAATTTGTACAAATCCTGAAACATCTGCAATACTCTCATTTGTTTCCTGATAAAAGCTCTAAATCCCCATGCTGGTTTGGGAATTCTGGGAGTTGAAGTTTACAAGTCTTAAAGTTGCCAAGGTTGGAAAACCCTGCTCTAAATTATGCATAAAATGTAGATTCAACATTTCTAGAAAAACTATCCTTTTTTTTTTGCCAGTCATGTGTGTCTTTAAGAGCTCTTCTGACCCTTGCCAGAAAAACCCATAAAAAGAAAAATATAAGCTCTAGCACCTATCTCTTAAATGCATTTAATAGATTTCATAAAACACAGATTTTGTGAGCTTTGCTGAGCTTGCCAATTCTTTCTGTGTATCCCACTTTTCTAACTCTTAAGGCACTCCAGGTATCCAAAAGACAACACAATCAGAAAAATAAAAGATAAAAGAGTTAAAACAAGTCACCATCATCATTTGACTTGAAGGATCAAACAAAAAAGAAAGGCTTGACACCTTCCCTAAAATGCAAAATAGATGGCTCCCAGTGCAATAATTCCTTTTCAGTAATTCCTGTGCAGTAATTCCTTTTCATATCTTGGGAGTATTTTTTTTCCCTTTAATTTCTTTATATGTTGAAGAGTTCTTGCTGCTTTAGGAAACATTATGCTTTTTAAAGACCTGAGATCTAGAGAGGTATTCTACTTACCTTTACTACCGGTTCACATGCACAGATCGCCGATGATGACATCCGGGGCAGTGGGAGGGGCCTCCCTCCGGTTTTACTGTCGGTTCTTGCGAACCGGTCCGAACCGGGGGCAACCCACCACTGAACTATTAATGAAGGTTTTTAAACCACATAGTTCCTTCTGTATCCTACATTGTTGTTGTGTCTCCATTGCCTGAGCCTGTGTCATCAGCAGGAGAGGATTCTGAGAGTGAGGGAGAGGAGTTGGCAAGACCTCCTTCTCCAGGACCCTCCTCTCTGGCAATGCCTCCGGAGGACACCGAAGGGCAAGAGATAGGCCCAGAGCCAAGCTCGTCCCCACAGCCACAGGTGGACAGTGATGAGGGTAATGAATTTTGGCTGGACCCTCACCAGCGTCGCAGAGACAGGCGTGTGCAGCAGAAGAAAAGGCGTGCCCGTGATTAGCTGACTCACTGGACCACACCCCACAGGCTATAAAAGGGAGTGAGTTAAGCCTTCAACTCTGTGACGGACAAAACTAGTAAATCCCTTGGAGTCTTCAGATTTATTCCTGCATTTCGGCTTCAGTTATTATTTCTGGACAATTGTGGTGTGTATTTTCTGCTAAATTGATAAAGGTCTTGGCAAGCAGCTGCTGGGATTGCTGCTAAGCATTTTATTGGACTAATTGGTTGCCTGCCAGTTTATTTAACCCCCGACTGTCTGAGTGTGTGTCTGTTTGTGTGGCGTGGACAGAACAATTGTGTAGAAAAAGTTGAACTGTTTACATACGAGGTGCTTCATTTACTTTGCCAGTGGTGCCTTAACTAGGAAATGGTAATGCTTAATGCTGCCTCTACTATCTTTTAGTGACGGAATGTGGGCTTATAGAAGCCACTCAAAAAATGTTTAAAATCAAATTGAGTAAATGAATCTTACTAGGAACCAATCTACATTTGGATGACTATTACTATTTATTAACATGAATAAACTGTTAGACATACTGAATCCAAATCAGACTCCATAAATTGATTCAAATTTTATTTTATGCTTGAATTAAGTACGCTGCTGTTGCTTGAGCTTTTAAAAATGAACATGTTCCCAAGTATTCTCCCATGGCAAATACTAGATTTATATGCATTATTTAGGAGAGGATCTGGATAGTGAACCTTAGCTGATTTCCGTGGTCTGTTAGAATAGTGAGTCTAGTATTTGTCTAGAGAATTCTAATAAAGTGTTTACACAATAGGAAGAGAAAAGGCCTATCACTGCAATATTCATATCAAATAATATGAACTTTCTCAAACATTATTGCATTTATTTATTTATTTATTTATTCAAATTTGTATACTGCCCTACTCCCAGACAGGACTCAGGGCGGTGAACAGCCAAAATAAGATACAATAATATAAAAGTTAAAAATCATTTAAAACAAATTAAATAATTTGGCTCGAACAATTTAAAAATCCAGTTGTATAAAATATTTAAGACCCAATATAAAAAAGGAGGTTAAGCCAGACCAGCTTGTTCAAATAAAAACATTTTTAAGGCGCGGCGAAATCCCAAGACTCTAGCAAAATAAAGGTTGGTTCCTGGTCTGAATCATAATTCCCTTTAATAGTCTAACTAGTCCTAACAACTCGACAGCTATATTATTAATTTTTATCTATTTACAATGCTTGAATTGACTGCCTCATAACACAGTGTTTTGGATAACTTCTAACAGTGGGCAACCCGGTGGCTGCATTCTTCATGGGACCCCCTAAAATATCATTTGCATCCCCACCTGCCCATTCACTCACACATTGCATAGCCAACATTTCAAAAATAAATGACTCATGTTTAGCATTTTTTTAAAATTCAAAATAAGCATGGAAACAGGAACAAAAGATTTCTGAAATTTATTTCTGTCCAGAATAAAAACTCCTCTGCCACCCTAAAGAACTAGACATTGCACTGCCTCGTGTTCTGATTCCTAAAAACCCTTAACTAACCCCCCACACACATAAAAAGGGGGAAGGGAAATCTGCCCCCATTGTCTATGGAGATTCCTCAGGCATCGAGGTCATGGCTGTCCTGAAGATGGGGTTTCCCCCCCCCCAAATTGGACTTTCTTTGTTTTTCCTTGAAGACGTTTCACTTCTCATCCAAGAGATTTTCTTCAGTTCTGTTCAGTTCTTCAAGCAGAACTGAAGAAGCATCTTAGATGAAAAGCAAAACTTCTTCAAGGTGGCCTTCTGCCACCGATTGCCTCCCACCGACCGATACGCTCTCACAGAGAGGGCCTCCTCAGGGTGCCGTTGGCCAAAGAATATCGACTGGTGGCCCCGAGGGGGAGAGCCTTCTCTGTGGGGGCCCCTGCCCTTTGGAACAAACTGCCCCTGGATATACGAAGGATCCCCGACCTCCGTACCTTCCGGCGTGCCCTGAAGACCCTTTTATTCCATCAAGCCGGGCTGACAGAATAATTTGATTTAATTGGGGTTTGTAAATAATTTTTAATTTGGGGTTTTAAACAATGGTCAAGGGATTGAATTATTTTAATTGGTTTTTAATTTTTATGTGTTACTGTTTTTAGTATAGCTGTGCACCTCCCTGAGTCCTTTGGCAGAAGGGCGGTATAGAAATACAATAAACTAACTAATAACTAAGAAAAAACAATGATAATCCAGCTGCCTTTTTGGGGGGAAAAAGCATCTTCATGTCTGCCCCCCATTCGAGTAGCATTACTGGCAGCTCTCTAGTTATTTCTAGCCCATAGAAATAAAATGATAAAGAAAGATAAAATGGGGGCCAAGGGAGCAACAGAGATATCACCATTCTTAAGGAATGAAAAAAATGTATAGAAAAGAGAAACATTTAAAAATCAAAATTAAAGGGTGAATGCCATCCCTACACTTCCCATTCCTAGTTCATTTTGTGCATAAGATGTTCCCATGCTGTAGTATATCGGGAAAACAAAAATAGAGAAAAAATTGCTTGCATATCCCATTTCTCTAGCTGACTTAGCAAACAGTGGAAGCCCTGAGCAAAATTTAATCAGGAGTAATAATTGGACTCCTTTCCATTAGACTTCAGATATAAAGGATTGGATTTCAAAGATGGGTGATTTAGCAGTTTTTGAAAAAATTACATATTTGGTTAATCAGAAAATGTCACATTATCTCTCCCTTTAGGGATTTTTTTTTTTTTTTTGTAACAGACTTAGTCAATATTAAAAGCTTAGGGTTTGTTTTTTTTAAAAAAAGATTTACAATCAAGTGAACTTGAGTTATAATTGAAATTACAGGTTTGTTTGTTCTTTCTATCTAGGTATTTTTTTTCCCTTTGTATTTGTGTATGTAAATTGTTTGTTTTTATTGTATATTATTTTATATATGTCTGCTCAATGGTGGGTTGCTCCCGGTTCAGACCGGTTCTATAGAACCGGTAGTAAAACTGGAGGGAGGCTCCGCCCACTGACCTTGACGTCATCAGAACACTTCTGCACATGCACAGTCCAGTTGTGAACCGGTAGTAAAGGTAAGTAGAACCCATCCCTGTGTCTGCTTGAAAATGATGTTTGGTGTTGGGGATAAAATAAAAAAGAAGCATAGGACTAGGATTACTTTTTCTTCCCTCGTGAATAAAGTGATATGCATATCAAGCCATTTTCTTGTAATGCAACTGAATGATGTGATACTATTGTGCTCATCAAATTTCACCCCTAATCTCTGTTATTTTAATAGTCCTTGGCAGGAGGTACAATCTGGCTACTTGCCAGTCAATTCTCAGCAAGGAATTTATTTCCCACCATGCAATCTCTCAGTAGACGTAATAGACTTACATTCCTGGCAAAATCTCAGATACCAAAACTATCAGCTGGAAGAGGATCATCACTTCCCCATTAAAGATTTCAGAAAAGATGAGTCCTTGGTAGTGGGGAGATTGTGCCTTTCTTTGTTCAACTTTGGGCAAAAGTCATCTCTCTTAAATCAATTAAGCCATTTCACTTTGTCACTTAAAGAACAGTAAAATTCATCCTGCTCTTTTTATTTGATTGTTTTTTATCAAGGTGGCAAACATATCTAACACACCTTCCTCTACCAATTTTCCCCAAAACAACAACCTTGTGAAGTGAGTTGGGTTGAGAGGAGGTGATTGGCCCAAGGTTACCCAGCTGGCTTTTACGGCTAAGGTGGGACTAGAACTCATGATCTCCCACTTTCTAGCCTGGTGAGTTAACCACCAGACCAAGCTGGCTCCTTTATTTCCCTCAACCATGTCAATTTCTGTGCCATCACTTTTTATTTTGGGGTGGAACAGTCTATGCTCTGGTCAGAAAACAGGCATTTAGACTACAGAATGTGGGTGTGGCAAACATCTCAGACCTTCTTGGACCATAAAGGAAAGGGGGAGAAATTTTCTTTCAAACTTGCAAGATTGAAATCATCTTGCATCCCTTGAAGTATACCTGTGTCCCTTTGAAATAGTCCACCCAAGAAGCACCAACCATAAATTCCAACACTACCTTTATTATTGTTGTTAGTTGCAAAGTCGTGTCCAAGCCATCGCAACCCCATGGACAACGTTCCTCCAGGCCTTCCTATCATCATACCCACTGCTTCAGTGACTCTATCCAGCCACCTCATTCTCTGTCGTCCCCTTCTTCTTTTGCCCTCAATCTTTCCCAGCATTAGGCTCTTCTCCAGTGAGTCCTTCCTTCTCATTAGGTGGCCAAAGTATTTGGGTTTCATCTTCAGGATCTGGCCTTCTAAAGAGCAGTCAGGGTTGATCTCCTCTAGGACTGATCTGTTTGATCGCCTTGCAGTCCAAGGGACTCACAGGAGTCTTCTCCAGCACCATAGCTCAAAGGCCTCAATTCTTTGGCACTCAGCCTTTCTTATGATCCAACTTTCACAGCCATACATTCCTACCTTTATTAAAATAAGAGAATCTTTAAAATATGAAAGCACATCATATTCTCCCTTGCCTTGGTGGTCCTAGAAAGTAGGTGTGATTCCTTTTGAGCCATTTGCTGGGCCCTCATTATTTCAGATTCCACCTCTGTGTGTGTGTGTGTTTTTCCGTGTGTCTTATTTTGTCTTTCTGTCAGCAATGTTTATTTTTCTGCTATATATTTATTCTGCTCTCTGTCCATGTGTCTTCTCATATCCACCACACTTTTTCTTGCATCATTATCTCTGTCTTTTTCTGTGACTGATAATGCAGAGTACATTCCCAACTTTTCATGAATGACCATACCCCCAGAAAATTTAAGATACAACCAACTTCACAGAACAATTACATCAATGATACTGGTTAAGAAATCTTCAAAGCTTCTGGTGACATCCTGCTCTGCTTTAGATGTAGTAAAAGATTTTTTTTTGCTGCCAGTAACTTGTTTCTTGTCTAAATGAACTGAAATTGCAGTTTCTGCATTTCTAGAGAGAGCACCGTCCATTTTGTAAGTTCACAGGATAAGCAGCACAATGACAAAAAAAAATGTTAAAAGGGCTATGGATGAATGCAAATGAATGAATGAATGCTCTATGTGAATGTAGAGAAGAATGGCTTTCTATAGATCCGTTCAATTATACAGCATTGTGAGAACATTTGGTGAGAAAGAGGAATAATTGGAACTTAAACACATATCTCTTGTGATCCTATCTTGGGTAATAATACATTAAACCTACAACATCATTTGTCTCTTTTCTATTTCCAACTTGTTCTGCATAGTTAGATGTCTCTATGCACTTGTTTGTGGGATTAAAAGCAAAATGTAATATGAGTTTCATTCTTGATGGATGTCCACGCTTTTTCTTCTCAACAAACTTTTGATTTAC
This sequence comes from Masticophis lateralis, assembly GCA_030761175.1. Taxonomy (NCBI): domain Eukaryota; kingdom Metazoa; phylum Chordata; class Lepidosauria; order Squamata; family Colubridae; genus Masticophis; species Masticophis lateralis. The sequence goes on along the minus strand of JAUDYJ010000005.1, from coordinate 75,685,307 downwards.
TTGGCTGGTCTATAGCCCTGGTAAACCCTCTTCCAAGTTCTATCTCGGGTTTACTCTTGTTTGGGTTCTCAACAGGGATGGGCTTCAAAAATTTTAGCAAGGGGTTCTCTGCCCAGTTGCTGGGTGGGTGTGGCCATGGTGGGTGTGGCCTAGTCAACCTCCTGCACCACTGTGGGGGGGGGGGGTTGCCCTCCCTGCGCTCCGGAGGCTTTCCTTGAGCCTCCAGGAGGGCAAAAACAGCCTCCCCAGGCTCCAGAGGCACTCTGAAGGCCTGTTTCTGGCCTTCCCAAACCTCCAGTAGGTCTGTTTTTTACCCTCCCCAAGCCTCGACACATGCCCTGCACTTACCTGCATCCAAAACGGGCTGTGTGTCGAATCCTAGGAGGGGAAGGACAGGGTGGATGCGACCAGCCAGGAGTGGGATTTGGGGATTCTCTGAACTGCACAGAATCTTAGCTAGAGGTTCTCCCAAATTCCTGCGAACCTCCAGCAGCCCACCCCTGGTTCTCAAGGACATCCATGTTTGAGAAAGTGCTACAACCTGCTTTATACACTTTCAGTTGTGGGTTTTTTTTTTTGAATGAAACATTTCAATGAGGATAAATGATTCAAACGATGTGGTAATTATATTTCAATTATACCTGGTAGCTATAGTCAGCTCTGACATTGTGAACACTTGAGGACTTACAGAAGGAGATGCAATGTGAAGAAAACAAAGTTTGAATGTGTGACAGCTAAATCAAAAAGAGATATTTTATTTATATTTTCGTTCACCAGCGTTGATGATTAAGCTAATTGAAGCCATTAATTCAATTGATTTTTTCCCCACTCAATGCTATACCGAATCTAATGTCCATTGAAAAGAAGATCAGCTAATGTTGCTATCAAATACGGGAGATCATCAGAAACAGAAAAAAACATTAAAAAGACAAATCTATATCGTCCACTTAGAATCACAGATTTTAAAATGGCCATTTCGGCTACTGAGCCCAACATCAAACAAAATACAATGTAAAGCAATCTACTGAAACTAATGCCTTTGCTTGAAGACATTCAGAGAAAACAAGCCTATTACCTCTTTTGGTAATACATGGCTAATGGCTTTCCTTTTCCCTCTATCCAGTTGCTCATCACTCACACACACCTAGGTTGTTCACTGTAACTCACAAATGGTCTTCTCAGCATATACAGTCTTGCTGACAAGGTGTTAAATGTCTATCACCAGGTATACTGTACATCATAAAATATCTCTCTCTCCCCCAAGATACCTAATAATAAGTGATGGCTTGTCAATGTCCCCTCATGGGTTTCTTGGAAAATTCATACATTTTTCAGATGTATGAAGGCATAAGGAGCAAAATCCTTGACATCCATTGTGTCTTCAGTAAGACAGTTGATCTGTACGTTTGTATATCACCAACCATCTGATGGTATTGGATCATGTATCTGTTTTCTTTAATTGCATTGAAATCATTTGGACCAACGGATGCCACATTATAGCAGTGTAATTTAATTTGGAGCTTTTCATTATACTTACATTACACTCAGGAATGAGTTCTACTTACCTTTACTACCGGTTCGCAATGGGCTGTGTGTATGTGTTTGCTTCACTCTCGCGCGCTCTTCTGCACAAGCGCAGAAGCATTTTGATGACATCGGGGTTGGTGGGCAGAGCCTCCTGCTGGTTTTTCTACTGGTTCTATAGAACCGGTCCGAAACGTGGGCAACCCACCACTCATTACCCTTCACTGGATCACCACCAGAGAATAACCCAAGAGTAGCCAGCTACACGTCTCCTGGACTACTAAATACGCACCTTTGCAGAGTAGAATGCCAGTTCTTTTGCAGAAGACAACTCTGTTGTGGCCTTTTTTTGGCCACTACCTCTGACAACTTCAAAATAACATACATATCTTTTTTCCTTCATCAGCTTTTCAACTACAGCTTTAATCTTTATTAATATCTTGGCATGAATTTTGTACACACATCCTAATTTTAAAATGTTGTGGAATCCTATTCAGATTTACATAGTACAAATAATGTGTAAAAAAAAAAAATTCCAGTGAATTCATTCGAAGAGGAAAAAAAAAACATTTGACAACAGTAAGTGTTTTAAAGTTTATATCTGCAAGCCGAAAAGTTTCTCTGTTTCCAAGGGTTTCTTTTTATAGCATGTAATAATCAGATATTTCTAGGGATTTATTTATTGCAAGCTTTCACCATTAATGGGGGATAGGCATTGTAAAATAAATAAAGTATTTATAGCTGATATTGTAAATGTCAAGTATTCTGTTGTGCTAACTTTCTCTAGGCTTCTTTTCCTAGAATATTAGAATGATTGAGGTAAAGGATGTTTATTAATAACTCAGCGGGATGTATTCACCTTTTACTGTTATTTATGGAAATCATAATGTCTTACATGTTATTAAAATTAAGAAAAAGGATTGGCCAGGATCCAGCCAACATTTAGTACATGTACTCTGTACATTTAGTACAGAGAATATTAAGCACGTTCTTCTTTCAAAGACATGGATATATGGGACCTAAAAATGATCCACGAGGACTGGATTCTACACTTCCAGTACAATAAATCAACTTTCATGTCCACTTCAACGTGTTGAACTTCAGCCTACAGAAAACATTAATTTTTAAACCATTCACTATAGTTGTGCCATTACTGTACACAATGAACTCAAAATATAAGATACCAGTATCAATTTCTAGGTGGTCAAAGCATCATTTATTCATTTATGTGAATGAACCTTCCATCTGCAAGGCCTTTTGGGATTGGTGGGCAATCTTTTTGGCTAAAGTCTACCTGGTTTTGAGTGGAACCCTGAGAAACACTTTCATCAAAGTGGGATCTGAAAAAAAGTAGGTTGAGAAGAACAAAAATGTAATTTATTTGGTCATAATAACTGTAGTTAATATGATTGATCCCAAGTTTTTTCTAAATATGTATCTGATACAAACATACATACTCTATTTGGTTGCAAAGCAAAGTTACAGTTCCATTTGAACTCTAAATTCAGCTTTGTTCTGAACAATAAGATAAAGGTAAAGGTTCCCCTCGCACATATGTGCTAGTCGTTCCTGACTCTAGGGGGCAGTGCTCATCTCCGTTTCAAAGCCAAAGACCCAGCACTATCCGAAGACATCTCCGTGGTCATGTGGCTGGCATGACTAAACACCAAAGCCACACAGAATGCTGTTACCTTCCCACAAAGGTGTTCCCTATTTTCTACTTGCATTTTTTATGAACTGCTAGGTTGCCAGAAGCTGGAACAAGTAACAGGAACTCACCCCGTTATGCGGCACTAGGGATTCGAACCATTGAACTGCCGACCTTTCAATTGACAAGTTTAGCATCTTAGCCACTGAGCCACCGTGTCCCTTCTGAACAATAGAAGGCAAATAATAATCTGTATTTCTAGTAATTGACAGTTAAGACTGACAGTTAAAGTACAATGTTGTCAAGAGTTAAGAAAAATCTCTGTTTCTGCTGTTCTGCCGTTATACAGGAAGTCCTCGACATACAACCAAACCCGAGTCCAATATTTCCATTGCTAAACAGGGCAGTTGTTAAGTGAGTTTGCAATTCTTTTTGCTACAGTTATGAAGTGAGTCATTGCAGTTGTTAGATGAATCATGCTGCCGTTTAGGGAATTTTGACTTTGCTTGATGGAAGCCAACTGGAAAAGTTTTAAATGGTAATCGCCTGATCCTGGGACAGTGTCATAAATACGTCTTAGTTCCCAAGCACCCAGATTTTGATCCCTTGACTATGGGGATGCTGCAGCTGTCATAAATGTGAAACACAATGGTAAGCTACTTTGTTTTCAGTGCCATTGTCACTTTGAACATCACTCAATGAATGGTTGTAATACAGGACTACCTGTATTCAACTTTTGGAACAAATGAGTTGCATCCCCTTTTAATCTTAATCCCTGGTTTGCTCGGTTCATGGTTTGATGCTATGTGAGTAGCCAAGGGAGAAAAAGAGAAATCCATTTTTTAACAAAAAAAAACAAAAAAAAAAAACCCAGTATCCCCTTCCACCATTTATTGGCACTTGGATTCCCTAATTTAATTCATTGGTTGCCCTTTAGTTGCACAAAGAGATCATGATATGTTTCCTGAACCACAAGTGAGGTCCAAAAATGTATAAGAGATATTGAAGGATGGCTTCAACAGTAAGAGCAGGCACCACAGTGCAATCTTTTTATTACTGTAGAAAAACAGTGTACCTTGACAAACCTGTATGTTCTTGTATCATCGACTTTTTTTCTTATTCCCCAGTTGTTTCCATTAGCTTTCTGCCTTGTGGAATGGCTACGTGAATAGGCAGGCTTGGAGAAGTATGACAAACACTGTATCTGTTAGTTCAGGAGAAGCTGTGCCAAAAGTTGGCAAATATCCACTCAATCTACCTTCATCTTGAGAACTGCAATGCATTTTAAGGATCTTTCCTTATGACGGGATTTGCTTATTTATGTGTATGTTTGTTCAATTTATATCCTGCCTTCCTTTCAGGAACTCGTGGAGAGGAGAGGAGAGGAGAGGAGAGGAGAGGAGAGGAGAGGAGAGGAGAGGAGAGGAGAGGAGAGGAGAGGAGAGGAGAATTGGAAGGGACCTTGGAGGTCTTCTAGTCCACCACCCTACTTAGGCAGGAAAACCTATACCTGTGATGGCAAAACTGTGGCATGCGTGCCAGAGGTGACACGCAGTGCCCTCTCTGTGGACACTTGAGCCATCGCCCCAATTCAGTTCTGCCGTGCATGCGTGCATGCCTCCCACCAGCCATCTGATCTTCAGGTCTCTACCATGCATGCACAGGATGGGTGGGGAGCATGTGAGTGTGCGTGTGCATGCAAGGGAGTGGGGCTCATGCGGGGAGGGCACACGCAAATGGGAGGTGGGGCGAATGCGGGGGAAGTGTGTGCATGCAAGGGTGCATACGGGGGGCTGTGTGCATGTGTGAGGGTGGGGCACAAGCAGGGGCATGTGCATGCATGGGGCACGTGTGCATGTGGGGGCAGGTTGCATGCACGGGGGCCGTGTGCACATTGCATTTGGGGGGTTCCTGAGCATTCACAACTTCTGGAGGCAAGTTGTTCCACTGATTAATTTTTCTAACTATCAGGAAATTTCTCCTTACTTCTAGGTTGATTCTCTCCTTGATTAGTTTCCACCCATTGCTTCTTGTCCTGCCTTTGGGTGCTTCGGAGAATAGCTTGACTCCCTCTTCTTTGTGGCAACCTCTGAGATATTGGAACACTGCTATCATGTCACCCCTAGTCCTTCCCTTCACTAACTAACTGTGCCAGTTCTAGCAATCATTCTTTATATGTTTTAGCCTCTATTCCCTTAATAAAGTTTGTTGTTCTTTTCTGCACTCTTTCTAGAGTTTAGGGTACAGACATAACAGATGTTTCTCCTGTTTTCCCCTACTTCAGCAGAAGTATGCAATAGGATGGGTTGAGAGATGGGTGATTGGTGATTGCCTTAAAGTCAATAGGATGGGTGATTGCCTTAAAGTCATTCAGCTACCTGCTGTTGTTATGAGTGGACTAGAGCCTGTGTTTTTCCACTCCTGCTTCAACACCTTAACCACCACAAATATTGTCTACCTGTGCTTGACTTGGCAGAATAATATCAGCATGAAACTGAGATTCCAATAGCTAATCCCAAATTGTAGGAAAATAAGGGGGGGCAACATGTTGAAGAGTCTTAATTATTCCTTCATTTGTGCACAAAAGAAGCTTTTAACAAATTTGCTGGTTTAAAGTGTCACCAATAAGATGGAGAGTTGCTGTCTTTCAGTATTTGTCTTGTTTGATGAAGGCCAAAGAGAGGATAGCAAGCTTATAAGGAAGAAGGTCTTCAGTTTGAAAATTATTTTGAAAAAAAATGAAAAACTAAAATTTAAAATATTCTAGTTGTAAGGGAAACGGAAAATGTTTCTTGTATATTTACTTTAAAAAGATAAGCATTTAAACAATCACTTTTGTATAGACATGTGAATTATTTGAATGGGTATGTTGCCTAGATCCTTATATAAGATAGTAAACTAGTTTCTGGAACCATTACATCTTGAATAATGTAGATTGGTACAATGTTTAATTTGGGCTAGCAGACAAACTACTTTTGAATCTGAAAGTAACATCACACATCAAAATGTTATAAATTTTAAAAGATATTTACTCTCTGCAAGTAGAAATATCAATGGGTGTTTCTAGAGACCAAAGATGCACCACAGTGATGTTATGCTAAAGTATTTTGACCCAAACTTGGTCCCCTTTGGTGCTTGTCTCACTACATTACATGTGAATATATCAAGGGCAGAGTTTCTATCCTGACACACATATACATTTGGACAATTTAACAAAATACGATTGCTATAGGTGTTCCCAATAGGCACCTAACCCCTAGCCCAGGGGTGTAAACTCAAAGCCCGCGGGCTGCTTAGATCTGGCCCATGGGGCTGCCCTGGAAACAATGAAGAACTGGCCCATGGTCCCTCTGCCAGCAAAAATGGAGCTTGAAAGGACCATGGGTGGGCCTTCCGAGCTCTGTTTTTGCTGACAGAAGGTTGTGGGAGGCTATTGGAGCTAAAAACGGGACTCAGGAGCCTATTTTTGCTGACAGAGTACTCAGGCACCACAGACACCCCCAACATATTGTTTTAACTTCTGTGTCTCTATTGTTTTTACTATGGGCTGTATACCGCCCTGAGTCCTTCCGGAGAAGGGCAGTATAAAAGTGCAATAAACAAACAAACAAACAAACAAACATGACTGATGTCAAGCTGGCCATCCCCACCCTCACCACGCTTAATCTGTCCCGTCCCCCCCCCCACCCCAGGTCAAACACCTTGAGATCCTGGTGGCGCAGCAGACTAAAGCCTGTTATTAACATTCAGCTGCCTGCAATTACTGTAAGTTTGAATCTCACCAGGCTCAAGGTTGACTCAGCCTTCCATCCTTTCTAAGGTAGGTCAAATGAGGACCCAGATTGTGGGGAAAATAAGCTGACTTTGTATAAATATACAAAAGTATGAAGGCTATTGCTTAACACATTGTAAGCCGCCCTGCGTCTCTGGAGAAGGGCGGCATATAAATCAAATTAAAAACAAAAAAACAAAAAAACCAAAACCCTGATGGGGCCCTCAATGAACTCAAGTTTGACACCCCTGCCCTAGCCTATAGCAGAATTAAGCTTGCTTCTGCCTAAAATATAAACTCCCTTGACATAGAATATATAAAAATAAATATATTTAAAAATATAATATATTAAAAAAGAAACTTCTCTAGCTGGCAAGGAAAGAGTGATAATGGCAGGCAACAGGGAGAAGGCGAGGTCTATGATATCATGTAATATGAGCTGCAATGAAGCAAAGGCAATTTTATAAAAAGGATTCTAGGTTTTGCCCTGTCCAGTGTTTCTCCTTTGGGAAGCTGCCATGTGTAGCAAGGACTATTGATGGAGAGATGAACATTGAGAATAAGCTCTCAATGCATTTTATGGCCAGCTAATGAAAGCTGGTGCTCTCTCATTTCATGATTCAGCAGTGCTTACAGGAGCTATGGCTGCACGCACCAAAATCATTCTCCCTAAAGCACTCCACATGCTCTAATGATTTAGGTCATTGAAATCTGAATGCCACTTATTTTGTGCTTTTTTCACAGCAATTTCCAACAGACAACCACTCCAGTCTGCAATAATTCTTTCCCCCAAAAAGTGAAAGACTCCCAAACACCTATTCCTAACTCAGTTGTTTCCAGGTACTCTAAAAGAATATCGTGGATGAAGTTATCAAAAGAAGAGGTCAACAGAAGTCAAGGTATTAACTTCAAGGTAGATATACAGGGAGTCAAGCTATTCTCCAAAGCACCTGAGGATAGGACAAGAAGCAATGGGTGGAAACTAATCAAGGAGAGAAGCAACTTAGAACTAAGGATAAATTTCCTGACAGTCAGAACAATTAATCAGTGGAACAATTTGCCTCCAGAAGTTGCAAATGCTCCAACACTGGAAGTTTTTAAGAAGAGGTTGGATAACCATTTGCCTGAGGTGGTGTAGGGTTTCCTGTCTAAGCAGGGAGTTGGACTAGAAGACCTCCAAGGTCCCTTCCAACTCTGTTATTCTATTCTATTCTATTCTATTCTATTCTATTCTATTCTATTCTATTCTATTCTATTCTATTCTATTCTATTCTATTCGTATTTTAGGGGAAAGGCAGAGGAGGATGAGAAATGAATGTCCTCATCTTCCTTGAGAAGCAACCCTAAATCCAACCTTTGAATACATTCTCCAATTTTCACAGCTTCACTTTGAGACAAAAACACCCCCAAAGGGCTGTAGCATTGTGCAAAGCTGTAAAAAGAGATAGAATATGTTCAATAAGATTGCTTCTGAGTAATCATATACTGGGTTGTATGAATTGTGTATAACAGTCTTAACCTAATACTGGCCATTTTTCTCTTGCACTATTGCAAGTTTTAGTTTTAGAAAGTGCAACACAGGAGGTTCTAATAAGCATTACAGCATTTATAGTAAGCATTTATTAATATTTATATCCCATCTACCAGAGCAGAAAAAGTCATTTCATTAGAAAGGCATCATCTAAATCATGGATAGGGAGTTCTGGAATTCTAGATGGTCCAGCATTAGTGTCAGGATGACTGTAAGTTCCTTATCCACAAAATAAACATATAAAACTTTAGTACATATTAGTAGGGGAAAAAATACCTGTAGGTTTGGTGGAAGAAAGTGGTAGGAAATACATGTATAGGATGAGTTTAATTGAAGGCCCTTCATGAATCTCAGTTCATGTTTTTTTTTCCAATGCTATCTTTCCCCCAAAGGGAATGATCTCACTTTTTATATGTATATGTTCCAAATTATTTGAAAGATAAAGCGAAGATGCTTTTGCGATGCAAGTAGTCTTTGACTTATAACCATTCACTTAGTGACCTTTCAAAGTTACAGTAGCACTGAGAAATGTGACTTGTGACTATTTTTCACACTTATGACCATTGCAGTGTCCCCATAGCCCAATGATCAAAATTTGGACACTTGACCACTGGCTGGTATTTATGATGGTCGCAGTATCCTTAGATCATGTGATTTCAACCTTCTGACAAGCAAAGTCAACAGAGAAGCAAGAGTCATACTTAACCATGTAATTTAACAACTTAAATTAGCTAAATTAACTTAACAACTATAGTAATTCACTTAACAATTGTGGCAAGAAAAGTCATAACATGGGACCAAACTCACTTAAGACTGTCTCACTTAGCAACAGAAATTTTGAGCTCTATTGTTTTCATAAGTTGAGGACTACCTATATTTTGCCACTTGGGACACATCATTGTGAAAGCACCATCTTTTTATGATTTAATCTGATTTCAGTGGCGATCTAGTTGCGGCGTCCTTATGGAAATAGGCACAGCAGTTTTATTCACCAATCAGATGCACTGAACTCTGTAGGTTGCATTTAACCAACTCAAGAAAGTTGTGACTGAAAAGAGTGATGAATATTCTAACTTCCCGAAAATTAACTTCAAACACTTCACTGATTGCATGCTTCCTACTTTAACTGCTTTTATTTCATAAACCAAGGCTACTCTAAATTAAATATAGTGACATTTACAGGACAGCCAAACTAAAGGGATCTAAGAAGCTATCGGAAGCTTGTCAATGTTCTGTAAGATTACATGTGCAGCAAATAGTGACTAGAGTTGAAAAAATAAATGGGTGGAAATCATCCAACAGTCATAATATGGTGACGCTTGCTGTAGCATAAAAATGGTGGTTAGAATGCAGTATTGCAGACTAATTCTGCCGACTGCCACCAGTTCAATCTTGACTGGCTCAAGGTTGACTCAGCCTTCCATCCTTCTGAAGTCAGTAAAATGAGGATTCAGACTGTTGAAGCAATATGCTGACTACGCAAACCTCTTAGAGAGAACTATTAAGCGGATACATGTTTTGTGGCCCACTGGCAGCCAGCGGAACTGGCAGCAGAGTCAGACAGTGAGGAGGTTGGGAAGGAACTTGAGCCAGTCCTGGGGGTTGAGGAAAGCTTGGATGAGGGCTCTGCATTGGAGGCAGAGAGGGGGCCAAGGCCATCTGATAGTTATGTGCTGCCTCTGGACTAAGAACAATGGGAACCTGTTCCCAGTGTACACATGCGCAGAGCTGCCAGAAGACAGTTAAGAAAACAGGGTTGACTTGGGAGTAAGGCTTCGAGATGATTGGCCCCTCCCATAAGACATAAAAGAGGAGTGAACGGGACATGAGCTTTTGCAGGAAGCAATTAGCTCATCTGGTCGGTTCAAGCTTTGAAAAGTTCTGTTTGACTCTGTGCCAAGTTTGGCCTTGCCCTGCCTTTGGCAATAAGTTCTCTGGCAGCATTCCAAGGGAGATAAGGTGGGTGTTTATAAGCATTCCCCTGAAAACTGTCTGCAAAGCCTTGCAGACTGTGAATGACAATAATTCACAGCCATATAAATAAAAGGTTTTGCCAGGACTTAGATTGTGCTTTATACTTTCTAAGGAAGCTTAGGTCAGAAGAATAAATCTAACAACACTTTGCTAGAATATCCTTTGACCTATTCAAGTAAGTGGTTTCTATATCTAGCTATTCTCTGAAATTTCTCAAGAAACATTGGACTGAGCCAGCCCTGTTGTACAAGAAGAAATATATGCCTCCCTAGGTGTGTAATCTGAAGTGAAGAAGAAGAATACAAATTCATTAACTGACACTTCTTAAAGCAGAGGTCTTCAAACTTGGCAGCTTTAAGACTTGCGGACTTCAACTCCCAGAATTCTCCAGCCAGCTGGCTGGAGAATTCTGGGAGCTGAAGTCCGCAAGTCTTAAAGCTGCCAAGTTTGAAGACCTCTGTCTTAAAGGAAGGCCAAGTCCATTGAGATGGCAATGGAATTGGAAGTTAATCACCTTTTGTTATGATTTCATCATGGGGGATTTCATCATGGGGGATTTCAATCTGCCATCCATCGGCGAAACATCTGAGATAGCTCGGGAGTTCATGGCTTCCATGACGGCCATGGACCTGACCCAGGTAATTCAGGGCCCAACTCACATTGGTGGACACACCCTGGACCTAGTTTTTGTCTCTGGGCAGTGGTTGAGTGGTCTTGATATTGGGGATATAGGCTTAGAACCCTTGTCATGGACTGACCACTTGCTCCTTCAGCTCGACTTTCTGACCGCTGCACCTCACCGCAGGGAGGCGGAACCGACCAGGTGGTTCCGCCCCAGGCGCCTGATGGATCCCGATAGGTTCCAGACGGAGCTTGGGCCATTTCCTGAGACACTGACACACGACTCGGCCGAGGACCTGGTGGCTGCCTGGAATAGGGCGGCCGGTGGGGCCTTGGACCGTGTCGTGCCTTTGCGGCCTCTGACCCGGTGCCGAACCCACTTAGCTCCTTGGTTCACCGAGGAGCTGAGGGAGATGAAGCGCCGGAAAAGACGCCTAGAGAGTGGTTGGAGGGCCAGCCGCTCCGAATCTGACTTGACACTAGTAAGAGCTCATATTAAGACTTACATAGTGGCGATAAAAGCGGCCAAGTCTAATTACTTTGCCGCTCTTATCGCGTCATCAGATAATCGCCCAGCCACCCTGTTTAGGGTGACCCGCTCCCTCCTCCACTCGGGAGCGCAGGAGGATCCCTTACAGGGACGTGCTGAGGATTTTGTTCAATATCTGGATGATAAAATAAATAAGATTCGGGACGACCTGGCCGCTGACTGGGTTGGTTCAGGCGGGGTGACTGAGCCAGGTCTTGAGAGTGTTTTTATCTGGGCTGAGTTCGATCTTGTGGCTCCCGAGGACGTGGACAGGATTCTGGGAAGACTGAACGCAACCACATGTTTACTGGACCCGTGTCCCTCCTGGTTGGTGCTGGCCTCCCGGGAGGTTACACGAGGCTGGCTCCAGGAGATTATAAACGCTTCTTTGAGTGAGGGTGTCCTTCCGCCTGCCTTGAAAGAGGCGGTGGTGAGGCCCCTCCTCAAGAAGCCCTCCCTGGACCCAGCTGTTTTGGCTAACTACCGTCCTGTCTCCAACCTTCCCTTTCTGGCGAAGGTTGTTGAGAGTGTGGTTGCGTGGCAGCTCCCCCGATACCTGGATGAAGCTGTCTATTTAGACCCGCTCCAGTCCGGCTTCAGGTCTGGGTACAGCACCGAAACAGCATTGGTCGCGTTGGTGGATGATCTCTGGAGGGCCCGGGGTAGGGGGTATTCCTCTATCCTGGTGCTGTTAGACCTCTCAGCGGCTTTTGATACCATCGACCATGGTATCATATTGCGCCGGTTGGAGGGACTGGGGGTGGGGGGCACCGTTTTACGGTGGTTCTCCTCCTACCTTTCCGACCGGTCGCAATCTGTGTTGACAGGGGGGCAGCGGTCGACCCCGAGGCATGTGGGGTGCCACAAGGGTCGGTCCTCTCGCCCCTCCTGTTCAACATTTATGTAAAGCCGCTGGGTGAGATCATCCGTGGTTTTGGGGTGGAGTTCCATCAGTACGCTGATGATACTCAGCTGTACATCTCCACCCCAGACCACCCCAACGATGCCGTGGAAGTGATGTCCCAGTGCCTTGAAGCTGTGCGGGTCTGGATGGGGAGAAACAGGCTTCGACTCAACCCCTCCAAGACCGAGTGGCTGTGGCTGCCGGCGTCCCGATATAGCCAGCTGACTCCATCGCTGGTTATTGGGGGCGAGTCATTGGCCCCCACGGAAAGGGTTCGCAACTTGGGCGTCCTCCTGGACTCGCGGCTGTCTTTAGAGGATCATATGACAGCCGTGGCCAGGGGGGCTTTTTATCAGGTCCGCCTGATTCGCCAGCTGCGACCCTTTCTAGATCGGGACTCCCTACACACGGTCACTCATGGTCTTGTCACTTCCCGTCTGGACTACTGTAATGCTCTCTACATGGGGCTCCCCTTGGGGTGCACCCGGAGGCTCCAACTGGTGCAGAATGCGGCCGCGCGGGGGATTATGGGAGCGACGGGACGCTCCCACGTGACACCTCTCCTGCGCGAGCTGCATTGGCTGCCGGTGGACTTTCGGGTGCGCTTCAAGGTGTTGGTAATCACCTTTAAAGCGCTCCATGGCTTAGGGCCAGGGTACTTACGGGACCGCCTTCTGCCGCCAATTGCCTCCCACCAGCCGGTTCGCTCCCACAGAGAGGGTCTCCTCAGGGTGCCGTCAGCCAGACGATGCCGGCTGGCGACCCCCAGGGGGAGAGCCTTCTCTGTGGCAGCACCCACCCTTTGGAATGATCTGCCTCCAGAGTTAAGAACAATCTCTGACCTCCCAACCTTTCGGCGGGCTTTAAAAACCCATCTCTTTCAGCTCGCCGGCCTAGCCTGATTCCTATAACATTTTATCATTTTAGAGTTGCATTTTAAATATGAAGTTAGTTTTTAATTCTATGGCCACTTATATTATTATTTTATAGAATTTTAACTTTTGTATGTTTGTTTTTTAATTGGCTGTACACCGCCCTGAGTCCGCAAGGAGAAGGGCGGTATATAAATTCAAATAAAGTTAAAGTTAAAGTCACAGCAAGTTCTGTTAACTGCACCGAGTAAAACCTTACAAGGAAAAAAAATGAAAGGAAGATTTGCATATTTCCACTGAATTCTTTAAAAGAAATAAAACCAATTAATTGAACAATTCTGTTACGATGAATGCTGTAGACTGAAATTTATTAAATCTAGTCAAGGTTATAAAAATTAACTGCAAGGATATTGATTGGTCATGTATTCAGAATTATTAAATAAAATTAATTTAATAAAAGCATGGATATAAGTAACCCATTATATTTAATGATTTAAAATGTTTGAATAATGTGAAACATTATCCAGTTGGAAGCTTTCCTAATGAAACTTTGCAATCGACACTGGTCGAAAATGAAAATCTACACTGAAAGTAGCAAAAAAAAAATAATAATAAATCCATTAGATTTTCATCATGGCTCCTCAGTGGCTCAGTGGCCTTAGTGGCTCCTCAGAATTTAGTTCTGAGGTGGGTAGATGATCTTAGCTTCAATAGCGAGAATGCGGAATCATAACTTTTCTAACCAAAAAATTTTAACAGTTTTTGCCAGGCTGAGGCGTTTATATAGGGACAGATAAATCTGATTAACTAAATAGCTCATTTAAGAACAAACCATGTTATTTTTGTAGGGTTGTTAGCAGCAATTTTACTGGGTTTCATATCTCTTTTTCTTTAGAAAAAAAAAAAGAATATAATCTTATCTATAGGCTCAGACCAGAGGTAGGTTTCAGCAGGTTCTGACTAGTTCTGGAGAACCAGTAGTGGAAATTTTGAGTAGTTCAGAGAACCGGTAGTAAAAATTCTGACTGGCCCCACCCCCATCTATTCTCTGCCTCTCAAGTCCCAGCTGATCGGGAGGAAATGTGGATTTTGCAGTAACCTTCCCGTGGATTGGGGTGGGAATGGAGATTTTACAGTATCCTTCCCCTGCCACACCCACCAATCCACACCCACCAAGCCATGTCATGCCCACCAAACCACGCCCACAGAACCAGTCGTAAAATAATTTGAAACCCATCACTGGCTCAGACACTAAATAACAGTCACACTTCTACTGTAATAGGTCATTTGCATAAAGCAAAACTATATCATGGGACTTATTTACATATTCAGATTGTGGCTGTAGGATCAGATTACAACTAAGCCAGTTAATAATACAGTGAAGTCTCTCTCAGTCTTCAGATCAATGCTGTAGATCACATGCCTCAACTTTATTTTTTGAATTGGGTCAGATTAAGATACAAATTTGTCTAAAGCAGAGTAAAAGCTGAAATTCTCTCTTGTTTGAAGTGCCCCAAATCACATAATTTTGGTACATTAAGTAGCCAATTATAGTACCAACAGCAGTTTTTCATCTTCCCCAGGTAGCAAGAAGTCAATAATAAAGCCAATTCTTAATAAATTCATTGCTTTTTTCATGATCCCTACAATTAACTGTTGAAATTCAGATAAATTATCAGCAGGAGTGATGAAATTATTATTTTAGCAGGTACAGTGTTTTATCTTTCAAATGGTATGAAGGGTGGGACGTTTTTATCAGAGCTCTTTACAGATTGGTGTAAATTTTGCCTTGTAAAAATTTACTTATTATTGCATTATTATTTACGTATTATTGCATTTATCAGTTACATTATGTATTATTGCGTTGTTTAAAAGAATGCCTGAAAAAAATCTGATATAGCTTCTGGATGTTTCTATTCTTCCAGATCAGTGGTGGGTTTCAAAATTTTTTACTACCGGTTCTGTGGGTGTGGCTTCGTGGGCGCGGCATGGCTTGGTGGGAGTGGCAGGGGAAGGATACTATAAAATCTCCATTCCCTCTCCACTCCAGGGGAAGGATACTGTAAAATCCCCATTTCCTTCTGATCAGCTGGGACTCAGGAGGAAGAGAATAGATGGGGGTGGGATCAGTCAGAGGTGGTATTTACCGGTTCCCTGAACTACTCAAAATTTCCGCTACTGGTTCTCCAGAACTGGTCAGAACCAGCTAAAACCCACCTCTGATCCAGATGCTTCATTTACATGTCGGATGGTTTTGTATACCATCTCACATATAATCTTTTTCTACACAACTTTCGAAGGCACGCAATGTTTTATGCATTTTTAATACAAATTCCTCAAATGTGTTTTGACTGTGTATTGTTCTCATTGATAACTACAGACATTTACAGAATAATAGAGTTGGGAGGGACCTTGGAAGTCTCCTAGTCCAACCGCCTGCTCAAGTAGGAGGTCCTAGCTATTTGAGACAAGTGGCTGTCCAGTCTCTTCTTAAAAGTCTCCAGTGATGGAGCATCCACAACTTCTGAAGGCAAGGTGTGTGTGTGTGTGTGTGTGTGTGTGTGTGTGTGTGTGTGTACTCATCCTTTGCCAAGAAAAATGAAAAATGTCTGTGATATGGAAATAAATTCTGCTATGGTGGAACCTGATATTCTGAATTTTAAGAAATAGGTCATGGACAAAGAGGAGGGGGTCAACCTATTTTCCAAGCACTGGAAGACCATACAAAGAATAATGGATGAAAATTCATTATTAGAAGAAACTCAACCTAGAAATAAGGAGAAATTGTCTGACAGTGAGAACAAATAACCAATGGAACAGAAGTTGCCTTCAGAAGTTGTGGGAGCTTCATCACTGGAAGCTTTCAAGAAGAGTCTGGACTGCCATCTGTCAGAAATGGTGTAGGGTTAGGGTTCAGCTTGTGCAGGGGGTGGGAGTTAGACTAGATGACCTACAAGGTCCCTTCCGACTCTGTAAATCTGTTATGTGACTTCATATGCACCAAAATGTCTAATAGCAGCATGTGATGATCACAAGAGTGAGGACCTGGCCAGAAAAATAAGAGAATAATCAACATCAGATAGGTAATAATGAAAGAGCAGAGAAGCAACGATTAGAGCAGATGCCAGTTTGTTCATGATCAGAATGTAAATGAAAAAGCTGCGGAGCTAAGTGGCCTTGAAATGCGTAAATACAAATAAATAAATGCCTTTCCAATGATACTGTGTATTAATGAAAATTCCAATGCATAATTTTAATTTACTTATTTTTCTTTCTCAATTATATTTAAAAGACCATGCCCATCATCAGTCTTTACCTGTTGAAGGTTTGCTGTTTCCAAAGTCTTAATAATTGGTTCCAAAGATGGGATGTTCCAATCTTAATTCAGGACAGCCTTGAAGTGGTATCTTGATCTTTTTAATATGTTGTTATTACTCCTTTAAAGCCACAATGATTTAATTCCATTCCGTTATTAAATGAAAACAATCTGTGAGGTCATCCTGGCACTCTTGAGTACATGAATAGTTTATTTCATTAGTTTTCAATATCACTTTTGTTCATGCATACATTATTTATATCCAGACAGCAATTATACTGAGCCTTTATGCCTTAGGATACAGGTCATGATTATTATAATGTTCAGGGTATATAGAACAAACTTTAAGACAACCCCACAGAGGTGGGTTGCTGGGGATTCACAGGGGTTCGGGAGAACCTCTAGGTAAGATTCTGTGAAGTTTGGAAAATCCCCAAATCCCACTCCTGGCTGGCCCCGCACCGCCCACCCCACCCCTCCCACACAGCCCGTTTTGGATGCAGGTAAGTGCACACAGAGATTCAGGGAGGGTGAAAAATGGGCCTACCGGAAGTTCAGGAATTCTGGAAATGGGCCTGTTTCTGGCCTCCAGAGGGCCTCCGGAGCCTGGGGAGGCTGTTTTCGCCCTCCCGAAGGCTTGAGGAAAGCTTCCAGAGCCCAGGGAGGGCAAAAATGCCTCCCCACCATGATGAAGGAGGCTGACTAGGCCGCACCCAACCAGCAACCGGGCTGAGAAGCTCTTGCTAAAAAATTTTGAAGCCCACCCCTGCAACCCCATTCTACTGTCCGTATGTCCAGAACCATATATCAGGAAGAAAGGTATGTGCATTGTGTTATATATATATATAAAAAAAAAAGGCTGAGGAAAGCATTCAGATGAAACACTTCATAAAGTGTGCCGAGCAAATGAAGCAACTCCTGAAGCACTGAAGCAACTACAGCCTCTGAAACCATTCAAAGGCGTTCTCCAGCTACCTAAACACAGAGCTACTGTGCTTTGCAGTTGGTAATCGAAAATCATGCAGTTTTTGAACCATTGTTTCAGAAAAAGTCCAGGGACAGTAAGCGGAGGTAAGAAAGGAACATTTCAAGCAGGTCTGCTTTTTTCTGTCTCAACCCAATATTACCGTCACGAAGCAGGAAAGGGCATAGAGCTCTTATTTTTCCAAAGAAAACAAGATAACATTGTGCTGTTGATGTTTTGTATTTTAGTTATTGATTGCAAAGCCTAATGCATAAAGGAAGTCACCGCTGGGTACCTGTCTTATATGGACACATGTATCTTATGCTTCCATTAAAAATGTTGATGCATTTCTCAAATGCCCCCATCTCTGTGGAGAGCAGCTTCTCTTTTACTTAAAGAAGAAAGACAGTTCCATCTCATTAAAATTAAGCTTAACTTATTCCACTTTAGTGCTCATTTTCCAAACTATGTTTTCTTTATGGTTGTTTAATAGCAGTGGTGTAAATAATAATATGGGTAAACTTTTGTACGCTTTAAGAAATCATTGAGTGGTTTACACTGCACGCCATTGTGATAGTTCTACATGGAAATACATGGAATAGTAGCTAGAGTTATTTTTACACACTCCTTCTCTTTCCCATTAAGTGCCCAGTCACATCTGGAATGCATCGAGTAAGTAGAACAGTGTGTATATACACCTTCAGGGAACCACATGGGTTGAGATGGCCTTTAAATACGTACTTGAAAGAACATCCCACTGGGATACGAATCACAGATTGTCCTATTTCCTCCTGGGCTCTAATGTATACATTGTGAGCACAAGTGCTACATTTGTAGTTAAGGCAGTTGAGCTAAGAACCCATTACATCAAACAGATTGAGATTTCCCATAAAGCTGATGTATTTATCTGAAGGTAGGTTCTTTGCATTTACCACATACTGTATGTGTTTTATCCTCGCTTTTCTTTTATCCGTTTTATCCTAGAATTAACTCTTGTATTTGATTTTTTTTTTAATATGGTTGGATCTTTCTGATTTACACCAAAATATTTTCTTGAGCAGACACAGTGGTGGGATTCAAATTTTTTTACTACCTGTTCTGTGGGCGTGGCTTGGTAGGCATGGCACGGCTTGGTGGGTGTGGCTTGGTGGACATGGCAGGGGAAGGATACTGTAAAATCTCCATTCCCTCCACAATCCAAGGGGAGGTTACTGCAAAATCCCCATTTCCTCCTGATCAGCTGGGACTATGGAGGCAGAGAATAGATGGGGGTGGGGCCAGTCAGAGGTGGTATTTACCAGTTCTCTGAACTACTCAAAATTTGCGCTACCAGTTCTCCAGAACTAGTCAGAACCTGTTGAATACCACTTCTGAGCAGGCGCACCTCCACGAACCAGCAAGATATTTATATTATATAAGTGTCTCTAAAATTCAGAGGACAATAATTCAATGCAATGCTCTGCCTACAACAATTCTGGAGGGCCGATATTTAAAAAATTCCATATGAGCTGAGACTGTGCCTCTGTGGAAAAGGAGGCCATTGAAAGTACAGCTCATGTCCTGTTGCATTGCCCCCTCTATAAGGACTCACAGACTCATTTTATGATTATATACCCCAAAATTCCCATCTCTTTTTTTGTATGGGTGCTATTATCAGATTGGTATGATACAGTTTCTCTGAATGTAACTAGATTTTGCTATACTATCTGTAAAATTAGGCAGACCTCGGTCACCTTCATGATTTCATCATCAATTGTAATATATTACTATGCTTTGTCCTGTCCTGTTCATTTCAGTCCTGTTTTATTTTGTTTTATTTTAATGTTTAACTTTTGTGCTGGTCTGTGACAGTAATAGAGATTGATTGATTGACATGGTTGTAAGATTAATCAGTTAAGAAACTAACTATCTAAACTGTCTGAGTGCTAAATAAATATACACAGGAAATCCTTCATTTACTTTAAAGCTGCAGTTCGTTACATGCTTATAATCCCAGATGAACACTGCCATTTTGTTTGATTGTGCTTTAAATTACTAGTAAGGACCATGAGACTACTTGTGGAAACAACACTTTCAGTTCACTTCTACATGATCTCTAAATCAACCCAATTAGCTTACTGTGTGAGAACACATTACAGTCAGCTGCTGGGGGTTTGCAAGGGTTTGGGAGAACCTCTAGCTAAGATTCTGTGCAGTTCGGAGAACCCCCAAATCCCACTCCTGGCTGGCCCCACCCCCCCTCCCCCCTCCCAGGAATCCCCACATGGATTTGGATGCAGGTAAGTGCAAAGCATGCACGGAAGCTTGGGGAAGACGAAAAATGGGCCTACCAGAAGTTCGGGAAGACCAGAAACAGCCCATTTCCAGCCTCTGGAGGGCCTCCGGAGCCTGGGGAGGCCGTTTTCACCCTCCCGGAAGCTCGAGGAAAGCCTCCAGAGCCTGAGGAGGACAAAAACACCCCCACACACACACCATGGTACAGGAGGCCGACTAGGCCACGCCCACCATGGCCACTCCCACCCAGCAACTGGGCAGAGAACCCCTTGTTAAAATTTTTGAAGCCCACCCCTGATTACAGTTATATAAGAAAACTGGAAACTGCAGGACAACAAAGGCAAATCTAGTGCCCTTTGCACATATGTTGTGTCACCTACCTTTCACTATCTATATAGTACTAAAATGCTCCTGTCCATAACCTTTAAATGGGTGGAACAGTATATCATAGGGCAAAACATTCTGAACCAAAGTACCTCAAATGGGCCAATTTACAGAATGTGTCCAAAATCCTGGACCCATGAATCCTGTGGAATTGAAATTTTTGTAAATGTTGTACAGCATTTTACAACAAAAATGATCATAAAGCATTTTATGACATTTATTTATATAGCTCATGGCATATCATACATGGCACTAGCAATATATATTAACATTTCATCTAGATTACAAGTACATAAATAAAATATAAAAGTTAAAACAATCTGTGTTCAAATACTTATGTCTAGGGCATCTAACCACTGAAGCACAGCATTGTTTATATTTTTTAAAAAATCAGATTACTAGACTGTGTACACCCTTAGCTTACAGCAGCCGTGATGTGAGACACTGGAGTCACACTGAGGGGAGGGTAAGAAATTATTTTATGACATAATACAAAATATCATAAAACATTTCCTATGGTCAGCTCCAGATGTTTGACTGTGCTATATAGTTCAATATGGGCTAATTTCAAGGCAGATACAATTCTGAATATCTCCCTGAATTTTTAAGAACTTTTCAAGTACATGATATGTATGTTTTCAAGTACTGTTTGTTGAAATTATTGAGGTAATTGGAAGTATCTCTGAAACAATGACCTAAGGCAATGGTGAAATACTCCACCGGTTGCCAACGCTCACTGCCCGCACATGCTCGGTGCACACCAGACATGCATTGTGTGCGCATGCGCAGTCCTCACCAAACACACACTTTTGGATTTCCTGCTCTTTTTTTTTTTACTTTTTAAAGCATTTTTAACTACCGAACTGGTAGTTCAAAAAAATGCTTAAAAAGTAAAAAAAAAAAAAAAAAGTTCCAAAGATCAGCTGAGCAACACACAATCATCAGAACTTTTTTTTTACTTTTTAAAGCATTTTTTTACTACAGGTTCGTGGCGAACCGGCCCAAACCAGTAGCATTTCAACCTTGACCCAAGGGTTCATAGGTTGTTTAGTTGAGCGCTAAGACTTCAAAGGCAGTTTGCTCATTATGCAGCAAGTGATTTCAGAAGCCCTGAGACCTTTTGGTAGTTAACTCACTCCCACTACTCAACCCACAACCCACTACTCAACCCACTCCCACTACTGCTCCCTTTGTGTGACACAATCAATTATTCCAGGTAGTAAAGTTTCCAGTGAACTGAGATCTGGGTTAGTTGGTCTTGAATCAGAGGCCTCAGGAAGTTGGGATAGAGTCCTCCAGATTTAACAAGAAGGGAGATTTAGTGGAAGTCAAGTGGCAGCAGATGCCCGTATATCCTGTCGCCAGTCTGATTAGATTTGGTAATGTGGTTTGATTGCGGCAAAAGCTTCCACGGGTTGTGCACTACTTTGAAAACATGTTCAATTGACCACAGACTGTTTTTGTCAATGCTGAGTCTGACAACAAAGGGCAACCTGCTGCCGATGGACCTGCAATCAATGTGAATGCCCTTGAACTTTCTTTCCTTCATTGATCCTCATGGTCCATCAATATAAGCCGGGGGCAATTACCAGTGTCCCCATGTCTACACGTTTTTTAAAAAATGATATTGTTTACACTGTAGAATAGAAAATCCTCCCTAATCTCTCTTCCTCTCTCTCATGCATCATTTCTTGATGTTCTTGCTGCTGACTTGTCCTGCCCCTTCACTTGAGTAGGAGGCAATCAACAGTCGAAACCCAGCAGGCATTCTGTTCTGCTGAATGGAGCTTTCAGTGATCAGAAGCGCTGAGCTGCACCGGTCTATTTTCACTTTTTTGTCCTTTCTTGAATGTTTGGTGGGGAAATAAGATAGGCACTGCAGATAAGAGAATGCCCTGAAGCTGTACTCGCTTCAGAGAATGAAGAGCCAGCGACCCTCCCCAAAAAAGCAGGAGAATGATGGGACAAGGAGCAAAGCCTCTAAATGGATATATGTAACCTTGCTTTATCATGGATTGCTGTTGTTTTTTAACTTAAACATTCCATCTTCCGTTAAACAGTGTTTTGCCTGGGTAGAAATATCTCTGTGCAATAACAATCAAAATTTACAACAGTAATCATTACATTGATATTGATTGTCTAATCTTACAATAATAATAATAATGAGCATAATACATCTATTCATTTCTCCCTCTTAACATATGTTCTAATAAGAATATAATAATAGTATTAAATATAATAATCTTAATAGCCATGTTAGTAAGAATTGTCATATTGTTTGCTTCTATATCTCAACATGCTTTCTATATTTCACTGATCTCTATTTATTTCTAACTTCTATTTTTATTTTTCAACCATTCATAAAATAACTCCCATATCATATAATATTCACCTTGTCCTTCCTCCTTTGTAGCAAGCATTAATCTATTCATTTCTGCACATTCTAATTTTTCCTAATCACATTCTCATCAGTAGGGATCTCTCTGCTTTATCATGGATTGTTGAGTTGATTGCATTTACAAGGCACCCTAAGTCATGGGCCATGGTGTGCCAATCGCTGTACTTTGAGATCACACAAGTTAAGCCAAAATCAAACAAATATTAACTGCATAGTAGAATGAATTAGTTACTTTGTGAAAGCAGTTTTGCCACTGAAAGTGCTAATTCTGTATTGAGTGAACTGATGTCCGTTTTGCAAGGACTAAAGATCAGAAAACACTTTGAATAGGGCTACCCTGAAAAAAGCAATACCTTAGTAGTCATTCAGATGTTTGCAGCCTAAATAGTATAGCCCTAAACTTTCATCACAATCCATACATTATTGGACGGTCAGTTTGCCAGGCCAAATTAGATTCATAAGGTTTCGCATAAATTTTTCACTCATGCTTTAGGGAAGAAGCCTATTCTATACTGCACAGGTCAGAAAGAGGACTGAGAAAAAAAATCTATACACCCCTCATATCCTGGACATAAACCATTTCAATTCCTTCCCCCTGGACACCACTGTAGGGCATTGCATGCCAAAACAACTAGACACACAGACAGTTTTTTTTCCCCTCATGCCATTGCTCTGCTGAACACCTAATTGCCACAGTACTGTCTTATGTCTAAGGATATTTACCCTTGCAGTCTGGGTGTATTACCATTATCCTTCTCATCTTTTCTACTACCTTCTTCTATTAGTACCTTATGATTATATTACTTTGTTGTTTGCATGTAAACTGAGAGCTTATGCACCAGGGACAAATTCCTTGTGTGTCCACTTGGCCAATAAATCTACTCTACCCTACTCTACTCTACTCTACTCTACTCTACTCTACTCTACTCTACTCTACTCTACTCTACTCCTGTCCTGTCCTGTCCTGTCCTGTCCTGTCCTGTCCTGTCCTGTCCTGTCCTGTCCTGTCCTGTCCTGTCCTGCTCTAGCCTAGCCTGGCCTGGCCCTGCCCAGCCCAGCCCTGTTCTGTTCTCCCCTACCCCTATTCCTACTCCTACTCCTACTCCTATTCTTATTCCTAATTCATTTTATTCCATTCCATTCTTAAATTGAGAACAAGATAATATCCAAATACTCATTTCATCCATCTTGGACAATGAACTTCAGCTGGTCAGACATCAACTCTACTTTTGCTACATGTTTCAAAATGGCCCTTGCGCTTCTCAAAAGATCAACTCCATGATGGAGGGTGTAGAACAGAATAAAGGGATCCATTGGTCATGCGAGTTTTTTAGTCTGGAATGTGGGTACTTGCTTATGAAGGAGTCAGTCTTGGAAGCTCTTTCTCATGTAGTTGCCCTGCACTAAATAAATACATTCTCATGTAGTAATTGCTTACTGGCACATGTGTGGTTAAAAAGTAGTGGGAGATGAATGAATAGAAAGCACCATTTTCTTTGTTCTGTGGCTTCTTCTTCCTTTCAGAGGTAGCAAAAGTTCCTGGATTTCCTGTGAAACTTTGGTAGGCTGCTAATTTGAAAATGGGGTTGACAGATAAGCATATGCATTTTTATCCAAATGCTGATATAACATCTTGTCACAAACCATTTGTAATATACTCAAGAGAGTCTATCCCAAGGAGACATTATGTTCATAAGCATGTACCAGAAAGCTTTATTGCTATTTGAACAAATACCAGCATGTGATCTAAACAAAGCACTAGGTCTGTATATCAAGTCTAAAGTAAATTAGTTTAGTGTATATCTCGTTTTATTCTTGATGTCATAACAGACTATTATCATCAACTTGGGGAATTGCATTTGCCTAGAGGAAGAACTGCATTTACTTTTATTTTGCAAATAATTAAGAGTATTTGGAAGGCTGATTGCATCTGTAAATGAAAATGTGAAGCCTTAATTACCATTTCTATTATATTTTATTAGATTTCCTTTGCCAGTCAGACTTAAGGAAAGAAACATAATTTGGGGGAGACAGTTAGATATTCACTCAGTATCGAATTTAACGTTTCATATCATTAGGATTTTTCTGCTCAGTTTTATACATTATTTAGAATATTAACAAATTAGAAAATTGTTTGGGAAAATATTACTGTGCTTTGCCAGTTGTAAGTCAATTTTTCTTTATATTTTGGCATGCCGCTTGAAAGGCTATTATCAGCTTTTCAGCAGAGTCGATTCTAATGTCTCTTTGGCTTCAACCTTTTCCTCTAATACACTGTTTCTCAACCTCTAACAAGTTTAAGTTGTGCAGACTTCAACTCCGAGAATTCACTCAGCCAGTAGGCTGTAACCTATCATTTCTAACAGCTTTAGGCCATGAGACTTCTTACATTTACATTGCCCTTGCTATACGGTTTCTCTGTAGTGGTGGCTAGAGTGCCTTCACTGCTTCTTCCAGAGAAACCTGATCAGTTCTACTAACAAAAAACTCTGGCTTGTACACAAGCAGACAATGTAAGCATAGAATCAACCTCAGCCATTCATGTTTTCCTCTTAAAACCAAGTCTTTCCATGGAATCCTCCCCAAACTTGGTCCTCTTTTATATGTTAGACTCAACTTTCAAAATTATCACTTAATGTTCTGGAAGTCCAAACTTGAATAATCATTCATATAATTAATAATAATTATAATTATATAATTAATCATATAATTATAATTATTATAATCATATAATTATAATTAATAATTATAATTAATAATTATAATTAAAAAATAGCTCTGGTGATAGATGGGATTAAACGTAATACTTATCTCGGTGTCTATAATTCTGTACCAATAAAAAGCATTAGGGATCTGCAAGGCGGTTAAGCCCTTCCTTGAGGAGGCACTTTACATGTGCCACAGGTGGCACACAGAACCATATCTGTGGGCACACGAGTTCAGCTCTGGTGTGCATGCGTGCACCGGCCAGCTGATTTTTGGGCCTTCCGGAAGTTGGCAAATGGCTGTTTCCGGCCTCCAGAGAGCCACTGGGGGGTGGGGAAGGCCATTTTTGCCCTCCCCAGGCTCCTACAAAGGTGGTGGAGCCTGAGGAGAGTGAAAAACGGGCCTACCAGGCCCACCGTGCCATCGCGTGCCAAAAGTGGGGGGAGCATGGGGGGTTGTACGCAGGGAGGCAGGTGCATAGAATTATGGGTGTGGGAATGCGCATACATGACACACACCCCGCGCTCCCCCCATTTTTGGCACAAGATGGCAAAAAGTTTAGCCATCACTGATATAGCATATAGCATCATCTATTGACACTGATGAAGGCAGTTGGAACATGGTAAGGAAAGCAATGTGAATGCTTTCCTTCATTTTCAGGGACAGAGAACCCTTTTGAAATTTTGTATAGGCTTCCATGTGTTCCCAATAGTCCCATCTTATCTGCAGGACATCGGGATTGGATGGGTTATGTGAAGGAATCCCCCTCTTTCTTTCTGTGAGTCAGCCTGGGAGAGGAGGGGCAAGGCTTCAGCCAGTTCACCGAACTGAACAAAGTTAGATACTGGTTCTACCAAACTGGTACGAACTGTCTGAATCCCACCACTGGATTTGCTGTCACAGAAAATGTAGATGGGCTACCACTTCTTATAATGCACAAATGACTTCTAAAGGCTAATAAACTCACTCATATCTTATTTATTTATTTATTTGTTTGTTTATTTATTTATTTATTTATTTATTTATTTATTTATTTATTTATTTTATTTATTATATTTCTATACTGCCCTTTTCCCGTAGGACTCAGGGCGGTGTACAGCCAAGATAAAAACCCAGACACACAAACATCATAAAATTGCTAATTAAAATTATTACATAGTTTGGCCCGATTAAATAAAAAACCCAGAATTAAATAACAATTTAAAAATCATTCACATGTTTAGCCCACCTGTTGGAACATCAGGGTCTTGACGACACGGTGGGAAGCACAAAGGTCGATATTTGTGCTTTGGGATATTTGTGCTTTGGGATATTATGTATCTCCGGGGGCAGTTCACAGAAAAGGCAGTTCACAGAGAAATACTGGTGGCTAAATGTGAGAATTTTAATCACGTGACCATGGAAATACTGCCATGGTTGTAAGTTCATGGATCAGTAATAAGTCACTTTTTTCAGCACCTTTGTAACTCTGAGCTGTTGTTAAACAGATGGTCATAAGTCGAGGATTATGTCTACATTATTGGAATGGGAACCTCTTTGAAATCTTGTAGCCAATTTGATTGATGTGACTGTTTTAGATGTGTTGGCCAAAGATATGCTTTTCCATTTGGTGACTATTAACTTTAAGCCAAATAGGGAAAATAGTATCACTCCATACTTGCTGGATGGAGTAAATGCCTTAAACCTCATTCACATCTTTAAAGTGTATGTGCTGCACACATAGAGAGGAAAAACAAATCCAGATTTCTATCCCACCACTCTCTAGCCATTTTACCTCTTCCCTGTTCAAACTACAGAGTTAAATTATGTGACCATCAGACATAATCTCTCTTTCTTCTTTCACATATTTGAAACTGGAGATGGAATATATCATCAAATATCTATTTGGATAACTACTACATAGTTTATGTAGGTCACTCCAAACTTCAGCTATAAAAAGGAATCTGGCAAAGATATCTTTTCAAATTAACTTGTTGGAACTGTCCAAGAAAATCCATCATATTTTTGAAAACAAAACAACTACATTATACTGAAAGTTGAGCTCCATTTAGGCTGATTATGTGGACATACTGTAGATCAGGGGTGGGTTGTAAACATTTTTACTACTGGTTCTGTGGGTGTGGCTTATTTTGTGGGCGTGGCTTGATGGTCATGTAACAATTCTTTAGGATTTAGCAGAGGTACTGGACTACCAGGCTTTTAACTGCTTGCAGAGCTGTACCAATCTACCCATTTATTTTTGCAGGCACCGGTCTACTCATTTATTTTTGCAGGCACTGGTCTACTTATTTGTTTTTGGAGGCACCGGTCTACCACCAAATTGCCTTTTACCACTGATCAGCTGTAGGGTGGCCCTTTGAAGCCCCGCAGCAAGAGTTTAAACAGTTTTTCCTTATAGCCCATCAGTTGGGACTCAGGAGGCAGCAATAGATTGGGGGTGGGGCCAAATAAAAGGTAAGAATAATGTGGGGGCTGGCAGGCAGAACCAGTTCGGTGACCTCGTATCATCACTGCTACTGGCTTGGCAGAACTGGGCCGAACTGGGAGGAACCCATCACTGCTGTAGATGTGTACTTTCCTAAGCAAAAGCTTAGAAATAAGATGTTAGCATAATTTAAGGAAGATGCAACAAAGGGTTAGGTTTAAGGTTAGGACCCTGTACCTGCAGGAATATGAGAAGGAGGTGGACAAGGAGGAGGAAGAGGAAGAGGAGGAGGAAGAGGGGGAGGAGGAGGAGAAAAATACATAATACCTGTGTTTACCCAAAAATAAGACCCTGTCTTAAATTTATTTTGCCACCAAAAAAAGGCACCGGGTCTTATTTTCAGGGGGGAATGATGTCCACTGACTCACCTCACTTGCGAGCATCACCCCCGGTCTCCTTCTGTCAGAGGCCTTCAGGAACTTCTTCAGCTTCAAATAGTTGCAGCCAGGCCTCGCACGCCTCGGCCCATTTCTTCTGCAGCCAGCAAGGCTTTCATGAAGGCCTTCATGAAGCTCCAGATAGATCTGGAGCTCTGCTATTGGCTACAGAGGCCTTCAGGAAAGCCTTACTGGCTGCAGAAGAAATGGGCCAAAGCATGCGAGACCTGGCTGCAACTATCCAAAGTTAAGTAGAAGGGCAGCTTTACACACACCCCATCATCACCACCATCCCTACCCTAGCTTAATTTTTACCCGTGCACTTTGGAGTGTGCGGGGTCTTAATTGGGGCTTATTTTTGGGGTAGGGTTTATATTGGGCGCACATGTAAAAATAAAGCTAGGATTTACTCTCTGAGTAGGTTGTATTTTTGGAGAAACATGGTAATAGTCGAATTGCAGACTGAAGATAGAAAGAGCATGAATTCACTATTGAACATTAATCTGCTCAAGATAATGCTTCATCTCTTTCAATCATTTTTCTCATATTTTATCTCAAATATTTTAAATCATTTAATTAGGATTCTCCCCCTTCTACTGGGCTGCATTAATGTCAAGAAGCTCTTATAATATCATTCCGTGCTTGGTATTGTGCTATCCTTCTTTCAACTTTGAAAGGTTAATGTTGCTCCATCTTTAATCTCTTATACTTTAATTAACACTAAACCCAAATTCAAGTGAAGCATAACAATATTTTTTTTCAAATCCCAAAGCTAAGAAATGCTTCAATCATCAAGTATACCAAGCAGTGTTTGAATTGGTTAACTGGCAGGACCAATTTTAATCTCTGGCTCTGAGTTAAGATCATAATGGCATCTATTTTAAAGATACTCCAAGTCTTCAAAGAAAAAGCAAGAAAGTCTAGCTGGATCCTGAAAAAGCACCGTTGGGACAGCCATGACCTGGATGACTGAGAATCTCTACAGTCTTTTAGCTATATGATTTGGGATGAACACCCTTTGATGGTGTGGGAGTAGGAATGGATTTCCAGAGAAAAATTGCAAACTACAGGAGCCAGGAGCACCACTCAGGTGACCCTGAGGACACAGGTAAACCTCCAAGTGCTTCAATGACCCTCTAAAAATATAAATTTAATAAATAAATAATAAATAAATAAAAGAATGCAAATGGTAACAAGAAACACAAGTAAACAAAAGGCAATTACTAAATAAGGAGGAAGATGGAACAGGAAATAAAAATAATTTCGATTAATATAAATGGATTAAACGCCCCAACCAAGAGAACCCGGACATTTGCCAAACTACATAAATTGGAGATGGATATAATCAGTCTACAGGAAGTCCACATTAAAAAAACACACCAAAAATTGCTAGAAAATACAAGACTAGGAAATCTTTATACTTCACTATCAGACCAAAAAAAAAGAGGTATTGCGGTTTACATCAAGAAGCACTTAAAAACAAAACAGGTATATCAAGACGAAGAGGGAAGAGTTCTAATGATCGAAATACAAACAGAGTCAAAAACAATATTACTGACCACGATTTATGCACCAAATGAAAACCAACGGGCCTTCTATAAAAATTTACATAATAAAATAAAAGACTTAGACTATGAAAATATCTGCCTCATAGGTGACTTCAACGCAATCTTAGACACAGAAAAAGATTATAAGAGCACCAAGAAGAACAAAACCAAGAAAAAAACCCTACCAGACACTTTTATGGAAATGGCACAAGAACTATGTCTACAAGATGCCTGGAGGAAGTAAATAAGGAAAAAAAGGAGTATACTTTCTACTCTAATCCACATCTATCCTGGTCTAGGATAGATATGGCGTGGATGACAACGGACCTTAGGAAAGATTTAGACGAAATAGAAATATCCACGAATATATGGGCAGATCATAGTCCGTTAAAAATAACTTGGAAAGGACATCGAATAAAAAAGAGGTGCATGATGAACACTGAAATCTTAAAGGATAAGGATTATATACAAACAATAGAAAAAGAAATGAAAATTTTCTTCGAAATTAATAAAAAAGAGCAAACTTCCACCCAAAACCTCTGGGATACGGCGAAAGCTTACATAAGAGGGCTGACAATAGCATATGTAGCGAAGAAGAACAAAGAACAATGGCAGAGAAGAGAGAAATGGCTGAAAGAACTTAAGGAATACGAATACGAGTTACAGAAGGAACCCCAAAATAAAAGAATCAAAGAAAAAATAAATTTGATAAAACACAAAATAAATTTGAATACACAGATAGAAATAGCCAGGAAAATTAAACTAGTGAAACAGAATTACTTCGAACATGCCAACAAGTCAGGGCGATGGCTGGCATACAGACTGAAAAAAGAAAAAGAAAAACGGACCATACACCAACTTAAAGATAATACTGGAGAGATACAATATAGAAATAAAGATAAAAAAGGATATAGCAAGAGCATTCTTTCAAAAATTATATGAACAAGAGGAACCCCCAGAAGAAGATATTAGACAATACCTAAGGGAAGCCGAAATCAAAGAATTAGAAGAGACGCACAGAGACGCTTTGGACAGACCAATTACAATGATGGAACTTATTGAGGCGAAGAAAAAACAAAAAATAAATAAGACCCCGGGACCTGATGGAATACCAGCAGAGTTCTACAAAAATTGTCAACAATCGGTGGATGAAACCCTGCTTGAAGTATTTAATGATGCAATTATGGAAGCCAAAATTCCGAATTCCTGGACAGAGGCTATCATCACATTAATACCCAAAGAAGAAACAGATCATGCAGATATCCAAAATTATAGACCAATATCTTTGTTGAATGTGGACTATAAATTGTTTACATCAATTATCACAAAAAGAATCAAGAAAATAATTGAAGATTACATACACCCGGATCAAAATGGTTTCATTCCAAGGAGACAACTAAAAAATAACATTAGGCTAATAATTGATGTACTTGAATATTATGAAATGAATGTAGACAAACAATCAGCCTTAATTTTCTTAGACGCACAAAAGGCATTCGACAATCTTAACTGGAAATTCCTCACCCTACAATTGGAAGCTATGAAATTCGGAGAAAAATTTATAAAGATGATAAAAAGAATCTATTCGGTACAGACAGCGAGAATAACAATTAACGGTGACTTAACAGAAAAATTTCCAATATCAAAAGGGGTGAGACAAGGCTGCCCCCTTTCACCCCTATTATTCATACTGGCCTGGAAATCCTCTTAAAGGAAGTCAGACGAGACAACGAAATAATAGGTCTAAAAGCCAAACGAGAAATATACAAACTCCAAGCTTTCGCCAATGATATCGTATTTATTATAGAACAACCAACTATATCTGGCGCCAAGTTGCTAAACAGAATAGAGAAATATGGGAAAGTAGCCGGTCTCAAAATCAACAAACAAAAAACAAAGATATTAACAAAGAACCTCACTAATCAACAAGAAAAACAATTAGAAGATAAATTAGGCATACAAACTACAAAGAAAGTAAAATATCTAGGAATACGGCTGACTAATAAAAGCTCTTCAATAAGAGAAGATAATTATGATAAATTAACAAAGCAAATTAAAAAAGACCTAGGAATTTGGAAAAAGCTACAATTATCATTCTTGGGGAGGATCGCTTCAATTAAAATGAATGTACTACCACGGATTTTATTCTTATTCCAAGCAATTCCAATAAAACCAGGGAAAAATTTTTCACGAATCAAACTAAAGCATTTACAAGATACAAGAGAAAGAGGAGGATTGGCACTACCCGACTGGGAATCTTACTACAAAGCATCAGTATTAATTTGGATAAAGGAATGGATGGATCTAAAAAATCAAAGATTGCTGAGTCTGGAAGGATTTGACCTACAGCGAGGATGGCATGCCTTCCTCTGGGAAGGCACAGATAAAAAACATGATTATTTCCAGAGACACACAATCAGACAATCATTATATCAAACATGGCAAGGTATTAAAAAGGTACATTATAATAAAATCCCGGAATGGCTGTCAACAATGGAAGCCCAGATTTACCCAAACGCCATGGACAGTAGTAAAATGAAAACCTACCAAGAGCTGCTAAACCACATGGGGGAATTAAGAACAAGGCAAGAACTGAAGGAGATGGGTACAGACATTGACTGGTGGCCATATGCACAAATTAAATCAAGATATAAAAAAGATTTGGCTCAATTTGGATTCCAAAAAGGTCAAACTGAGCTGGACAAAATTTTGCAAGGGACACAAGACAAACTAATTAAAAAAATCTATAACTATCTACGAGGATATAAATTAG
The DNA here is from genome assembly GCA_030761175.1 of Masticophis lateralis. Lineage (NCBI taxonomy): Eukaryota > Metazoa > Chordata > Lepidosauria > Squamata > Colubridae > Masticophis > Masticophis lateralis. The sequence continues at coordinate 75,652,708 of JAUDYJ010000005.1, read as the reverse complement.
AAGAAGAGGTAGTAAAAGAAAACATGATAACCTGGTCAAAAAATTTCGGCTACAGTATCGAACTAGACAAATGGCAAAAATTATGGACAATAAACTATAAATTGACAATGTCTGTATCATACAAAAAAAATCTCTACAAATGTTCTATATGTGGCATCTGCCACCAGCCAGATTAGCAAGAATGTTCCCCAATACACCATCAACATGCTGGAAATGCAAACTCCATAAAGGCACTTACTATCATATGTGGTGGACCTGCCCAATGGCAAAAGAATACTGGCAAATGATTAGATCCCAGATAGAGGAAACCATACAGCAAAAGATAGAAATAAGACCAGAAACCTTTCTACTTGGAATACTAAATGGACAATATGAAAAAGAAATAACATATTTAATTATACATATGATAACAGCAGCACGAATACTATACGCACAATACTGGAAGAGTAGTGAGATACCGACAGAAGATAGGGTAATTAGCAAAACCATGGAATGTGCAGAATTAGATAAACTCACTAAGGAACTACAAAATAGGGAGGAACATGATTACTATCTAGTATGGAAAAGGTGGTATTGTTGGTTGGAAAATAGAAAAGAGAAAAAGGGTCAGGAAGTAAATTGAACTACCAAATACAGAAATAGGAAAACATAGTACACATACAAGTCAACAATAAACCAGAAAGATAGATAGAAGGGAAAGACCAAATAAGGAGGAGTTAAATCAAGAAATAAGATTACAGACTACAATTGCGATAATTTGGATAAATATTTGATTTTGTGTTTATATGTTTATGTTTTGTATGTTTTACTGTTTTATTGTTTAGTTTGTTTCACTGTTTTATTGTTTTGTTTAGTCTGTATATATAAATAAAAATTGATAAAAATAAAAAAAAAAATAAAAAAGAATGCAAATGACCAGTTGTCTTCAAGGAGTATAAATCCTTCCATTTCCCACTATCCTGTCAGAGCTGAAGAAGCTTCTTGGATGACAAGCAAGCAATCTTCAAAGGAAAAACAAGAAAGCCCAGTTATCTTCTGAAAAAGTATCTTTGGAACAATCATGGCCTGAATGACTGAGAATCTCTATAGACTTTCTCCAAGTCTTAACTTATTGATATTCTTGGGGTAGGGGTTCCTAATGCAATATCTGAAGTGGTCTTTGTTATAGTGGCATGGCTCACAACCAATGGAGGGAATATGACCAAATGAAGAGTAATCAAAACTAGCTATACTATTTTTGCTGTGTTACCCGAAATAGAAAATCACTTCCTGGAAGTAAAACTTAAGTAATACCAATTTTCTACTGTCTTCTTAGCACTCAAGGTCACTGCCTTCTCTCTAATATTAAAAGATAAAAGGTAAAGGTTCCCCTCGCTCATATGTGCTAGTTGTTCCTGACTCTAGGGGGTGATGCTCATCTCTGTTTCAAAGCCGAAGACCCGGCACTGTCCTAAGATGTCTCCGTGGTCATGTGGCTGGCATGACTAATGCCAAAGGCACACGGAACACTGATACCTTCCACCAAAGGTGTTCCCTATTTTTATACTTGCATTTTTATGTGCTTTTGAACTGCTAGGTTGGCAGAAGCTGGGACAAGTAATGGGAGCTCACCCCGTTACACGGCACTAGGTTGTTGTACAAAACTCTTCCTTGTGAAGGAATAATGGAAAAAGAAAATGGACGAACAGTAATAACTGCTGAAGCCGTTTTCAGAAAGTATACATTTTAGTGGATACATGTGGTAAAACAACTTCATGAATCCATATGCTTCTTTCCTGACAAGCATGAAATGAGGAGGAGAAAGCTCTCTCATTTTACAGTTGCCTAAGAATGAGGGAAGTTTTCTGCTTTTCTTCGCTATTTTGATTCAGCCCTTTCTTTTATAGTTTTATAACGCATTCCTGTAGCAGTCCCAAAGGTATATTTTATTGAATAGAATTTTCACAAAGTTTTAACCTTAAATTCAGAACTTACATTTGCAAAACAACTTTGGACTGGTAATCCTATTCCATACAAAATGCGGACAAAATAAATCCAGACATGAAAGGCAAAGCTGAGAAAGAAACACATACTGCAGGAGGCATAACTTAAGAACAAATCTACTTGAGACATTTTTGCATGCATAATAAGATTCAGTGCCCAAATCGGAAGGCTCAACTGTTATTAAAGCCACTAGACAGAGATTGTGCCTGACTGTATCAAATTTTTAAAAAAACATGAGAGAAAGATGCATCCCATTGAGTTTAGAAGTCTGTCTTTTCTTTTAGAATCCTGATAAAAAAAAAAAAATGGGAAGAAATTGCTCCCAAGGAAAAACGTGTTTTGCAATTGCACCAATGCAAGAAAGTTCTTCAGTAAAACCTCAGGCAGTCCATTCTACCACCATCTTTCCCAATTTTCCACTTTTCTGCCATCCACAATTCCTCCATTATTGAGCAGCTTTAGGCCTTACAAGGAGTTTTCAGGAATTATCTTAGTCCCCCCCCCCCCCGACGCTTCCCTATGCCTCATCGTTTTCAGTTCACTATTAGGAATTATGTGAGGGGGAAAGAAAAAAAATGTTCACATTAACAATCAAAAGCTTCACGCTTGTCTCTGTGAAGTAACCTTCTCAACACAAGTATGATTGCCATGAAGATGAACATGCTATATTTGTGGGAGACATTATCTCCTCTTTGGATTCACAGCTTGAGGTTTGAAGGCTTCAGGCAATGTGGGTACTTAATTCAGTTAAGTATCTTCTGAATATACCAAATTATCTTCACTTAAGGCTTTTTCATTAGCAGAACATGCTGTCTAAATGGCCTTTGAAGTGGCTACTAACTATTAGATATATGCACTCCACATGCTCCACAAACAACTTAGGAGTTATGTACGTGGGTGAAAAAGCAAAAAGTTGCTGCTAACTAATCATAAAGAATTTTGCAGTGGGGGATTTACAACCAATATTGTTTGCCTGAGCACTTCATGTAAATATATATCTTAGTAAGCAAATATATTTGATATTATTTTCACCACAAGGAAGCCAACCTTACGAATGCCTTTACTGTGGGATATATCTATGGATTTATTTAAGTGTATAGGCCACTGTAATCATGACCAGCTGTTTACAGTATCATTAAAAGCAGAACGTCAAAGTAGAGCCAATATTCACTAAAAATATAACACTGTTTAACCCCGATGCTTACCCCAACTCCAAACAGCCATAATCAAGCTTCAAAAGCTCTACGGAAGAGCGCCATCTCTACAGCCTTTCTAAAGATTCAAGAATATTTTCATTTAAGAATATTAACATACCTGCAGTGCTTCCCAAGTGTTCAGAAGCAATTCACAATCACTTTTCAAAATCTTAATCATGTCCTTTCAAAATATAGCCATAATTATCATTACTATGAAAATCCAAGTTTAGTTTTCAGTCAGAATTTAGGCCAAGGTTTTGTACAGGTTTTATATGGTTGTATGCTGTACCATTAAGCACAAGAATTGTTCCCTATAGTTGAAACTCTGAAAATGGCCTTGCTAAGGGCTTGCCATAATGTTTCAATGGGTCTATAGCACCTTGCAAAATTGTTTTAAGGTAATAAGAACAGAATAGGAGATAGATTTCCCTTGTGTAAGGTATGTGCCCTGTGTTTTGGGCAAATATTTTGAGCAAAGGCAGCCCAGAAATTCAGCAAGAAATTCAGAATATGGTAACACATTGACTTCTGCTTCCATTTCATGACACTTTTCATGATACGCTTGCTAATTCTTTAATTCCCACAGAAGATGAGAAGCCCAGAGGCTTGCCAACATGTTATATATTAGGGTGACAACCAGTCCGATTTCCTTGAGAATTAGAGCTTGCCCCAGGCTCTGGCAGACAGTGGCTCCGCTGCCAAAATGGGAAGGAAGGAAGGAAGGAAGGAAGGAAGGAAGGAAGGAAGGAAGGAAGGAAGGAAGGAAGGAAGGAAGGAAGGAAGGAAGGAAGGAAGGAAGGAATCCTTGTTTTGCTTCAGATCTGATTATTTTGTAACTTCTGCTTTTTTATCGTGTGAATGATTTTGATTGTTATATAATCACTTAAACCAAGATTTTGCCAATATAGTCATTGATATGGCTATATTAAAATATTAAACGATTAAGTACCAGACCCTGGGACCCTGAATAACTGTAGTAGACAACTTTCAGAAATAAATCTTCTTTGTCAGTTCAGGACTCTGTTGTCTGGCACCAGAAAGTAGGATACTCATATTTAGCATATTTATCCTTATATTCATTGTGGGAAGTTTCTGTTACGATACTCTTAATGAAAAATAATCTATCAAGGATAGACTGTCTCTCACTGTATTGTATTTGCATGATTAAATAACAAATACAATATGTGTTTGTTCAGTCATGGCCATGGAAAGCACATAAGGAGAAATAACTGAAATAGATGTTAAAGCCAGTAGGTGGAAGTTAGTAAAATAAGTAGATGCTGAACAAAAATATTTACTGTAGATTTAATCTGGGTAGCTAATAAACTAATAAATCAGACTAATAAGAGGAACCAAAGTTGGTACTTTCTATTGCATTAATAGAAAAAAAATGAGTTTGAAATGCTTGTCTAGGACAATCAAGCATTTTCCTTTTACAGAAAAAGGAGAAATGATGCTGTTGCTACTATCGTTATATTAGAAGACAAGCTAGATGCTTTCTACCTTCAAATATAATAATTAAATATCTATTATGAACAACAGTAATATGACCCACTCTGTTAAGCTTACCAAACTGAACTAGAAATATTCAAATACACAGAACTACTGATTAGTAGATAGTCAGTGATTAAAGCAGGGGTGAAATCCAGCAGGTTCTGGAGACCCAGTAGTGGAAATTTTGAGTAGTTTGGAGAACCGGCAAATACCACCTCTGGCTGGCCCCAGAGTGGGGAGGGAATGGGGATTTTGCAGTATCCTTCCCCTGCCATGCCTACCAAGCCACACGCACCAAGCCACGCTCACAGAACCGATAGTAAAAAAAAAATTGAATTTCACCACTGGGTTAAAGCCATTATGCAATAATTCAAGTAATTTCCCTGTATTAAATGTGTGAATCCTATTTACAGCAAAATCAGTCCAACACTGCCCATGGGATGGGTAGACTAGAAGCCACTCTGTGTGCGAGCAATTACTTGTTTTAATACCCATCACCTGCACAGCCACTTGGGTTTGATGGTGGTCAATTGGTACTTTATATTAGAGCAAAATGTTGGTAATCTGTCTAGTAGGCTGTGATACAGCTAGAGGGTCCAACATATTACAGTCAGCTTCCTACTATTGGCATCATAAAATCATTTGGTAATTCTGAAAATTGCTGGCTTGAAAATAACAAGTGTTTTATACTTCAGAAGAGATCCCAGAAGTGTACACTTAAAAAGGATTTTTGCACTCTAGAAAGTTAGCAAATATCTATGACTGTTGAGAGGAAATTACCTCTCCCCCACACCCCGCCTTTTGCTCTTCAAGTGCATTTTGTAGCTTTTGCATAAAAGACAACATTGGTCAAGCTGTGTGCCGTCAGTCAAACAATGTTGGCTGGCGGCCCCCAGGGAGAAAGTGTTCTCTGTGGGAGCGCCGACCCTCTGGAACGGTTTGCCCACCGAGCTTAGGACAGCCCCCGACCTCCTCTCCTTCCCCGTGAACTGAAGACGTGTCTTTTTCATCAAATGGACTGATTCGTTGAGGGGTTTTTTACATTGTAATAATTTTAATTAATTTTAATTGGATTTTAATTTGTATTTAATTCGTATTGCTGATTTTTTTTATCTTGTAAGCTGCCCTGAGTCCTTCGGGAGAAGTGCGGCATATAAATTGCAATAAGAAATAAATAAATAAATACTTTCGAATATAATGGAAAGGTTTTGTTTGATACTGGCTTGGGTTTTTTTTTTCTTATTGAAGGCTCAATTCTCTTGAGTTAATCTAGTCTGCATTGCATCTCTACATTAGGCGGATCTAAACCCATCTCTTTTCTGTGGTGACACTTGTCTATTTTCAAGCAAACCACCAGGAAAACAAAGGGACATTCTCATCAAAAAAAATTAAACGGTCCTCATGAAAGAATGTAGACATGTGGAATTAACCAATGGGTTTCACTCAGCTGATTGAAAGAGCGCATAAAGATTTTGCTACTTTTTAGGCTACTAGCTAGGATTGCCTTTTTTAAAGCTCTCTGGAACAGGGATGCCAAACTCAATTTCATTGAGGGCCACATCAGGGTTGTGTTTGACTTTGGGGGGTTGGGGTGGTAGTCTGGGGTAGGCATGGCCAGGGTGGGTATAGGCAGTTTGACATCACTCGTGTTGGGGGCATCTGTGGTGGCCAAGTGCTAAGGAAGGACTTCCCTCAGACCCTCCCTCACTCTCATTATAATCTCCTTCCTTCCTTTCTTCCTTCCTTCCTTCCCACTTTATTTTCCTTTCTTCTTCTTTCCCCTTTCCTTATTTTTCCTTCTTTCTTCTCTTCGGATCTTCGCATCTTTTTCTTGTCTTTCCTCTTTCCCTTTCTCCTTTCCTGTCCCTTCTTGCATGCTCAAATGCAAAAGGGAAACCATTTCTCCTTTTGTTTTGTTTTTAGTTTGTTTTGCTATCCCTTTGCCAGTGAAAACAAGGCTGTTCACTGGCAGAGGACTGTAGGAGGCCGTTTGCATTCAAAAATGGGACCTGGGGAAGGGGGAACAGAAGTCCATTTTTGCTGGCAGAGAGCTGCAGGAGGCCAATGAGGCGTGGCCCTCCCGAGCTCCACTTTTACTGGCAGAGGCACCACAGGTCGATCTTTTGCTGTTTCCAGGGCAGCCTCACAGGCCAGATCTAAACACCCAATGGGCTGGATCTGGCCTATCGGCCTTGATTTTGACATCCCTGCTCTAGAATGAATATTTTGCAGTTAGGGAAATACTAACTTACCTTATATTCCAAGTTTTTCTCTGGAAGCTTATTGCAGTCATGCTTAATGCAGGTCCAAACATTCTTTCCATTTATGAAGTAAGAGGAGCAGAGTCAAAACAGGTGGAATATTAAGTAGAGTCCAGAGTTCCGCTTAGAATTTGGACTAGTGAGAAAGGGAGTTAACTTGTCCTCTGAAGTTCTTTTTTTCCCCCTTTTTTTTATTATTTTATTATTTTTTTATTTATTGGTTCAATTTATATGCCGCCCTTCTCCAGAGACTCAGGGCAGCTTACAATGCGTTAAGCAATTAGCCTTCATACTTTTGTATATACCTGCTTAGTAGGACTTTCGGGCCCCCCTAAGCGGTGTTCTTTTTTATACAAAGTCAGCTTATTGCCCCCACAATCTGGGTCCTCATTTTACCTACCTTGAAAGGATGGAAGGCTGAGTTAACCTTGAACCTGGTGAGATTCGAACTTGCAGTAATTGCAAGTATTTTTCTTCTGCTTAAAAAGCAGGAAAAAAAAGCCACCCAAATACAGTATATTTGTGGTGACCATCCAAGCTTCCATTATCAAAACTAACCTGTTTCACTTAGTGAGGTTAAAGAGAGTGTATTTCTTATCCTCTTCCCCCTCCGCTCAGGAAAATTCAACTCTGAAAAAAGAAAAATAATCCACTTCAATTTTCCAAATATGATAATGTGTTTAAATAATCAATTAGAATAGCAATTTCATTTCATAATCCTATAAACACTTGTGATGCTTATGCACTAACAATTTCTTTCTCTTCATCTCATTTTAAACATCCTTTGTAATATTCAGGGTTTTTTGTTGTTGTTGTTGTGATAGGCTAATTGTGTATATGCAAGTGAATGAAAGAAAAAAAGAAAGTGTGAGTATCCAGAAATAGGAAGATCTGAGTGTGTATGTTTAGGAGAAAGAAAAAAAATGAATTAGTAATGAAATGCCATTTTCAGTTCCAACTTCCTCCTAGGGTATTTAAAAAAATCAAATCAGTAAATGTTCTAGAAACTTAGTTTTTGTAACCCATTTTGTTACCACCGTCTCTACTATATAGCATTATTGAAAAGACATCTGGGAAAGCTATATTAAATGTTGGGACCATTTCATGACTTTTAAATGACATTTTGTTACAGTTAAAAGAGAAATGTGGAGTTTTTATACATGTTAATTAATGTTAATATTTTAGAGCTCTGTGTGGATCTGTTGCTGGTAACTGAATTAAAGAAGATGTTACTTATTTAATTTGCTTATTATTAAGAAGTGGGTTTGGGAATGAAGTGTTTTATCTTTGTTGGTTAAGAAGAGGTGAAGAGATTAGGAAATTGATTATATTTGCCCAGATGATTGGGAATCATTTTCAAATCTTTATTGTCAGTGCACAACATATGTACAATGAGATTGGCTGAGCTCCCTCAGTGGACACCCCCCCCCCCCAACACAATACAATTCACAGTAAAGACAGAAAATCCCTAACCCAATGTATTAATAACCACCCAGTCCTATTGCACCAGTGTGAACATGTTACACGTTGCACCAGCCCTGCAAATCCATTGTACTATGTAGTTATGATGTTATTTTACACTCAGGAGTCTGACAGCCCACAGATAAAAACTGTTCTTCAGCCTGTTTATGTGGCTTCTATATCTCCTTCTGATGGTAGGAGGGTAAAGAAGTGGTGACCAAGATGAGAGGATTTTCTTGGGGGACAGGTTTTTTTTTCTTTATACATTTATCTTTCTTGCAATTATTTTTCCCTTTCTTAGTCTCTATTGCCTTTGATTGTTTTATTCAAACTTTTAATCAAATTATTTGTAAAAGAAAGACATCTGGGGTGTCTGCATTTACCAACTTAGGGTATGGCTATTGCCCATCATCTACTCTTGCTAGGACATGCTGAGTACGTAGCACTCCAAGATAGGGTGAAGAGAAGTAGGGGAGATCTGCAAATCCTTAATTTATAGGCTGTTTTTAATCATGTTCAGGCATGTGGTGTGATAAAACAATTAAGCAGGATTATTAGAAATCAAGCTCAACTTGCAGAAGACTTTAATTTTCAAATATAGTGAAAGTTGGAGGTTGGAAATTATTAGATGTTACTTTGTTTAGAATTGTTAAGAACCCGAATAAATGAACTCTTCTAAAACAGGCTTAGAAAAATACATTCACTTTAATTAAATACACTAGAAAGTATGCTGATCTTAAGAAAAGTCAGAATAAAAACAAAACAAAGCTACACAACAGTTTTCTTTGGTGGATGAATAAAAAAATACTGCAAGCTAAGGGATTTATTAAAAGTTAACTTGAAAAACAGGGTGGGGGTGGAAAGGAGTTGAGACTGACTTTGTTTCAGCTACGTGGGAGTGAGTCTACAGCTATATATGGCATCATAAATGCTAATGCCCATAAAAATCATTCAGGCCCTATGAAATTCTAGCAGCAGAATCCCACATTCCTTCTTTCTTATGCCAGGTAAAAAGATTCCTTCTCAATGAATGATAGAATAAAATTCCACCAAGCAGTCTTTATATGCACAACGCTGTTATCTGGTAGATTCTGGATAACCAGAACTAAACTAAATAATCATGCAAATTGATGTCAACATCTCTGTAAAGATGATATAAAGTCTTTTTTTTTCCCCTGTACACAGCATAGTTGCTGAATAACTTAGAATGATATTTTCCATGATGCATAAAATGTTCCCACAGGCATGTTATTCTTCAGAAATGCAAAAAGGAAGGAAGGAAGGAAGGAAGGAAGGAAGGAAGGAAGGAAAGGAAAGGAAAGGAAAGGAAAGGAAAGGAAAGGAAAGGAAAGGAAAGGAAAGGAAAGAAAAAACCCAAACATTTTAATGCATCAATGAATTTACTTTGAGTAATCATAGGTCTTCAGCTTTACAAAGCTCTTTATCAGATTCCATGATTAAAATGAAAAAAAAAGAAAAGAAAAAAGGAGGGGGACTTAGACATAATTTGGTATGACTATATAATTCAGAGTTGCCTAACTTAGAATTTGCCCACTCACAAAACCTTAAATCAGTTTTTTCCCCAGTCTGGCCTCTCACAAAAGACTAATTAACGTATTACCCCTAACAAAAGGAGTGGTTATATTATCAGATGTTAACATTTAACAAAACATTTTCTTTCAATTTTACTACTCTTCGTTCATCACAAGAATACTGACCACTTAAGAACTTATTTACCTTTTCCGAAAACAGCCCTGTGATATCTATACATGTGAAATGTTTCCTTGCAGCATTCAAAGCCCACTGCCCAATTAAAATACTATGCGCCTGCTAAAAATTCAGCAATGAATTCTGTTTTGCATCATTGTACATTTTAAAATCCATATAACATAGGTACTGTAGTTGTACAGTCTTTGTTTGAAAACGCATAGAAAGTGAGAAGCCATTTAGAATATATGGACAAAACATCTTTGGACCACAGAAGGAACTTCATCTTCTAGAAGGCTAAGTGTTTCTACTCTGAACACCTTCTCAGCATAATGTCTGTGCCCGGACATTTCTTCAGTGGTGGTTCATGACATTAATGTGGAGGCCATCTGGTGCTCCACATTACATTGCGTAGCTTCTTCTCTAGTAATATTGTACTGCTAACTAGAGCATACAAAACATTTGCTAGACCAATTCTCAAATACAGCTCATCTATCTGGAACCCACACTGAATACAGAGTGGTCAATGCCCAGAATGCACTACCTGACTCTGTGATTTCTTCCCCAAACCCCCAAAACTTTAACCTTAGACTGTCTACTGTTGACCTCACCCCATTCCTAAGAGGTCTGTAAGGGGCGTGCGTAAGCACACCAAGGTGCCTACCGTCTCTGTCCTAATGTCCCTTTTTATTCATACTCATTTCATAATCATGCTTATACTTTTATCTGTTACCTTATATATGCTTGACAAATAAATAAAAAAAATTAATTAAAAAAAACACTGGAAGTTTTTAAGAAGAGATTGGACAACCATTTGTCTAAAATGGGGTAGGGTTATTTTGCTTGATCAGGGGATTGGACCAGTAGACCTTCAAGGTCCCTTCCAACTGTGATATTTTGATAATCTCAGAAGGACCTTACAATGACAGTACTGAGTCTTCAGAAGAAGACAGCAAATCCAGTTTTTTCAAGAAACGGTTTTTGTGATGTGCCCCTTCATATGCTTGCAGTCTTATTGGGGAGACATTTGCAGATGAAGCAAGATCTTCATATTGGAAGACAGTTTTTAGGTAGCTGGTCCTATGAAAGAAACATATTCTTTGTGATGGATATTCATGTCTGTTAAGTTCTGGGCGAAGAATGGAGGCGAGGGCAGAGTGATTTCTAACAGTTCTTCATTCAATACTCCCTGTGAGGCAACAACACTCCCTGGTTCCTTTGAAACTGATTAGCCAAACAACCAATTAGGAGAGAGTATTTTCCAGCTCCAACAGAAGATCAGAATGAGAACTTCAGCTGCCAACTATACACTGTATACAATGCATAACACCGTCCCTCTCTTCTTCTTTTTTTAGTCTTCTCTTCTCCAGGCTATTCATAGGCAGCTTTTCTTTTCTTTTTTCTTTTTAGTTTTTTAATATTACTAATAGCCCTCCTTCCATCAGCCTTTCCTAACCACATTGCTCTCCTGTAATATGGATTTCAATTCCTAGAATTCTTGGCAATGACATCCAGCTTGGAAGGACCCCTGGGTTGAAGGTGACTATTGTACAATCTTATGAACCTACTCTAATTGTCGAGAAGTGACCTATCTAAAGTTCAAATGTTCATTAAAAAAAGTTGATAAAACTTTGATTCAGATTCAGCTGTGTATAGCAGAAAAACATCTGCTGGAAATTCATCCGTGATGTCAAGGGTATTGAACAGTGAAGGGAGGGAAGCTAAGTTTCTCTCCATTCCATCAACCCAATTGGCACCTTTTCCAATTTTCTAGTAGATTTTCTTTTCCTGTATGGCATTTGCAGCTGGAACCGAACAGGTTTTTGAATGCAGCATCTGTTTAAATGCCTGACCCTGTTAGCAGACAAAGCTGGGTGGAATAAATATGCTGAAGCCCCAACAAATCAAGTCTTTATTGAAATAAACTAACTTTTAGGAAATGGGTCTGTTAGTTGTGCAAGACAGCAAACAGTCCTATATACAGAACAATGCAGAGCAACTTTCTAGCGTTAACAAGAGATAGTCTAGGCACCCACCCAAAATATAGATGCCAGAAACTTTACAAGTTCTCTCTTGATTGATCTTTCATGTAACAATACTGAAATCTCATAAGATTCAGGGGAAAGCATCCTTTCTCATCCTTTCATGCAAGAGATCACTGTAAAATGTATCAATTTAGTGTTATCCAGGGCTGAAAAACGTTGCAGAGTACAGAGGTATGTATATCAAACCTATTTTTGGTATTTCATCCCTAAAAGTTCACAATTAGGCTGATTGTACATATTTCATAAGCTACAGTTTGGCTGATGTCGGTCATTCTTCTTTATCAAACTGATTGGCAAATAACTGCCTTGATTGTTGCAATCACTAGTGCATAAAAAGGACCAGTTTTTGAGCATGAATTCCATAATTTTTTAAAGCTTCGTTACTTCCACAAGGTCTCACAACAACAAGGAATGTTTTTTTTTAAAGCGATTTCTCTGGTAAATCACATTACAACTAGCTTGTAACTATACTGTATCAGTGGTGAAATCCAATTTTTTTTACTACCGCTTCTGTGGGCATGTCTTGGGTGTGGTGTGGCTTGGTGGGCATGGCTTGATGGACATGGCAGGGGAAGGATACTACAGGGATACCCTCCCCACTCCTGGGGGAAGGATATTGCAAAATCTCCATTCCCACCCCACTCCAAGGGGAAGAATACTACAAAATCTCCATTCCCTCGCCTCCTGGGGGAAGGATATTGCAAAATCTCCATTCCCACCCGACTCTGAGGCCAGCCAGAGGTGGTATTTGCCAGTTCTCTGAACTACTCAAAATTTCTGCTACTAGTTCTGTCAGAACCTGCTGGATTTCACCCCTGTATTGTATCCTGAAGGCATGTCAGTGCATTGTGTATTCTTTCCAGTTGATCTGATGTGGGCAACATTATGTTGGTTTGCCAAGAATTAGAGCAGAGGTCTCCAACCTTGGCAACTTTAAGACTTGTAGACTTCAATTCCCAGAATTACTCAGCCAGCATAGGGAGCATGGGAGTTGAAGTCCACAAGTATTAAAGTTACCAAAGTGGGAGACTCCTGAATTAAAGACTGATGGTTTGAACATGCTAAGGATAAACCTTGGCTTTGGTTGTATGTGAGGTATTTTGATTTTTTTAAAAGTGCTAAAGTGTCCAGTGCTACCATTACTTTTCATGGGGAATAGGGCATGTTTACTAACACAACTATGGCTAGTAACCTACTCCAGATCTTCATTACATCAGTATAAAGCATTATGTAAAACCCTCAATGGATTAAACTCATTATGGGCTCTGCAGGTCAATATCTATAGGTCTTGGTGATGTCAGTGATATTGGGAAGATTGTGACTTTGAATGTAAGAGGAGAAAATAATAAGGATTATTTGTTAATTAATTAATTAATTAATTAAAGGAAAAAATGCATTGTATGTCTCTGAAACAAAAATTGAACAAAGTAAAATAATAGATCTGAATGAGGATGGGTTAATCCTGGGAAGTTAAATTGATGAATATATGTAAGAAAGTACAGATGAAAGTTTTGTTATAAATGAAGGGTTTAAAATAAATGTCACAATAAACTATGAACTGGTTATTTTGGTCATTATGCATAAAGCAGTATGAATCTATAGGTTGATTTTAGTTGTATAAAGAATACTTGTGATGTAATCAGAGTTGTAATATTTGAATGGATGCACAGTTTTGTATTTTATGGACTGATTCATAGTGAATGTTAGACTAGATGATGCAACTTGTAGTATGAATCTGAAAATTAATACATCAAAAACCAAAATAATGATGTCAGGTAGAGAAAATGAAGTCAATTTTCTACAAGTTATATATAAACAATGAAAAGGCAGAACAAGTAGTTGAATCTGCATACCAAAATCAAATGTCTACTAAAGGCAGAGAAATGAATACAAAATTTAAAGATCTGCAAATGCGGATCAGAAGATGAGAAGAAAGAGAGGATCAAGAAAGTTTGATTCGATGGAATACTTCAAGGTAGAGGTAAGTAGATTAAAGAAAAGTAATTTATGAAGAGGTATATTGATATGATGGAAGAAAATATAATTTGCAATGATAGAAAGGTATGGATATGATTTGATATAAATTAGATGTGTTCCATTTCTTTTTTTCTTATCTGAACCCTTTGAAAAGGCAGCTCAATGAACTGTGTGCAGTTAGAAGCTGGACAGATAGAGTCTGGTGAGGTGACCAAGACAATCCCTTGTGACACCACCTAAAGAAGAGTTTGACTTTCTTATTCCTGAGGAAGTGGACACAATGAAAGCAACTGGACTCCTCTCTTACTAGATTTATATAAATGACCAGGGAAGGAACAGGGATCTGGACCCCGCCAGCGGTGGGTTTCACATTTTGTTACTACCGGTTCACCACATGCAGGCTCGGTTCACCCATGTACCTGCCTTCTGTGCATGCACTTTGCTCATGCACATGCCTTCCGTGCATGCACCAGGCATCAAAAGCATGCCTAAATAGGACAGTGTTCTATTCTCAGAACAGTCAGGCAAGGACTGAGGCAAAATAGGTTAACAGTAACGATGCCATTTATTTATTGACAATAATCGCTAACCGTGACACTTCTCTGTCAGCTAACACTAGTGAGAGCGAACGCTTCTTTGTGATCTGACAGCTCTTTTATACTGGACCTGTCAGCATCTTAGCCAATGGGAAGGCGCCTTTTTCCTGCCAGCTGGAACCCAGCAGTGTGGCCAATCAGGCACGCCTCTTATGTCATGCATCCTTCATCAGAACGCAACAAACAGCATAGAGCCCACCCACAATTTCCGCTACTGGTTTGCCCAAACCAGTCCAAACTGGCTGAATACCACCTCTGACCCTGCCCATAGTGAATATATTATTGTGAGAAGGGAGCATACTAGAGAGGTCCCTAATGATCCTTCCTGTCAAGAGGGTGATGTTGGATAAAGCAGGACTGCACAGCTCAAAATCTCAACTTTTGAGGAAAAGTTACTGACGAGATGGCAGGGTAGCAATTAAGGGCTCTGGAAAAAGTGGATTTCCTTGATACTTGTTATTAAGGATGTAGATACAGGTATGGGACAGAAATCATACTGATTCTTTCCAACTGTGAAAGGATCTTGACAGCAGTGGTTCACTCAAGGAAGTGATGTACAACTTGATACGATCAGTATGTTCATGATATAACACATCACGCCAGCGGAAGGTATTCAGAAAATACAAAATTCAAAAACTAAGGACGTAATAAGTAGAAATTCAGATGAGCATGGTTCTATTTATTGTGTTACTACACTGGTGGGTTCTAAAATTTTTTACTACCGGTTCTGTGGGTGTGGCTTATTTTGTGGGCATGGCTTGATCGTCATGTCACAACTCTTTAGGATTTAGCAGAGGTACTGGTCTACCAGGCTTTTAAATGTTTGCAGAGCTGTACCAGTCTACCCATTTATTTTTGCAGGCACTGGTCTACTCATGTATTTTGCAAGCACTGGTCTACTCTTCTATTTTTGCAGGCACTGGTCTACTCATGTATTTTTGCAAGCACCGGTCTACTCGTTTGTTTTTGGAGGCACCGGTCTATCACCAAACTGCCTTTTACCACTGATCAGCTGTAGGGCAGCCCTTTGAAGCCCCGCAGCAAGAGTTTAAACAGTTTTTTTCCATATAGCCCATCAGCTGGGACTCAGGAAGCAGCAATAGATTGGGGGTGGGGCCAAATAAAAGGTAAGAATAATGCGGGGGTAGGGGGTGGGGGGGGCAGAACCGATTCAGTGACATCATATCATCACTGCTACCGGCTCAGCGGAACCGGGCAGAACCGGGTGGAACCCACCACTGTGGTACTACAATAATTGCTGCTTGTGAGTGGATTATGGTTTAATTTACATTATATCTATATTTGCTACATAGTATAGATTTTGTTTTATTTATAAGCCTCTTGAATTCACTTAACTGAAGCAGCATAAAAGTACTTATAATACTAAATAAACAAACAAATAAATATTATAGAAAAAACAAATAGAAGTATTTTTGATGTTTTACTTCTGGGCATGTTGCATACCTCAAAGGAAACAAAGAGACTGATACTTTTACATTTATGTATGTATAAATGTAGTCATCATGGGACAATATTTATGTTTGTGAAGGTGCTGCGAGGCCTTCTAATATATTTATCAAAGAGATGTTTGGAAGAGCTATGCAGTTTAGAACACCCATGCTAATGAATTCCCACTGTAATATTATAATTATTTTATCATAATTTTTTATTTTATCCCTGCTTCGTCTGCAACTAACATAATAATGACATATCTAAAAAGTTATTTATTTATTCCATTTTTATAGCCGCCCATCTCAATCCATGTGTCAATCCATGTGTCTGGGTACAGAGGAGTCTTGTAGAAAAATATACTTTACTAAAAAAACATTAAAAGGACTATGTCTTTAAAAAACATATCGATAACAAAACTTATCTTCATTAGCCAAAGCCAGGCCGTCTCCTTAAATTCCTCTCCACAATACCAAAACCAGTCCTCTTAACCCTTTCCAAAGGGGAAGGAAGAAACTAATACAACACTGAGTAGTTTCAGAATCAATACATCATCGAGGTAGTGGAAAATGGCAACGTAGGCTTCTCAGCAGAGTGATCCTCAATCTTGGGTCCTTTACTAGAAGTCTTGGAGTTCGAGGGTTGAAGGTTCTGTGCAGAATCTTGGCTGTTCCTAGCACAGTATTCTTCTGGACCAGAGGTGGTATTCAGCAGGTT
This sequence comes from Masticophis lateralis, assembly GCA_030761175.1. NCBI lineage: Eukaryota > Metazoa > Chordata > Lepidosauria > Squamata > Colubridae > Masticophis > Masticophis lateralis. The sequence continues at coordinate 75,635,822 of JAUDYJ010000005.1, read as the reverse complement.
CTGACCAATTCTGGAGAAGCGATAGCAGAAATTTTGAGTCGTTTGGAGAACTGGTAAATACCACCTCTGACTGGCCCTGCCCCCATCTATTCTCTGCCTCCTGAGTCCTAACTCAGGAGGAGATGGGGATTTTGCAGTAACCTTCCTCTGGAGTGGGAGGGGAATGGAGATTTTATAGTATCCTTCCCCTGGAGTGGGGACAGAATAGAGAAAGCCCTGAGTCAAATCACCTGTAGAGTTGATTCAATCATGGCTTGAAGCTTCTGACAGGGAAACTCTCTAGCTCTCTCTCTTGGTCCTGGCTTCAGCAGCAGCAGCAGCAACAGCTCAGAGACATCAACAGATGCTAGCTTGCAGGCATATGCTAGCTTGCGTGCTCAGCTCAGCAAAGGCAAGCTTTCTTCTTTCTGGCTTTCTAGCTCTGAGCTTCAGCAATTAGCTCAGGCATTAGTGACTTTGTTTCAGCTCTGTTTGCTCCAGCTCGTTGTTAGCTAGCTCAGTTCTAGCTCTACGTAGCCCTTCTATCTGTGTCAGGCCCCCGCATTTGGCTCTGTTTGGCAGGTAGCAAGCTCCTACTTATATGGTGATTGAATAGGCAATTAACTAGGGCAGGGAAGGTTGCAATTAATTGTGAGGCAGAGATAGGCCTGTTTGAATCTCCACAGTTTGTAGCTAATCACATAGTCACAGCAATCCTGCAAGCACTCTTAACATAAACCAATAAGACAGGGCCCTTAACACGTACAGCACCCCAGACTTGGAAATACAACCAGAGGGGATAATATTCCACAGAAATGGCCCATCTTCTACAGAAAAGGCTGATCTTCTAATCCTTATCAGCTGATACTCTCTCTGGTTGATGGGATCTGCCTTCTCTTCTCACTCCTATAAGTAATCCTCAATCTTGGGTCCTTTACTAGAAGTCTTGGAGTTCGAGGGTTGAAGGTTCTGTGTGGAAATCTTGGCTGATCCTAGCACAGTATTCTTCTGGACCAGAGGTGGTATTCAGCAGGTTCTGACCAGTTCTGGAGAACAGATAGCAGAAATTTTGAGTCGTTTGGAGAACTGGTAAATACCACCTCTGACTGGCCCTGCCCCCATCTATTCTCTGCCTCCTGAGTCCTAGCTGATCAGGAGGAAATGGGGATTTTGCAGTAACCTTCCTCTGGAGTGGGATGGGAATGGAGATTTTATAGTATCCTTCCCCTGGAGTGGGGACAGAATAGAGATTTTACAGTAGCCTTCCCCTGCCACGCCCACCAAACCATGCTGCGCCCACCAAGCCACACCCACAGAACCGGTAGAATGCAGGAGACAGTATTAAAGAAGTCTACATTTCTTAAGCCATATCTCCTGCTGTGCTCTTCATTTCTGCCAGACACTCTTTTCTCCTGGTACTTCCTAGAAATAACATAAATGTAGAAGATTTATCTTCACTACAGCTGTTATCAAGGAAGCTCCATTTGGGATTCTCTAATCAAATATGATACGTTATTATTGGCAGTATCTGACACTTAATGCCCTAATCAAGACTGAAGTTCGGCAGAGCTGAATCTAGTTTGAAAGCTTTTCTGAACAATGAGGTCCATGTAACTCAAATGAGATGGAGGTATTTAATATTTCTGAAATACTCAAGTGAACAACTAATGGAATCATCATCGTCAAAAATAGCAAATTATACTTTCCTGGAATTTAAGCTGGCATTTGTCAATTTTAAAAGTAAAGTTCAGAAGGGAACTGGAAAGGGGCCCATTTTTTAGACCACTGAAGCAAAACCTCTCGAATATGGTCTGAAAATTATTACCCATTGTTATTTTCTTTTTATTGATTTGGCCTGAATAGATACTTTTATTTGCCACTTTCAATTACTTTTTCCTCAGCATTTTTCTCGGAAATGAATTTTAAGTATTTTGGTCCTGATATATTTTTCTTACACTGAAAAATAATACTGCAATCTGCAATCTCAATGCAATCTGTTGCAGCTGCATTGTGATGTGCCTTTCTTCTAATGTGGGTGTCTGGGGGAGTGGCAAGGAATGTTGTGTGCTTTACATATTTGCATCATTTGCCCAATGACATTGCAACCAGGCATGAAATGTTCCCGATTCAGACCGAATCGCCCAATCCGGTAGTGATGGTGGCAGGTGGTTTGGAGAAACGGTAGGAAAAATCCCTTCCCCCACCTGCCCATGCCGAGCTGAGCCGCATGATCATCAGAGGCTTTTTTTTTTTTACTTTTAAAAGCATTTTTTCTTGCACCGAAAAAATGCTTCTAAAAGTAAAAAAAGAGCCTCTGATGATCATGGTGGCTCAGTTGGGATCGTGGCTCTGATGATCATGGTGGCTCAGTTGGGATTGTCAGAGCCTTTTAAAAGCATTTTTCTACAACCTCTTCATCCAAAGAGGTTGTTAAAAAAATGCTTTTAAAAGGCTCTGACGATCCCAGTTGAGTTGCCTGATTGTCAGAGCCTTTTAAAAGCATTTTTAATAACCTCTTCGGCCGAAGAGGTTGTAGAAAAAATGCTTTTAAAAGTTAAAAAAAAAAGTTGGCCACGCCCACCCAGTCACATTACCCCCCCCAACAAGCCCCGCCCACAGAACTGGTACTAACAAATTTTACATTTCACCACTGATTGCAACCCACATATTATTCTGAGATCATAATGGCTTTGAGGACACATGCTATTCAATTTATCAGTCTGTCAATCAATCCCATTTTCCATAATGTTTTAGTATATGCATACAACATGATTTGAGTGGGGTAAAGGAAGTAGAGTTGTATCACATCTTATTACAGGTAGTTCTCAGCTTACAACCAGTCACTTAACATCCTTCAAAGTCATGAAAGACACCCTCACCCGCATCAAAATACTGACAATCTGATTCCAACAGTTGCATCAACCACCCTCCCCAACACTCCAGTCACAGGATCACATTCTGGGTACTTGATAACCTGTCCACCTCTATGGCGATAATTCTGGGTGCAGTTATAGTCGTAAGTAAAGGACTAACTGCAGAATAAGTATTAAACTCTCATCAGATTCTCCAATTTACTTAAATTTTAAAATGACATCTAAGGGTAAAATTGATATATTTTTCCTCTACAATTGTCCCTCCTGTTTTGCACTGCAGTCGTTCTGGTTCACTCAGTGAAGCTGTTAGGGCATGGACTGTTCTTCAGCTGGCTTATTTCAGAACCTGATATTATTTTGGATTGAGAGATCCCAACAAACTTTCTGTTCTGACCTAGGCTTCCTTAGAAATTAAACAGCACAAACTTAGTCCCGGCAAACCTCTTTAATTCATACTGCGATAAATTACTTTCATTTACAGTCCGCAAGACTTGATAAACAGTCTTTCAGAGGAAGGTTATCAACACCTACCTATCTCACGTGGAATGCTGCCAAAGAGCTAATTTCCAGATGCAGGGCAAGGCCAAACTTGGCACAGAGTCACAAACAGAATTTTCAAATCTTGAATCAGCCAGATGAACAAATTGCTTCCTGCAAAAGCTCACGTCCTGTTCGCTTCTCTTTTATGTCTTATGGGAGGGGCCAATCATCTCCAAGCCTTACTTCCAAGTCAACCCTGTTTCCTTAATTGTTCCTGTCTCCTGGCAGCTCTGTGCATGTGCACACTGGGAACAGGCTCACGCTGTTCTTCTGCCTCACTGATGTCAGACTCTGGAGACTCCAGAGGCAGCAAAGAACTACCAGATGGCCTCGGCCCTCTCTCTGCCTCCGACTCAGAGCCATCATCCTAGCATTCCCCAGACTCCAGGACTGGCCCACGTTCCTCCCCAACCTCCTCACTGTCCGAATCTGCTGCCAGTCTGCTAGCCGCTTGCGGGCCACACACTTTCATGCTGAAAGGAGGACTACAACCTGGGTCTACATGCACCTAGTCCAGCAGTTTTAATTATTATGCCACACTGACTGTCTGAAAGTAAACTAGTAAAAATGAAATAGACAAATGCAATCATTTTAGTGGGGAATTCCCATTATAAGATAGTTCAGGACTTGGTAAATTTGGTGTTCCTTGATCTGACTACTAGCTAAATATATATATTGTCATGCTGCTTATCCTTCATTTTGTACGGGATGGGGGTTATTTTATTACATTATTTTATTAATTTATTATACAATTCTCTCTTTTATTAGTTTTATTGCATTTTATATGAGGTTTTTATATTCTTGAAAGCCTCCTTGAGTTGCCGTGTGCTAATAGGCAGCAATATAAATCTCTTAAATAAATAAATTTTAAAATATAATTCATTTTTCATGAAATACACACAAACACACCCACCCACCCACACATACATACATATACATATATACAAGTGATAACTATGGATGTGGTGTAATAATATATAGCTGCTTAGCCACATAGCCAACATCCTTGGTTTAAGAATTTAAAAGCAAATAGAAAACTTGAGTAAAAGCTTCAAGGTTGTATTGATTTCTATGTATCTATACCTATTTCTCTGATATGATCATTGGTTTCAGAGTTTAGTACTTATATGAATAGGGTATGTTTTCTTAAGTTGTGAAGTGGTACTTAGATCATTAGTTTTAAAAGCAACAAGGCAATAGGAGAAATGAGATACAATTTATATAGGACTGTAATGAAAAGAATGCCCATGAATAATACATTACTGAAACTATTATTCAGTTTTGCATGGGACTCAGTTTAATTGTTGTCGTTTTTTTATCCTCAAGGAAAACAATAGTTAACTCCAAAGTTAGGTTTAATAGTAAGAATGGAGCCCTTATAACAGTTTGATCTACCTCCTCTCTAGCTAGTTTTTAAAAGAATGAAAAAATTTCCTTCATACTTCTTTCACAATGTTGAAGCTGCCATCCATAATTACTAGTGACAGAGTTGTGTATTTAAGCACAACTCTCCTATATCCAATGCAGTCTAGGGAACAATTCAACCACCCTCAGATCACTATATATATTTGACAATATAACAGTTGGGAGAGAGAGAGTGAATGATGCCTTTTTTTATTATAACATCTGCCCTGGTTTGTGTCATTATCAGTAATCTGCAGTCTAATTTTATTTAGTTAGAAAAGTATATGAATTACTCCTGCCTTGAGCAGTTTGTATCCTTAGACCAGATAGATGGGATGTCACCTCTCTTTATAAGTTAGGCTCCTCTTAGTGTCAACATTCCAAGTAATGCACCCATAGAAAGCAGAACTCCGAGGCAGGTAGGTTCCTCAAAGAACAAATGTATTGGATACATCATATTAGCACAACTGGTGAAAACCGACTCTGAAAGTTCCCATGGTTTTCACTGAATTAAAAGAGAAAGTTTTCCCTCTTTCCATCAGTCACATGGTCCAATCGAGGTGTTGGCCAGTTGCTTGGTTACTTCGCTCCTCCTCTCCCAGCCACCTGTTGGAATGACCTTGGTTCCCACAGGAAAATCTTTTGTTTTGACTGCAAAACCTCAGTTAGCTATTTCCCTTCCCCCTCCCATCTAGTGGCAACCCTGAAGCTTCAAAGATGGCCCCAGCCAGGTTCGCTTCAGGGTTGACACTTAGGATACTTCCCTTTTTTTGAAGAGACTCTGTAGTATCTGTGTCAGTAAGTTTCAGGGTACTTTTACATTCTGTGTTAGACAATGGAGCTGAATACTTTCTCTGTGGAGATATAATCTCAACATATACTGCTCAAAAAAGGATCCTTGTTTGTCTTATTGTTAGCTGCCAGTAGCTAGTCATCAATACAGATCTCTGTTTGGTGGTTAAATTTTTAGCCTCCAGCTCAATATCAGGATCACAAAAGAGTTTTCAGATGTTTTTTTTCTCTCCCCAATATCCAATTGCACATTTTCTTCAAAAGATACTAGTTCTTCACTGTCTCTGTCAAGCATGGCATCTTTATTGGAAGTATAGGAATATGGTTCACATGATATATCAATATGCCGCATGTACTCTTCTATCACAGCTTGTTAAAGCTCTTTAATGTCCTTCTGTGGCTCAGAGCTCTACCTGTGCAGTTTCTTTGAAATCCCATTGCTTTAACTCTTACTTTTATTTGTCTTGACTCTGTTGTCCTTTTTCATGCTGTTACGTTTCCCATCTTCAGTTACAATCCCCTATTAGGTGAGATATGACTATTGTAGTCGATGGCCATTGGTCACAAGATGGTCATTCAATGAGTCTGGAGGTGTCCCTTTCCCATGAATTCTAAAATTCAGAGGCAACTTGCATCAAACGTTGATGGATCTTTTGCCTTGCGAGGACAATCACGAATTTAATGAATTTTTAAAAAATCAAACATATTCAAACAGCCCCTTAACATCTGGCATCAAGTAACTTAGCTATTCAAAGAAGATTTTAAAAATCTATTCAAAGAAGAGATGAACTTTCAAAGAAGATACAAAGGAAAAAAAAGGTGAATACCAGAATATGAAATTGACTTTATTCTGGTTTCATTATAAGTCTTGATCAGCGGGAGGAACGATGAGCCTATCATCTGGATTTTAATGCTGACTTGTAGCTTCTTTTTCATTTTTTAATTATTCTGCTAATACCTTTATGATATTTGTTATTGCTTGGTTTTTATTTCTCTTGATTGTCCCTTTTCTTAACCTCCAGGAAGCATGCAGGAAGCATACAAATTTAATAAACAATATATTCTTTCTTTTAGAGTTTAGAAACTCTGAATGTACTACATTTAGGGAGGCAGTCTTAGGATAGGAGCAGATTTGTGTTCCATAAAATAATTCAGATGTTGCTTTTGTTAGAAAAAATGTTTTTGCTCTTAAAAACATTTCTTTTTTTTTCTTTTCTCTTAAAAGAAAGCTTTTAAGGTGTTTAAAACATAATGTTGTTTATGTAGAAAAGATTTGATGATTCCTTTGTTCATCCTGCTTGGATTTTCTGCACTATTCTGATATAATATTCCTGGATATTTACTGTAGGTTGGAACACTTGTTCAATTAAATACCTATAAATTTACAATCCGTGTTTTGTTTTCTTTTTAAAAGAATTTTCTTCTTTTTACAATAATTGACAGTTTCTAGCTTTGCAAAAAATAATAATAGATACATTTGTGAGGCTCTTCTCATTCCTGCCAAAGATACTGAAAGAATAACTACATCATTCACATACAGAAAAATTGAAAATAGCTTTCCCACAAGATACAAAACAGCCAGGTGAGAGAGATTTATCACCAGTCAATTGGTTTAAAAGTTAAACAGCAGAGGAACCTGTCAAATTGTAAAGGACAGCAGGAGGGCAATAGGATCTCCACACCAGGTGGAACAGAGGTGAAAAGCCACTGTAAGTTACATGGTGTAAGTAAGAGATATTTTCTGTTCTGATTACAACCAGAACCAGAGAATAAAAAAATGAGAGAATAAGTAATAGTCTGGTTTAGAATGCAGGCATACCTTTCTTAAGATTTAATTTAAACATTCAGCAACATTGATATGCATCAGTGAGGAGGTTTAGCAATGTTAACCCCCCCCCATTTGATGAATTCATCATCAAAATTTAGATCTTAATATCTAATCTATGTAATTAAGCAAGAAATACAGGACTATTTTCAAAAGTATATTTATTTATATATCACTCTTATATAATATATAAATACTGTATGTACTGTACTTTTCGGAGTATAAGATACACTCTCCCCCCCCCCAAAAAAAAGTGGGTGGAAATGTTGGTGTGTCTTATACATTGAATACAGCCATTTTTGGCCTCCCAAAACCCCACCCCATGTGTCCTGTTTATGCCAAAAACAGGCCTGTTTTTTGCAAAGGGAGGCCTGCAGAGTGCTCCTGGGGACTGGAGAGGTCAAAAACGTGACACGTGAGGGGTTTGGGAGGCCGAAAACAGCCCTGTTTTTCACAAAATGGCCCCATTTTTCACAAAAACGGGCTCGTTTTTTGCAATAACGGTACGTGCAGAGGGTTTGGGAGGCCTGCATAGTGCTCCTGGGGGCCAGCGAGGGCAAAAACTGGATGTGTGGAGGCTCAAAACTATTTTTTTCTTGTTTTCATCTTCGAAATCTTGGTGCGTCTTATACTCCGGTGCGTATAGTCTGAAAAATACAGTACAGGTTATTATATTACAATGATATACATGTGTATGTATAATATAAACATTATTTGGATATCAGCCTTCAGATCAGTGGTGGTATTCACTTACCTTCACTACCGGTTCGGAAATGTGAGTGCACTTATGTGTGTGCTTGCTTTGCTCAAGTACACCACCTCTTGTTGTGGCTCCATTGCCTGAGCCTGCGCTATTGACAGATGCAGACTCTGAGAGTGAGGGAGAGGAGTTGGCAAGGCCTTCCTCTCCAGGACCCTCCTCTCTTGCAATGCCTCCGGAAGACACCGAAGGCCCAGAGCCAAGCACGTCCCCGCAGCCACAGGTGGACAGGGACAAAGGAGATAAGTGCTTGCTGGATCCTTGACAGCAGCACAGGGAGAAGCGTGCGCAGCAGAGGACAAGGCATGCCAGAGATTAGCTAAATCACTGGACCACACCCCACAGGGTATAAATGTGGGTGTGGTGGCCGGCTCAGTCTGTGATGAGCAAAACTAGAAATCATCCATGGACTCTGTGTTGCTGAAACTGTGCCTGCTTAACTGGATTGCATTCAGATTAATTCTTGTATTGCTGGAACTTTGCCTTATTGGAAGGCTTGTGGACTTATCTTTCTTTTGTGTAAGTTAAGTCTAAATTGGCAGCCAGCCACTGGGTTGCTCAGCTTTATCTTCAAAGTCTCTGTCATGTGTCTTATTAATTCCGGGCCGTCTGTGGGGGTTGTGTGTGTGAGACGGGGACAGAACACCTCTGTGCATGCGCAGAGCATCAAAACCAGGAGATGATGATGTCGGGTGGGTGGGCAGAACCTTCCGCAGCCACCGCTACCTGTTCTCCCAAACCGGATGGAACCGGCTGAATAGCACCACTGCTTCAAATGTACTCTGGACAACATCTCCAGTTATGAAGCAAAGCAAACTCAAAGCAGGCTGATTCCTAGCAGTTCCCGAAGTCTAGTCATTGAGTCTATAAAAACTGTAATTAAGAAGTCATATTATTTATTTAATTAGCATATGGCAAAGGTCATGCCAAATCACTGATAAAAGAGTCATATTATTTTGGAAAATAAGGTGACATTCTAGACACAACAAATTATTTAAAAAAAAAATCCACTGACATTATATGTTCCCACATTTGCCAAGTTTTGAGTAAAGATATGTATTGATCACCTTTCTTTTTTGTAATATTTAGTCCAAAAAACTGATTTAAGAACTATCTGCAAACTCATACTAATTGGCCTATTCAATATTTCTCTGTGTGTGTCTTCTAATTCCCTTAAATCTGATTTGATATTGTTTAATATCTTCTTCGAATATATCTTCTTGCGCATATAGCTTTTGAAAAAAGATTTTTCCTATGGTTTTTTTGTCTTCATTTCTATAATGCTTCTATAATATAACCCTTTCTCGTCTTGCAGTTGATATATGGTTCTTTTTTCAATTTATACACCAACCATCATCCCGTTTTATTTGCGTGTTCAAAGTGGTTTTGCTTTGCTAACTTAATTTTCCGTGCTATCTCTATTTGTGCAGTCAAATTAATTTTGTGTTTTATCAAATCTATTTTTCCTTTGATCATTTTATTTTGAGGTTCCTTCTGTAGGTCAGATTCTCATTCTTTGAGTTGTTTTAGGAAAATAAGGTGACATTCTAGATACAACAAATTATTTTTTAAAAAAATCCACTGACATTATCTGTTCCCACATTTGCCACATTTTGAGTAAAGATATGTATTAATAACCTTCTTTTTTTAAATATTTAGTCCAAGAAACTGATTTAAGAATTATCTGCAAACTAAGTTACAAAATTGGCTGTTTTTTGTTGGTCTAAAATAAAGTACAGATTTCTCCCACGGTAAGAAAGTGTACTACTTTTATTCCTCCTGTAAGAAAGGGTGTGTAAAAAATTGTAGCATGTATGTTGAACTAAAGATCTAGTTCAATGCTTCATTGGAAATGTCGTTTGTTTCAGTGTGATTTATTCATGAATAAATAGATTTTGAATAAAAGCTCAGAGCCTACAAAATAAGTTTAATTCAGCATCACTGGACTCATCGGCTTTTCAAATTAAAGCTTTCAGCATTACATGTACCATTAATTACTAAATGGATTGTTAATAAGAGAAAGACAGATGGATTTGTATAAGCCACATGTGGGATTTTATCAATAAACCATTGATAAAATTTATGAAAATTAATTTGGGAATAATCATCTCCATTTAGAAAATGAAAGTAAAAAAAAGAAATCTTACGACATCTGCCTGTAACAGATCACTAACTATGCTGAGTCTATAAAAAGCTAGAGTTGCATTTTAAAAACAGCAGCTATGTACCCATAAAAATTACATCACAGTAACAAAAAAATCCTTGTTATATTAACTCAACATGACTTATCCTCACTAGGTGTAATAACTGCATAGCACTGAAAGCTGATGTTCTGGTTTTAATGTCGGAAGATAGTAAAATGTTGAATAAGTCACCTCTGTCTTTATGAGTCATGCTTTCCAACTGTGGACTCAGCTCAAACTTTATATTGAGTAGGTTGCCTAGTGGGTACCTTTAAAATGAGTTAAGAGTAGGAGTGGACTATTGGAAAAGCTCCATTCTTGCTTGAAGAAGCATTAAACTCTTCCATGATCAGTTTGGGCTTCTCCAATGATTGCAGTCTTCTATTGAGATCACCTAGCATTGTAGGAAAAGTCCATGAAGAGCTATCCCCTTCTCTAAACATTAAAGGCATTTGAGAGTTTGGTTTTTGTTTTAAATTTTTTAAAGGTCTATCTGGTTATCTCTTACACTTAAGAAAGCATTATTAACTCCCTATTTCTTTTTTTAAAAAAGATCTTTTATTTCAAAGTATTTATTTCTTTCATTGTTACTCTTGCTTCCTTTTTCTGGCTCATCCTTATTTATAAGAATAGTCTTTATGTTTTGGTACAGTTTATTTACTTACGTTCATGAATCAATAAAGGTTAGCATTCATTTGGTCACCTCCTCACCACTCAGAATTAATAGTCAGAAATATGCATACAGTATAAATTTGTTGATATCCTGGTAATTTACATCTGTTTTAAAGTTGGATTTCATCAGTGCAATGAATTTCTTGCAGTAGGACAACATCCACTGAGTAATCATTCATAAGCCTAAATCAGGGTCAGCAACCTGTTGCTCTGGAGATGCATGTGGCTCCTTCATCCCTCTGCTGCAGCTCCCTGTCACCCAAAATATGTGTCACAACCGCCAATGTGCAACACCCGCTGGCACACAATTTATTGAGCTTTTTTACCCCCAGTAGATGAACCATGGATAAATAAGTTTTTTTATATACATAGCATAAAGGTTAAAAAACGATATATGCAATGTTATGCAATTATATACTTTTAGATGTCAGAAGGGTTTTGTGGCTCCTGGTGTTTTCTTTTCTGTGGGAAATGGGTCCAAATGGCTCTTTTGAGTGTTTAAGGTTGCTGACCACTCGCTTAAATAAATACCAGCTTGAGCCCTGCTTAAACCTTCCATATCATCATCATACTTTATTGCGATTATAGACCAAAAAGATCAAAATATCCAAAACACATAGCTGGCACACGACCAGGCTAAAGTGCGAAACGGCAGCAAGATCAGTGGTGGAAACCACTCCGTCAAACTAACCTTCCACATTAATATCAGCTTGAGTGCTGCTCATACCTTCCACATGTCCTGTACAATTTTCAGGATATCTCCTATGTCCGTTGTCAGTTTGTTCTGAAAACAGCCATTTTTTAAAAATGTTTAGTATTCAGTTTAGTATAGGTTGACCGTTCCTTAACCTCTAGGAAACACTTAAGAAAAACCATGGATAAAAATAAAAACCAGGAGCAATATTCTACATAAACTTTCTGGCAACAGCTGGGGAGAAAGTGCTACAGTTCTTATGACATCAGCTCTTGCTCTGGTATATTCAGTGGCTGAATATTGCAGCCCTGTGTGGTTAAATAATGTTCACACAAAAGCAGTGGACACCAAGCTTAATCATACCATGAGGCTGTCATCACGAACTATTAAACTGATGCCTTCCGAATGGCTAACAGTACTATCTAACATGGGACGCGGTGGTTCAGTGACTAAGATGCTGAGCTTGTCGATTGAAAGGTCAGTGGTTCAGCGGTTCGAATCCCTAGTGCCACAAAACAGGGTGAGCTCCCGTTACTTGTCCCAGCTTCTGCCAACCTAGCAGTTCGAAAGCACATAAAAAATGTAAGTAGAAAAATAGGGACCACCTTTTGTGGTAACAGCATTCCGTGCGTCTTTGGCATTTAGTCATGCCGGCCACATGACCACAGAGACATCTTTGGACAGTGCTGGCTCTTCGGCTTTGAAATGGAGAGGAGCACTGCCCTCTAGAGTTGGGAATGACTAGCACATATGTGCGGAGGAACCTTTACCTTTACCTTTTACTATCTAACATAGCACTCCCACACCTCAGAAGACAATCAGCCTTAAAAAGGGAGTGACAGAAATGTGAGGCAAACTTATTATTACCTATACATGAGGACTGTCACGATCAATTATTCAGACTCAAATCTCAGAAACTTAACCCTGGTAGCTTAGACAGGAATTAAACAGAGAAGGCTTTGATATCGAGAATGCCTGTTACCAAGAATGGGCAACTTATAACCAAAATCTATTTAATTTAGGGTCTGATCCAGAAGCACAATGCCCCTCTGGCTTTGATCTTCCAAGAAAAAACTGGATAGCACTCAACCAACCACAGGAGGTACCAATATTAAAAATACAAATGTGGGCTGGTTGATAATACAGGTAGTCCTCAACTAATGACCACAACTGAGCCCAAAATTTCTGTTGTTAAGTGAAACATTTGTTAAGAGAGTTTTGCCCCATTTTATGATCTTTCTTGCCACAGTTGTTAAGTGAATCACTGCAATTGATAATTTAGCAGCCTGGTTGTTAAATGAATCTGGTTTCCCTCTTGACTTTGCTTGTGAGAAGGTTACAAAATATGATCACACGACCTTGGGACAAACGGCAATGGTCTTAAACATGAACCAGCTGCCAAGCATCTGAATTTTGATCATATGATCTGTAAAGATTGTAACTTTGAAGAATGGCCATAAATCAAATTTTTCAGTGCTGTTGTAACTTTGAATGGGTCACTAAATGAACTGTTGTAAGTCGAGGACTACCTGTACTAACTGGGATTATGGAAATCTCCTGCCCTCTTAGAAGGTTCACTGGATCCCTGCAAGAACTACATCTTCTCAACTGCTGTCCACTGGCTAAACTATCTAGATGTCCAGTCATAGGCTTAGCCACTGTAGTAACTGCTCATACGTAATTTAATTTTATTCATTATTTTATTCATTATTTTTACTGTGCATTTTTAAAATAATTCACTATACTGGGTGTTGAATATTCAGTAAGGGAGTGAAGCCAAAGAAATAGGCTTCACTCAAGTCCGCCGTTTAGGCGGGAAAAATAATTTAAGCGGATTGGCTAAGAATCTGACAGCTCCCTATAAAAGGGCAAGCTGTCAGACAAACAGTTGCTCGGTTATTGCTTGTTCTAATAAAGAGTTGAAGTCGGAGATCTGCCTCTGTCTCTTCAATCACCCATTATATACAACACCAGTGTTTATATTTTGACAGCACATTTTAGATGCTGTTTTTTGTGAATTGTATGCATTGATGCTGTATTCTGTTATGCCATTGTGAAATAAACAAGCAAACAAACAAACTTTATTGATTGAATATTGTTTTTATTGATGTTGTGGACAGCTTTGAAGTCCCATTAATATAGAATAGCCAATATTCTAATAAGAATTTTAAAAATACAACTTAAATTAAAGCATTTGTGTGTTTACGTTTCATTGCTTTTTATTGTTATAAGATTGTTTGAATTTTCTTTTCTTTTCTTTCTTTCTTTCTTTCTTTCTTTCTTTCTTTCTTTCTTTCTTTCTTTCTTTCTTTATCTTTTGATTTCTGGAGAAAGATTTTAAAAATTATATACTTACTGATAGGTTTTAATTCCTATGTTCTGATTTCCAGTTATCTTTTCACCCCTTATTTGTCTTTCACTGTCATTCACCACTGTCAAACCACAAAGATAGAGATAGAGAAACAGATAGAGAAATTAGAATTAACGATGTTCATGCATTCTGCAGTATGGATTTTTCCCTTGCTATGTTTTCCAAGGATATTGTTCTCAGTGAGAATGTTATAATTTTTAATGAGGCCAAAAAAGTCTGACAGCTCAATCTAAACCAAGTAGGTAAGTTATTTTAGAAATATGTCTCTTTCAATTGTACTCCAATTATTTCATATAAGCATGGGTAAGACTGCTGACCAAAGTTCCAAATCTTAGAATTTGGTTGATACTAGATACTAATAACAGATGCACTCAGCTCAACTTAAATTCCCATTTGGGTTCAGCAAACTAAGCTATTCTCTTGAATAATGGGAAAATGCCTGAGTTTTCTGACCCCTATTCTAAAATTCAGATCTCATCAAGATTCCAATAACCCACCTCTTTTGTGTCCACAGACCAGTTTCTTCTTACGTCAGACTTACATTCCTGCTTGACACAAGAATTGTAATGTACATGAAAAGGCCTCACTGACCTTTATCAAATTTGAGCATATGTCTCCATTCTCGGGCAGTAGACAACTTCACAAATAGCGTGGAAATGGCAGATAGTTCAGACATCCATAATTCATAGTCATCACAAAGGCACCGTGCAATAGAAATGTCCTTCATTGGGAGATGGTTATGAAAATTAGATTATTGTTATTTAGAAAACAGATTTATTTTAACTCACCTTAGACACACACACACACACACACACACACACACACTACAATAACAAAATCTTAAAATCATCCATCACATTGACTTCTTTACATATATAAAGAATATTTTTATTTAACTATTTCATTTTATGTACAAGTAGTCCTCGACTTACAACAGTTCATGTAGTGTCCTTTCAAAGTTACAAATGCACTAAGTAAAGTGACTTATGACCATGTTTCACACTTATGACTGTTGCAGCATCCCCAGGTGATCAAAATTCAGATGCTAGGCAACTGACTCATTTATGGTGGTTGCAGTGTCCCTGGGGTCATTGCGACTTTCTGACAAACAGAGTCAACAGGAAAGGCAGATTTACTTAACAACTGTTTTACTAACTTAACAACTGTAGTGATTCACTTAACAATGGTGGCAAGAAAGGGGGCAAAAGGGGGCAAAACTCACTGAACAAATGTTTCACTTAGCAACATGCATTTTGGATTCAATTGTGGTCATAACCTGAGCACTACCTGTATTTACTTAACAAAGTAGAGCAACCAAAGCAGTGGTGAAATCCACATTTTTTTACTACCGGTTCTGTGGCATGGCATAGTGGGCATGGTGTGGCTTGGTGGGTGTGGCAGGGAAAGGATATTGCAAAATCTCCATTCCCTCCCCACTCTGGGGCCAACCAGAGGTGGTATTTACCAGTTCTCCAAACTACTCAAAATTTCCACTACCAGTTCTCTGAACTGTTCAAAATTTCCACTACCTGTTCTCCAGAACCTGTCAGAACCTACTGGATTTCACCCCTGGACCAAAGAAACCATAACTGATTTAATGAGCCATTCACAGTTTCACAGTCATGCCCGTGTGTACTTAGACATGCATGGCTTAATCTCTGAGACAAGCATATGCTACTGGCAGGATCAACCAGGTAGAGCACCCAAAGCAATCAATTTCATTTTAAATTGTATTTTATCCAATTCCATTTTAAATTGTTTTTATCAAATTTTAGTAATCATTTGTTTCTGGAACTTTGCACTTTTATATGGCCTAAGAAGGGCTAATCAATAAAGACTCATTGCCTCATGTAAAGGAGAAGATGTTACAGGTGTACTTAACAAAGTAGAAATCATGAGAGAAAATAAAGAAAATAAAAAAGAGATGTTTCAATGTGCATTTTAGAGAAATGGTTAGGGATATTTCTTTGTAAATTAGTACATTTTGACTAGAAAACTAATCAAGATGAGAAGTTCATTGTCTTTAATGGGACATTGTCTCATAACACAACATTATGAGATCATTCTAGGTATGTGATTGTTCACAGTTTCTTTCTTTCTTTCTTTCTTTCTTTCTTTCTTTCTTTCTTTCTTTCTTTCTTTCTTTCTTTTTTTCTTTCTTGCCTGCCTACCTTCCTTCCTTCCTTCCTTCCTTCCTTCCTTCCTTCCTTCCTTCCTTCCTTCCTTCTTTTTCTAAGACAATTTATTTTTCTTTCAAAATTTATAGCATTTTCTTCTTTTATGCAAAATTGCAGGTGGCCACACTCAAAAAGACTTCATTATTTTATGCAAATACAGTACTGATCAATTCCCAATGATATACAAAAGGAAACCTTACGTAAATAATGTTTTTTAAAGAAATCTACCAGTTTAAGCCTTAACCCTTGTTATGGGACAGATAGAGTAGAATAGGAAAGTGTTTCATTTATATTATTAAAAACAGTCTATAAGGTACAGGACAGCATTTATATAAATCTGACCAGAAATCATAAAAACATATTTCCATATTAATTAGAATTAGAATAATACATGTGGTCAACTTGTAATTTGCAACTTGCAATTTCTGTCCTCCTCTTTCTTATTCAATAGGACCCCATTTTGTCTCTATTTCTTAGATAGAATGGCAAAAAGTCAAGCAATGGCATTTTATTGCTGAAATGTTGGATGAAGCAGGTTGTGGTAACTTTTTTATATGAGGCATATCAATGCATGAGGTACTAATTAATGAATGAAAGCAATATATATTAATTTAATTGACTTTGTAAGATTGAAAAAGTGTTACATCAACTCTCATGCAAGGAGACATGGATCATGCAAGTTTTGGCAATCTTTATTTTTGTTTATTAAATTATTCAATTTTGGAGGGCCTGAAGTAGCATTTAGTAGCATTGTGGACATCATGTTACTAAGAGAGCTTTAAGGAGAAATTCTATATTTGGGGGTTAAGGGGGAGACATGAAAAAGATAGGGATTGACTTTAAACTTTTATGAAAAGTTAATTGCAGCAAGTTGACTAGGCACTTATTTTGGTTCAATTCAGAAAAGAAGTTGTGCTGAACAATCATTGAATAGGCTATCACTGAAAAAGGAACTCAGTATCCTGGGGACTTAATTTAAAGATTAATTTTTCATCTTTACTTTTGCTGCTGAATTGTTAACGGAGTGGTTGTGCCTTCTCCTGCATATTTCTTGACATCTCCTGAGAGTTTGTCCCTTCTTCTCATCTACTTGCTATAAAATGGCAGAGTTAAACAGAAGAGAATTTCGAGGTGACAATCTACAAAATCAAGACTGACAAACTGTTTGGGCATTCAGGTATATGCAATGAAAACTGTTTGAAAAGATACGGCTAGTATTGCTTCCCAATACTTCTATGGAATTCTAATCTCTCTCTTTCAAAAAAGTTCCTCATTGAAGGATCTTGAATAAATTTAGTAATGCAAGCAACTAGAACCTTTTATGAACAGCTAAAGTCAGTAACTTTATTGCTACTGTTCTACCACCTATGTTACAAGACTATTACCAAACTGCTTGCCCTCTCCTGCAAATGACTATATAAAATTTCATAGATCTTGGGGGAAGTCAGGATTATGCTAGTTTGTGGCTGCACAATGACTTCAAGCTGGACCAGCGGTGAAGTCCAGAAGGTTTTGACAGGTTCTAGAAAACCAGTAGTGGAAATTTTGAGTAGTTCGGAGAACTGGTAGTGAAAATTTTGAGTAGTTCAGAGAACTGGCAAATGCTACCTCTGGCGGGTCCCAGAGTGGGGAGGGAATGGGGATTTTGCAGTATCCTTCCCCTGGAGTAGGGTGGGAATGGAGATTTTGCAGTATCCTTCCCCTGCCATGCCCATGAAGCCATACCACACCCACCAAGCCACACCCACAGAACTGGTAGTAAAAAAATTGAATTTTACCACTAAGCTGGACCCTCACTTGACTCCTCCTTCCAACCTAGCTGGCACCTTCCCAACATAAATATTGGCTAATATTGGTACATGTCCTTTTATGGATAAGTAATGATTAAAAAGCAGAAAGGCGAGGAATAAATAGGCAATGGTGAGAAAAAGAATATCCTCAAGAATCATTTTGGGACAATGGTTTTAAACATTCAGAAATACCTTGCCTAATGAATACACAGGGACAGGTATTATTTGCCAGTCTGCAAATAATACCCAACTATTCAGAGTAGTAAAATTTAAAAGTGAATGTGAAGCACAAAACAATTTAATTAAATGGGGTGATTGGTCAACCAAATGGAAAATGCATTTCAATTAAAGTAAACATAAACTGGTGTAATTGAGACCATTCAATTTCACATATGCGCTGATGGAATCTAAGCTATCTGTAACTAACCAGGAAAAAAAGATCTTTGTGTCATAGTATGTGGCTTTTTGCAGATGTCAACAGCTGTGGAAAAGGCAAGTCCATGCTAAGAATCATTTAGAAAGGAACTGAAAATAAACTTGCTACTGTAATGTCTTTATGCAAATCAATGGTATATTCTCATTTGGAATACTATTGTGCAGCTTTAAAAGGGACAGGGAAGATTGACAGCACAAATATCAGTGCTGTTGGTTTTGTGAATTGGTTACTATTAGCTTGAAGTCAACTCTGACTTCTTACAGCAGAAATCAAGGAAGTCAAAGGTGAGAGATATGGTGGTGCCCCTTGTGGGCACCTAAGTGACATCTGGATGACTGCTGAGAAAACAAAGTAATGATTAATTAATTAATCCACATAGCCTGAATCCTATGTTATTATGGCTAGGTGATGAATTTAAGATTAGGGTAATTAAACCCCAACTAGCATCAGTCATGCAGTAGATGGGTTCTTCATTCATACATGAATGATTTTATCCGCTGAGTGCCATGACTGTCATTTTTAATGTCTTTTCTTCTTTAATGTTTTATGCTGTAGAATAGAATAGAGTTTTTTATTGGCCAAGTGTGATTGGACACACAAAGAATTTGTCTTGGTGCATATGCTCTCAGTGTACATAAAAGAAAAGTACAGTGACTGGATAGACTGGAGTGTTGCAGTAGAATTGTACCCTTTCCCCACTCCTGTGGAGGCCTTTCTGTTTTCCCCTCAGCAGCCCTTAAGGAAAAGAAAAAAGCTCCCATTTAATAAAACAAGGAAAAACAAGGAAGTCCAGTTGCCTCCTGGAAAAAGCACCGTTGGAACAACCATGACCTGGATGACTTAGAATCTCTACAGACTTTTAGCTATACAACTTGGAATGAACACCCTTTGAATGGTGTGGGAGTAGGAATGTATTTCCAGAGGAAAAATTACAGACTACAGGAACAAGGAGCATGACTCAGGTGATCCTGAGGATGTAGATAAACCACCAAGTGCTTCAATGGCCGTCTAAAAGAATGCAAATGACCAGCTGTCAACAAGGAGTAATCCTTCCATTTCTCTCTATCCTGTCAGAGCTGAAGAAGCTTCTTGGATGAGAAGCGAAACAAGAAAGTCCAGTTGCCTCCTGAAAAAAGCACCTTTGTGACTCCCATTTAATAGGGATCTGCCTGGGAGTTGGATTATGGGCTTCCCACTCAGAATTGAGTGGCATTCTTCCTTTTTTGCCTTTCTTGGGGTGATAGCCAGAGTGGGCTTGGTGGGATGGGAAATGGGTTGGGAGTCTCTGCCAACTGGTAAAGGGAGCAGGGTAGGGGGTCTTAGATGTGAGTGATGTGTGAGTGGGCATCAGTGTGTTGATTCTTCTCTCTCAGTGAGAGTTGGAGGAGGATGAATAGGTAGGGAACCCACTGCCTGCTGGTGGGAGCAGCAGAGGAGAGTTGCTTCTATATGGTTATGTGTGAACCTGTTGCTGGGGTACAGATGTCATTAAGAACTGGCAAAGCTACCAACCTGTGTTCCATTGAGGACTGGTATACTGCAAGAGTCAAAAAGAGGGCTGTGAAAATATCTACAGACTCCTCACATCCTGGACATAAATTGTTTCAACTTCTACCCTCAAAACAACATTACAGGGCACTGCACACCAGAACAGCTAGACACAAGGACACACCATCACTCTAATAAACAACTAATTTGCACACCACTCTCAAACTATTTACTAAGACTGTATTACTATTATTCTTCTCATCCTTCCTATTACCTATCTTCTTATGACTATAACCATGTTGCTTGTATCTTTACGATTTATATTGTTCTGTTCTGTTTCCTGGTATGATTTAATTGCTTATTAATAACCTATGAATATCACTAAGTGTTATAACTTATGATTCTTGATGAATGTATTTTTTTCTTTTTTTCATTTTATGTACACTGAGAGCATATGCACCAAAGACAAATTCCTTATGTGTCCAATCATACTTGGCCAATAACGAATTCTATTCTACTATATTCTGAAACGCTGAGTGTTGAGGTGCCTGGTTTATTTCCATGTATGGCTAGCATGGTTAGCATATGCTATCTTGGAAACTGAGGGGCTGAGGTATAGTGTGGGGCTGCTGTTGGCAGGATTAGTACAGGTCAAATAATTTTAGTGGTGACTGGCAGAGAAGAACGTTGGAGGTCCTATCTGCTAAGGAATTACATCTGGTGGGTTCCAGGAGGCAGGCCTTTTCTTGGTTGTGCCTCCCACCATGTGGAATCTTCTCTTCTTGGAGTTCAGTTTAGGTCCATCCCTCTCAATATTCCACAAGTTCCTCAAGATTTGGCTGTGCTATCAGGCCTTGTGATGGCTTCCTGTCTCTGGTTAATATAATCCTCTTTTGTGTGCCTTTTTATGGTTATTTTTAATTGTGGCTGTTTTAATGTATTTATGGGGTTTTTTTTAAATCAAGTGGTGTACTCTGCCCAGAGACACTTTCTTGTGAGATGGGTAGCTATAAAACATTATAAATAAATATGATAAATAAATTTGTATTGTATCTGTTTAGGAGTGGATACGTTCAGAAGTGATATTGAGGGTCATCTGCAATAAAGTAAGGGATGGGGAAGGATGAAATGATAAATGTCAGAAAATAGTAAGAAGGCATTAAATACCATGTAGCTAATATATCCATCAGGACATCAGAGTGGTGTCATTTCATTGGGTGAAATGTTAGGTCAGATAATAGAAGAATGAAAACTGAAAACTACAGAACACTTTTCTTTTCAACTTGCAAACATTTAGGAGTGCTGCATAGAAAAGCATTCAAATGAATTCCATTAAATGTCTCCTGCGTGTTTGTGTGTGTATACAATACTCTCTATTTGGCATCCATATTGATATTTATATAGAAAAGCATACCTACTCCAGGAAACCTTCTCTGCAATCTCAATATGTTCTCTCATTGCTTCTTTCAATATATGAAAGCCATTGTCTTTTGGGCTGTTTTTTTCTTGCACCCTTCAAAACTGTAATCAGTGGCAAAGAAAAAAAACGGTGAACAGGAGGGTCATTAATGAGGGATTCAATCAAGATCATGTGAGGTACTAATACCACTTTATAAAGCCTTAGTTAGACCACACCTAGAATATTGCATCCAGTTTTGGTCACCACACTACAAAAAAAGATGTTGAGGCTCTAGAAAGAGTACAGAGAAGAGCAACAAATGTGATTAGAGACCTGGAGGCTAAAACATATGAAGAAGAGGAACTGTGCATGACTAGTCTAGTGAAGAGAAGGACCAGGGGAGACATGATAACAGTGTTTCAATACTTGAGGGGTTGTCACAGAGAGGAGGGGGGCAACCTATTTTCCAAAGCACCTGAAGGCTGGACAAGGAATAATGGATGGAAACTGATCAATGAAAGATTCAACCTAGAAATCAGAAGAAATTTTCTGATAGTGAGAACAATCAGAACCAACCAATGGAACAGCTTGCCTTCAGAAGTCACTGGAAGCTTTCAAGAAGAGACTGGACTGCCATCTGTCAGGAATGACATAGGGTCTCCTGCTTGAACAGGGGGTTGGACTAGATGACCTACAAGGACCCTTGCAACTCTGTTATTCTATTCTATTTTAATGGTGGAAATTGGGCTGAACAACAATTCCTTTTCTCTTTGGCGAAGCTCAGTGAAGCTCAGCTTCAACCTCTATGCTTCAAGTCCATTACTGGATAATTGAATATCACTTGGATAAGAGACTAAAGTTAGATACAAGAGTGCTGCCTTACAATGATGATATTAAGAGTTTGGTTTTTGACAGAAATGGCAGAGAACAGAACTGAGGAGACTCATCGCTAACTATTGAATCAACCCCTGGGCTCTTCTTTAATGGTAGTTTGATCTCAGCAAATTAAGTAATGCTAATAACTTTTCTAATACCTTGAACAGCTTTACCTGCAGAATTGAATTTATTACAACTCTGCTTAAAAAACAGAGGCTCCTCTTCCCCCTTCAAAAAAAAAAAAAAGACCTCTGGATTTTTAGCAGTATTACTAAGCAAAAGCTTTTTAATGGCCTCTCTAGTAATTCTGGCAAAATATAATGGGCTCAGACATAGACATTTGCTTGAGGGGGTCAGTAAAGTTTACTTCCATAGGGAGCTAAATTTAAAAAAAAACCCTCAACAATCTATTCTTTTCAGACTGGAATCTAAGCAGAAGAACTTGTATCTTATTTAAAGTTTACTGTTTTAAATAAATCTATTGGGGGAGGGAGAAGGAGCAGATATCTTAATGGTGAGATTCTGCTTGAATATTTCCATTGCTTAGTAGTTCTATTTGCTTTGAAGAATTACCCTCAGGGGTGGGCTTCAGATCCTTTAGCAAAGGGTTCACTTCCCCGTTGCTGGGTAGGTGTGGCCATAGTGGGTGTGGCCTAGTCGGCCATCTGCACCATGGTGTGTGTGTGTGGGGGGGGGTATTTTCACCTTCCCCAGACTCCAGAGGCTTTCCTTGAACCTCCAGGAGGGCGAAAACAGCTTTCCCCAGGCTCCAGAGGCTCCCCGGAGGCTGGAAACAGATCTGTTTCCAGACTTCCGGAACCTCTGGTAGGCCCGTTTTTTGCCCTCCCAGCCCCACCGCATGGCCCCTGCACTTACCTGGAATGATAAATGGGCCTTGTGGAGACTCCTGGGAGGGGAAGGGCAGGATGGGAGGGGTGGGGTGGGTGGGGCCAGCCAGGGGTAGCATTTGGGGGTTTGCCAAACCCCAACGATCCTTGGCTACAGGATCGCCCGAACCCTGCCAAACCCCCAGAAGCCCACCCCTGATTATCTTCATGAAATGTAAGGATTGTTTTGAAAATTAAGAAAGCTTTTCTTGTATTTGGGGACATCCACAAGGCTTATAATGAAGCCAGTATGATGAGTACATCAGGAGTCTTTATTTTCCACGTACTGTATATATATTTTGAGACAGCTGGAATGTATATTCTAGGGCCCTTCTCTGATCAAAATCGCCAAAACTCTTATCCCATAGTTTCAATTTGAAAAGACTCCAAAACATACTGTCAGGTCTTTCTACTTCTTTTGTTGTTTTCTACTCTGCTAATTAATTTTTTTTTATTCTAAACCTAACCATTTTGGTTAGATCTCTAAAATATAAAGATGTAAAATATTTCTAATTTGAAAAGTTCTAAGCCCCAAATTTATCAAAGTGTTCCCATTTCCTGTTTCTCAGGAATGGCACTCAGGTTCAAGATCAACATATTTCCAAATTCAGAACTATCATGAAATCTTCCCAACAAAGTTGGATATTCAAAATATTATGCACAATGCACTAGTTTGAAGTGTATTGCAATTTCTTATGGTCTCTAAAGACTTCTTTCTTCTCAAAATAATAATAATAATAATGAATTGGTTGGAGCTTATGACACACATGGAAAAGAAAGAGACTCTTCCCCCCAAAGTGGAAATATAACTTAAAAATTTTAGCATCCTCTTACCAGATCAGGAAACTCCAGGGTCAAAAGGTTTTCAAATGTTCAGTCACTAGGAGCTGCGGGAATCAGACTGTCCTGCTCCATTTTTCTCCTTTTTAATGGGATTAGCAAATTCCTTTGAACTAGATGAAAGATGGCAGATGGACAAAGTATCTTGGAGAAGTCACCTACCCTACAAAATTAGTATTCACACAGCTTCTGCTAGCTGATCAAAGGTTTAATTTCCATTATGACCTACGGTATAGTTAAGCCTCAAGGGTATTTCAGACTTCATATGCCTTGAAGACAAAATTAAAAACACTGGAGATTTGGTGGCCTGGTTTGTACTTGCCTACAGACAGCTGCTTTACATTTTCCCTGCTCAACTTCAATAGAAATATAGGTCTTTAAATAGTTTCAACTGGAAACACTGGCATTGTCTTCCGGGTCCCCTCAGCCAGACAGGTGTCGGCTGGCGGTCCCTAGGATGAGGGCGTTCTTTGTGGCCACACCAACCCTCTGGAATGGGTTGCCCACCGGACTCCGGACGGCCCCCGACCTCTGCACCTTCCATGCCGACCTAAAGACATGGCTCTTTCACCAACTTCCTTGATCTGCTGTGTATTTTAACTGGGATTTCGGGGATTTTAAATTGGTTTTAATCATTATTTAAATTGTAATTATTGTCGGGTTGTTTTATTGTTGTGAGAAGGGCGGCATATAAATCTGACAAAATAAAATAAATAAATAAATAATTGTCAAATATTATTTATGCATCTTTACCTTAAATAATTCTCATTAACATAATAACCTGGTTTCTCCAACTAAAAATTCAAGTTCAATAAAATTTATTCTATTCTCTAAAAATGTGTGAAGGGGGCATGATGACTCAGTGGTTAAAGATGCTGAGCTTGTCAGTTGGAAAGGTTTGAGACCCAAGTGCTGTGCAACGGGTGAGTTCCCATTAATTGCTCCAGCTCTTGCCCACTTAGCAGTTTAAAAGCATGCAAACGACAGCAGATAAATAGGTACTGTTTTGGTGAGAAGGCAACAGCGTTCCATGCGCCTCGTCTTATAGTCATGCTGGCCACATGACCACAGAAGCATCTTTGGACAACACTGGCTCCCTCGGCTAGAAAATGGAGATGAGCCTTGTCCCCTGGAGTCATACATGACTGGGCAAAAGAAACTTTACCTTTCTCTTTAAAAATGTATGTTCAGTTCTGTTTCAGTTTAGATGGAATAGCAGCAATCTATACAATCTATTGTCCATAAGCAAAATACTAACTTTGACTACATTGCTTGTGATTAAACAGCAATGTAGTTTGTATATATATATTATTACCCTAGCTTTCCTTGAAAAGAATACTGTATCAGCAGAGATAGAACAACAACAAAACTACACTTGAACCAAGAGTCATTTCAAATTTTGCCAACCGGTTCTCTGCCCTAATGGCCAGCTGGGTAGACCTGGCTCAGTGGTCATGTCACCATGTGGGCATGGCCAACTCAACATCACTCACGTCGATGGGTGCTTCACCTTAGCTGTTACAATGTAATAAGGGTTAACCAGAGAGGCAGGTTCTGTAAGCAGGGCAATAAAGATTAGGCTAGAAACAACACCAGAATGTTTCCTTCCTGCCTTCCTTACAGGATTAGCCTTGTAAAGTGGAAAAAAACAAAATAAGACTTCTTCCAACAATTGGTTCTCCGAACTGCTTAGAGAGTTAACAACCAGTTCTCCCGAATAGGTGTGAACTGGCTGAATCCCACCCCTGTATATATGTATAAATGATTTTTATGTATATTATTTCATGCTGACATTATCAGTCAGATTATTGGCTAAAGGCTAAAAATAAGGAAGAAAGATTTCTCAATTATTAGATTGGGAGATAGACAAGATTAGTTTAAATCTTGAGCCAGGAATAGTTTTGGTTTTTTTTTAATGAAGCAGACTATGTTTAGACTTGATTGTAAACTTTTCTGGTGGGAAATAGTTGAGAAGTCAAATACTACAGATCAGATCAGACTGGTTCGCCCTGGTTCTGGCGAATCGGTAGCAGCAGAGGTGGGAAGCTCCGCCCACCCACCCGGACGTCATCAAATACGCTCTGCAAAGGTAAGTGAAATCCACCACTGCTACAGATTAAGACAGAGATAATTAGATGATGCTCAGTTCTAGTTTGGTGATACTGCAAAAATAATGGTAGAGAAACTGATAAGTAAAAATTGTCTTTCCAAAGGATGTCATAGAACTAACAGGGCCTTGTGGCTCAGCAGATAAAAGCATTGTGATTAACACCAGCTGTCTGCAATTGCTGTCAGTTCGAATCTCACCAGGCTCAAGGTTTCTTTCTAAGGTAGGTAAAATGAGGATCCAGTTTGTGGGGGCAATAAGCTGACTTTGTATAAATATACAAAAGTATGAAGGCTATTGCTTAACGCATTGTAAGCCGCCCTGAGTCTCCGGAGAAGGGTATAAATCATATAAATCAATAAATCAATTTTTTTAAAAAAACAGGATTTGCAAGCAATCACAACAAGACTAAGTTGTAGCTACAACTCTTCAGGGATAAACTAGTGAAACTACCAGGTTTGTTTGCAAATTTAGGATAATTATATTGGGAATATTTCAACCGGCAGGTCATGGTAGCCTTCTTAAATATTGTCATAAGAGTGATAATAATTGCCTTTTGACCACACTGGTATCTTTTAATAAAATAGTGAACTGTTAAACCCAAATTATTAATATCTTTTCCTTCAATTTATTCCTTTCAAAAGGGAATTTAGCCATTTATCATTCTCTTTTAATTAATATTATTGGTTTTTTGAGAACAAAAAACTGTTCCAAGGAACTGAGGTTTGCATTTATATTATCTTGATAGTACGTCTTCCTATTGTATTTAAAAAAAAAACCTTTGGATAGTATTCTGATACATGGTATTAGGGGAAAGACACAGACAAGCATACAATTCTATAAAACTGGAAAGTTCAGAAGAACAGCAGAGTCTCACAACTACATTTATAAATAAAGGATGTAAACAAGTAACTGATTAGGAGAGATCTTATATTCCATCAAATGTGGTCCTTTCATACATTATACAAGGCGTACTGCTGTTAAATAGCATCTGCAGTATTAAAGATTAGATACGTCTTTTCAAATTTATACTTTGTGTTTCCATAATCTTATCAGAATTAATGGAATCTCACATTCCAGGAGTAGAAGTTGTGTTATTAGAGCGATTTAGAGAATGAAGATTTGAATTCTGTGCATCTTTACCTGGGGCTAAATCACATTGAGCTGCATGGGCAGGACGTAAAAGTTAATTTTATTAAAAACCGAAAAAGGGCATTGTGCATTTCCAAAGATTATATTCCTTTCAATCACTAGGTAACACTAGACAGTCGTATAGGAGCCTGTGTAGCGTAGAGGGCTAATGTCTCCTACTAAAGGCAGCAATTAACACCAGCTGCCTGTAATTTCTCTGAGTTCAATCCTAGCCAGGCTCAAGGTCGACTCAGCCTTCCATCCTTTCTAAGGTGGGTAAATTGAGGACCCAGTTTGTGGGGGCAATAAGCTGACTTTGTATAAATATAAATATACAAAAGTATGAAGGCTATTGCTTAACGCATTGTAAGCCGTCCTGAGTCTCCGGAGAAGGGTGGCATATAAATCAAATTTAAAAAAAAAAAACCCTTTTTGTCTACACATCATTTGAAAGGAATTTCCAAGGAATAGTACAGTTTATTTATTTTATTTATTTATTTAATTTTTATACCGCCCTTCTCCTGAAGGACTCAGGGCCTTAAAATAACATACATATAAAATGTGAATATAAGATAGTTAAGCCAGTTTGGCTCATCAGTTAAGAATCTTCAGCATAAAGATTTAGAACAATTAGAAGAGATTTATGCCAGACCGGCTTGGTAAAACAGAAAGGTCTTAAGTGCATGACGGAAAGTATGAAGATCTGGGATCATTCTTATGCCTGGGAATAACCTGTTCCAAAGGGTAGGTGCCCCCACAGAAAAGGCTCTTTCTCTGGGAACTACTAGTCGACATTGCTTTAGTGACGGCATCCTAAGGAGGCCCTCAGTGATGGCTAACTTTTTTGCCATTGCGTGCCATAAGTGGGGGGAGTTCGGGGGGTCACTCACACCTACAATTCTATGTGCCCTGCCCCCCACGCATGCCCCCGCGCTCCCCCCCCCTTTTGGCATGCAATGTCAAGGTAGGCCCGTTTTTAGCTCTCCCCAGGCTCCAGAGCCTTTCTAGGAGGCTGGGGAGGGCAAAAATGCCCTTCCCCACTTTCCTGGAGGCCCTCCAGAGGCTGGAAACAGTCTTTTTCCTGACTTCCAATGGGCCCAAAAGGCCCAAAAATCAGCTGACCAGTGTGCGCATGCACGCCGGAGCATGCCATAGGTTCGCCATCATGGGTATAGTACATCAATGTGAGATCCATTCAATGTTTGTATTTTGAGAACTTAAGAATGGGATAGGGGGTAGGGAGGCCAGCTGTTTCTTTTCTTTTTATCTCTGAATGTCAGATACAGACTGATATAAATTACTAATGCCTTTGCTCTAAAATCTCTGTCTTTGGTCTAATACTAGGATATAGTAGCTTACATGACCAAAACCATGCAAGCTTTCCCCAATGTTTGGACTTTTCTGTTTCTCCCCCAATCTACTGTACTTTGGTCTTGTAACTCCTGTCAGCCTTTTATGACATTTTGGTTGGTACTAATAAAAGAATTGCTTGGCTCTGGCTTTTAGGAATTGATTAGACCATTCATCTGTCAACTTAAATATTGAGCTGGATTTAACTATGCTGCTTTGTAATCCTACAGTATTGGAGCTGCAAATCTCTAGACAACGGTTGGATGGGAACAAAGAGATAACAAAAAAATTAATTTATTTGCTGCTTCCTAGTGATTGGCTGGATTCTTGTAGACCATGTTTGATAAGTTCTTGCAAGGCTTATGCTTTTCATATTGTGCCATATACTGGACTTATGTGCAAACACCCCCTCCCCCCCCCCCATGTTTATGAGAATAGAATTAGGAATAGAAGGGAAAGTAAGAAGCAGTAGAAAATTTGTGAGCTCAAAACTGACCCTCATGAAAAACCTGAAATCATTTTGAGCAAGCTCAAACCATTTAGTCCTGATTTGAAAAGAGATTCATATACCTATATCAGGTTTTTAAAAATCTTTTTTCCTTATAAGTTACACAAAAGTGCGAAGTTGAGAAAAGTACTTTGAAGACGGAGAAAACAGGAGGAGTTAACATTCCAATTTCCTGTACTAATAATGGGACATTAGTTTCTATAATATACTTAGTTGCCATGGCTTAGGACCTGGGTACTTGCGGGACCGCCTTCTGCCGCCAATAGCCTCCCACCGGCCAGTACGCTCGCACAGAGAGGGCCTCCTCCAGGTGCCGTCGGCCAGACAGTGTTGGCTGGCGACCCCCAGGGGGAGAGCCTTCTCTGTGGCGGCGCCCGCCCTCTGGAATGACCTACCCCCGGAGATACGCAGGATTCCTGATCTCCGGATCTTTCGTCGGGCCCTTAAAACCCATTTATTCCATCTAGCTGGGCTAGCCTGATCCCATCCTCCGTTTTTAAATTTGAATTTGATTTTAAATTGGGTTGTTTTAATTCTTGGCCAAATAATATTTAATAATTTTTAAATTGTTTTTAACTTTTGTGTACCATGTTTTATTCTGGCTGTTCACCGCCCTGAGTCCGCAAGGAGAAGGGCGGTTTATAAATTGAAATAAATGAAATGAAATGAAATGTTTAGGCAGGAAATGCTACACCACTTCAGACAAATGGTTATCCAACATCTTCTTAAGAACTTCAAATGTTGGAGCATTCACAACTTCTGGAGGCAAGTTGTTCCACAGATTAATTGTTCTAACTGTCAGGAAGTGTCTTCTTAGTTCCCAGTTGCTTCTCTCCTTGATTAGTTTCCACCCTTTGCTTTTTGTCCTACCCTCAGGTGCTTTGGAGAATAGCTTGACTCCCTCTTCTTTGTGGCAGCCCCTGAGATACTGGAACACTGCTATCATGTCACCCCTTGTCCTTCTTTTCATTAAACTAGACATACCCAGTTCCTGTAGCCATTCTTCATATGTTTTAGCCTCCGGTCCTCTAATCATCTTCGTTTCTCTTCTCTGAACTCTTTCTAGAGTCTCCACATCTTTTTTACATCATGGCAACCAAAACTGAATGCAGTATTCCAAGTGTGGCCTTACCAAGGCATTATAAAGTGGCATTAACACTTCACGTGATCTTGATTCTATCCCTCTGTTTATGCAGCCTAGAACTGTGTTGGCTTTTTTGGCAGCTGCTGCACACTGCTGGCTCATATCTAAATGGGAGTCCACTAGGACTCCAAGATCCTTCTCACAATTACTGTTATTGAACAAGATGAAAGAGGTGGGAAGGGAAGGTGAAATGGAGATTAGGGTAAGAAAGAGTTGCAGTCTATTGGATTGGACTTTATGGAAAGTTATTTTAAAATTAAAAAAAAAAAACCTTAAAGTTTATCTACCATTTTCAGGAATGTTATTCACAGTCATATATTACTAGACACATTTTTCACACCGGTACAGGACTGCTGTGTGCCAATTCAAAGTAGCTTAAAACTACTGTGATCTACTGTGATGCTAGCACTCTCATATCTGGATGACAAAAATCTGGCCAAGAACTTGATGGCAGTCACGAGATAGATGTAAGTCTCTGCTGTCATCATGCAGCCAAGACAGCTGTAATCAGCCGCATGCAAGTAGACCACTCATTTATTTCTGGCTCAGTTATAGTGTATTTGAAACCACAGTAACAGCAGTCTCTCTCTCTCTCTCTCTCTCCTTTTCGAAATGATAGATCTCTGTAAAATTTGCTGGTCGTCCATTTCATTATTTAGAAGAAGACCACCAGGATATCTGGTTCCTTGACTTCTGGGTCTTTTAAAGATAAAGATGGCTTGACATCTTTTTTTTTTTTTTACTTCTCCTCAGAGAAACCACATTCTTTTCATTGCCTATAACAAATTGACACTTCATGAAATAAGCACAATTGTGGTGTGGTTGAGT
The DNA here is from genome assembly GCA_030761175.1 of Masticophis lateralis. NCBI lineage: Eukaryota > Metazoa > Chordata > Lepidosauria > Squamata > Colubridae > Masticophis > Masticophis lateralis. Next base: position 75,604,768 of record JAUDYJ010000005.1, on the reverse strand, counting down.
CTTCCTGGTCTTCCTTCCACAAGGCACGCCATCCTAGCTTTCATATCTGGGCCTGTCAGAATGAGAATTGATTTATGTTGAAAAAGTGCCAGCAGTTTCAGTCATAAAAAATGAAAAGGTCAAAGGTTATCAGAAAGAGAGACAACCAATTCACTAGTATTATTTTTCAATCTGCTAAGGATAACTGCAGCAAGTACAGTAGTGGCCAAAATTGTGGAAACCTTTTGGGAAAAGTGTATTTTCTAAAACTAGCTAATAACACCACTTTTTTGGGGGGGGAGTAGTACCATAAAATTATATATCAATGAAAAGATAATTTAATCAAGAATGTAATGCAATAACTTTTATGAAGGATTTGCTATTAAATAGCAGTTACAGTATAAAGAAGAAAAGTGAAACACGTAGAAAAAACAGGATATACAAAAATTATCACTGTGAAAAAAAATGAGATATACAAAAATTATCACATCAGTTAATACTTAGTTGGGTAACCTTTAGCATGAATTATGGCCTTACAGTATCTTCCCATGGAGTGAACCAAGTCTTTTAGTTCTGCAGCTGTTATAATGTAAAACCAAGATTGAATGATTGCTTCTATTAACTGGGTTTTATTGCTGGGTCACTTCTGACTAATAAGTTTGTTTAGTCAGCTCCATAGATTTTTCAATTGGGTTAAGGTCTGGGCTATTCCCAGGCCATTCCAGCAGTGGAATATAAGTACCTTGAAACTCAAAAAAAAAAAAAAAAGTGGTGTTATTAGCCATCAAACTTCAAAAATACACTTTTCCACAATTTTGGCCACTACTGTATGTCAAAAATCAGACTCGTACAGATATCCAGGTTCTAAAGATGTAGAGCAAAAGAATGTCCTTGTTCTTCCGGTCACTGATATATGAGCTGTATGTCTTCAATATTTTAAGCTGTCTGATTTTGACATCTTTATTTCTGTTCTGACTTGCATGTAATCATAAGGGACTACTTTTATGTAAACATGACTAGGAGTAAGATTAATCATATTTTTATATTCTTCTGTGCTATTTTTCCCAAAATATTCCCATTGGGGCTTACAAACAAAGTTTTTAGAAGGAGAATTCTTTTCTGTTAGAAAGGAAAAATAAAAACAGAGACGATACTCTTAAAATCTTATTCTGATGCTGCTTTTTAACTCATATATTTGTTACTTGTTTGATAACTGGCATGGGAGAAACTGCTGGAATCTGGAACATTGCTTTGTGTGTGTGTGTGCGTGCATTCCTTGTACTAATTAAATCCACAATCAGTTTTCAGTTAATACTGAATGTTATATATTTCTACCTTTGTAACAGTGTATGAATTTGATTTGCAAAGCCGGTAATTAATTAATAGATGCATAAACCACACATTTTGGTACCAGGACCCTAGTTAATCTGCAATATGACTGAAGTAAGAGTTAGGTAAACATACCTGCCTCGCTAAAAAAAATATAATGACAATAAAATTAAAGAGCTATACTAAAGAGTAATATAGGCGATTAAACAGCATTAATAGAACAAGCTTCAGCTAATCTTACCTCTCTTGGGAAGGAGTTTCAATAATTAGGGTGCTGCTGTAACACAAGGCTTCGCTGAGTACTCACCAAAGTAGCCTCTTTAGCTGACAGGGCCGATTATTAAACATACTAATTTAGAATATCCTGTACGTGGGAGAGCTGCAATAGAAATCCCACTGAAAGTAATAGATTTGGAACAGGAACATGGCGTTCTTGCTGGATTGTCCTTCTTGCAGTGGGACAGTAAAATTTGCACAGCAGAACAGTTACTCTGCTTGCGAAGGAGGAGAAATGGTTAAATATATTATTTAAGAAACGGGAAGAGATCAATTAAATATGTAGACCATTAGAATTTGCATGAATACTAAACAAAACACTTTCCCAAGATTCTTGTTCATATTTAAATTCAGCAGAGCCAATTGATTTGTGGTTTTCCTGCCCAATGTTAGCAATCCTCACATGTAACACACACACACACACAGAGACACACACACACACAAGCAAACACATACATACTCAAAAGACACACACACACATACACACATGAGGGGAAAGAGAGAGTATTTTGATATGATTACTGTTGCTAAGGTAACCTTCCATCCATGTAGTGAATGCAAAGCTAGAAAAGAAAGAGAAAACTATTTTATGCAATGTTGAGAAATATATTTGAGGAGAACATTAAAAATTATTGGCAGATATTCATTTTTATTTTGTATTGTATATGGTCTTGAGCCCCTGCTATTTTGACTAAGGCCACTTTGGACCCAATTACAAAATTCCAAAAAGGCAGTTTTCCTCCTGCATGGGATATTATCAGCAGAAATCATTCTATTGTAGCTTATTTTATGGACCTTGAATAAAGCAAACCATTGTTAAAGTGACAAGGGAATCTGGCTGCATAGATACATAACATGCATAATTGCATATGACTTTACAAATGCATTATTAGTTGGTGCAGTCTTATTATAAAGTTGTTATTATATACCTCTTTGGAGAATTTGAAATTTGAATTTGTTCTTAGGGGCACTTTATGTATCAATTCAACTGGTATAAAAGTCTCCACCGCTTTTCTGCTGCTTGCATAAAAATGTCTGATGGGAACCTTTGCTGCTCTTAAAATAAAAATAGCCATACATGTCCGATGCATTACTTAATTAACATATCATTTAATTCAGCCCTAATTTGCAAGGAGAAAGAAAACCAAGTAAAAGAAATACAGTATTATAAGTGCCAGATTTTCATCCTGAAGGTTTTCTGCTGCAAAATACATAGATACATAACATGTATAATTGCATATGATTTTACAAATGCATTATTAGTTGGTGCAGTCATTACAAAGCTGTTATTATATAAGTAAGATGCTTTTAGAAATTTCTATTACTATAAATTATTACATGGAAGTAAAAAAAAAAGATGTTGGCTTTGGCCACATGCTTGAAGCTCCACCTTGGGTCACTGAAGAGTGGAGTTTCAATTGCATAGCTTTGGCTGCTCTCTTGAATTCTTCTCATCTCTTCTATGACAATCGCTGTCCTTTACAGTTGAGAATGCTCATATCTCGCAATGTCTTCTGCAGAATAGGCTGAGCCAATGACAATTCTATAGATTTACAAGCCGCATCTTGGAAAGTGCTCTTAAAAATGAGCAGCTGGATTTATAAGTCTGCCTAACTCAAACAAGGTGATTCTGAGCAGTTTATGACACCAACAAAACACACAATAGCCCTCCCATAACAAGCAATATCCTCATAGCATTACTACATTAGCACCAGCAATAGCACTTAAACTTATATACCGCTTCACAGTGCTTTACAGCCCTCTCTAAGTGGTTTTACAGAGTCAGCATATTGCCCACCCAATAATCTTTTTTTTTTCAGCTCGCCAGCTTGGCCTGATCCCTGCTAAATTTTTTAGAGTTTTTAGAGTTTGATATCTATTTTAAATTAATTTTTGTTTTAATCATCAGCTAAATTTATATTTGCTCTTTTTATAATATTTTAACTTTTGTGTACTTTGTTTTTATTTGGCTGTTCACTGCCCTGAGTCCGCAAGGAGAAGGGCGGTATATAAGTCTAAATAATAAATAAATCAATAAATCAATAAATCAATAAATCAATCAATAAATAAATAAATAAATCAACAAATAAATAAATAAATAAATAAATAAATAAATAAATAAATAAATAAATAAATAATCTGGGTCCTCATTTTCTCCACCTCAGAGGGGAGGAAGGCTGAGTCAACCTTGAGCCTGGTGGGATTTGAACTGCCAAATTGCAGGCAGCCAGCAGTCAGCAGAAGGAGCTGCAGTACTGCACTCTCACCACTGCGCCACCGAGGCTCTTAATATGCAATATATAAATATAAAATATAAAAATGGCAACCAAGAACCACAACAAAAGAACCAAAAGGGATTCCATCCAACTGGCCCCTAATACTTGAGTAAAAAGACAGGACCTGATAGCTTTCATAAAAAGCAAGGAGAGACAACACCTGTCATATATTGGTGGAAGAATCATTCCAGAAAACAGGGACCACAGGAAAGGCATATTTCCTAGGCCCAATAAAATGACAAATTTTAAAAGAAGCAACCCAAACATACTTGTCTTATGGTAGTGTGTGGAGTGGGCAGATGTTCCTGGAGAAGGCTTCCTCAAATAACCAGTCCTATGCCACATAGGGCTTTAAAAGGGATAATCACCACCTTCTTGAATCTCATTCAGAAGACTATTGGAAGCCAGTGAGTTCACAGAAGAGCAGCCTTATGTGAGCATAACAAGACCCACTAACAACTACCCCCATTGCTGCATTCTGGACCAACTGAAGCTTCCAGATGGTCGGCTAAGGCAGCCCCATGTAGCAACAGGGCTGTCTTAATACATGGGCCTGATGGGCACTTGCCCGTTGGCCCCATGAGCCTAGGGGCCCCATATTAATCTGTATATGTTAACCCTTCAATCCAGGAGAGAAATCCAGCAGGTTCTGACAGGTTCTGGAGAACCGGTAGTGGAAATTTTGAGCAGTTCAGAGAACTGGCTAATACCACCTGTGGCTGGCCCCAGAGTGCGGTGGGAATGGAGATTTTGCAATATCCTTTCCTCAGGAATGGGGAGGGAATGCGGATTTTGCAGTATCCTTCCCCTGGAGTGGGATGGGAATGGAGATTTTGCAGTATCCTTCCCCTGCCACGCCCACCAAGCCACACCCATAGAACCGGTAGTAAAAAAAATTGGAATTCACCACTGCTGCAATGTACCTTGTATCATACTTATTACTGAGTATTATTGTGTTTTTCAAGTCGCGTGTCTTGTTCAAATGTTTATCATGTTGATTAGTTGTTGCTGCACAGCATGTTTTTAAGTGTTTCAACACCAATTTTGTTGAAAGTGCCTATAAAATAAATACATGCTTAATTTTATCGACCATTTACATTTTTATTCCTGTGAGTAGTTATCGTATGGGCCCCAGTACACTGCTTTGCCCGGGGCCCATAATGCTGTTAATACGGCCCTGTGTAGCGAATGTTTTAGTAGTCTAATTTGGAGGGTAACTAAGGTGTGAGTGACCATGAGGAAGGCCACCTGGTCCAGGAATGGACACAGCTGTACACAAGACACAGTTGTGCAAAAGCCTCTACCTCACCCCAACCCCCAAGATTACAGCTGCCACTTGCTCATATCAAGTCTGAACAGTGGAAATTTCCTCCAGGGATTGATTCTAATTCACTTTATCCTAACTATAATGTACTTTGTGTTTAAAGGTAAAGGTTCCCCTCGCACATATGTGCTAGTTGTTCCTGACTCTAAGGGACGGTGCTCATCTCTGTTTCAAAGCTGAAGAGCCAGTGCTGTCCAAAGGTGCTGAGAATGCTGTTACCTTCCCACCAAAGGTGGTCCCTGTTTTTCTACTTGCATTTTTTACGTGCTTTCGAACTGCTAGGTTGGCAGAAGCTGGGACAAGTAATGGGAGCTCACCCCATTATGCGGACCTTTTGATCAACAAACTCAGCATCTTAGCCACTAAGACACCACGTCCCTTTTAAACTTTGTGTTTAGATACTCAAATAATCAATCACACTATAAATGTCGGTATGTAGGTTTAAAAACCAAGCGCCAAATAAATCACTTTGTAGATTATTGTTGTGAGGATACCAACAGGCAATTCTCAGAAAAGGCTGTTTTGTTTTGTTTTTAATTGCTTTAAGAATTACAAAAATCCAGTGACAGCTCCAATCAAATTTGGAGGAAAACGTTATAAATGCTAAAGATATTCAAACATATTTGGAATTCAAAACTTGTGGACATAACAGAGAAAACCAGTGACAAGTTCTTATAAGTTCGGGATAGAGAAAGCGATCTATAGCTGTGTGCATGCACACCTGTGCACAAGACACATATGTACATTGCAAAGAACCACCATCCAATTTATTGTGTGCTTTGTTGTAATTTTAAAGTCTTAATGTTATCTGTATGTTTTCATTATTCTACTATTTACCTTATGTTTTTAAGAGAAAGGAAGTTTAAAAATAATTATTAATAATGACAATTATTTAATTGAAATGTGTTCCTTTGTAATTTTCTATAATAAAGCACACAATTTCCTGGGTTTATTTTAGAACAGACATACATATAATTGTGTTGATTATATGTCAATATATCATTTAACTCATATTTATACCCATCTGAATACCTGAGGCACTATAACATGCACTTTGAAGTTTAAAATGATATGTTCTTTGGTGTAGTTCAGGCTTACTGTATGTATTATTAATTCGTCTCTGGTTTGGTTTGGTTTTTTAAAAAAACACACACTTCTGTTTGGATGCAATAGTTCACAAATTCTCAGTGGGGATCATTGAATTCTAAGGATTTGGATTTGTTTTTGTTTTTTTTCCATCTCACCATCCAAATTAGACAAGAGAAGAAACTTAGCAGCACTAATAATATCCCTGAAAGAGCTTGAAAAAAATAAGTTTATTATTTTCATAGATGGTTTTTGCTGCCCCTTTGAAAAAAATACCTAACTTTTCTTTGAAAGGAATAATTGTTTAGTTCAAACGAGTAGCAGTTAAAAAGTAGTATCTGATAAGAAAAGCTGAGCTCCTTTATCCTAACAGATGATAGATAGATAGATAGATAGATAGATAGATAGATAGATAGATAGATAGATAGATAGATAGAGATATACACCAAATATTTTTGTTATTTCAACTTTCCTTGTGAACTCTTAACAACTTTATTTTATTTCTCTCTCGTATATAGAACTTCCCTATGGATTAACACAGCATGAAAAAGAAATACATTTAGCCCAAAGAAAATATATATGTCTGATTTATATGGATGCACTGAATTTGTTTTTAAACAGTTGGTTCTAGATTATGCATTTTTATCAATTCAACTACTTTTTGAGATTGCCTTTTGATCGAAACATTTAAATTTAGTACAACTCATGCAGAGATACCATTATGGATTAACATTCTGTTCTTGTTTCTTTCACTCCAGGGATCTTGTGTTTCAAAATATCTCACAGGTGACATTCACCCCTTTTTAAAAATAATAAAAAACATAAAAAAAACTGACTCAGAGAATGAGACATACGGTTAAGCCTTTTGTTTTTCCTAATGTCCACAGAAAGCTCAAACTATTGTCTAACCTCATACACTAAAGTATACTGTGTCTGACCCAGGGGTGGGCTGCTGGGAGTTCGCAGGGGTTTGGGAGAACCTCTAGCTAAGATTCTGTTCAGTTCGGAGAACCCCCAAATCCCCACCCATCCCGCCCCTCCCAGGTGTCCCCACGCAGCCCATTTTTGGATGCAGGCCACACATGGAGGCTCGGGGAGAGCAAAAAATGGGCCTGCCGGAAGTTTGGGAAGGCCAGAAATGGACCCATTTCCAGCCTCCAGAGGGCTTCTGGAGCCTGGGGAAGTCATTTTTCCCCTCCCAGAGGCTCAAGGAAGGCCTCTGGAGCCCAGAGAAGGAAAATAGTCCCCTCCCCACACAGTGGTGCAGGAGGCTGACTAGGGCTATGTCCACCATGACCATGTCCACCCAGAAACTGGGCAGAGAACCCCTTTCTAAAATTTTTGAAGCCCACTTAGTAGTAAGAAAATTAAAAGTGAAAACCAGAAAGACTAAACAAGGTCTAACATCTGTGTCTAACTGCTCCCTGCTTTTTTCTATTAGGGAAGCAGAGAAATATTTTATTTTAGGACATTTAATTGTATGCAGACTTTTAACCTTCCACTTAGTCTCAATCTATTACCCTTTTCCACAGCTGTTAAAGTGGAAAGAGGTGTAACTGCTAAGTTTGACATCTTGATACTTGAAAGGCCAAGCCACTAGAAAATAATTATGAATGTTGTACTGCTGCTCAAAATAAAAACATAGCTAAAAACTAGAAACTATATTCTTTTGATTTAAAACATGATTATGCCAGTTTTTGTATTGCCTGGGCCACATTGAGCGAAGAGGAATTGTGTGAAGAGGACAGTAGGTAAGATCCAGAGACACATATAACTTGTGGGCAGTGGATTGGACATGCCTGATCTAGAACATTTTCATTTCAATCAATGCTCAGGGATCAATGCTCAAGGATCAGTCCAATTCTCACAGCTAAGAATTTAAAATCAAATTAGGTTGAGGCTGAGGATCAAGTAATATTTGGTCTACGTATGTACAGTATGTATGCATGAGCATTTGCATTTGTGTGTCTTCACTGAACTCTTATATATGAGAATATACATTTGTTGAAATTGTTCTGATCCAGCCTTCGCAAGTAGTGATAAGACATTTACTCATGAGTAAAACAACCCCTTTTTATAACAGGGCAGTGACAGTCTTTTATTCACATGAATAAATAAAAAATCAAACATAGTAAGTCCCAACAAACCTGGGTTTAGCCAAGAAATCTGAATTGCTTGCTGTATACTAGAAATGAACAGTTGTCTGCGACAACTAGCCACTCCTAAACCCCTCCTATTTATTTCCCAGCCAGGGAGGGGCTGGCTATTGTCTGCATCTGCCTCTCCCTGAGAGCCGGCTTATTGTTTACCTTTGCTCTCCTCTCTTTTCCTCTCTGCGCATATGCACATCTGGGATGGGCTCCATCTGTACCTCTCACTCAGTTCAGGCCCCGAAAACAGCTGCCTCTCCACCTGTGAGAGGATAGAAGACCCTGGCTGTGCCTCTGCCTCTGCTGCTGCTTCCTCATGGGAACCTTCAAAGGCTCTGAAGCTGGCCCAGGCTCTCCCTCCACTTCCTCCTCCTCCTCACCTGACTTTGCAGCTAGCTCTGCTGGCAGCTGACAGGCCACAACAGACATAGATTTAAACACAGGAATAGAACTTTCTTAAATGTATTTAGAATTGAAGCTCTAGTACTGAAAAGTCAGTACTGATTTACTAAAGGGAATGGGGAAAGACCCTTGAAGTTCTTACAATGCAATCAGATCCTTAGCATAAAATCTTAAAAGTCACCAAACCATTGAAGTTTAGGATAGGATGCCGAATGTAACCCTGGAAGTGATACCTCATGCAAAGAAGACCAGCACACAATTCACAAGATTAAATTAATCAGCGTTCTAAAATGGTTTAGGTACAATGTATTAGTTGGAAGAAATTGGGAAGCAAGGCTGTTCCAATGAGTATGGGTTTATTCTATGTTAAATCTCTGCAAGAATCTGACTTACTTTTTCCATGTCTGGGTCACACTTGAAACTGCCAGAATGAAGCCGCCTTCTTGGCTTTGCTGTTGGCCAAAAATAAGTCATCTTATTTGTTTCTGGTAGTAACTGACATACTGGCGGGTGGGCTGGGTTCTGGATCTGGGTTCTGTTGTTATCCGCTAAGAGCCTCCACTTGAGCGTATAGACACTCCAATTCTCAACCTATTCAGGATCCTCCAACTAGTATAAAGGGAGATCATATCCTTCCTCATTTAATGTTATTCCTTGCTCAATGGTCTTCTTTCTCTATCTTTTAATTCATTTTTTTTTCCTTGTGTATCCTCAAGAACATTTGAGGAACATAAAGCTGTTCCTAGATCTTAGTCGGCAGGTTTGGAGCATATGTCAATTCAGAGAATGTCAAGGATCATTTCCTTGCCTAGTTTTCTCAGCATCTGCTGCTACCTTATTTCCTTATTTTAAGTGGGGCAATGTCTTCTTGGATAGTTCCACAATTGGTGACAACCTGTCACTAAGTGTACTTCTTCATTGACAGTGATATCAACTTTTTCCGCATGTGCAGATGTCCCCTACACTGGAGCAGAATATGCTGCTCCAGAGATGCTCAAGGCCAAAGCTTGAAAGATTCTGACTATGAACTAGTAATAGTCAAGGCACATTGGCCATAGATAAAGAGTCAACAGAACTCAAGGTGGGTTGGACTTTGAAGTCTTGTGGATGCAAAGGAACTAGAGACTGATAATAAACTTAAACCCTTCTTGGGCTCAGCCTGGGCATCTCCTACATAAAGACAGGTTCAAAATGTATATCTAGATTAAGTCAAGGCACATTTTGCAGTGGGTATCAGGCAAGTTCACTATCTAATATTTAAAAACCTATGTATATTTTATATTTGAAATGTTTTTCAATGAATGTTGCTCTCCAACTGGAATGGAGAAACAGTAGCAATCTTTTGAAGACCTCAGAGGAAAGGAATCTATGGGATGTGATATTGTGAAAGGAGCCAACAATAAATGGGTGGAATTAAATCTCAAATGAATCAACCTTGCAAAAAGGACAACAGAGTAGAAGCTTTGCATGGAAAGGCTGCCAAGTTCTGTTCCTAACATACTTCTTCCCAGAAAATTCTCTGGCAGATTCTTTTGATAGTCATTTGCAGCCTGACCCTCTGGAACTGCAATTTCAGAAGTCCCAGCCAGAATTGCCAAGGCATCTGAAGGCACAAGCCTAAGGAGGGCTGGAAAAGACAATTCTGAACAAGTCATAGCATGGGAAAAGCTGCTTTACACACATCAAATGAATTTACTCCTTAAGTAGACTTAATTACAGCAGGGATAAGCTGTGCATCTTCACAGCTTATCCCTGAACAACTGAAGCAGATCTCTGTACATTGTAATGTAATATAATGTATACTTTATTGCGGTCATAGACCAAAAGGACCAAAACATCCAGGGCACGTAGCTGGCACACAACCAGACTAAAGTGCAAAACGGCAGCAAGATCAGTGGTGGAAACCGCTCCGTCAAACTCACAGTAAAGTTGTACATAGGGAGAAAATACTATATTGCAATTTACATAAATCCGCACATCCGCACATTGCCACCAGCTAGCTCAACCGCTGGCGATCAGTAGGACTGATCTCAGTCAATGGGTCCAGCCTGTCCCTTCTCCCGGCTCTTACATCTCAAGACTGCAGCAAAATAATTTTGCTACCTTTAGTGTAATCTTAGAATCAGTATCTTGAAGTAAAAAGCGGAGGCTAAGAGTTTCAGATAATCCAGGAAATCTTTGGCAAATGGGAGAGATGAGTTCTGACCTTATCTCCCAATAGTGGGGACAAGTAAATATGATGTGAGCCGATGATTCCGAAGATCGACCATCACATGAACAATGGGTGAGTTTCACGCCTCCCGAGCACCTGCTATCCAAGACATTCGAGGGGATCACATTAAAATGTGCCTTTAGAAAGGCCAACCTGTATTTAACAAAGGATAGCGTAGAAAGATATTTGGGGGAGTGCATTCAGGGAGTAATACCAAGAGAAAATGGAGAACATACTCCAGCACCAAGTGCCAGATTCTATTGTCTTTCAATATCATCCAATCACTGGAATATCAGCAATTTGGCCTAGCATAAGGGCTTCAATAGGGGGAATACCTATCTTCATAAGTTTAATGTGAATATTACAGGCCCAAGGACTGTGGAAGTCATGCCGCCATAAGCACTGGCCTAAATACTAGTCTGGAAGTCTGGGTCCATAGGGTCAGCCAGTAGCCAATGGCACACTTCCACAGAACAGTAGCGTGAGATGGTATGCCCAGTTCCAAGCGGATTGCAGCATTACTTACACAAGGGGAAACTCCCATTAGGCGGCGTAAGAACTGGCTTTGAACTGACTCGAGGAGGGAAATATTTGTTTGAACCCAAAGGGGGGGGGGGGCGCCATAATCTTTGTACATTATGAAATACAAATCCCAGGGTAGATTCATGGGTGAATTCAAGGTGGATGCCCCCCCCCCTTGTTAAATGAATCTGTATGTGTTGTGTTGATATGTCAAATGTTGTCTTGTTTATTTAGGTTATTTGGGGGAGTGTTGTTTTTTAATTGATTTTTTTAAAAAATACTTTAGATTTGGGCAATACTTAAGTTTAAATAAATAAATAAATAAATAAACAGGCTGAAATGTTTCATTTTATCTCATACATTCTAGGCCAGGAGTGTCAAACTGGTGGCCCATGGGCCAGATGAGTCACTCACAGGCCACGCCCACCCCAGCTCCATGAAGGGGAAAACGTCATGAAACATCACATTTGCGAATTTGACCCATGTTCTAGGCTATTATTGTATAGTAACTTTTACCAAACTTTTCAAAAATAAAGCTTCTCAGGTACTTTTTTCTTAAATTCATTCAAAGATAATCTCTTTATTCCATATTTTTCTTATCTATTCTTTGTAATCCAGTCTTAGAAAAAAGCTGCTTAAATATTCTTTCTGAATATTTCTGTTTGTATCTTAGAGGCTACAGTTTTACTACAGTATATGTATTTCTGTGTATTCAACAGTCACTTTTTTCACCAGTAAGTATGCACATTAACATAATCTGAATCAAAATTTAGATGTAGCAAATTCATTTTACAATAATGTGTGTTGATTTTCAAGTACTTGATTTTGAAGAACACAACTGTTTCTGAAATTTAACCTATTTTCAAAGCAACACTCAGTACAATAATAGCTCAAAGTTAAATTTGTGCTTAGGAAAACTGCAATATTTTCTTCCCTAACTTGGAGTTTCATTGCTTAGTAAATGTTATTATTTTTATGCAATAGTTGAATGGACTCTGATTATCTTTCTAATGTGTCGTAAAATATTCTTGCCATGATTGATCTCTGGCTGAAAATGCAAGAAAGAATATTTTTAAAACCTGCTGCAGTAACATATTTTCTGACACTTCTTAAATCAAACACCAGTAAATATAGGTTGGATTTCACAGGCTTATTAAGAAGCTAGCAGTGGAGTGTCTGGTTTTAGGTTAACTAATATTTTTCAGGCCATGGAATAATTGAGTAAATCTGATGATCATCAAAAATGTGTGTGCTTACAGTGTTTTTTGTTTTGATTTTGATTTTTTTTTTTTTTTTTTTGCAAAGGGAGGTATGAAAATAAATTTAAGGGTTTACAAACCTTCCCTTTTGTATTCAATGTAATCAACAGCAAATTTTCTCTTCCTTATACAGTATTTTTTTAAAAAAACACTATTACAATGACAGACAGAAACTTTATTTTAGTGATCTGACCAATAAAATCACATTCAGTAAAGCAAAGAAAACAAACTTAACCCCTAACATCAATGATAACTGGCAACCGTGAAGCTTATAAATAATGTAGTCAAATTTTGCCACTTTTGGAGGATAGATTTATCCCAATTACCTAACAAATAATGCAGATAAAAATTGTGGAAATTTAGTTCCACTTTATTAGAAGTATTCAATGCAGTTCTCAGAGATGCAAAAATACTGGCCTCATGGGAGGTAGCAATCATCACCTTAATTCCAAAGGATAATTCGGATTTCACACTTTTTAGGAATTACAGTTCTATATCTTTGTTAAATTCGGACTATAAGATATTCATGGCCATTATGGCTGAAAGGTTAAAAGGATTCTTAGGGGACTTTATTCATGGTGACCAGAATGGTTTCTTGCCGAGGAGGCATATAACGCAAAAAGCCAAAGTAGTTAATGGTGAAACGACACACAGTTTCAAAATTTAGAAAGGAACTAGGCAAGGATGCCCATTATCACCGTTATTGTTCGTTCTAACTCACTAGAATTATCTGAAAAGACGAACAAATAAAAGGTCTGGAAATAAAAAAGGAAATCTTCCAGGTGCAAGCATTCGCTGATGATCTTGTGTTCATTCTAGAAGACCCTTTACAATCGGGTGAGAGGTTAATGGACGTAATTGGGGAAATATGGGGAAGTTGCAGGTTTGAGGGTGAACAAGGAAAAAACCAAAATTTTAGTCAAGAATATGAGTAAAATGCAAGAAAAAGAATTGGCTGATAAAATTAAAATACAGACAGTAAGGAAAGTGAGATACCTAGGTACTATTTGATGTCAAGATGTACTACACTAAAGGAGGACAATTACAATAAATTAGTGGATCAAATAAAGGTAGATTTGGATAGGTGGAAAAACCTGCAACTTTCCTTTATGGGGAGAATCGTGATAGTCAAAATGATTATATCGCCAAAGATACTCTTTCTATTTCAAACCATACTAATAAGATTGAAAAAGGATTTTTTAAGAAATTTAAATAAAATAATAACTAAATATATTTGGCAAGGGAAAAAACCCAGAATTAAATTGAAAGTATTGCAAGACTCGAAAGAAAGAGGTGGATTTGATCTCCCTGACTGGGAAAAATACTACCAGGTGGCAGCACTCACGTGGCTCAGGGAGTGGATTAATTTAAAAAACAGGAGGCTGCTAGCACCTGGAAGGACATAATATGCAAACTGGGTGGCACACAATCCTCTGGGACAGGAAACATAAAACACACCAATATTTCCAGAAACACTTCATCAGAAGAGCTCTATTGGATGTTTGGATTAAAACTAAGCAACAAAATTATATAGAAATTCCCAATTGGCTGTTGACTCTGGAGATGTTTGTACATCCAAATTTCATGAAATTAGGAAGAGTGATTATGTATAAAGACATAGTGAAAAGGGAGAACTGAAGTCTAGACAGGACTTACAAGAAGAAAGGATAGAACTAGAATGGTGGGCATATCTTCAGATTCAATCCCGATATGTGAGAGATAAAAATGAATGGGGCATAAGAACTGAACCAATAGAATTGGATGAAATCTTACAAGGGGCAGATGTGAAGATGATTAGGAAATTATATAAATATTTACTGGATTACAACATGATAGAAGAGCAAGTGAAAGAGACCATGCTCACCTGGAGTAAGAATTTTGGGTATGGCATAGATCTAGATAGCTGGCAAAAACTATGGGAGAGGAATAGAAAGCTTACCCTAGCCACTGCATATTTAAAAAATCAATACAAGATGTTTTACAGGTGGCATTACCCACCCACAAGACTGGCCAAGATATGCAAAAATTGCTCACCAAAATGTTAGAAATGTAAAGCAACATTAGGCACCTATTATCATATGTGGTGGGAGTGCCCAAAAGCCAAGGACTTTTGGTGCCAAATAAAAAAGTGGCTAGAAGAGATGTTAAACTAGACGACAGATATGATGCCAGAACTCTTCCTTCTGAGTATAGTAAGGGATAATTACAAAAAAGAAGAAATATATCTTATGGTACACATACTAACAGCAGCGAGGTTGATATTCGCACAAAGTTGGAAATGCAGAGAGAACCCACAGGAGGTAGAAATAATTAACAAAATATTGACCTGCGCAGAAATAGTCAGGTTAACAATGGAGCTCAAAGATAAAGATGAATTAGAATTCTTTGTAACCTGGAATACATTTTATAAATGGCTAGAGAAAAGGAGGAACGTAGGGATAGAGAATTAGAAACAGAGTGAAGGAAAGGGGAGAAAAACAAATAAAATTAAATTAAGAAATATTAGATAGGAATAAATTGGATTTGAATAGGTACGAAGGGAATATGTATGTAACTGAAGTGTGATTGAATGTACAAAAAGTATATATGGAATATGCATGATATTATATTGTAATATACACAAAAGAAAAAGTGCTAGAAAAGAATGTACCAAGCAAGTCGCACCAAGTCTAATGTTTTTAAATTGTATATTTAATAAAATTAATTTTTAAAACATTGTGGAAATTTAGTTTAAAAAGGTGGTAATCAGCTAATGGCAAACGTCCCTGGAAAATTGGCACTACAAAGAATTTGGTTTCCACAGCACTCGGTCCCAGGAACAGTGTCACGTGTTACAAGAGTTTTTCCTATATTTTCTTTCCAACCCAGCTATGGGGAGAGCATTTAATTGAACTAAAGATAAAAGTTTCCTGTATTTGGGAACTGTGACATGATATAAATAAGCAGCTGCTACAAGAGCTAAATTTGGATTGTTTACAAATGTGTTTTGAACAAAAGCAGCAATTTCTGCTTGGCCTTTTATGTTTTAAGATCCTTTGCTTTAATATTGATCTAGCTTTATCTAGCCTTAAAGTCTTCACTGGAAGATCCATACTTGTTTCTCTTGATCAGCTGTTTCCCAAGTTGGTTTGAAATTGGTTTGAAGTTGTATGCCATTGCTCAGTCCACTAAGACTATGATGTTGTTGTAGTCAGTAGGTAAAGATATTTATCCAGAGATTCGTTTCAAGTTTACTGATCCCTGCTTCCTGTGAATGACTGGAAGTCATTGGAACACAGCAAGGAACCTGGAAGATGCTTCTTAGAAATCTTGTTTGAATTCTTTCTATGTTTAACAGGCTGTTATATGATCCTAAGTGAGCCCCTGCCCTCGCTCCATATAGCAGGTGTGTTCGAGCTTTCTCTGCAATGAACTTAATTGCAGAGAGATAAACTCGGCTCCTCTGAAAAAAATTAAAAATTAAAAAAATGAGTAGGGGATGCAGATCTCTGTGCATTGCGGGATATAGAACCCAGGTGGGTATTTCTGCTTCCTGAAGCTTGAAAAACTATCTCTGATTATCGAAAGAACTTAACCTGCTCGATGGACTGCCTGCTTCTAAATCCCAGCTTCTTTGTTTTTAATATTAGGAAAAAGTGAGAATCTTGGTCATGAAATAGTTTATTATTGATTCCTCCTCAATACAATAATGTGTGGGCGATCCTAAGGTTATTTTAAGGCCAATGAAAGTTAATGACAGAATTACTGAGTCATCACCATACAGTAGTAAATTGATATGTCTATGGGCTAATTTGGGGAGATGAAAAGTAAAATTGCTTAAGCAAAGAAACAATGAGTCTGTGTAATAATTAAATAAAACAGAAGCCAGTGCACATCCTTCTCTAACTCCCCTCCTTACTGGAATTTCCTTAGTGACATGTCCTTGGTAGCTGCACCCGACCTTCAGTCTTGTGTTCTCATGAATTTTAATGAGCAACAGAAGCAGACATTTGTCTATTGTGATGTATTTCAATTTACACCACAGTTTAGATCTAAATGCTGTATTGAAAGTTGACATAAAGTCAATAAATGCTGCATAAAGGTATTGTCCAGATTTGTGGGTATATTTTTCTACTAGATGTTGCACTACATTGCATGGTCTGACATTGATCAGCCTGTTCGAAACCCACCCTGTTCATCCATAAGAATGTTTTCAGGTTCAAGCCAGTCAAATAATTTATCTTCAGATCAGTGTTTCTGTTGTGGTCCGCCAGCAGCCTGCGGAACTGGCAGCAGAATCAGACAGTGAGGAGGCTGGTGAGGAACATGGGCCAGTCCTGGAGTCTGGGGACGACTCAGACGAGGGCTCTGTGTCGGAGGCAGAGAAAGGGCCATCTGGGAGGTAGTGCACACATGAGCAGAGCTTCCAGAAGGCAAGAACAGCTAAAACAAAAGGGACGACTGAGGAGTAGGGCTGGGAGATGATTGGCCCCTCCCATAAGACTTAAAAGAGGAGCAAAGGCACATGGACCTTTGCAGGAAGGAACGTTTGTTCATTCAATTCATATTATAGCCTGAAGCTCTGTTTGATTCTGGACTCTGTGTGGCTTTGCCAATTAGGTCTTTGGCAGCGTATCAAGGGAGATAAAGGTGGGATATTATCCTGAAGGACTTCTCCTGAAGGACTCTTTACAGCTAATTGGGACTCATCTGTGAGTAAACAGAATTACAGCTGTTGCAATAGAAGAGGTTTTTGGGACTAATGATGTGTTTTCATGACTCAGAAAGCCTAGGTCAGTACAGTTTCTCAACCTTGCCCACTTTAAGATATGTGCAGCATGCTGGTTGAAAAATTCTGGGAGTTGAAATCTGTCAGGCCTGGAAGCCATTTCAGTAGTTGGGCCTTCAGGCCTGCCACATTTCTAATGTGGGAAACTAGGAGGGGGATTGTATGAAGCCAGGGTGATACATAGTCATAATAACATTCCTTTTCTCAGAAAGTCAAAGCCTTCTTGCCCTGCACCTGGGAGGCTGGAATTGGGAGGCATCTCCAGTTGGGATGGTGCTGTCATTGGACCATGTGATGGACTTGTGGGTGTTGGGCAGGGACTTGAACTTTCCTTTAGGTGGGGTAACCCTGGAAGCTTTCAGATTCGAGTTTCCCCAGATGTGCCAACATGACATCTCTAATAAAAAGTTACTTTGAAGAAATCCAAGCCTCAGAGTTTTCTTTCATTGGGGGTGTTACTTGGAACCCTGACAAAATTCATATACCTTAAAGTGGGCAAGGTTGAGGAACACAACTGTAGATGTTTAGCATACATTTTGCTAATCTAATTCCACTAATTCAGTGAATGTTAGCTGTTAGCTTTTGCTCTTATATATAGTTATCACAATAGCCAAAACCCAATTGTCTGGTATCACAGTCAAGCATCTATTGCTGTGAACAGTGAAGCTAACACTAGAGTTCACCATTCAAAATTATTATTTTTTATTACTTCACCAGTTTGAGCTGGGAGCTTTACTCAGTTTGGACTTTTTAATTATAATTTCTGAACATGAGACCAAGACCCAATGCAGAAGAGAAGTCACACCCAGCTCCAAATCTGCCTGTGAGTTCTCCAATGAAGAATATAGGCCATTATAATGAAATTTAAAAGAACAAGCAGGATAATGAAAAAAAAAACCTTAAAGAGAATAATCAGAACAAAACATTTGGAATATATATGCATGTGGTTATATATGTAATATAGAGGAGAAATATAAATTCTTTAAGTGCCCACTGTTCAAAATTTCTGACTTTAAAGAGATTTGTACATATGAAAGTAATCTGCTAAAGGAAAAATATATAGCTTAAAAGTAACCAGTGAATAAAACGTTCCTAAATGATAGATTCATTAAAGCTGAATTTATTTCTTAGATTTTATGTATTTCATGTTACCTTCCAGAAATACAATTCTAATGACCATCTGAAATTAAGTATTTAAAAAAAAATAATTAGGGATCTTCTGTACTTTAACTATGACAATAGATATAGAGTCTTATAAAACAATAGGTATTGTTATATAAAGAAGAAACTTATTATGTGAGACTGGGACTGGACAGTCACTTGTCTAAAATGATATAGGTCTCCTGCTTGAGCATTGTGCTGGACTAGAAGATTTCCAAGGTCACTCCTAGCTCTATTTTGTTTGAAATAACTGTAGATTTTGAAATGGCATTCAAAATAAGAAACTTGAGTCTGAGGTTTTTGATTGTAGTGAGCTAGCTAGCTATAGTGCACTCTGTCCATGGTGCTGAAAATGTATTTATTTAATCCTTCTTAAACTCAGAACAAACTTCTCTAATTTCCTGCTTTTTGGGGTGTAACATTCAATGTCACTAATAACTAACAATAACCAATTGCTATGGCTTCATTTTGAAAATGGTCTTTATTTCTGTCTTCTCTCCCTTCTTTTCCTATACACAAACACAAACACTTAAATATACCTATTTAAAGTGTATTTTTTTACTAGAAAGAACTCTGAAAGAACATTCACTTTAACCCATTTCAATGTTCTTCCACATTTATTTATTTGTTTGTTTGTTTGTTTATTTATTTATTTATTATTAAACTTACATGCCGCCTATCTCTCCAGACGCAATGATTATTACCAGACAGAGTGTACTGTGTCATCATTAGAAGCTATCCCTGTTCAAGTAGGTTGAATCCATTGGACACAATTTTAATGTGACCTTATATGGATGATTGAGAAAGAAAGGATATCTTCTTGAAGAAAAAAAAAATCTAAAATAAAAGAGGCACACAAGTGAGTTTATTCTTATTAGATCAGATGGATAATGCAGTAAGGTTTTGAACAGCAAAACTGATATATATATAGATTTTTTTTCTTAATGTATTGCTTAAGAAGCAATAGGGACAGTTGTGATTTCTTAGTTGCAAAGAGTGTAAAAAGAAAATCTTTTACTTTTTTGGTACTGCACAAACTGGTTTCTGAGTTAAACAAATGCAAAAGTCATATTTAACCAATGACTGCTCTAAATAAGATTAAGTCAGCATCCAAATCATGGTTTGTTTTATAGACAAGTGATGTAATAATTATAAACAACTTAAATATTATTTTAGGTGTGTCTGTCAAGGATAGTGAATCACTGCTATTGCTCTTTTTTGATTGATGTATTATTGCCTCTGCGAATAGCTATTGTTCTACAATGTTATAATCAGTACAAACATCAAGGTCTTAAATTCATTATTTATAATAACTAAGTAATATAACGCTCATACAAATATGACCAAAATGTAGTCCAATCATTTTGATGTGATCCTAAATAAAGACTCAGATGCTTTAGGCATATAGACAACTGCTACCATGCTTCCCGGAAATAAGACCCTGTCATATATATATATGTATATGTATATGTATATGTATATGTATGTATATATATATATATATATATATATATATATATATATATATAGCCACCAAAAAAGGCACCAGGTCTTATTTTCAGGGGTGATGCTGTCCACTGACTCAACTCATTTGTGCGCATCACCCCTGGCCTCTTTTTTGCTGTTAGAGGCCTTCAGGAACTTCTTCTGTGGCTGGCAAGGCTTTCCTGAAGATCTCTGCAGCCAATAATAGAGCTCCATATCAATCTGGAGCTCTGTTATTGGCTGCAGAGGCCTTCAGGAAAGCCTTGTTGGCCTTGTTGGCTGCAGAAGACATGGGCCAGCAAGGGTGGTGTCGAGATGTGCGAGACCTGGCTGCAACTGTCCGAAGTTAAGTAGTAGGACAGCTCCACCCCCCATTCTGACCCTAGCTTAATTTTTACCTGTGCAACCTGGAGTGGGTGGGGTCTTAGGGCTTATTTTGGGGTGCATGTGTAAAAATCAAGCTAGGACTTACTTTTTGGGTAGGTCATATTCTTGGGGAAACACAGTATATTCATCCCCTTGTAATCCAAAGCATATTTTTTGGAATCAAATACAAAGCAGTGCACAGTCTTAGTTATTAGTTACACTAGTACATATTTTTATTTGATTTTAAAAAATATGCTTTGGATCAGAGGTTTACTTTATTAATTAAATTTGTTATGGTTTTATTTATTGGACATTGCAATGGATCAATATCTAGCCATGTTCCATAATATAAAATGCCTAAATGATTTTAAATTTATACAATATTTGTTTTTAATATCAGTGTGTAAAACAGCAATTTCTTTATTTTTTAAATTAAAGTTCATATATGACTTTAATTTGGCTACATATCGTTCGGACTAATCTCATGAAACAAAGATTGCCTTTAATAATAAATTAGATTTCACTTGTTTAATAGCTAACTGGTCCTATAGTTACAACATTAGGGAACTTGTATCATTGCCTCTATGAAACAAAAAAGACCTTTTGAGTTATTCTGCTTGCTAAAAAGGATCCTTTACTCTTGGAATCCAAGTATTGTTATTATATTTTTATCCTGTTTTCTTTATACATAAGTCTATCATCCTGCACCTTATTTTCAAGAATTGTATCAATTGGGTTGGGTTGTCCCAAAGTCACTCAGCTGACTTTCATTCTTAGAATGAAACCTAGAACTCACAGGTCCTCTGTTTTTTGGGGCCAGCATCTTAACCACTACACCAAATTGTCTGCCTATGGTGAAAGAATGCACTATTGCAATTGAAACTTAAATAATTCTGACTCCCAGAAGTTAAGTAATATATTATTCATTTGCTAAATTTATTTATTTGTAAAATTTATCTGTTTGTTTGTCTCTCTGTGGAGCTTACTCTAGGCAGCTTACAACAATAAAAATGAAGAGATGAAAAGAAGTGTAAAGATAACATTATCAATAGAATGGAACAATAGAATAAATAATGAAAAAGAAAACTGAGAATAAAAGGTGGGGGATAGGGAAGCAGAGAACAAGGGACAAGTAGAATTGCCTTATTTATCTAATTTACCTAACACTTTGTTTTCAAAACCCCTTTACAGTGCAATACCTAGTAAATGGACTGCAAATGGACTGTAATACAAGGCACTTTAAACAAAGAATTATTATTTTCAACAAAACAAGTTGAATGTTTTCATATGTATTTGATCACAGAAAATCAGCTAAACATAAAACAATCAGTATAAAGTGATACATACGGACCAGAATACATATAACACGAACAACAAAAATCAGCAAAAGAATTCAATAGATTAAAAAAAAAACAAAAAACCCATAATCTTTAGATTTGGAAGGTACATAATGTCAGGCTTCTTGGAAGTAGTCTAAAACCAAAAGTGATTTTTTCCCCCAAACAAGATCTTCAGAGTTTCTTAGCAAGATCAGTTGAGATGAAAGGGATAGGGTTACCAAAATTTTAGCAACTGGATTATTTCCAATCTACAATTACTTTATCTTCTTCTAAATTGTGACTGATACATTCTGAGTTTCTTCCTTAAAAGTCTTTCTGTGATCTGACAACAAAATAGATTTCTCCAGAGATAGCAAGAAGTTTGCAGCTGGCTGCTTATATAACCTTTATTCATTTGGCTCTTAGAGATTACACTTAGTAATCTTTAGAAATGTAGTTTTATGTGTTTTTTTTTTTTAAAAAGAAGGTTGACAAAGTAGATTGATCCTTTTTCCCAAAAAGAAGTATCAAAACATAAAGGACTGTTGCAGTGGTGAAATCCAAATTTTTTTACTACCGATTCTGTGGGTGTGGCTTGGTGGGTGTGGTTTGGCTTAGTGGGCATGGCATGGTGGGCATGGCAAGGGAAGGATACTGCAAAATCCCCATTCCTTCCCCACTCCTGGGGGAAGGATATTGCAAAATCTCCATTCCCACCCCACTCTTGAGCCAGCCAGAGGTGTATTTGCCAGTTCTCCGAACAACTCAAAATTTTTGCTAACTTTGCTGCTCAAAGTTCTCCAGAACCTGTCAGAACCTGCCGGATTTCACCCCTGGACTGTTGTGAAATTATGCTACTAATCAGAATTATTTGTTCCAGATGAACCTGCACTCTAATAATTGCTCATATTGCCAGTGTACCATCATTGATCAGTAGATAGATGGGTACAACTTCAGTGGACAACTTAATGGGGATATGAAACAAGTTTCCAAATGGATGTCCCTCAGGGAACAGTGATCCACCATTTAATCTTTTCAACCTGGAAGCACTTCAGTGTTCCCAACACAACTATAATAGTAGTAGTTAAAATAACACAAGGGTTTGGAACATGGCTTTTTAACAATATATTTTAATATAGAAATACTATAAAGTTCTAATGTCCATTTGAGATAATCTGATTTATAATTCCAGTCATATAAATTATTTCAGTTCTGTATTTCATAATGCTTATAAATATTCAGGTAACACAAATTATGA
Organism: Masticophis lateralis; assembly: GCA_030761175.1. Classification (NCBI taxonomy): domain Eukaryota; kingdom Metazoa; phylum Chordata; class Lepidosauria; order Squamata; family Colubridae; genus Masticophis; species Masticophis lateralis. The sequence goes on along the minus strand of JAUDYJ010000005.1, from coordinate 75,581,596 downwards.
CATAGGAATATAACAAATCTGATGTATAGAAATGAAATTAATAGCCATACAGATCAATCCTTGAATCACTTTAGTTAAGACACAACCCTGGTAAAACTATGAAAGATGTATAGTGAATTACACATTAATAGAATGTTTCTTTCAAATGAAAGTAATTTAATATAATAATAATATTGTCTAATAAAATAGAAGAGCATTATTTTACAAAAGAAATGGTAATGATAGTTTGTATCTTGGAATGATTCTTGATAAAGAAGGAAATTCATACTTGCATAAACCAATACCAAAGAATTTCAAAATTCCCTGAAATGCATGATAATCCTGGAAACAGAAAAATGGTATTTAAAAAATATTTAATTTCCTGTTAGCTCTACAAAATATGGACTATCAGATTAATTTTGAAAAAAAACATGGGTGTAGTTAAAAAGTAAAATAATTCTCCTGGAATAGAAGGGAACAGAAGAAATGGAGAAAAACGGTGTTCCATTATTATATTATTTCAGTTGAAATTGATTACAAGTTGTACAAATCTACACTTTCACACCATGTAGTAAAGTTGTGAATATGCATATTTTTGTCAATCTTTTAACTGCTAATTGATTTTTTTTTTAGTAAAAGTACTAGTAATATTTTTAATCCTTTGTTTAGGTTGCTTCTAGCTCCTTGCAAAGCTGTTTCTGAACCAAAATATGAGATATAAAGCAAATACATACAAAACTTCAAGCTTTGTCTGTGAATGTGTCTGCATTTGTATAGCATCTGACATTTATCAGCTGAAAAGGGATGATGACTCAGAATGTTTAGCTGCCCAGGGAATCAAACAGCTTAGAATTCATTTTTTTTGCGAGGAAGGGAATATTGTCAATTTGGCTAAGATTACACTCTCACTTGGAGGTTGGTTGAGGACTAGTAAGAAATCTAATAGAGAAGGAGGGCTAACCAAAACATGCTAAAGGAGAGATTCACTATGGGAAATGCTCACAGAGGACCATAAAGGTAAATTAATTTAGTCAATACCATTTAAATGGTATTTAAATAATACCTTTACCATTTGAATAATGTCTTTCTGTCTGTTTAGCTTTTGGCAGAGACCTTCTTTCTTATTACTATTTCATTCCACTTCTCTCTTCTCTTCTCTTCTCTTCTCTTCTCTTCTCTTCTCTTCTCTTCTCTTCTCTTCTCTTCTCCTTCTCCTTCTCCTTCTCCTTCTCCTTCTCCTTCTCCTTCTCCTTCTCCTTCTCTTACATGACATTATCTTGTCTTTAAATCAGAAGTCTCCAAGCTTTCTGGCTAGGACCAGTGGAGGCAGCAGTGGTAGGGGGAAGGTAGTTTCATGTGTGCATGCTGCTTTCACAAATGCCGCTTTGCATGTATGGGCACGCATCCATGCACTCAACCACTTCTGTGGCCCAGTTCTGAATGGGCTGTGGCTCAGCACTAGGATGTAGCCCATGGGTTGGGCCTGCTTTAAATGACTTTAACATTGATACTATTGGTTGTCCATAGACACCATAGCAAAGTGCTTCTTTTTATTTATCAAATGAAGTTACCGCCCATCTTACTCTCAGATTTATATACCATCTTTTAAATTTTGGAAGTTTAACCTTTTCAGGAACATATGTACAGAGAGAGAGAGGGAGAGGGGGAGAGGGCGGGAAGGGAGAGAGAATCATCATGTTGATTTTGCAGTTCAACAAAATAAATCACCATTTCTTTTAAAGAGAGAATATTATTTTTAACCTAATAAGATGTATTTTGAAAACAAAAGATATGAGCTAAACTTTTGTTTTTAAATGTAGCTTTGTCAAGAAAGTGATTTACATTACCAATAGCCAGCTAAAGTATTTATTCATCCATTTATTATGTGCCATTGAGTTGACATCAAGATTTAGCAACCACATTGGAATATTTTCGCCCTGATGATCTGAATGATTCTAACCTAATCCTTAGGTTTTCCAACAATGCACTTATTACAACCTTGCTGCTGATTGTCCTTTTCTATTTCTTTCCACTTTTCCCAACCTTGCAGCTTTCCCCAGAAGGGTAGGTCTTCACATAAGGTTTCTGAAATGAGATAAATTGAGCTTGGCCATTAAAGCCTCAATGAGAATTCTGGAATGATTTATTTGATGAACCATTTGATTGTTTTCTTGTCCAATCTTCTCCAACAACAAAGATCAAACACATCAATGCTATCCTGCTTCATTATGGTTCAACTTTTGCTTTCCTAGAGTATCTCAGAGAGTAGAAAGGGTTGCACTATTCTGAATTTTGTAGTTACAGAGACATCATGGCATCTGGATATCTTTTCCAAGGCCTTCATGGATGCTTTACCAAGTGCTATTCTGCAGTATATTTCTTGAATGCTTGTTGCTTAACTGTTGGTAGTTGATCCTACCTACTATTTCATACTTTCATTGTCAATTCTAAGGCTGGTTTATGTACCTGTTGTCTACAAGTTGACCTACTTTATATTTAAATTTAGTCCTTTTTTCCACTATGTGCCTTGTCTTTTATTATTGAATCTTGCAGATCTTTTGGGGTTCTTGGCTAGTATCAGGTTAATGTCATCACCATAGTGCAGGTTATTGATGTGGCTGTCAACTCCGAAGTGAACCTGGCTGAAGACATCTTGTGCTGCCTCACAATTGCCACAAAACCTAGAGAGAGGAGGAGGAAGGAGTAGATAGCCCAACTTACAGTCAGAATAGAAAGTTTTGCAGTGGGAACCAAGGTCATTATAACAGATGGCTGGGGAAGGAGAAGAGAGCCTGCCAGCCATATTCATTGGACAATGTGACTGATAACACTGGGAAGGGGGGGGAGTATTATTCTTTTAATTAGGTGAAAACCACGGGGACCTTCAGGGTTGGTTTTCACTGGCTGTGCCAATAGGATGTATCCAATAAAAATGTTCTTAAAGGAATCTACTGTTGTGATCTAGGCTCACTTAGTCATTACACGACACAATTAGATACAAACAAACCTATTTTATTATAACAGCTGAGAATTATTTCATTCCCAGCTTAGTCCAAATTAATTCCAAAACAAATCCTTCAGAAAAAGTCCTTCAGGCTTATCACAAACCTTTATCTTTTTGGCACCCTGCCAAAGGCCTTTCTTGGCAAAGCCCCATGAAGTTCAGAAACAAGAGACGCCAACTAGAAACAGATTTAGCAACTTTGCTTTCCTACAAAGAGCCCAAGAGCCTTTGCTTCTCTTTTAAGCCTTATGGGAGGGGCCAATCATCTCCTGCCCTTACTCCCAAGTCGTCCTTTTTGCTTTAGCTGCCTTTGCCTTCTGGCAGCTGTGTGCATGCATGCACTAGGAACAGGCTCCTCCTGTTCCTCTGCCTTCTGCTGTCCGACTCTGGAGGCTCCGGAGTCTGTGCATCACTCCCAGATGGCCCTGGCCCCATCGCTGTCTCCAATGCAGAGCCCTCGTTTGGGCCTTCACCAGACTCCAGGACTGGCCCATGGTCCTCCCCAGCCTCCTCACTTCTCTGCTAGCTCCGCGGGCTGCTGGCCAACCACAACATCTACCCACCTCAGAGTTCTGCTTTCAATGGATGCATTACTTGGAACACTGACAGTGGCTGTCTCCAATTTTAAAACTACACTCATCTTCTTCCATTTCAGATTACCCTTATATATTTAGCACACAAACTAAATAAATAAAGGAGGGAATTTACAGACTTGCCTGACATCTTGGCTAACTGAGCCGATCTCTTTCACCATTTCTGTCCTTAGCTGTAGGATGCTCTGAAACTTTTGGTTTTACATGCTCTCTGCTAATGAAAGAACAGATGACAGCTAGGAACCCCATGACCTTCAGATATTGCTGAAATAAAACCTCCACTGCCTATATAGTCCTCGATTTACAACAGTTCATTTAGTGACCTTTTCTAATTACAACAGCACTGAAAAAAAGCGACTTACAACCATTTCCCACACTTACGACCAATGCAGATCCCCATGGTCTTGTAATCAAAATTCAGTTGCTTGACAACTGACTCATATTTATGAGGGTTGCAGTGTCCTGAGGTCACGTGATCCCATTTTGCAAACTTCTGACAAGCAAAGTCAATGGGGAAGCCGGATCCACTTAACAACCATGTAACTAACTTAACAACTGCAGTGATTCCCTTAACAAATGTAGTAAGAAAGGTCATAAAGTGGGGCAAAATTCACTTAGCAACAGAAATGTTGGGCTCAGCTGAGGTCATTAAGTCGAGGACTACTGTACTTCCTACAATTCATGAAAGCTGAAGTTCTTTAAAATCATCAAGCCAGCAATTATCATCTCTAAATGTTCATGCTTGATGAACATGTAAAACCCCACCCCACAAAATGTTGGTTTCAAATACATCCTTTGATAAAGAGTCATCATGAAATTTTAATAATAATATATACATATTAAAATAAAATAATTGAGTTACTACCAAATAAGTAAGGTTTCAACAGAAGTAAAGTTTATATTCTTCACCAATATGACCATTGTAATAGAGTTGGAACTATCTTGGGCTAAAGAGTCTTCCATGAATTTAGACTGCAAAGGTATTTCTTTCTTTTTTAAAAAATGTTTTATTTTTTAAAACATAAACATAAAATACATCTTTTCAAAACGAAGCATTGATCCAGTCATAAATTGGTACAAATCACTAACAAATCTTAATTTTCAAGTAACACAACTTAATATTTTACTCAATTATTTCCCTAAATTCTGTCTATTTAACAATGCCATTATCCCAAAAACCCGTTACCTAAATCTTTAAATCCTAACCAAATATAATTTCATTATTCATTTTTCTTTTTACTTAGATGAATGTATTTTAAAAATATAAATCATTACAATTATTATAAGCCTTTAAACAATATTTTAGCTGTTGCTCTCAATATAATCATCTTCATTGCTGTTTATCCCAACATTGTCATCTTAATTTTAATCATTAATCTCAACATAATCATCTTATTTTTACCAGTAATCCTAACACAGTCATCTTTATTTTAACTGTTTATCCCAACACATCATCTTTGTTTTCAACTTAATCATGATCTTTTACAATTAATCTCAGCATATTCCACTTTATTTTTACTGTTTAACCCAGCATAATCATTTTTACGGTTAATCCCATCATAGTCTTCCTTGTTTTTGCTGTCATATCCAGCATAATAATTTTTGTTTTTTTACTGTTAATCCCAGCATAATCATCTTTGTTTTTGCTGTTAAACCCAGCATAATCATTTCATTTTTACTTTTAATCCCAGCATAATGATCTTAATTTAATGGTTAATCCCAGCATAATTGTCTTTTTGTTGTTACCATCCATCTATACATTACTTATTCCCAGTTAATCATATTATCATTATCTTTTTATGACAATTTAACATTGAGCCATAGTTCTTACTCCAAACACATCTTTGTATGCATTTATGAATCTCTTTTAACATAATTTATTTCTCTTATATTCTAATTCCTATCAGTATTTCAATTTTATATATCTATAACATATTCTTCTCATATTCCTATTCATCCATATTTATCTATAAAAAAACTCCTTTTTAATATTACTATCCATTTATATATTGTTTTTCCATTTTTAATCACATTTGTTTTAATCTTCTTTTTTCCAGCCATAAATACCTTATTTCTTCATGTTCTTCCCTGCTAGCATATATTTCATTTCATTTTCAAAGTCTTCAAATTTTGTCCTCTATGTATCATTTTAATTCTTTTTCTTACTTTTATTCTGGATAAAATGTATCAAGTTCTTCTTTCTTTTGTTCCTGCGCCAAATCCTTCTCTTATTCCTGTGCCAGTTTTTAAGTTGTTATTATTCCAATTATGATAGTTCCATTATAGTTTCCCTTTCTTTTCACCAAAGTCAAGCTCCCTGCAGACTAGAAAAAAAAACCTCCTCCACAAAATCCCATGGCTATTATCTGTAGAGTTCACAATTTTCCATAACAAAAAACAGGTTACAATGATCCTTTTGAACCAGAAGGTGTCTCTCTACAATCCACAATTTCCATTAGTCATGCAAGTATCCATTTTGTTTCAATTATATAACAGTCCAACTCGATAACTCTTCTTCTTTTAATTTTAAAAATATCAAATCATCTCTTTTAAGGTCCAGCTCAAATTTTAAAACTCTGTCCAGTCTTTTCACCATGTCTCAAAATTTAATCTTTTCAATTGGTTCTGTTCAAAAATTAGTTGTTTATCAGGTCTTTGTCTCTTTAAAGTTACATTTTAAACTTTCCATTGCCCCTTTGTTGTACAGCCATTGTTTTATGGCTAGGGATCTTATGGTTAAAAAAAATTGCTCTAAGCATTGTTACAAGCCTGGGTTGGTTTTAACTCACCCGGCTTCAAAGAGCTCCGTTTCAATCCACTTTCCTCCTGCACATCTCTTAGCCTGGTTGTCCCAGCTTCATGGCAGCCACCATGGCTGCCACCACCCCCACCCCCACCGCCAACTCACAGAGGATTCCCTCTGACCTCTGAGGAACTTGCCTGTTCTTCTTGGTCATCCAAGGCATACCTCTTTCTTCCCCATCCCTACAGGACAGTTCCAGTCCGAAGACCCATTGGCAGCAGTTCAGCAGCTGGGGGTTTCCTGGTGCTCATCAGAGCCCGCTATTTCCCCAACTGTCTCACCGCGATGCCAAACTGGAAATCCAAAGGTATTTCTTAATATATGTACTTAGAACTGCATCAGTCTTAGGTATTTTTTTCTTTGATTGTCAAATCTCTTTATAAATATTCCTGCTAAAGTTCTCCCAAATATCACATCTACTACGAAATAATTACAATAATATTTAAGCAATGGTAATAATTGATGTATTCAATCTATATTCCTCTAGTAACTGAACAAACCTGCTCCATAATATCTCTTTTTATATGTTAAAAAAGCCAACTAAGAGCCATTATTTTCATGTAAATCAGAAAGCACACACAAAGCAATTTCAGTATATTGCTTTGTATCATTTAAAGATAATGCTGAAACCTACACCAAACAGAGAATTCTCATTACTACATAGTATCTGATACAAAGTAAAGAATATCCTCATTACCTTGACAGTGGCTTATGATATAATTACTGTATTAAGGAGAAAAATGTGAATAACTCAACAAAGAAAGAGCAAGCGATTTATTTGCAAGCCATTTTTTTTAATCTTTCCCATTTTATAGAGCTTGTCCTCTAGGAAAATTTGCTTAATATAATTGGTGTATGTGGCATTTGGTGAAAGACAATATAGTCAGGCAGCTCAGAAACGTACAGAAGGAAATAGAAGAAATTGTAGCTCAGTTGTGAAGCATTTCATAAATATTCTTTCATATATAGTGACTCTGCAGATTAGACTCAGGATCCTAGAATGTGTTTAATGTGATTTTACTGGCATGTCGACATCTGGTTAAAAAAATCTTATATAAAGGGGAAAAAATGAAGGTATATTTAAAATAAGATTGTTTCTTTTGTCAGACATGGAAAGATTATGTATAAACCCACAGAGATAAGTGATTCTATCCTCAAGTAAGTGATACTAGACTAAAGCCAAGAATTTGATTTCAATTTATTACTTGGGCAGCTTAATGCATAAGTTTTCATTCAATGGGTATGCAAACTCTTTTCATGGTGGGAAATCCACACAATGCTTTTTCCTCATAAATACAGGTACATAAAAGCTGCAAACACTGAATTCCCATCTACTGTGCACTTTTAAATGGGAGAAGGCAGGCTGCCAGGGGGAAAAAAAGAATACTCATACGAGACATTAATCCTATGGCTGTCTTACAAGTGAATGACTGAAGGAATATACATTGCATTTTCTGAGCTTATTTGAAACAGTAATTGAAAGTTAACTAAAGACTTAGATATCATTTGGGGGCTTTTTAAAAGGGATAATTTGGTTAATGGCTTTGGTAAAGGGGTTAAAAGTTAGAAGCAGTTTTCAGTGCAAAGGGAAACCCATCTAAACACAGGAGGTGGCATAATTTCTCTGCATTCGGTAACACACCTTTCCTTTTATAGAAACATATGTAAATGAATAGATAAATAAATAAATTATTAGGCTACCGCAAGCAAAAGAAAATCAGTTTAAATCCTCTATCACAGGGATTTTCAAAATTTGCAATTTAGCAAATCCTTTAAATGATTAATGATGGGCAAGAATAAATATAATTTTTGGTATTATGCAATTTTCAGTAGACGATCTCATCCAAGGCTTATTCTTATTAGCACTAGTGGTTGACTAATCATTTTTAGATATTTTTTGTTACCACTCAGAAAACCTCTTTTTTTTTTTTAAGACACAAAATTTAAAATAAAGGCTACAAATATTCAATTGCACTAATAGGAAACTTCCAATTTTACTACAACTATGCACGATTTTAGAAGTTACAGACCTCCAGGCAAACAAACATTTATCAGTGTGTGTGTATTGCTGTGATTGGTGGATAGTTCTAACAGACAGGTTAGTCATTTCTCAAAACTTGTTCTGAAATTTTCTGCCCACTTTGCCAAGATTAAAAGGAGATTACTTCTGATGATGCTTTCCCTTTGGCTTGCATTTCTTTCAATAATTGCTGAAACCTCTCGCTTAAAAGTTGCTTCTGACTCCCTCATGAGGTCATATCAGAATCTGTAAAACCCTTTTTATGCCAGATCATTTTTATTTCACCTGTGTTTTTAAATTTTAGATGGAACCATGAACTATAAAATTCAGTACTGGTGAAATTTGCTGTAGGAGGTTAATTTAATTATAAGATAAAGGCTACAAGAATTGGGCAATTGTTGCAGATGGTTACATATACACTTTTTGTAATTATGTGTAAATTGATTGCATGTATGAAGGCATTTATTGGGTGAGCAAACATGGTTTCATAGATACAGAAATATGTGTGTGTGTGTGTAAAACAAATTAAATTTGTTCTTAATGAATTTAAGAACAAAATGTTGTATGATGTATATTCAGTACTTTCACTTTTTGTAGAAGTATATCTTAATACAAAAATCTCATTTTTTAAAAAGGATAGAATAAACAAGTGTATGATGATTTGCCATTTATTTTATTGCTTCTTTTAGTAGCTTTAATAATTTTGGAACTCCATTTTAAACATCTCTTATACCACTTTTTTGCAAATTTTCCTAAGGCATACTAGTGAAATGCGTAGAAACCAAATCATTGTCTTTTCTGTAACAATAAATGCCTAATTTAGCCTTAGAATCAAATTTAGAACTTTTCCAACTTTACTGGAACCTTCAAATTGCTAGATTTTCATATATAATCTGTGTGTAAATGAAATTGGTTTATTACAGTGCTTTCCAGATTTTATAATTTTCCTCTGCTTTGGCCACAAGAACAGACTCTAGGGCAAGGGTCTGCAACCTTAAATACTCAAAGAGCCATTTGGACCCGTTTCCCACAGAAAAGAAAACACTGGGAGCCACAAAACCTGGGTGGGTGTGGCCAACTCGATGTCACTCACTTCCACCAATCACATGACCACCACCCCCAGCCACGCCTACCCAGCCGGTCATTAGAGCAGAAAACCAGTTGTTAAAAAACACCAGGACCACAAAACCCTTTTTACATCTCTCTCTCCCCCCCCCCTCTCTGTATTTCTCTATGTCTCTTTCATTCTCTCTCCCACTCTCCCTGTATCTCTCTGTTTCTGCCCTGGCTGCTTCTCCATCCCCCGCTGTCGTCCTTACCTTCTCAGGCCAGGTGAGGAGTGTCTGGGAAGGGAGGGCGAGGGGAAGGGCCAGCCAATGATGGGATCACCTGACAGGGAGCCACCGCATGCGGCTCCGGAGCTGCAGGTTGCTGACCCCTGCTCTAGGGTTTGATGCAACCAGACCTCCCTTCACCTCATCTTTTCCCTTTGGTATCAGTTAAAAAGAAAGGACAGAAAGTTTTTAATGAGGTATCATGGCTATTTAACCCGTGAGAAATTGTCAAAGATGTACAAGGGAATATCAAATAAGTACTGAAAATTTAATCAACGTGAAGATAGGTAACTATTATTATCTTTGTTGGGCATGTAAGAACTGCCAAGAAGTATTGGGTTCAGATACGTTGTCTGTTTCAAAAATGGATGTAAAATTAAAACTAGGAGGTTTTTTTAAGTATCATGGATAAGCAGATTGAAAGAAAACATGAGAGTTTATTTCTATATGTGATAATGGTGCCAAGAGTTTAACATATCCAGAGGGGAAGATACACTAATTTCCATAACTGAAGAGTGGATTGTGAAATTGGCAAGGATGGCAAAACTGACTGCTTTGATGAAAGAACAAAAGCCTATGTAGCTTCATTTCTACTTGAAGACCACACTTGGACTTCTTGCTAGATAAGGATAAAAATGAAGTTTTGATTTTAGGTTTTGATGATTAGATTTGCTATGATTAAAATGGCAGCCTTTGTTAGTTTTATCAGGTTAAATTAAATCAGACAGGTCTAGCATTGTCTCTTTCATCAATGAAATAATAACAAAACAAAAAGGCACTCCCATTGTTTCACTGTCTAGTCAGTTCAGTTATAAAATAAATCTTTTCCATTGGAAACTTTCTCTAAAAAGTCTAAGGAAAACAATGATCAGAGGGGAATGGGTATTCCTGCCACCCACCCACCCATGGGTGAAATCCAGCAGGTTCTAAAAGGTTCTGGAGAACTGGTAGTGGAAATTTTGAGTTGTTTGGGGAACTGGCAAATTACCACCTCTGACTGGCCCCAGGAGTGGGGAGGGAATGGAGATTTTTCAGTATCCTTCCCCTGGAGTGGGGAGGGAATGGGGATTTTGCAGTATCCTTCCCCTGCCATGCCCAAGCTACACCACACCCACCAAACTACGCCCACAGAACCGGTAGTAAAAAAAAATTGAATTTCACCACTGCACCCATCCAATAACAAATTGGGATGGAAATATTTACCTACCATAAAGTGAAGTACAGCAGTTAAACTGAACTGCACTGCAGAATCAGTAGCTAATTATAGAAAATGGAAAATGGAGGTTGCCTTTTTGGTGAGCTAAAAATGGGTAGGTGGTGATTTCATGCCTTTTGGATCAGTGGCCTGTACCTGTGCTGTGTCAATCTGGTGATGCAAATCATTGCTTGAAAGTTTAATGGGGAACTTGACATGGAGATATCTAGTTGTACTAATCCAGTGACTGTTGAAGTTTCAGGTCTTGGATTTCTGGAACAAATCCAAGATAGATAGATAGATAGATAGATAGATAGATAGATAGATAGATAGATAGATAGATAGATAGATCTATTGTATATCCAATATCAATTATCTATCTAATGTATATTCAATATGTTGCTATTTACAATGTCTTTTTCTTCTTAACTTCCTCTTTTATCATTTTAACGTATTGAGAGAGACACATAGTTCTGGTTCTTGCATTTCAGCCTCAACATTGATATTTGATGCTGTCTTTGATGTTGTCTCTGTATCGTGTTCTTTGGTCTTCTCTTTTTTGTGGATGCCTTGTATGGTGTTGAATCCCAAGATATCTTTACAAGGTAAGTAAACCACTTAACTTGCTGTCTTTGTCTGTAGTTAAAGATTGGTTCTATTCCAGTTCTTTCTCTTATTATCTCATTTTTTTTTTTAAATTATGCCTTCTGGTCACTTTGGCAGCTTTTCTCAAACATCTCATTTCTGCAGTGATTAACTTTAGCTTATTCTTTATTACAAGTGTCCCTATTTGGCACTGGTATTATAGGATGGGAATGAATAGCCTTGTATGAGATGCTTCTTTCTGCTGATCAATACTGCCTTGTGTTGTAGGAGTGGGACTAGCTCTTCAGAGTCCAACCCCATGTCCATGTTGTGAGAGGTGGTAACAGGACAAAGTAAGGGATTGCTAGGGTTGGGTGAAGTATGGTGTGGTCTTGTGCCACAGGACTGCTATGGCAACCACGAAGGCCATCCTGGGTCACCCTGAAACAGTCTTGCTAAAAAGGTTCTGGTGAAGTTGTGACAGGCCCACCAAGCCAGCAATAGATAATATATTGCTACAGAAATTTCAAGGAGATATACAACCACATTCCATAAAAACCATTTATATTTGCATAAATAGATGATAGATAGATAGATAGATAGATAGATAGATAGATAGATAGATAGATAGATAGATAGATAGATAGATAGATAACCAGGCAGGCAGGCAGGCAGGCAGACACACACACACACACAATATAGAACACAAATAATATGGGGTAGAGGAAGACTAAGCAAATTTGGTAGCCATTGTATAATTTCCAGGATTACTTTCCAGTTGTTCAATGAACTACTTTCATCTACCAGTTCATATTTTGATCATTTGATAAACCATTTTTTGATGTGTTCTTGGAAATAAATCATAATTGAAATGCAATCAAAGAACACCATCAAAGACAATAGATTACCATAGGTGAAACTTCAGCTCTAATTTGCACAGCATTGTTAAAAATGTGCTCAATGAAAACAGGTCAACAAGTGACATGAAGCTGTCAGAGATAGTGGGAACCTGCTGATAGAAATAAACAAACAAACAAAAGTGAATCAGGAGCATCAAAAGAATAGGAGACCTTGAGAGAAAATAAATCTAATCAACAGAGATGGTGAAGGGTTTTTTTCCTCCCTTTCTCTCTTGCTCTCAGAGGGGAAACGCAGTGATCAATCACACTGACATGTGTGAAAGCTGACTTTAAGTGACTGAAAGAATATATTTAAGAAGGAGAACTAATATTTGTAAGCAGTTGTACTGGACAGGAATTTTAATAACATGCTTTCAAAACTAGGCTTTATGCTTGGCATACATTCAACAACTCTATCTTGAGCAATGCCAATTTTGGATTAAGTTTGTAAGTAAAGGTAAAGGTAATGTGTCCCCCTGACCAGTCATGGCCGACTCTATTGGGCAGTACTCATCTCCATTTCTGAGAGACCCAGCGTTGTCGAAAGACATGTCCATGATCGTGTGGCCAGCATGACTACACATAGAAATAGCAATAGCAATAGCACTTAAACTTATATACTACTTCACAGTACTTTTACAGTCCTCTAAGCGGTTTACAGAGACAGCATATTGCCCCCACCAATCTGGGTCCTCATTTTACCCACCTTGGAAGGATGGAAGGCTGAGTCAATCTTGAGCCTGCTGAGATTCGATCTGCCAAATTGCAGTGAGCTGGCAGTCAGCAGAAACATTCTGCAGTCCTGCATTCTAACCACTGAAGTATCTTGCAGTGCTGCATTCTAACCACTGCACCACCGCAGCTCTTACCTCAGCGGAAGGTTAAGTGCTGTTACCTTCTCACCAAAGTGGTACCTATTTATCTACTCGCATTTGCATACTATTGAACTGCTATTGAACTGCTAGATGGGCAGGATTAATCCACACAATTTTCACCGCAAGTCTATTTCTAATAGTGTCTTAATAGAAAGTTCCAATTGATTATATTTTTTATTAAGCACGACATTTGTTGTTGGTATAGCTTATAATGTTGAATAAAATTGTGATTATATGATCAGGTTTAAAAGAAAAGAAATCAGTTGCGGCATAGCATGTTATGTGAATTAGGCCCATGAATTTTATTTTTTAAAGGCCATGTGTTCTTTTATAGGAGTTATTCTTGTCACAGCTGGATAATGCCAGAGAAAGAGATGGAGAATTTGCTAGGAAGAAGATTAGAGCCCGAGGGGGGAAAAAAAATACTATAGTAGGCATGGCGTAAAGGCAAATGAATTTAGACTGAAGTTCACCTTTCTAGCTAAATCATAGTGTCTTTGCTAGTGTGTGTGTGCCTTAAAATCTGTCCTGATTCCTGGAAACTGTTTAGGCAATATTGCAGAAATGGTTTACCATTGCCCTCTTCCCAGGGCTGAGAGAAAGTGACTGGCCCAAGGTAACCCAACCTGCTTTGTGCCTAAGAGAGAACTAAAGCTTCTGGTCTCCCGGTTTCTAACCTGATTCTAACCTAGTAATATTTGGGATTTGTTTTTAACTGGAAAAATGACACACAGAAAGAACAATTATGACAGAATATGCTAAACCAGGGGTCGGCAACCTTAAACACTCAGAGCCATTTGGACCTGTTTCCCACAGAAAAGAAAACACCAGGAGCCACAAAACCCTTCCTGTGCCTGACTATTTCCTGAAAGGCCACAAAACTAGCATATGTAGTTGAATTAAATGTTCTGTTTTCTTCTGAAACTTTTCTTTTCTTGGATTTATCCATGGTTGGCCTACCAGAGGTCGAAAAGCTCAATAAATCGCATGCTGGTGGGTATCACACATTGGCGGTTGTAACTCATATTTTGAGTGACAGGGAGCCACAGCAGAGGGATGAAAGAGCCACATGCAGCTCTAGAGCTGCGGGTTGCTGACCCCTGTGCTAAACCATGCTGAGATTTGTCTCAACTTCTTTAAAAACCTTGAACCATAGGCCTGATCATGGGAAAGTCCGTAAATGAATGTTCTAGGTTCAGCTTTGCTGCATGGGTTATCTGTAATGGCTAAATGTCAAGCCAGATGATTAAAGAGCAAAATCAAGGAAGCAAGATTCACATGGACTTAAGTGAGTCTTAATACTACAAATATACAAATACTACAAAGTAAGAGCCTTGGTGGCACAGCAGCTTAAGTGGTGCTAAAGTGATACCAGCTGTCTGCAATTACTGCAAGTTCGAATCTCACCAGGCTCAAGATTGACTCAGCCTTCCATCCTTTCAAGGTAGGTAAAATGAGGACCCAAACTGTGGGGGCAATAAGCTGACTTTGTATAAAAAAGAACACCTCTTAGGGGGTGCCAAAAGCCCTACTAAGCAGGTATATACAAAAGTATGAAGGCTATTGCTTAATGCATTGTAAGCCGCCCTGGGTCTTACAGGGCGGCATATAAATTAAATTAAAAAAATAATAAAAAAAAATTAGGGATTAGTGTGCAGAATTCTGGAAACTGAGATAAGAAACCTCAAGCCTTCTCTTACTACTGAGTTCATTAAGGTGGGGTCTCTCTGATATTTTTCAATTTCTTTTTTTCTAAATTATATGTTACAGGTTAAAAAATCTATTTCTCTGATAAGCTAGTAATGAACTCTTCTAGCTGCTAATGCTTATGCCTAGGGACACCCCTTCCCCCCTCCTCCTCCTCCTCTTCCTCTTCCTCTTCCTCTTCTTCTTCTGCCATATCCGTCATTGGACATTGGCAATCATGTGGGCGATCCTATTTTTATCAAGAGCTGTATGAAAAAGTGCTGTTGAGTTTTGTCAAAAGTGCTTAGATTTTGAAGCCAGATGTTTTTCTTCTGCCTGGGTCTTTTTTGCCTTCAATCTTTCCTTGGAGGATTAAGTGAAGTACGTTGTATTTTTTTGTGGGTGTTGCTTCACATGTCCTTCCTTCTTTAAAATAGGGATATCAGATCTGGGCTATAAAAATCTGGTCTTTTATTGGGACTACAACCAAGCACTTGCTTTTTCTCTATTCCTTTGCTGCAATCTAGTGGTTGTCTGGATTTGTGCTGTCCAGTTCTGGTAATAAATGGCTATTATTGTTCCAAAGAGAAACAATCGTTATAATGCCGTTTCCACTGCTCCTGGTCTTTTCTTCAGTCCCACTTCATCATAGACAAATTGAGAAATATTTACAAGAAAGAAGGGGGAAAGAATGATAGACCAATTAAGATACTGTCCAATCTACTGTTTGGTTACAAAAACCAAATCAGAAACAGAAACAGAAACTCGGCCAACTATTGCAAAGATGATGGGGGATATTAAGCAGGGAAGACGACGACCAGGAAAATATCAGTATCAGGAGTACCTTTTGTGATAATCTATGGTAAAAGATTATGAGTAAGCCTTAGGGTTAACTCTTAGTATCACAGATATGCCCAGAATTAATCCAGAGAGCAAAAAACCTGTTTGACCAGTTCATTACTATATTAAAATATTAATAGGAATGGAACATTTCTGCATTAGAAGTCTCCTTTCAAATTCTTAAAAAAAATGAAAATTATAATTTATCTGCATGAGCTGATCAAATCAGGAATAAGCATTGTTATGGCCATGGAAATGAATTTGCTGTTTTCTGACCTTGTCTGCATTGCTCTCCAAACTTTTTCCTACCTTCTCTTTCTCCCCCCCCCACCTTTTTTAAAAACCAAAATAGAGTATTACCATCACAGTTATTCCTAGAAATCCTTTCAATCCCAAGGGAATAATGAAGACTATCACGAGAGTTTGCCTTCTGCTTATTTATTTATTTATTTATTTAATCAGGTTATATAACCAGCCATGTTGCCATTGTGACTATGGGCAGCAAACAGAAACAAAATCGAAACAGGACGAATAAGATACAGGTAGTTCTCGACTTATGATCACAATTGAGCCAAAATTTTTGCTCCTAAGCAAGACAGTTAAGTGAATTTTGCCCCATTTTATGACCTTTCTTGCCAGAGTTCTTAATTGAATCCCTGCAGTGTTAAGTTAGTAAGTGAATCTGGCTTGTCCACTGACTTTGCTTGTAAGGAGGTCACAAAAGGTGATTGCATGACCCCGGACAATGCAACTGTCATAAATATGAGCCAGTTGCTAAGCGTCTGAATTTCTGAACCTGTTACCCTGGGGATGCTGTCATAAGTGTGAAAAACAGTCATAAGTGTGAAAAATGATCATTAGTCACTTTTTTCAGTGTCATTATAACTTCAAAGAGTCATGGTGGTAAAACAAGGATTACCTTGGTTTCTGAGGACTAGTCCAATTTAGCTACAGGGAAAACCAAAATCATATTGATAGTTTACCCAACTTCCAGTCAAGAAACATCCAGATATTCAAAGAGTTGTAAAAGGTTAGGAGGCTCTGGATCATGTCAATCTCAGGGCAGGTGTTACAACAGAAAAGACGTTTCCTCAATCCCATGAAGGGCTTGAAGAAACATTGAATTGTTCCCAGAAGTCCACTGGGTGTATTGTGATACCCCATGACAAAAAAAAAAAAAGTGTGCTTTGTGACTGGCCGTGTCTATCTAGGAAATAGGCAATTGTCCCATGGAAGCTATTGATATGACAGGCTCTGTAAATTCTCCAGTCCCCAAAGATTAGTTCCTCATGGGTTGAACGCATTTGACCCATTTTGGAAGTCCTCTTTCAACTTTAGCACTAGCAATAGCACTTAAGTCTTATATACCACTTCATAGTGCTTTTACTGCCCTCTCTAAGAAGTTTACAGAGTCAGGCTATTGCCCCCCCTCCCCCCAACGATCCGTGTCCTCATTTTACCGACCTCAGAAGGATGGAAGGCTGAGTCAACCTTGAGCTGGTCTGCATCTATGAAGCAAGCAACAAAGATCATAGAAAACTTGAGGAAGGAAATCCAGGAGTCCAATGTGCCAAGGTAAAAATGAATGAATGAATGAATGAATGAATGAATGAAATAAATAAATAAATAAATAAATAAATAAATAAATAAATAAATAAATAAATAAATAAATAAAATCCTTTGAGCTCAAAGAGGCCTGACAGTATGCTTTCAACCTATTGATTTATCCTAAGGATAATTCTAAGGTAGATTTGCATATTACCGCATTTTCAAAGTGGAAAATTAGATCAAACTCCTGGGCATGACAAAAGTCCTAATTTATTTCAATGACGTTTCTCAAAAGCATGGATTCAAACCCCCCAAGGAGCCAATCAGAATCATGCTAGGTATCAGGTCGGATTTCTGGCCGGGCTTGAGGCAATTCCTGCAGGTGTAAAAAAAAAATAATAATAATCTCGCCCTGCCTTGATCTTTTCTGGTATTTTGAATTCTCAAAATTTTGCTGTTTTGCCCTCCATACCTTTGGATAAAGAGAGGGGGAAGGATGAAGACATAACCATTGCTATTCCGCGTGAAGGACAGTATTCTCACGGGCGCCGGTGCGTTTCTCAACCAAGGGTCGGGCGCCCCCTATCGGACAAGCCGGGGCGGCCGCTGTTAGCGCGTCAACTTACTCTGTGAACTTGGCATGAAGCCAGCTATATTCGCTCCGCGGCCTTAGGAAGGCAGGCAATGCATCCTTCGGAAAAAAGCCCCGCCATCCCTTCCGTTGGCCCGAGACGGGATTTTTTGAAAAAACAACAACTACCTATAAAGGAGCGAAGCGACGCCTAAGTCTCGCCCCGACAAGGTCTGGATGGTCTGGAAAGGACCTACAGCAAAGGCTGCGAGGGTGAGACCGAGGCTCCCGCGGACAAGCCTTCCTCTCGGATCTGGGCGCATCCTTCTGGTCTCTCTCTCTCTCTCGCCCAGGCTGGGAAGCGGGTATTACTTTCTATGCCGGTCCGATCCACAGGCAGAGAGGATTAGGAGGAGGAGGAGCGGCGGCTCTTCTCTTTTCGCTCAGCGTCCGGCGGTCCCGATGCTGAAAGGTTGACTCCGGGGGGCTCAGGGAAGCCGAGTCCGTCTTTTTTTTTTTTTTTTCTTTCTTCCCCTCGATAAAGCGCGAAGGCGCCGGAGGAGAGGAAAACGGCGCGTCCGAGGAGCTTTCCGCAGCCGCCCCGGCATCTCGACGCGCTTCAGTCTCCCAGCCCGGTTATCATCCCTCATGCGCTGCGCAGCCTGAATCATGAGGCGTCTCTTTTCTTCTTCTGCCGGGCTTCTCCTCCGACTGCTGCGCCAGAGAGAGAAACCCAGGCGGGCGAGAAGGGGAAACCTCCCGCTCCTTTGACCGAAAGGCTGCTGCTGCTGCTGCTGCTGCTGCTACCTGCTGCCTCTCCTCGCGCTCTACTAACCCGCCTCGGCGTTATTCTGGCCGGCTGCGTCGGCTTCTTCTTCCCCCCGTCCCCTCCCCGCCCCTATTTCCCATGCTGAAGGGCTCCCCGCTCGCTTTGTAAGCAGGCGCCTCTCCTTCGCTGTGGTGGCTCTCCTCGCTTTCGGCTGAAGCTCCCCTTCGTTGGAGTTGATCCGGCCGGCCGGCCGGCCGGGGCGAAGCGCCCCCTTCGCCTTCCACGCGCCCAGACGCTCCTGAGGCAGCCTCGCGACGGGTGTATGTGCGGCGCGTGCTGCTCCTCCTCGCCACCTCGGAGTCCCCCTCTCTCTTTTTTTTTAAGCCTTAAAGTTTTTGCTTTTGGGGGGGGGGTTCACCTCACCTCACTTTCTTCCTTCGGCAGCGACTCTCCTCCTCCTCCTCCTCCTCTTCTTCCTCCTCCTCTCCTCCTCCTCCTCCCCTTCCCAGACAGACCCACATTTCTAGGCAGCCAATACCAGGCTTGGCAGCTGAGAGGGCTGACTCGGCGGCGGCCACTTTTTTTTTTTTTAACCTCTTTCCCCCTCTCCTCGGATTCCTCTTCTTCTCGGGGAGTCTCCGGAGCTCTTTGCCCGAAGCCGGGAAGCTACGAACCGAAGCGGGGTGTGTGTGAAGATGAAGGGCGCCGGAGACGGCGTTTAGGCTCTCCTGGGAGGCGAAGCCGCCTGTGGAACGGCCGCTTTGGTGAGGGAACCAGCACGGCCGTTGGTTTGGGGCGACGGTTCTGTGGAGACGGCTACATTTGGAGAGGTAAGTCGTTTCCCCCCCCCCTCCTTCTTTCCTTCCTCCCTACCTCCGCCGCCGTTTCTCTCAGGTGGAGAGCGAGATGCCTCGCTAAGCTTTGGCGGCTTCGTGCCTGGAATTGGTGTTTTCTATCATTTTTTGGGGGTGGGGTGGGGGCGCCGCCTGAAAGTTGGTTAGGGATGAGCTCCGTCCCACTTCGGCTTTCTGTCCCTTTTGCTGGCATGCCAAGTGCCACAATGCAAAATCGAGTTTTTTTTTTTTTTTTTTGCTCCCCAAGCGACTGAGGCGCCTTGCTGACAAATGGACCTGAAGGTCATCTAGCCCAACCCCTGCCAAAGCCGAGCCCAGCCTACCAAGGCAACATTCTTTGATGTTGCCAAATGAGCCCAGTTCTGTAATAACCTGGGTTTGGGGAAGAAGGGGCTGGTGTTACTTAAGAGGTGCCTTTCGAAGGAAGGATGCTGTTGGCAACCAGAATGCTGGCAAATCAGTTTTATTTTCTTCCAGCTGCTACTTTGCCCTGACGAAACTTTCTGTCCCCCTTTTCTGCCTTTGTAGGGATGGCTGTTCTGTAATAAAAGGACAGTTTTGCTTTTTTAAAGTGTTGTCGGCTTTGACTATACGTTTCCCGTTTCTCAGGCCACTGTTGAACATCTATAATGCAGGCAGCCTAGACACATCACCATGAGATAAAAGGATGAAATCATTTCCTTAGTTTGCTCTGAAAGAGACTACTTGTTTAGTGTTAATCCTATCTATGGATGATTTTTTTTTTTAAAAAAAGGAATAGGACGGTGGTGATAGGAGGAAGGGGCGAGATTTTGGATGAAGCAAAGGGGTCACAGGAAATCTAAAGAGGCATGACTTTTTTTCTGTTTCAGGAGCTTTTGTGGCATCGGTGAGCTTTTGTGTTATTCTTGTAATTGTTTGAATAGATCTAAAGCAAAGTGCCCCATGTTGCTGTTAAAACAAATCACAGAGAGTGTATTCCACTGTATAAGTCAAATTCTGCTTCTGGAGCAAACGTTGTGCTGTATGCCATGGCCTTATAGCAGAGAGAATATTAATATCTGCATAAGGTAATTAGCCAGAGAAATGTTCTGTTCTTCTAGTACTTGAAGCAGTAGAGAGGCTGCTGTTACATTTTATTTCTGAAATTATATGTGGAGGTAGGGTAACACTCACTGTGTTGCCTGTTGCCCCACAGGTGGCATTTCTTCTCAGATCTCTGGCACTATAGAAAGAATAAAAGGGACTAGTTGATTTTGGCTCTGGTCTTGTTTTAAATATGGGAGGATGAGCAAGAAGTGGAAGCTTATCTGGTAAAGGCATTTATTATTCTGGAATGGCATTACTACCAGCACAGAACCTTTTCTTGTTCTTGGAACCATTCACAGATGATGTGACAGTTACTGGGATTTGTGCGTAATTTTTCTTGGCTTTTTGGTCTTTGAATTGTGAGCTTTTGGCTTTTGACTTGATTAAGCTCTACTGACAAAATACATAATTAGGGTTCTTCTCTGAGCAGCCTAGTAGATCATTAAAATATGGATGAGAAGAGCAGGGTTCTAGTTGATTCAAACTGTAGTAAAGTAGTAGCCAATTTTGCTCTGGCATAGGAAATTGTTTCTCAAATAAGTCAGAAGTTTTAATGACAGCTCGATGTTATCTGAACCAACAGGTTTTATGCTGATGTAGTTCAGGACATGTTTAATCAAAAATAAGTCCCAAAGATTTTAATGAGACTGTCCAAGTAGTCATAGTATTTTGTTTTTTTTGTTTTTTAATAGTGTGTTTTTTTTTAAATATTTACTTTCTGTATCTTAGAACAGCCAGTCTATTGATGTTTATTTAGAAGTAAAATAAACAAAAACAGACTTAAAACCATTTAGTATCATAAGAAGTAAATGGAGAAGTTACTTTTATAGAAGCCCCATAGTATTTTTTTCTTTTCCTAAAGAATCCCGTCCCCCATCTATTATAAATTATAAATTTTACTGTATGGAAATATGGAATATGGGAAAATAGATATGATTATGGGGAATCTTGTGGAATGAATGGAATTTATGTTTTATAAATACAAATATGAATTCATAGCATTATGTCCCAGTACTATTAACTGGATGGTATGTTTATGATCAGGCACCTAGTCTAAAAATTTATTTTGCTTATATGTACCTAGAAGTACGTTTAAGTTCAATAATACTTAGCTCATGTAAGAGAGTATGGCAGCTTTATTTGCATCCTACTGTATAGTCAACAAAAAGTAATGGTAAATAACTAACCTAATGCTAATTAATCAATAACAAGATACTAACTAGCTGTAGTAACTGAATTAGAAATATTTAGTAATACGGTAGTGAGAAGGCTAACTGATAACATCTAGTAATGGATTAATCCAACTATAAATTACAACATTTTTATTTGGCATTGGTAATAGTCAGATATGTGTTGAATGTCATTAATACTGAATTTAGGTCTTAATATTTTTGTATGTGACATTAAATGCACTAAATAGAGATTTGGAGGAAAGCATGATGGTGCACATGGTGAAAAGTCTGGAATAGAAAGGAGCAAAAGAAAACATATACTGGGAAAATACTGTTTAAAAGATTGTAGTACATGTGGAAAATAAACATATCATTTTGGTTTGTTTTGGAAGCTCCACTTAAGCCACCCCCTTGAAAGTATGTGATTGATGAATCATATATTAATTCAATGAAATGCATAGCTTCACAAGTGCTTAAAATGTCAACATGGCCTGATATCTAAAATTCTTGTAACTATGATATCTTATATATTGTATATTGTATTTCTCATTTTCTTTCCAAAAAATAGTGTCTCTCTCAGTAAATTTTTCTCTACTTACTTTTAAAGTTTCAAATGCACATCTTTGTTAGTACAAATATTTGAAGGGAGGAACTTTTGAAAAAGTAAAAGTATTATTATTTGTAGATGTTTAGTACAGGTAGTCCTCTATTTGCAACAATTCATTAAGTTACCGTTCAAAGTTACAACGGCACTGAAAAAAGTGACTTATGACCATTTTTCATAATTATGACCATTGCAGCATCCTCATGGTCATGTGATTGACATTCAGATGCTTGACAACTAGTTCATATTTATGATGGTTGCAATATCCTGGGGTCGTTTGATCACCTTTTGTGACTTTCTGACAAGCAAAATCAATGGGGAAGCCAGATTCATTTAACCATGGTGTTACCAATTTAACAACTGTAGTGATTCACTGAACAAATGTGGCTAGAAAAGTCATAAAATGGGGGTAAAACTCACTTAACAAATTTCTCACTTAAGCAACATAAATTTTGGGCTCAATTGTGGCCGTAAATCGAGGGACTACTTGTATTCAATTATACATTGGAAATGGCTGCTGAAAGAACTACATATTATTTTTCTTTCTATATATCAAAATTATCCGATTAAAGAAATGGAGTTACGGAAATGGCAAATGCATCATTTGAAGCACTATCAAATGTTAAGGGCATTTGTACAGCAATGCTATTGATACATCATTTCTCGGAACTATTGATAGTTGTGATGGACTGTTTTGCGAATTGCCAGGAAGGAGGAAATACATTCTAGAGGAGCAAAAAACATTGCAGTTTAGAGAGTTGGAATGGTTCTTCTCCAGTAGTTCTCAGAGTATATGTCTTTGTATAAGTAACCGGCTTTAGTTTGGCAAGATTGAAGCCAGGCTCCAAAAACCAAGAAGGACACATTGATACTCTTCTAAGCAATTTCCTTTATTGTTCCTCACCCATAAAATGAAATCTTGCCAAACCAAAGCAAACTGCTTACACCCAACATATACTACATATACTCTGGGAACTGCTCAGGAGGAGCTATCTTAACTCTCTTTCTCCCATACTGTCTGTTGCAGCTCTGGAATGGATTCACTCTCTCCTTGGAATCCAGACAACATTCCATCACAATAGCACATTGTTGGACTAGTTGAACAATGTTCCAGTTGAAGATACTATTTCGGAATGGACATTCAGTTCTATTTCTTGTCATGTCTACATCAGTTTTTCTGTAAGAAAGAAAAATAATCAGATATGATAGTTGAGTCAACAATATTAGAAGATGACTAATACCACAAGAGCCTATGCTCTTTATTCATTACTCAATGCTTAGCTGTTTCTGTTGCATAATTAATGTGCCATTACCTGTATATGTGAGTTTGTGTGATCTTTAAGGAATTTAATATAGTGGTCTACTTAGATGAGGAGCTTGTGACACTACAGTAGTTTTAGGCTATAGCTTCTAATATCCTATAGCACTGGCCACACTGGCTGGTTATTGGAAATTGCAGTTTAAACATTCTGCAGGACTACAGCTCCTCACAGCTACTTTAAAGCTCACTCTCCTTCAGCATTTTAAACAGAAATATATGATCACTAATATTGACTTAGGTGTTTAAGAAATTGTTTTAGGACAGTCTATTTTGAAGTGGCTTTTCTTCTTATAATAGTTTTCTGAGAGTACCATAGGGAAAGACAATAAGCTAAATGTAATGAGTTTCAAGTTCTATCTATTTTGCAGGTTCTTAATAAGAGTAAAATATTAGCAGGAATTGGAACATTCTGAATTTTTGCTTATTTGGCACCTCATTATTTAATAAACTTAGATCTGTTCCCAAGGTGTAAATTTCTTTGCTCCTCCGTTGAGTAAGGAGTTATCCATGTACAGATCCCCTGATAATATGGGAAAAAATAACATATTGTATATTTCTCAGTACTTGCATGTTTGCTAAAAGACCTGAGAAGTGTGATGCTTGCTCTCATTTTCACAAAGTATTACAGCAAGTTAGCACTCACCCCTCTTAGTAGAATGAAATATTTTAGAAAATATTAAAAAGGCAGAATATTATATTTCCCTGGATGAGAAAAGGGCAAACATGTTTGTAAAGACAAAGCAGCTCCCTGCAGCTCCCTGCCCCCCACTTCAGCTCCAGAATGATGGGATTAAGCATGACCCTCTAGGATATAATAGGATTAGCCCTTCACCCATCTAGCAACAGAACCAGTGGTGGTATTCAGCCAGTTTTATCCGGTTCGGGTGAACCTGTAGTGGCGACTGAGGGAGGTTCCATCCACCCAACTGGACATAGTCATGTCCCATTTTTGATACTCTGCACATGCACGGAAGGCCCTGTGCACGCATGTGGTGGCACATGCACTCACATTTGTGAACCAGTAGCGAAGGAACTGGTTCAGGTAACCACCCCTGAACAGAACTCACCACATGGCACAACCAAGCCCTTTCATTATATCACCCAGCATGTTTCAACCAAACTTGACTTCAAGACAAACATGACTCCTCATGGGAGTCTTACTGCAACGAATTGAATACTTCCCTTGCCACAGGAACATGAAGTTCTGAAGTGGGGCCCAAGAGTGGGTATAAATCTCTCTCCCTCTCTCTCTTCCATGTGCTCGATTGCCCAGGACCTCAAACCATGTCCTGTCCGGTCCTGTCCACCATTAAACCATCTTTCCAAACAGCTTCCATGTTTCCAGTGTCTTTCTCCCCACTTGGAATTGAACCCAGATGGACATTTCTTCCAACAGTATGAAAAAATAAGAAACAATTGATATACGGTAATTCCTACTGTATTATACCTTCTTCCTATGGCAACACATATTAACAGATGGTATCACTTCTCAATATAGATGATGACTCAATGAATGGGTGGTAAAGGTCCACAAATAACATCTGGCAGGTAATTAAAAATATCTTACAAAATGGAACCTGAAAACTAAGGAAGACTGGAGCAAAAAGTTTATTTATTTATTGATTGATTGATTGATTGATTGATTGATTGGTTGGTTCGATTTATAAGCAGCCCTTCTCCAGAGACTCGGGGTGGTGGTCTTTTTTTATACAAAGTCAGCTTATTGCCCCCACAATCCGGGTCCTCATTTTACCTACCTCGAAATGATGGAAGGCTGAGTCAACCTTGAGCCTGGTGAGATTTGAACTGACAGTAATTGCAGGCAGCTAAATGCTAGTTAACAGCACTTTAGTCTGCTGCATCACCAAGGCTAGTATACCTTTGCTTACAAGAGGATCTTAACTTCTTCCAACAGCCAAAAATTGTAAGAGAAAAACAACCCAGCAAGATCTATAAGAGTTAAATTAAAATCTAAGGATCTCAAATGTCTCTTACTGCATTTTTGGCTGGTTTTGAATTATTTTGCCTAAGGCCTGAGGTCTATCAAATGAATCATAGTGATTCACTATCAAAATAACTACATACTAAGCATACAATGTTATATGCTGTTATTCTTCCTTAGTAACTTCTATTAATTTTGTACATACTTCTAAGTTGTATTTATATGAAATGTTCCATGTAAAGTACTTATTTACCCAGAGTTAAGATACTCTTTAAAAGTGTGTTATTCAAAAGTTTGTGACAAAATACAGAAAGAAGGTATGCATAGCTTGCTGCTTCAGGTATGACATAATATTATAAATCTATTGGTGGAAAAAAGATGTGTTTTGCCAAAGACTGCAACCAAATTAAGCAAAAAATAAATAAATAAATAAAATCCTTGATTTCAGATTTAGCTAAATAAGAAGACAAAAACTTGCTTATAGTTAACTTTATAGAAATACAGTTGGAAATATAATATTTCTTAAAATCAATATGCTAATTTCTGGATTTCAAATGAAGACTTCCTTCTACAAAGATTTCTTCTTGTGCTATATCCGTCATCGGACATTGCGATCATGTTGGTAATCCTATTTTTGTCAACAGCTATATGAAAAAGTCCTGCTGAGTTTTGTCCAAACCAGTCCCTTAGGTTTCCATCATGTTCTTCTTCTGCCTGGATCTCGTTTGCCTTCAATCTTTCTCTGGAGGATTAAGTGAAGGATGCCATACTTTTCTAGGTGTCGCACCACTTGTCCAAAATATTCTAACTTTCGCTTTTTAATGGCTTTGATTATTCCCCTTTCCTTTACCAGGCAGCTTATCATCTTCTCATTTGTGATTTTGTTAACCCATCTTATACGTAACAGTCGTCTGTAAATCCACATTTCAAATGCTTCTCATTTCTTCAAGTGGTTTTCTGTCAGAGACCAACTCTCTACTCCGTAAAGCAGGATAAAATGTTTCACTTCTCATCTTTTACCCCTCTTTCAAACCAATGGTCCTCTCTATCCAAAATGTCGACTCTTTTTTTCCTTCAAAAGGCAACTGGACTGTTTTTTTCCTTGAGGAAGACATTCCTTGGTTTTTTTAAAAAAAGGCAAATCAACTTCTTAAGAACTACCACGCTTTAAAAGGCTAGTGTAAATATATATGTTGTGGTGAACATGAAAATACCAGCTATCCTCTGTTTTATCTGGTCTAGTATTTACAGCACAGTAGACCTGATGCTAGTTCCTAATTCCTATTTTGCCCGCTAAGAGGAGAAAAGAAACAGATGTAGAAAGCCATTTGTGTGTGTGTGTATATATAACTGTGATTCTCTTGAGCAGAACTGCCAATTGATAGGAAAAGTACTGGAATAGTGAGTGGAAGAATGTGGACTCTTCTTACATTATGAATTTAATTTTCATAGGAGTATGACAAATAGAAAAACCTTACCTGAATGGTGTTCAGGTAAAGGCTTCCTGAGTCAGTAAAACGCACAAGTAATCCCAAAAACCTTTTATTGCAACAGCTGTGAATTCTGTTCATTCACAGATGAGTCCCAAATAGTTGTAAAGAGTCCTTCATGATTAGGCTGACCTTTATCTCCCTTGACATGCTGCCAAAGACCTAATTGGCAAAGCCACATGGAGTCCAGAATCAAACAGAGCTTCAGACTTTAAACTGAACAGAATTAACAATGTTGCTTCCTGCAAAGGCCCACGTGCCTTTGCTCCTCTTTTAAGTCTTATGGGAGGGGCCAATCATCTCCAGGACTGGTCCATGTTCCTCCCCAGCCTCCTCATTGCGACTCTGTTCCTCCTTATCCGACTCTGCTGCCAGCTCCGCAGGCTGCCAGCGGACCACAACAAATACTTTGTATAGATTTGGGTGTAGTTTTAGTCCCATTTGTTTTTCGGCCAGTAATATTGGAGCAGGTATGTATTTGATAAAATAAGAAAATACTTTGGAGGCCTGTTGAAGAAAAAAAAAATCAGCTTTCTTAGTATGTATTAATTGTTACGTTTCTTCAGTATTGAAGAAGGCTATGGAAGTCCATTAATAAAATATTGACAAAAATATTAATAATTTTGCACATAGCTGTCTTCAATTAGAAATGTGTGTCTAGGGATAGAATATTTTTAAGTCTTTCTGAAAATGTTAAAATTTCCTCAGGACACTGCTACAGGGCACTGCATGCCAAAACAACTAGGCACAGTTTTTTCCCCTTATGCCATTACTCTGCTGAACACTAATCCCCATAGTACTGCCTTATGTCTAAATATATTTATCCATACAGTACACTGTATTACTATTAGCCTTTTCATTTTTTCTACTACCTTCTCTTATTAATATCATTATTATGATTATTATTACTTTGTTGTTTTGTATGTATCTGAAAGCTTATGCATTGGAGACAAATTCTTTGTGTGTCCAATCACATTTGGCCAATAAAGAATTCTGTTCTGTTCTGCTCTGCTCTGCTCTGCTCTGCTCTGCTCTGCTCTGCTCTGCTCTGCTCGGATCCATTCCATTCCTTGGATGTTGGCTACAGTTTTTAGCCAACTATGCTGGGGAAAGCTATAGTACTAAATCATATCCTACACGAGTACAAGACTCATCTCATTAAAAATGTCTACACAGAGTGCTCTACTTATAAACAGGTTACATTCCAAGAAGCTGTAAGTCTGTCTTGTCCATCAGGCATTTAAAAAAATGGACAATGCAGTTCTTGTTTTACATGGGTAATGGCATCATGGCTAATCTGATGAAGATGGCATAGGCTCATCCTCTCGAGTTGAAATGACATGTTTCCAGTGGGGTTTGCATGGTGGCAGGAGGGAGTATGGGGGGAGGAGAGTGGAGGAGGGTTGGATGCATATGGCGGACTGGGAGCTGGCCCTTTCCTGCTTTCTCCCAATTTTCTTTCCTGCTTTCTCTCATTGCAGCCCAGGGTTCACTAGCCCCATCAGATTTTGCCATAATGCTGCAATGAGAACTGAACTGCCCCTGCCTACAACTCCAGCCTATAGGGTCCTGGGGATCAGGAGAGAATGAGAGTAGGTTGTTTTCCAGTGCATCCTTCCCCATCTTTTCCTGACTTCTGGATGTGGACAAGTTTGTTTGTATTGGCAAAAATTCACACATCAGCAGTTCATTAGTAGAGTAGTATTTGTACTTGGCATTCTGTAATAGTTCTCATTTATGACACATAAGAAGTTCCAGCTTAAAATGGATTCTTGGAACTACCTGATAGAGCATGGAAACCTTTGGCATGCACATACACACTGGCAGCTGAACTAAATACCAGCATTTGTTCTGTCTGATGTACAGAATAATTCATTAGCTTTTACTGCCAGCACAAAAACATATTCACTGTTGGGTTGTTGTTGTTGTTTTTTTGGTGGAGATAATAATGGAAAATCAATTATTTCACCAATATGTAGACTTGCAAGTATACTTCAGATTTTAGAGTCCTTGTAGAAGAGAATATATGTAGCTCAGAGCTGAACAGTTGGGTGCTTGGCATCCTTTGAGCTTGGTTGTTGTGTGAGAAAATATGAGACTTGCTACCTTTTAATATACAGTAAGCTTGCTCTAATAGTTTTGGTGGGGGTGTGGTTTCCTCCTTGGAATTTTCTTGATTAAGCTGTTGTTTTCTACTTGATTGTTTGCTTGTGTTCCCTACTTACCTGGCTACTGGCATAAGTTGTAAGTGTGAAAAACTTTTTCATGAGATTTTAATTTTGAATAGTCACCTTTGCAGTTGCGGATTTTCAGTAGTATATCCAGTTTATGAAATCTACTACTATTAATATATTGTAGAGGCACAATATTGAAAAGGATGATTTAAACTCTTGAGTCAATATATTGCCTTAAATTATGAATTCAAATTTGAAAATAAACAATAATTAGATATCTAATTTCCACTTGTTATTAGACCTGAAGAGAGTCCCCATCAAGTGAAGGGGAGTTTAACCATTTCTCTGGATAATTGGTTCCACTGTTGAGATATTTGGATCCCCCCCACTTTATCTGTTGGATTCAGTTTTCCTGTAATTTAAATCCATATAATACAGTCAAATAAATAAATAAATAAGTATATTGTTGTTGTTGTTGTTGTTGTTGTTGTTGAAGATGTCTCAGGATGCAGTGGTCAATCAAAAGGTTGGCAGTTCAGCAGTTTGAATCCCTAGTGTTGCATAACCGGGTGAGCTCTCCTTACTTGTCCCAGTTTCTGCGAACCTAGCAGTTTGAAAGCATGTAAAAAATGCAATTAGAAAATTAGGGACCACCTTTGGTGGGAAGGTAACAATGTTTTGTGCGCCTTTGATGTTTAGTCATGCTGGCCACATGACCACAGAGATGTCTTCGGACAGCGCTGGCTCTTTGGCTTTGAAATGGAGATGAGCACTGCCCCCTAGAGTCGGGAACAACTAGCACATATGTGTGAGGGGAACCTTTATCTTTACCTTAATACAGAGAGAGGTAGTAAGAAAGTGCTTTGATTTTCATCTGTATGATGTATTTTCAGGTATCTGGAAATATTACCACGTGTTGTCTGTCTTCTCTCTCCAAGGCTAAATATTTCTTATTTTCATTCACCTACTCATCAGTAGTGCAGCATGGTAGCTCAGTAATTAAGATGCTGGGCTTGTCGTCTGGAAAGCCAGCAGCCCAGTTTCAAGATCTCAAGTCCAAGCGATGGGGTGAGCTCCCATCCTTGCCTGAGCTCCTGCAAACCTAGCAGCTCAAAAGCATGCAAATGCAAGTAGATAAATAGGTACCACTTTAATGGGAAGGTAACAGCACTCCGAGATGTCATGCTAGCCACATGACCACGGAAATGTCTTTGGACAGCGATGGCTCAATAGCTTTGAAATGGAGATGAACACTACCCCCTATAGTTGGCAATGACTTGTGGAATAAAATCTGCAGGGACTCTTTTACTTTTATTGATCAATACATTCATAAAAGCACTGAAGAATGCAGAGTCTAGGACTAAAACATATGGCATTCTGCTTCAATTAAACCTCCCACCAGGAACAGTTCAGGACAGTTCCTTGAATATGAACTTTGAGCTAGCTGTGCATCAACTTGATTGGCATGCCATCCAATCTATTTGTATTAACTTTCAGTTTGTAAAAAGCAAGGTGTAGGTGAAAGAAGTCTACTAATAAAACCACAAGTATATAAATAATATTGAGCGTGTCAGACTCAAGTTTATTCATCATGCTTCCATAATGTGTATTAATATAATATCAAACATATATTATGACAAGAGTGATCTCGCTGACAAGACAAAATTTAATGCTATGTTATCATCATGCACATAGAGAAGGAAAATCATAGTATAAAGTAAAGGTTTTTAAGACAATTACTATACTTTTCCAAAAAGACATCAAGGGAGTTTCAGAGAATTGTATTCAAAGGATAATTTTCAAAGAACATATTGAAAATTATAGGCTTATTCAATTTGTTTAACATACATGCACAAATTTTACAACAGTGTATTCACTGAAATGGAAGCAAAAAAAATTGTGAATTTTACCATTCATGATGAGATGTTAATTTGCCAAAAGTCCACATATGGTATCATCCTGATATTTCTATGTGTCAGCTTTGATTTTAAACATATCACAATGGCCAATGGTTCTTTTACACAAATGAACAACTGTATGGTATTAAATATAATAATACTAGGTTATAATTATAATAATATAGTATATTAATATAAAATGAAGCTGGAATTAATAAAAGTCATATAGTCCTTGATCAATTGCAATTTTTATCCTACTTTTATTTTATACCATTTACAGTACTATTGAAGTTTACTGTGCTAATGCGTATATAACATAGTTGTATGGTTAATTGCAACTAATATTCTATCTTCTATTTTACATGAAATTGGAATTAACTATGTATGCACTCTAAGTATGAACATTTGATGAATGTCTTCTTTAAAAAAATTGAGGTAAGATGTGGATCGTTCCATTCATCCCCTTAAAAAGTTGTGAATACTGAAGATGCATACGTGAGCAATGGTTAATTTAAATCAGAGCATATGATGCAATGTAGTAAGAAGGTGGATTCTCAGGTGGGAGGGGGTGCATTCCAGAGAAGGAAGAGCAAATTCAGTCCAGATAATATGGTTGAGAGAAAGAGGGTGAAGACAGACCCTCCCTAATAGTTCACAGAATATATTGCACATACCGATAGTAGAGTGCTCAATCTAGCATTGTCTATAGGATGAAAAAAAAAATCAGCTTGGAAGAATCATCACATATCTTCCTTGTTTTTGAACCTGCCAGTGCATTGTTTTTACAAACATACTAATAGAAAATGTTGTTGATTCTATGTGTTATGTTTAGACAAGTGTGGATTTTCTACCAATTGTATATTCTCTAGATAATTATTCTGTGGAGTGTGCTGCATGAATGCAAGGAACAGGTTATATAGTCTTTCTGAAGATGATCCCAATAGGTTCTTGATAGTGTTAGCAAACAGTCCACATGTGGTCTTTACACTGACCATTATTATACACCAGAGGTCTTCAAACTTGGCAGCTTTAAGACTTGTGGACTTCAACTCCTAGCATAGCTGGCTGGAGAATTCTGGGAGTTGAAGTCCACAAGTCTTAAAGCTTCCAAGTTTGAAGACCTCTGTTACACACACCACAATGTAAAATAACTGCTACCAATATTTTAGCTGGTATTGGTCTTCATACTCATTGAGTATGAGTCTTCTTAGTAACCTAGGATGCTTAGTTTAAGCATAGTATATGTACGGATCCAAGAAGTATGGCCTTATTATATAATTGAAAGAAATTTTGGATTTTATAACTGCCAGCTTAAGATCTTTGGGTTTGGCAGCCAGTGTACTGATAACTACTGGGAATACCAGTGTTTCCACAGTCTAATTGCATTAGACAACCCAAAAAGATATTTTGATCATTAGCTACTAAAAATATATTGAATTAAAATGGTTCAAAAGAACTAGTATTGTTCTACTTGTCTCATGCAGTTTTTAGCATAGGTTATGCATTAAAAAGTTCAAAGCAGCCTCAGTCTCAAACTATAGTTGAAAGCCTGATTGAAGTGGGTTCTTAAATTTACTGTCATTCAGAAATAACTGGGGGAATAAACAACTTTAGCCAGAAATTGAATCTATAATACTGACCTATTGTTACACAGAATATTCCAGGTCAGAAGAGAACTTTTCTAGAGTTCTGCTTATTTTAAGAAGGGACAATGTCCCATCAAGAAGGATGGATTTCCTAAAATATGGGATCAGTCCTATATAGCTGATTCAATCGCTGACAAAGGAAAAGAAGGGATAATTCTCACTTCTCTGCTTTGTTGACACTGAGATTTTGAAGGTTTAAAAGAAAAATAAGATAATAGGAAAAATCACCAAAGTTACATTCCTATAACACCCCCCAAACATTGAAGTTATAGTTAGACTTTCAATCAACATTATCCAGCAAAAATGATGAGTTACTAACATTTTGATTTTTTTTCTCCAGTATATTGTGAAAGCAAACAGTAAAACAGAAGCCTAGTGATGGCTAACCTTTTCCCCATTGCATGTCAAAAGCAGGAGGAGCGGGGGGGGGGGGGTTTCACATGTGTGCCCACACTCAAAATTCAATGCCTCATCCTGCGCCCATCCATGTGCATGTGCATGTGACACACACACACCCGCACTCCCCTTGCTTTTGGCATTTGATGGCAAAAAGGTTACTGGTGGGCCTGGCAGGCCCGTTTTTCATCCTCCCCAGGTTCCAGAGGCTTTCTTGGAGCCTGGGGAGGGTGAAAACAGTCTCCCCCAATCCCCGGAGGCCCTCTGGAGGCCGGAAATGATCCATTTCCCAACTTCTGGTGTGCCCAGAAGGGCCAAAAATCATCAGGCCAATGTGCACTGGAGCTGAGCTAGGGCAACACTTGCGTGCCCACAGATATGGCTTCGCATGCCACGGGTTTGCTATCATGGCACTAGCTTATTTGGGGTGAATACAGTGAAGATGGGGAAATAGGCATGTTTGTTAATTAGGCATGTTTGTTACTTTGAGATTTTATTTGAGTTGTCTTGAGATCTTTTTACCACTTATAATTAAGATTCAGTTGGTTTCAACTTCATAGTAGACAACTGTCCCCCTGAGAAAAAGTTGTAATATCAGCCACTTGGATGTTAACAGTGGACATCAATACAAAAGGTGGGTACTTTCCCACACACATTCATGTAGATCCATTAAGAACCTTTATCAGATCATTTTAATTGGTTTTTTTTTTAAAAAAAAATAATTATTCTACCGATTTAGGGGTTTCCGTAGCTATGAATTTTAAGATGAAGATAGAGATCTGATCAGGATAATGGAGTTATACAGAACAAATTTAGATTGCCACTTCAGATGAACAGAGTATCTAATTAAGCATATGCCATCCTGCATAGGGCTTGATAAAATCTGGAATATATTCATAATTGGGTTAGACAGGGAATCCTGTATTGTTTCATACTGAATAGTTTTAGGATCAACAATGACATATCCTAGAACAAGAAGCTTTCCAGAACAGGATACAGAATACTGAGGTATGCACAGATCATCCATAAAATCTGACAAAATTTAGCCCATCCAATGCAAAAACTTGTACTTATGACATCATGTTGGACCAGACTGTCTTGTTCTTATTTTTTTTTTATTTTCCTTCCTCAGGAAAAAAAAAATATCCAAACCACAGTTCTCTCTTATAACAGGAGCTAATAACAAATAATACTTAATTCTCTGTGCCAGAGTATTGATTTAGGCTTTCTTACTGTTTCATTATACTGTCCTTCACTTCTTGTTTAAATGGCGTATTTGTTGCTAATGCACAAAAATGCAATAAAAAAAGATAAAACAAAAATCTAATGGGTTATCCACTCAAGTGCTATTCTGCAAGACCGTGTTTTCCCTTTTGTACTGCTTCTCATTGAGCATGGATCAATATAGAACAAAACCTTTTAATATCAGCAGGAAAAAAATGCTGGTTTTAAATCTTAAATTTAATTCAAACTTCCCGTTGATCCTGCGTGATATATTACCATCTAAACAATAGTGCAAATTCAATTAATTCACCATTAGAACTATATGTGAGGCACACTAATATCTAACATACATTGAGCTGTATATATTCTGTATGCTTATTTGTAATCCAGAGGTTCTTAAACTTCGTAGATTCATGGCAGTTTTTGTGGCTCAGTAACTTTTTTGTGGTGTTCTGGAGTTCCAAAACCAAGCACACAATTTGGGAACCAAAGGCTTTGGTGGCAAAGCCTTTGGTTCCCAAATTGGAAATGGCAAAGTCACAGAGGCGCAGCAGGATATATTAAATTTTTGAGGGAAACACAGTGCTAATAGGTTAGTAGTTCACACAGTATGTGACAAACATTGGTGTGTGTAACAGATCCACACAATACTTGGGTCAACCAGAAGCAAGATGTATTAAAAGCATTTGCAAAGGCTGGTGAAACTTCAGCTTAGCACAGCAGCAGAAGTCCATACCCAGTTACAGATCTAAGCATATTTTATACAATTCTAACCAGTGGTGGGATTTACCCAGTGTAACAACTGGTAAACTGAGGCACACCAGTCTGCTCTGCCGCATCTATCAGCTGGACTTCAAACAACAGAAATATAGGTCAGTATAGTGCAGGGACGGGTGGGCAGCCCTAGTTTATCTTCGGAGTGAACTGGTTTGCTCTCAGCTGATTGTTGGAATTACCGGTTTGCCCAAACTGGTCCAAATGGGCTGAATCCCATCTCTGATTCTAACACTGGCCACTTGTCCGTCCTTTCCAGGCCCAGTTGATAGGCCCAGGTCAATTACATGCTAACAGTCTGCCTATAATCTGCTATTCTATCTAAACTTTAAAATTAGTTAGGCCTGTGTTGCTAAGCACCCAACCCCTTCATTTCTCATTTCTTTGGTATTCCCTTATTTTGTTTTTCTGTACAACCCAGTACCTGGTACATATCTCAAGCCAGAAGCTGTGTATGTCTTAGATTCACACATCGGTCAAACATGGCTGTGCCTTGGATATGTAATAGTGTGGCTATGCTTCTAAAATATTAACTCTAGATAATTTGAACAAAGAATATGATATATAATCTATATGTTAGTCTACATTATGGAAAATTAAACTTATTATATTGTATCTCATATTTACTTATCTTGTTAGGTCAAGCTTTATTAACTCTTTATGTCTTTACTCTGATAATAATAATTTTAAAACATCCCCTACATTGGGAATCACCATTTTCCTTGACAATTTAAAACTTCATTCTGTCTCTGTGAGTCATTTCATAATCTATAAAATTATTGCCTTTGAAATATTCCCAAGTAGGATCTTTCTCATGAACAGGAACTATGCTGGTTCTTTAGGTGAAATATGACAATAATAGGATCCACTGCCATGCTTAGTTTTGTCTTCTCTTTGTTTTGCAAATAGTGTGTCTTTCTATGAGACGGACCAGATCAAGAAATAAAGTCCATGGAAGACTCCCCTTTTGCTTGGCCAAGCTCCACCCGCATAAAAAGCAATAAATTGGCATCATTTAATTATGAAGGTGTTAATATATGCAAATGATAGTTCCCATTGTTTTTTTGCTGTAAGCCACCCAGAGTCCCTAGGGAGTTGGGCGGCATAGAAATGTGACTAATAAATAAATAAACAAGTGATTGTTATGACCACACCTTGTACTTAGAGCTGCCAGAGCAGCCCTGCAATCACATGATCACAATTTGTGACATTCCGTGTCAGCATCCCACAAGGAAAATCAATGGGGAAGCCAGCAGGAAGTCAGAAGTTGCAGTTACAAGAAGTCTTCGCTTAAAGAGCATAAAGCATTAAGTTATTATTAAGTTACTAAAAACATTGACCAAAGCAAAAAGCTCCACACAATCCTTGTTTAATTATGGCAATCAGAACTGCCATTGCTAAGAGGTGCAGCCAATGGCTTATGACCATATTGTTTAATGAAGGAGTTTCTCGTCTCTTGTCTCTGCTAAATGAGGACTTTTGTACTTCTTATATGCCATCATCATTCTCTCTTCAACTGTAAAGCCTGGGGAAATTCAAAGCAGAGGAAAATACATTTGAATAAATTGGTAATATATATTTTTATCAAACTGCTATAAAGTAGTGTTGTGCATTCACCTGATTCAAAGGTACATGAATGGGACATAAATGTAGCATCTGTATGCAATACTTTTAAATAGTATTTTCCTTATTATGCGTGGTCTCTAGAAAATAATATATTTGGCTTAAGAAGTTGTGCTAATGCAGGTGCTTAAAAAGACCTTTTTTTGCTTTGGTCAATGTTTTTAGCAACTTAATAATAACTTAATGTTTTATATGCAATGCCTTCTGTCATTATTTTATGCTTTTAGCATGTACATTTTTAATAAGTAATTCCTTTTCAATTATTGAGATAGAAAGAAATTGGCATTCTTTAAGAGGAATTGTCATGATGGAGTTCAGATCAGGAAATACCAAATACTGACAAAGAAATTAAGCACATTTTACAGAAATCAAATATCTTGTTAGATCTGGGCTGCTAATCAATAAGGAGTTTTAAAAATGGCATGACATACTGTTCTCTTTGAAGAAATATTCTGTCTTGAAAATAAATTACTCTCATAGAGTGGGAATTAATTTTAAACTGAGTGTTCAAGGTACACAACATAGAAGTCAAATTTGCCTTTTTAAAGTGACTCATTAATGCAATGCTGCTTGCTAGGGGGATTGGACCTTAGAGAACATTTGCAGCTGAACATAGATTATAGTAGTTGCCAGTATAATGGATCTGCACTCAGCTTACATTTGATAAGTATTTGCTTCTGAAGTGTTAAATCAGGTAACTAGAGAGTTTGGTGTGGTTAAAAAAATCTTTTATAGAATAGGAGTATCAGCAAATACCACTAACTAAATTTCACTAGCCTGCTGTTCTTTTGATGAATTAGGTCTCCTATCCAGCAGCTTAAATATTCCCACTTTTAGATATATTAATGACTTTATATCACATATTCTTTCTGCCTTCCTTGGACTGTAAGAATATTATGAGCTAATAATGTTCAGGAAGTCACTGAAAAATGTATGAATGTAAGAAAGTTGGTTGTATACAGGTAGTCCTCGACTTACAATTCATTTAGTGACTGTTTAAAGTTACAAGGGCACTGAAAAAAGGGACTTAATGACCGTTTTTCACACTTACGACCTTTGTAGCATCTCCATGATCATGCGATCAAAATTCAGACACTTGGCAACTGACTCACATTTATGACCGTTGCTGTTTCCCAGGGTCATGTGATCCCCTTTTGTGACCTTATGACAAGCAAAGTCAATGGGGAAGCCAGACTCACTTAACAACCATGTTACAAACTTATCAACTGCAGTGATTCACTTAACAACTGTGGCAAGGAATGTTGTAAAATGGGGAAAAACTCACTTAACAAATGCCTCACTTAACAACAGAAATGTTGGGCTCAAATGTGGATATAAATCGAGGACTAGGTTGATTTAGGGAAACTAAAATGAATATACTTGAATTATAATTGTTTTATTTTTTTCAAGTAAGGAGTTGAAACTTGCTTGTTGAACACAACATAATGGAAGTGAAGTATGCATGAAAATAATGAATTGCATTTTTTGTAGTATCATCTGTTAATAGCAATACCAATGAGAGAAATCGTGGTTTTTTGTAATAAAAGTAAGTCTTTCTCTCCAGTCACTTTTCTTCTTTTTTTGACTAATGGGATAGAAAAAATGCTTCTTTCAATTTTGCTTTAATCGTAGTATATGATGGCCAACTCACAAAACTGGTTTATGTTGCTGCCAGAAATGACGGAATACATTGTTGTTTCCATGATTAATGAAGTGTTTTTTTATTAATATATTGTAACTGCTGATGGGAAAGAGAAAATATGGTAACTCTGTTAAGTGTAAGTAACAGTTGTAATCCTGAATTTTTCAGTTTATCAGGTGTTTGTGAATCCATGCTGTTTAATGAAATGCCCTTGACTAAAGTCTGAAGAAGGATCTTTATAGTTTCTTCTTGTGCATTATAGCAAGATTGACACACCTTTCTTAGTTAGGAAGTTAGGAAAGCAAGATGTGAAATTTATTCAGTGCATTCTCACAATCTTGAAACAATTTCCTCTGGTGAGGAATGCAGAGGATAAGAATATGGAGAAGAACTTTATTTAAGAATACCATACTTGGTTGGTTAAATTCAGCCTAAAGACTGAAGGTTCCCTAGTCCACTCTGTTTGAAACTGAAAATATTTGCAGAAAAAATGACTGAAATAATTATATTAGATCAACCAAATAGTGTCTCTGGATAAATATCATAGATAATGCAGGATAATGCTATACTGTATGCAAAGTAAGTTAGAAGTAAGTCTTGCTGAATTCAAAGGAAATTTACATATATAGTTTCAACTCAAAGGTATTAATTGACCTGTTGCATCATTACTTTGTTAATGAAGGGGATACAAAAAAGATATACCAGATAAATCTCTTTTATTTCTAAAGAGTCTTGGTTTGATAACTTGTCTGACTAAAATTTGAATTTCTGTAAAAATTTAAAAGTTCTTTTAAATTTTTTGAAAAAGACTCCTGACCATTACAATGTCCCACAGTCACGAGAGTACCATTTATGCATTTTGCAATGTCCCTCGGTAAGGTGATTGTCATTAGCATATTTCACAATCTTGTCTTTTTTTGCTGGCAAATAAGAGTTAATCCTATATAATATAGTACAGTAATCTTGTATAGTAAATTTTGGCAATTTAGTCACTAGGTAACATAGTCATTGAATGAAAAAATCCCGTGAACATGACTTACAATTGAAGTAAAGTAAAATTGTAAGTTGTGATCATGTGATTTTTTTTCATTTAATGACTCTGTTACCTAGAGACTAAATTGACAATCCCAATTGTGGTCACTACATGAAGACTACCCATAGTACTGAGGGAACAGCAAAGAAAAATCCCTGGGAAGCTAGTGCTGGGACATTATGTATGAGGGTAGTTGCTCATGTATCTTACTTTTAGGAATCGGGATCCTTCTGTCATAATCTCTATTTGTCTGTATTTTCTTCTTTTACAGCTGTTGAATTAATGCTAGAAAGAGTCAAATGGTGAGAAAAGCATCTAGAGAACAAAAGATTATTGTTATTAAATATGAGAGAAAACATTTTTGCTGTTTAATTCTCCTATAGTCGGGCACGGCAGTCAGGATGGGAGGAGACTTGGTAGAGTTGCCGCAGGACCGGGTCTACAATTTCAAGGAAGTCCCTCCCCCTCACTGTAGGGGTCAGTTTTTCGACTCGGTCGAGTTAGGACCAGTCGTGCCTAGAGACAGCTCTTCATAGCTTTCAAAAAAAAAAAAAAAAAAAGAGAGAGGGAAGCTTTTAGAGAAGGAAAATTCTTTATTTAACAGCTAGCCTTCTCCAACATTAGCTTCCCAGCGTGAGCGTTTCGATCAGCTCCGCTGACGACCGCTCCTCGGTTGGATTGCCGGCTGGCAATTCCGACGGCCACGCGCACGAGTTAGCTCAGTCGCATCGGCCTCGCCACTTACGGCCTCTTTAAGGTGTCGGAGCGGCTTCATTTGCAAGCGGTTTTGGCGCGAAGGAGATTCCGCGCCTTTTTGCAAGTGCGTTTGAGCCGGCTGGCGCGCACTGTGTTTCTTGCCGCTTGGGGGAGCTTCTCGATCGGAAGAGAAGGATTCAGACACACAGCGCTTCAAGTTACAAGCCTTCCCAGTCTCTTCCTGCTACAGGTGTCTTGGCCGGCTGGCAAGCGCCTGGAAGAAAGCGCCGGATTATTGTGAGTGTTATCAGAGGGCCCTTATTAAGCCTTATTCTTCCTCTTAAAGCGGCCCAGCTTAAAGCCCTTAGTAATGGCGGACGCCAGGGCTCATTCTAAATCTTCCAGAGGCAAGCGCCCCCAGCAGCCACAACCAGGGGAGGGATCCTCTAACAATCCTCCCAATCCATCTAAAAGATCCAGAATACAAGCTCCCAAAGGGTCCCAGATGACTAGGGACGAAGAAAGACGCCATAAGGCCATAGAGAAGGTCTGTGATAGGGCCTCTTCTCGTGCTGGACAGCAGAGTAGGCCTCAAGCAGGCACCTTGCCTAATTGCTCCACCAATGTATCTGATCCAGCTTCTCAGGCCTCTAATGCACTAAGTTTGTCACCAGATATATCTGTTACTGAAGAGGTGTTGGTCACTGATTCTGCTTCTGTGTTCCCTACTGGAGATCCCCCTCAGTCTTCCTCACAAGCGGGTATTGAGTCTACCTCTCTTGCCCAACCTAATATGGCTCAGGAAAACCAAACAATTCAGACCCAAAAGTTGGATATTTCTCCTGCCTTGGCTCAATTGATTGCTGACTCCATTAAACAGGGCATTGCCCAGGGTCTGCAGGAAAAGGCCTCCTCCAAGGTTTTAGATTACCTCAGCCGCCATACTTCATCTGTGGCTTCACAGCAGGTTCAGACTCTACAGGGTTCTGAGCGGGCTAGATCCCCTTCTAGGGACAGCCAAGGATCTCTCTCTGGAGAAGAAGACCAGGCAATTATTGACCAGGATTTGTCGGAGGATGAAGGTCTAGAGCCTGATCAGCCCTCTTTCGTGGGCTTATTTCGCCCACAGATGTTTCGTTCTTTGCTGTATAAGGCACAAGTCACCACTGGTTTGGGTCTCCCTGTAACCAAGGCTCAGCCTCAGAACAATGAGGCGGTTCCAGATCCGGCTTTGTTTGAGATGCCAGCTGTTCAATCCAAGATTGTCCCAGCCCCTAAACTGTTTGCTGAGGTCCTACAGCGGCAGTGGAAGAATCCAAGTACGGGTCCTATTCCTAATAGTCTTGATAGGCGCTTGTATAATTTGGAGGCGGAGTATGATTCTCTGTTGCAGATTCCAACCGTAGATGCTCCGGTAGTAGCCCTGGCTTCCTCATCTCCTACTTCGGGCCCAGCAGAGGAGGCTCTCCGCCCGGAAGAGAGAAAAGCAGAACGTACCCTAATCAAGGGCCATCAAGCGGCGGCATGGTCAGTGCAGGCTGCTTCGGCAGCTTCTTTTTTTAACCGAGCCTCCATTCTTTGGTTAAAGAAATTGCAGGGTCGTCTTCCCGCTTCTGAGGTGAGAACGCATCAGGATATAAATAAAATAATAGCGGCAGTGGAGTACTCAGCCGATGCCACCCTAAACGCCACCAGATTCTCCGCCAAAGCCATGGGGGCTGCAGTCACTAACCGAAGACTGCTTTGGTTGAAATATTGGCAGGCAGATGTACGTAGTAAATGGCGTCTCGCTTCAGCTCCTTATCAAGGCTCTAAGCTGTTTGGGGCCTCGCTTGATCCCCTCCTCGTTGAGACTAGGGACCATCGGAAGATTTTGCCAGCTATGTCTCGTAGATCAGACAACCGTGGTTCGGCCTCCTTTCGACAGAGTTCCTTTCGGCCCTCAGATCCTGGCTACTACCAGCAGCAGTCTCAATGTCCCTATCAGCAGAGAGGATCGTTCCAGCAAGACAACCAGGTCAGACAGGCCCCTAGATTCCCCTCCAGAAGGGCTCCTAGAGGTGGTAGGAGCCGTCCCTTTCGCAGAACTCGTTAGACATCAACTGCCCTCCAAACTGGGGGGCCGATTGGCCCTTTTTCTCCCTAAATGGGAATCCACTACTACTGATGATTGGGTAAAGAGAACTCTTAGATTTGGTTTAGCCTTGGAGTTTGTTTCCTCCCCTCCTAGTAAATTTTTACGTTGTCCTGTTTCTCTTAACAGGAATAAAAGGGTCCACGTGGAAGCGGCCATTAGTCATTTACTAACCATTGGGGCCATTCAGCCGGTTCCTCCAGCCGAATTTGGACAGGGGTTTTATTCTCGGCTCTTTCTCGTCCAGAAGCCTTCTGGCGGCTGGCGCCCCATTCTGGATTTAAAATCCCTGAACCGCCACCTAACATATCGCCGGTTCAAGATGCATTCCCTACAATCTATATTACTGGGCGTTCGGGAAGGAGATTTTTTGTCATCTGTGGACTTAACAGAAGCCTATCTTCATGTCCCCATCCTTCCGGCCCACCGCAAATTCCTACGTTTTTGTTATAATTCCAAACACTATCAGTATTGTGCCCTTCCCTTTGGGTTGTCCTCCGCCCCTAGGGTCTTTACCAAGATCATGGTGGCCCTTATTGGTTTCCTCACTTCCATTCCGGTTAGAGTGTCTTTCTATCTGGATGACATTCTTATTTTATCTAACTCCTTGCACCAGGGTCACTCTGATCTAGCAACTACAATACAGGTTCTTCAGGACCATGGGTTTTCAGTCAATTGGTCTAAGAGCCACTTGACCCCTTCCACCCGAATTAAACACCTAGGGTCGGTAATTGATACCTCGTCTTCCGAAGTCTTCCTTTCCCCAGATAGGATAGATAGTCTGCAACAACTCGCTTCCCGAGTGCAGGCTCGAGGTTCTGCCTCCATCCTTTCACTATCGCGCCTTCATGGCAAGATGGTGTCGACCTTTGGGATTGTCCCTTGGGCCCGGCTACACAGCCGAGACTTGCAATGGGTACTACTTCCCTTTCAACGTTCCCATAGGGACAATTCTTCCTCACGGTTGGTGCTCCCTGCACAAGTGATCCAGTCTCTCACCTGGTGGACTTCAGAAGCGATATGCAAGGGGACCAAGTTTCGGGAACCACACAGGCTGATCATCACAACAGATGCCAGTCTGTCGGGTTGGGGAGCTCACCTAGGCCCCCACCTGGCTCAGGGTCGATGGTCATCAACCGAAAGCCGTCTGAACATCAATGTGCTCGAACTGCGGGCAATATTTCTCGCTCTAAAAGCCTTCAAAGACCACATTCTCCATCGAGACATATTGATTCTGACAGACAATGTAACGGCCAAGGCCCATGTCAACCGCCTCGGGGGCACACGGTCCAAGCGGCTGATGCGGGAGGCAAGAAAACTGGGACTCTGGGCAGAAGGTCATCTGACCTCCTTGCAAGCGGCCCACATCTCGGGAGTTCACAACCGCACGGCCGACTCCCTCAGCCGCTCTCCATGGGACAATGCAGAGTGGTCCCTCCCCCCCTCCCTCTTTCAGGCGGTGACTCAGCGCTTCGGGGTCCCGACGGTAGACCTGTTCTCCAGTGCGGACAACCATCATCTTCCGCGCTTCTTTACCAGATTTCCGTGCCCAGGGGCGGAAGCAGTAGATGCTCTTCGAAGTCCTTGGCTGGCGGGTCAACTTTTGTATGCCTTCCCCCCCGTCAATCTAATAGCCAGAGTACTTCAGAAGCTCATCCAGGAAAGGGCAGAATTGATCTTAATTGCTCCAGCTTGGAACCGCCGTCCCTGGTACGCGGACCTCCGGTCTCTTTCCGTAGGGCCGCACTGGCAAATTCCAGACGATCAGGTCAGCCTGCACCAAGGATCCCTTCAACATCCGGATCCGCAATGGTACCAGCTCACCGTGTGGAGGTTGAGCGGCGCATTATGACCTCTCTTCCCCTGTCGGCCGGAGTCATCACCACTATTCAGGCGTCTCGACGGGCCTCCACTACCCGTATTTATGAAGCAACCTGGAGAGCCTTCTCCAAGTGGTGCCTCAGGGGTCAACATGTTCCTACTTCCGCCTCCATCGTACAAGTCTTAGAATTCCTTCAGGACGGCTTTGTTTCAGGCCTGTCCCCCAACACACTCCGGTGACAGGTCGCGGCCCTCTCCACGGTCTTGTCCAGTTCATCTTCAGAACCCATCTCCAAAGATCCGCTGGTCCATCAGTTTTTGCGAGGCGCTACCAACATCCGGC
Organism: Masticophis lateralis; assembly: GCA_030761175.1. Classification (NCBI taxonomy): domain Eukaryota; kingdom Metazoa; phylum Chordata; class Lepidosauria; order Squamata; family Colubridae; genus Masticophis; species Masticophis lateralis. Next base: position 75,537,040 of record JAUDYJ010000005.1, on the reverse strand, counting down.
CACCCACCATTCACCGTTACCCTTCGTGGGACCTACCTAAGGTCCTTTTAGCTCTCACTAGTCCACCCTTCGAGCCTTTGAAGGACATTCCTTTGAGGTACCTATCGTTGAAGGTCGCCTTCCTAGTGGCGATCACATCAGCCCGTAGGATTTCAGAGATGGCGGCTCTTTCGGTCCGCAAGGAACTGTGCATATTCCACCAGGACAGAGTTGTAATGCGGTTAGACCCTTCTTTTATACCGAAGATTAATTCCATCTTTCACCGGACCCAGGAAGTAGTTCTTCCGACGTTCTGTCCTTCTCCACGACACCCTCTAGAGAAGCGTTGGCATTCCCTCGACGTTCGACGGGCCCTGAAGGTGTACATCTCCCAGACCTCTTCCTTCAGACGGTCAGACGCCTTGTTTGTTTCTTTCTTGCCTGCCTCTCTGGGGGCGAAGGTTTCTTCTACCACCTTAGGGCGATGGATTCGAGCCTGCATTTCGGCGGCGTATGAGACTCAGGCCTTGCCAGTCCCACGGAGGATCACAGCACATTCTACTAGAAGTGCAGCCACGTCAGCGGCTTGGTCTACCCGCTCTTCCATCGCTGAAATTTGTCGTGCCGCCACGTGGGCTTCGCCATCTCCTTTCATTCGGCATTACCGGGTGGACAAATATGCTTCATTGGATGCTGCCTTCGGAAGGAGAGTGCTCCAAGGAGTCCTGTCAGCATCCTAGCGTCTGGTCCGGCCGGCTCCCTCCCTACTGGACACTTGGCTTTGGTATGTCCCATCCTGACTGCCGTGCCCGACTATAGGAGAATGGGCGTTGGTACTTACCTGATACGCCTCTTCTCTGACTGTTGGGCACGGCAGTCAGCCCCACCCTGCTTGAAGGGCCGGACCTTCGTTCTGGTTCTGGAGGGGGGCGGGTTTTTCTCTAATCTTGTTGAATTTTTGGTCCTAGGCACGCCTGTCTACAAGTTCTTCCTCATCTCAAAACTGACCCCTACAGCGAGGGGGAGGGACTTCCTTGAAATTGTAGACCCGGTCCTGTGGCAACTCTACCAAGTCTCCTCCCATCCTGACTGCCGTGCCCGACAGTCAGAGAAGAGGCGTATCAGGTAAGTACCAACGCCCATTTTCTTAGTTGGCATTTCAGTTGTAAGTTAATAGTAATGGTTACAGTTGGCAACTGAAGTCTGGGATTCAGTTATATCTCTAATGCTATGATGGCATGCAGTGACCTTTAACATTGTAAAAATAAATTTAAAATACTAGAAAATGGCTGAAATTGTATATACTGTATGTATAGTTATAATGACATGACCATAAGATTCTGGATTTTTTAAAAAAAAGTTTCTACTGTAATAGTGAACATGAAAATTTCGAGAGTGTTTATTTCTTAGAAGACCAGGCTGGGCCAGGTATGACAATCCCTATGGTCATATGATCAAAATTCAAGTGCTTAGCAACTGACTCATATTTATGATAGTTGCAGGGTCCCACAGTCATATGATCCCCTTTTACGACCTTCTAACAAACCAAGTCAATGGGGAAGCCAGATTAACTTAATAATCAGGTTACTAATTTAACAATGCAATGATTCACTTAATTGTGGAAATTAAGAAATTGTGGAAAGAAAAGAAATATGGGGCAAAACTCATTTAATAATAACAATAGCAAAAGCTTACATACCACTTTACAGTGCTTTACAGCCCTCTCTAAGTGGTTTACAGAGTCATCATATTGCCCCCAACAATTTTGGGTCCTCATTTTACCCATCTTGGAAACATGGAAGGCTGAGCCAACCTTGAGCCTGGTGAGATTTGAACTGCCAAATTACAGGCAGCCGACACTCAGTAGAGGTAGCACTGCACTCTAACCATTGCACCACTGTGGCTCTAAATGTCTCACTTAACAACATAAGTTTTGGACTCCGTTGTGGTCATAAGTTGAGGACTACCTGTATTCTCCATTACCCTTCTAGCAGCGTTTTCATATCAACATTTCTCCATTTTCCCAATGTTAGTAATCATTCTTCCAAGATACGTAAATTAATTTACTTGCTGTAAATTTTTGCTGTCTTTCTGACAATTTGTCTCATTTTCTATGTCATAAACAATGAGCTTGGCCTTTCATACTAACTTTCAAGCCATACTATGTTGTTCAAATCACTCAACATTTGCTTGAAAACACAGTCTACATTCAAAAGTACGTAAAGATTGATATTTCCAACTGACACGCTTCTAAGCTTCTATCAGCATCCCTTATGATTTCCAGATAGTCATTTTCTCTCAGACCAACTTACCACACAAACGTTGTTGTCATGGGAAAAAAAACCTTTTGGAATGTGTTCTTTGTACGCCACCTTGACTCCTATAGGAAAAGATAGGGTGTAAATCTAACAGCTAAATAAAAGAAATAACTTCATACATTTATCTATAAATCCATGAAACCATCAGAGGGGCATCACTCATCACTCAATAGTGCTGAACCATACATTAAGCATTTAATTTATTTCCATTCATGCTTCACTTCCACTCTGATCACATTCAGCAAGTAGCTGTCAATTCCATATGCTCTAAATCACCAAATGTACATTTTCTTTTTACATTCATACATTTCTCAATGGCCTACTAAAAAGCAAGAATCTGGTTTTTACATCCCCCACATGGCATGAAAGCACTCTGCTTAGTTTTTGCTCATTGTTACATTGTGTAACTTTTCAAATGGAATCCTGTCAAACATTTTTCCAGTTATACTTAAACTAATGTGCTCATGGTTTTTGCTAGAGATTTAAATTCACAAAAGAGCCCTTGTTAAGCAGGAGGCCATTGTCTTATGCTGAAAGGATAATTAATACTTAAATAGGAATATATACACATACGCATATCCTACATAACCATAAAACCATAGAATTCTTTATTGGCCAAGTGTGATTGGACACACAAGGAATTTGTCTTGGTACATATGCTCTCAGTGTACAGTATATCCTCACATAGAAACAAATGTTCATAATATGATTATTTTAGATACAGAATTCATTGTACTTGAAATAGTTTATTAAGAAATACCTGAAAATTGAATAGATGCACAATAAACTATATCATGAATATTACAGAGTGAGAAGTTTCCATTGTCTTTCAGCTCAAGGACTTATTTAACTGACAACAGATCAGGTGAAAACCTGAAACAAGTGTCCTTCATTTCCTGCATATTTTGTTATTTGTCCTTCTTGGTGCAAAGAGACGAAGCAATCGCCAATAATTTGTGGTACTGTAATAATTTAGGAAACTGTAATAGCAGTTTTCACCCACAGAAATCATCACACATTGAAGCTATATTCATATTTTACATTTCTCCAATTTTGCCAACAGCACTTACAGCTTTACAATTTTTCAGCAGTGTTAATGATTTATTTTCATCAGCTTTTTCTTGACCCTAATATTCTATAAAAGTCTCTAAAATCTTTTCTTCTGTGTTTATTTTTTTCTCTAAGATCCCTTCCCCTCTGAATAATACTAAGTAACTGTTTTTCAATTGTTCATTGTAAATAAGTAAATCAATACATTATTTGCCCATTTGTACATACAAATAGACTTAAACCATCAGTTTGAAAAAAATAACTTTTCTCTAAGCAGATGCTTAGTAAACAATTACTCTTATTCATTCTTAAAGTTCCGCATTGCTGTATGTGTTACACATTTTCCAGATATCTAACTTTTTTAATGACTGTCTTTAAAATTGAATCTTAAGAGTTGCTGTGCAAAGAAAATTATTTGTAAAATAGAAGCCCTTCATCATATAGTGGAAATATCTAAGAAGTAGAAGACTTGATAATTAAAGAAAAAAAATATGAGACACTATATTCCTTTTATCTTATTTCAAAATCAAGCTGATATAAAATATGCAGTTTACATAACCAGAGCCTACTCATGATCCTTTGTTATGCTGAATTTAATCAGAGAATTATGTTATGTGTGTGTGTGTAGTTTATATAGAATTTTTAAAAAGTAAATCCTGTTTATATAATAGGGGTCTTTTTTCCTTACCAAGAAAATGATAACATATATGCTTTTCTAACTATTACTGCTATTACTTAATATTTTAGCAAGAATCTCAGTATAAAAATCAGGAAATTTATTCTACATTCTGGTGATTCTATCCATTTGTCTGTCTTATCTATATTTATATCTGTTTGTCTGTCGGTCTGTCTTAGAAGAGCTGCAGTTCTTCCTGTTTAAACCATATTATAATACAAATTACTAATATTGTGAAAGCAGGGACTACTGGTTTTCTTTTTAAGGCCCAATGTCTGGTAACCTTTCAATAAAATAAAGCACACAGTCTTAATATCTACAGCATCCATCCTATTGACATTAGGAAGTCATTGTAACTGTTATGATTCTGGCAAAGCAGCACAAAAGTGGTGTCATTGCCTGTTGAGAATGGGTGAGATCTTGTCATCCTATCATTGTGCAGCCAGCATGTAAGGAGGAGCCCATGACAGAACTATAACCAAGACATACTGATACATAAATAAAGATTAAAATAATTCAAATTGTCACCACCATTAACTAAATTTTAGTATGGCATTATGGGAATATCCTATCCAAGCCCATTCGCCAAATTGCTAGCATTGAAGCATGTTGCTACTTAGTCCCAAAAGATGTAATCAGAAGTGGTATACGTCTATGTAATGGGCTGTGAGAATAAATTTGAGGAAGAGGAAGAAAAGCCAATGCAATGGTTTCATAAGAGAAAGCAGGAATGGAATTTGACAGCTTGAGAACATTAAAAGCTAAACTATTCTGGCTGGATAATGGCATCAAATACACAGGGCCAGTAATATGAAACTAAGGTGCATGGTGGCTTATTTGGATAGGATGTTGGGCTGACAATTGGTAGGCTCATGTTGAAGCCCTGCTTGCTGCTGGATGGAATGAGCTCCCGTTACTTGCTCGAAGTGCTGCTGACCCAGCAGTTCGAAAGCGGGTGACTGTGATTAGATGGGTAACACTTTGGCGGACAACTTAACAAGTACATCACGGGTGTCAAACTCACTGTGTCACTTGCTGTCATGTGACGTTTCACAATGTTTTTCCCATTTTCGGAGCTGGGGTGGGCATGGTCTGCGTGTGACGCATCTGGCCCACAGGCAGCCAACTTGACACCACTGAGGTAAATGAAAGGATCCCGGCTGGGTGTCTGCTGGGCAACGGTAATATCACAGGCTAATCCTTTCAATTTAGAAGCATTTCAGTGTTCCCAACACAAATGTTGTAGTATTATAAAACTAATTGTAAACAGGTTCAGGTCTTCACTGGAAAAAAATGCAGTTTAGTCTAATTGGCTTGAGTAATGCAGCCACATTTTTTGTCCTGACATTAATTGTCTCCTTGGATATCAGGGTGTCCAGATCCTGAAATTTCTTGTATTAGGGTGAAATGAACTTTTCATAGATTAGCTATCAAATTTGCTAACCAGTTTGAAGTTATAGATCATTATTATTTGTATTGTGTAAAATAATTTGAACTCACTTTGGCAATCAATATTTACCACCCGTCCTAAGATTTGTATGCCTGGAGCAATATGCCTAAAGTTTCCATCAAGGATTCTTATCCCAATCATTATTCACACTTTCAATGGTATTATCATTGCTGGTTGTGCTAAGAGTCAGTCCCTGCACTAGAACAGGGGTAAGAAATAAATTTCTACCAGACTTCACTTTCCAGACTTTTAAATGCTCCACTGGTAGAAGTAATAATAAGATCACCATTGTCTATAAGGAGGTTAACCCCTCCCCAACGGCTGACCCTTCAATTCAAATTCAGCCTGCTCGAAAACTTCTCTTTACTTTCAACCAGTTCTGTAACTTACAGTACAGAGCTCATTATTTTTCAGTATAATCAGATAAAATTGAAAGCATTTTAATTAGCCTATTTCTTCTCAAACTTTATAGTAGACATTTGTGTATGATTCAGATATGGTATATAAAAACTGGCTTAATTACTGCCAAACTCAAACAAGGCACATCAAGAGAGAGTGATGGCAAATCTCCACAATCTTGTTTATAACCATTGAGCATCTCTTAATATTATTCTCTTTATTAATTTTATAGCTTCTCAATTTCATTCTCCTGGTTTTAATTTTGAACTATCTCTATATATTTGCTTTTCTTTAATGAGCTTAAAACTTCCTTGGTTATGATTTTCTCATTATTCTTTGTTTGCATGTCTTTTTCTTTTCAGTTTTCAGTTAGAAATTCCCTACCATGTACCTCTGATTCTCTTCCTCAGTAACCAATTCATTGTATTACTAGCAAGAAATAATCAACAGATGAATCTTATCGGTGTTATTGTTTCCTGCCCTCCCCCAAAAGGGCACTGGATATTAGCTCTCTTTTCTACCATAACATATAGGGATATCTTTCTTCAAAAACACAACCAACTACAGACTCATCCACCATAAATGGGAGAAAAAGTGACTGAAAAAATGGCAAAAATTATATGAGTGAAATACTGAACAGAAAAGGCTATATTTTACTGCAGACTTCTTTTCTACATTATTCCTTTGGAAATTCCTCTAAAACTTATATAATAGTGTTTCTTAAGATTCTGTTTTGTGGTAATTTAGTTGTTAAAATTCTAATCTGTAAATTAAATTTACAGATTAGAATTTCTTAGATATTAGATATCTAAGAATTAGATATACCTTCCTGCACATGTCCAAGATGGCGGCGCCCGCTGGGACGACGATCTAGGCGGGGGGCGCCGACCTATCTTTTGGGTCCTTGGGGGTCAGTTTTTTAAAGTTATGACCCCAGGACCAGTTGGGGGAACACCCTGCCAGCAAGGAGAGGGTTTTCTCCCCTCCTTGACTGAGCAGGGGGCAAAACGGCGGCGCTGAGAGCAGTCGGGCTGCTCAGCTGGTCGGCGGTGGGGCCTGGGCGGCAGCGTCGGCGGCGGTAGCGGCCCTCTCCTCATGGCGGAGATTCCCAGGACAGCGGAGCAGCGCTGCGCCTGAGGACAGCCCATGGTGGGTGAAGATTGAAACCCAGGGGGGTGCCCAAAGGGTTGTAGAAGGTGTTGGGCACCCCCCCCTGAGGACCCTGGGGGCACCCCCATCCCCCCCCAGCAATACTCCTCCCCCTTCGTGGGGTTGGAATTGAGGGGTAATTGGATGGCAGCTGCTTGGCAGCTGGAAGACGCTGGCGACCCCCCCTGCTTTTCGAGTGGAAGTTGGGGGGGGCAAATAGAATACAAACTGTCGCTGGAACTTGGCTGGCCCCTGATATGATATCTTGGCCTGGGCCTTGGGGGGCCTTTAATCTGAACCCTATGGGGTCTGGGGGTGCTGGAGACAACTGCCCCATTCCGCTCCCCTCTTCCCCAGTGCTTCCCTTTTTGAGACCTATGCCCACCTGACCAGAAATTAGCCTGTGAGACTCACGTATCGCCATGTATTTGTCATCTGCATTCCCCTGACTGTGGAGAGAACCATTTCCATCTGAAAACTGGGGGCCGGGATATGGCTTCATCCCGTCGGCCGAGGGGGCTGGACATCAGTTAACCACCGTGAGAGGGTGACCTGGTGTCGGGGTCCCTGGAGGCCGAACCGAGATGACTTCGCGTTTGTACCTTGTCAACGGAGGGGCGTGGACCAGCCACTGTGAGAGGGCGGCTTTTTGGACCTTTTTGGACCTTGTCCCCTGGATGCTATGGTTGGCACCGGTTCATTGCTGCCATTCACCACAAGAAGGGGTTGATCAGCCAACCAAACTACCGTGAGAGGGTAGTTGGACTTTATCTCCTGCTCCCCCGGATTGTGGTCATCTTGGAATTTGGACTTTGTCCCCTATGGTGAGAGGACAGTGGACTTGGCCCCGTGAACAGGTCTTTGGGACCCCTCCATGTCTTCTTATTTCTTCTCTCCCTTGGACCTTTATGGACCTTCAGACTATGGTCGTGTTAACCCGCTGAAATCAAGATGTACTCAGCAGCGGAGCTTCTTGGTCTGCGAGATTCCCCCTTCTCGCAGGCTTGGCCCTCTACTCTATCGAGGGCCTACCTCGATGACGGGTTTTGGAACCCCGAGAGGTGGCATGCCGCAAAGAGGGGGTTGCGGGATTTTTTAAAATTGTCTTTGTCTAACCTTTTAGGGGGATGGGGGAGGGGGGAGGGGAGGGAGGGCTATAGGCCGGGCTCGTCACAGGGGCCTGAAATGGGAGAGGGGGAACGGGGTGAGGAGGAGCTCGCTGCAGAAGGTAAGGAGGGTAATTCCATCAGAGCCATGGTTGGGAGGGGCAGATATGGCGGGAGCAGGGGGCCGTATCATGTATTGGGGGCACGTAGCCGCTGTCTCCAAGCGGTGGCGTGCCTCGGCCCTCAAGACTCTTCTCGCTCCCCGAGTTGCTCAGAGTTATGGCGTCCGGGCCTGAGGTTGATGTTGTGTAATGCCAGGTCCGTGGTTAATAAGGCCCCCCTCATCTGTGATCTTATTCAGGAGGGGGGTGCGGACCTGGCAGGTATTACGGAGACCTGGTTGGGCCAAGAGGGGGGGTCTCCCTCGTAGAGTTGTGCCCGCCAGGTTTCCGAGCATTTCATCGGCCAAGGGCCCAGGGCAGGGGTGGGGGGGTGGCGGTCATTATAAGGGAAAGTCTGGATCCAAGGGAGACCACTGTACCTCAGATAGCCGGATGTGAGTCGCTCCTGGTGAAGTGGGGCCATGGTGTGCGGGTGGGCTTGCTGATCGCGTACCTGGCTCCCTGCCACGTGACAGCAGCCCTGCCCGAGCTTCTCAACGTTATTGCCGAGGTGGCGGTTGATACCCCCAGGCTTTTGGTCATGGGGGATTTCAACCTGCCGTCTGTCGGTGAGGCGTCTGGGTTGGCTCGGGAGTTTATGGCTTCCATGACAGCCATGGACCTGACACAATTAATTCTTGGCCCCACTCACACAGGAGGACACACTCTGGACCTGGTTTTTGTCTCTGGTCAGTGGTTGAATGGCCTAGATGTAGGGGATATAGTTATTGAACCCCTGTCATGGTCGGACCATTCTCTCCTGAGGCTAGACTTTCTGACCGCCGAACCCCACCGCAGGGAGGCGGAACCGATTAGGTGGTTCCGCCCCAGGCGCCTGATGGACCCTGATGGGTTTCAGAGGGAGCTTGGGCCAATGCCCGAAACTCTGGCTCACGACTCGGCCGAGGACCTGGTGGCCGCCTGGGATAGGGCGGCCGCTGGTGCCCTGGACCGAGTCGTGCCTTTGCGGCCTCTGACCCGGCGCCGAATCTGCCCGGCTCCTTGGTTCTCTGAGGAGTTGAGGGAGATGAAGCGCCGGAAAAGACGCCTAGAGAGTGGTTGGAGGGTGAGTCGATCTGAATCCGACCGAACACTAGCTAGGTCCCATCTTAGGACCTATTTGGTGGCGATAAAAGTGGCAAAGCGTAATTACTTTTCCGCTCTTATTGCATCGGCAGATAACCGCCCAGCCGCCTTGTTTAGAGTGACCCGCTCCCTCCTACATCAGGGAGCGTGGGAGGACCTCTTGCAAGGGCGGGCTGAGGATTTTGCACAGTATCTGCACGATAAAGTCGCTCAGATTCGGGAAGGCTTGGACTCTGACTGGGTAGATTCCAGCGAGGTGACTGAGGCTGGTCTTGAGAACGTTATCTGGGATGAGTTCGATCCTGTAACTTCCGAGGACGTGGACAGGACTTTGAGGAGTCTAAACGCAACCACATGTTTATTGGACCCGTGTCCTTCCTGGCTGGTACTGGCCACTCGGGAAGTTACATGAGGCTGGCTCCAGGGGATTATAAATGCTTCTTTGAGTGAGGGTTTCTTGCCTGCCGGCTTGAAAGAGGCGGTGGTGAGGCCCCTCCTCAAGAAGCCTTCTCTGGACCCGGCTGTTTTGGCAAATTTTCGTCCTGTCTCCAACCTTCGCTTTGTTGCGAAGGTTGTTGAGAGTGTGGTTGCGTGCCAGCTCCCACGGTACCTGGAGGAAACTGTCTATCTAGATCCATGCCAGTCCGGTTCCAGACCTGGGTACAGCACGGAGACGGCATTGGTCGCGTTGGTGGATGATCTCTGGAGGGCTCGGGACAGGGGATGTTCCTCTGTCCTGGTCCTGTTAGATCTCTCAGCAGCTTTTGATACCATCGACCATGGTATCATGCTGCGTCGGTTGGGGGGTCTGGGGGTGGGAGGCACCGTGCTACGGTGGTTCTCCTCCTATCTCTCCAACCGATCGCAGTCTGTGTTGGCAGGGGGGCAGAGGTCGACCTCGAGGCGCCTCGTTTGCGGGGTGCCACAAGGGTCGGTCCTCTCGCTGCTCCTGTTCAACATTTATGTGAAGCCGCTGGGTGAGATCATCCGTGGTTTTGGGGTGAGTTGCCAACTGTACACTGATGACACTCAGCTGTACATCTCCACCCCTGACCACCCCAATGATGCCCTCGAAGTGATGTCCCAGTGCCTTGAGGCCGTGCGGGTCTGGATGGGGAGGAACAGGCTTCGTCTCAACCCTTCCAAGACCGAGTGGCTGTGGATGCCGGCGTCCCGGTATAGCCAGCTAGTGCCATCGCTGGCTATTGGGGGTGAGTCATTGGCCCCCACAGACGGGGCGCGCAACTTGGGTGTCCTCCTGGATTCACGGCTGTCCTTGGAAGGGCATGTGGCGGCCGTGGCCAGGGGGGCCTTTTATCAGGTTCGCCTGATGCGCCAGTTGCGCCCCTTTCTGGATCGGGACTCCATGTGCACAGTCACTCATGCACTCGTCACGTCTCGCCTGGACTACTGTAACGCTCTCTACATGGGGCTCCCCTTGGGGTGCACCCGGAGGCTCCAACTGGTCCAGAATGCGGCCGCGCGGGTGATTTTGGGAGCGACAGGGCACTCCCATGTGACACCTCTCCTGCGCGAGCTGCACTGGCTTCCGGTGGTCTTTCGGGTGCACTTCAAGGTGTTAGTTTTGACCTTTAAAGCGCTCCATGGCATGGGACCGGGGTACTTGCGGGACCGCCTGCTGCTACCGATAACCTCCCACCGGCCAGTACGCTCACACAGAGAGGGCCTTCTCAGGGTGCCATCAGCCAAGCAATGTCGGCTGGTGGCCCCCAGGGGGAGAGCCTTCTCTGTGGGGGCACCCACCCTATGGAACGAGCTGCCTCCAGAAGTTCGTTTGATCCCAGACCTCCGCACTTTCCGAAAGGCCCTTAAGACCTATTTATTCCAACAAGCCGGCCTTGCTTGATTGTTTTTAATGGGGTTTGAACAAAATTTTTTAATTGATTTTTGGGGTTTTAAATTGGGTATTTTAATGGGGTTAGAATTTTATTTGGAACGCCAAATGAATTTAATTTAATTTTATAATTCTTTTAATGTTTGTATTATATGTGTTTTAAATCTGGTTGTTCACCGCCCTGAGTCCCCCTCCCGGGGAGAAGGGCGGTATATAAATTGAAATAATAAATAAATAAATAAAATCACGTACAAATGATAATTACTGTTGATTGGAGATTACTTTAAAAATAAGGCGCAATCACAAAGGTCAAAGAAAGTGTTTGTGTTTTTCTTTAAAAACAAAAGGTACATTTAGCACACCAAATCTTATCTTCCTACAGTTTTATTTCTTATTTTCCTATATTGATGAATAAAATCTAATAAGATTCTAAAATGTGATGGAAAGATTCTTTTGTAAAAATAATTCTAGTTTGTTTACCTTTGAAATCTTGTTTCCATAAATGTTTCAGTCTGCTGGTTAGAATCCATGTTTTCTGGACAAATGTCCAGTTTGTGCATGTCAGTTTGTTGTCAACTAGCAACAGCATACTGAATTTCTGTAGACTTGCTTATTATCACCTTCCAGTGTGATATTAAAGAGTAGATATTAAAATCTCATTGCATCATTGTTACATTTTGGCTTTTATTTATGAAATAATCCTGATAATCCTGTTTGACAGGTGGGTGGACTAGAAGACCTCAAAGGTCCCTTCTGACTCTATTATTCTATTAATCCAGGTTCCATAATATTTCACAGGAAAAAAAAACAGCAGTTCTTTGTTTTTGTAGTGGTTGAGGAATAGAATGTTGCTCATAAGCACAAAAATTAGGAATTTGATAACACTTTTCAGGCTAACAAAATGTACAAGGGTATATTTTACTGTGCATAAGCATACTAGCAATATTAGATGAATTTTCAAAGGCTGACTTCTGTAGATTATTTTTTCAACTATGGTTTCAACATTGTGAATTATTTCACCCAGTGACTACTTTTAAGTGAAAAAAGATGGCAGTGGTTCATACATTCATGGAAATTCAATATGCACCTGGAGATATCACATTGCACAATATGAATGATTCTCCCAAGCTTAATTTTTACAGGGCTTATAAATCTATCCACTCAGAACTGTCTCTGAGTGTTTGCACAATTGCTACTCCTGTAACTCAGATTGAAACAGAAAAAAAATTGCAAAGTCCATATAACTTGAGTTAACCTGAAATAAATTGCAGATAAACGAAGATTTTTTTTTCTTCTGGAAATGCAGAACTGAAGAATTTGCTGAACCAATTTAATGTTCAAGAAAATTGCTTCTCCTCAAAAATATCCCTTCTCTACTTCAGCAAATCTAAGACTGATCTGTTACTTTCTCTTTTCTGAGGTGGGGTTTCAAAACAGTTTCTAGGTAAATATTTTTCTCAATTTGCTACAGAACTAATTCGTTCATTAGAATTGTATCAATAAATAACATTATGCCACTGTCCTAAATTCATCCAGTGTGATAGAATGTAGTCTGGATTCCCAGGAGGGAGGGGTTGTATTCTAGATCACCAAGAGATAGCAAAATTTATATATTTTGATGAATAGAAAGAGGGTTAAGAGAGCTGATCCCTAAAAGTTCTCAGAGTATATTTGATGCAAAAAGATTTCTGTAGTTTGACAAGATTTTTAATTAGCAGTGAGAAACAATAAATGAAACTGCTTAGAATTAACTCTGCATGTCTTTCTTGGGTTGGTGGGGGCTGACGTCCAGTTAAATAACCTAACATTTTTGTGGGTTTTGCTTTGATTTTTTTCATAGACAGATATGGTCTTAAATGAATATATATTTCTGTCTAAGTGCATACATTTCCTGCTCCTAGCATTCTCCTTCAGTAGGCATTTGAAGCTTTGGCTATAATTTTATAACCTAAGCATTGATTCATACTTTGTAAAAACATCATAAGTTTAAGTGAAAATGCTGAGTAAGTTTGTGACTGATGTTTTAAGAAAACTGGTACACAGGAATAAGAACAGTGGAAATAAATCTTCTAATATTTCCTCCAAGGAAACAAAGCTATGCAATTAGCTTCACATGAGAAAATATCTTGACCACTGTTCCTAGTATTAATTAGTATCAGTGTGAAGGACCAGTGATCTAAATTATATAGCAGTGTTGCCTTAGAATGCTTAGAAGTCTCCTAGAAGATATAAGCTACTCAATAAATTGGTAGTAAGTTTTTTTTAAAAAGTTCTGCCGGTGATTAATATTTTTTCCCAGATAGCTGCTGTTTAATCTCAGTTCAGATTGCCAACAAAAGCATGGTTATTAAGGCATGAATGGGAGTAGTCCCCACTTTGCATATGTTCCATGTTCCTATCATTCTCCTTCAGAAATGTGGATTTGAAGCTTCCACTATATATTATAACTGAAGCACAAGCTGCACTGGCTCCAGGTGGTCTTCCGGGTGAGCTTCAAGGTCTTGGTTACCACTTTAGAATGCTCCATGGCTTAGGGCCTGGGTACTTAAGAGACCGCCTCCTGCTACCAGTAGCCTCTCACCAACCAGTACGCTCCCATAGAGAGGGGCTCCTCAGGGTGCCGTCGGCCAAACAGTGTTGACTGGCGGCCCCCAGGGGGAGAGCCTTCTCTGTGGGGGCATCTGCCATCAGGAATGAGCTCCCCCCAGAGATTTGGAGGATCCCAGATTCACGCACTTTCCGCCATGCCCTCAAAACATTTTTATTCCAGCAGGTTGGCCTGACTTGACTCTCCCTTTTAAATCGGGCTTTTAAGTTTTATATAAATTGGGTGTTTTAAATTTGACTTAAGCCTAAATTATTTAATATATTTTAATAGTCTTTTAACTTTTATATGGTATATTTTATGTAAGGCTGTTCACCCCCCTGAGTCCTTCAGGAGTACGGTGGTATATACATTTAATAAATAAAATAAATAAAATAAAATAAATATTGATTCATGCTGTGTAAAAACATAATTTTATCTTACACTTATTCTGTACATTGTGTGATAATTATTGACATTTCAATTCATGTTTTTGACTTGGGTGATTTGTCAGTTGTCTTTAGAACTAGCGATTGCAGTCAACTTCCACAAAAGAAATGGAAAAATAAAAACCATCTCTGCTAAGAATCAAGCTGACATCCATTCCTGAAGAGCCAGTCAGGGTTCAAGAAAAAGACAGGCAGTGGGAATGTTGCTACACTGCAGATTTAAAGTTAATAAATTGCTTATATTTGTTATGATGAGGAAGGAATTCATTTATTTTTTTCTCTACTAAACATTTTCATTTTCCATTTCATTTTTCCCTTCTTTTATTTTGTTTTTTAAAAACTCTGTATTAGTTCTTATATTTTTAATTGTAATGTTCAGTAAAATAACTGTTTAAAAAAATACTAGCAATTAGAATATAGAGCTAGGCACAATAGGTTTAATGAAATGTATAGTGTACGGTGGTGCATTATTTTGAAGAATATATTTTTCATGGATTGTGAGTCTAAATATTTCTCGAATAATACAGTGTACCATTAGCTAAAAAAAATGCCTAATATGAAACATGCTTTTATTTAACTGGCTTCTTTATGAAATGTATGACATTTATGAAAAGTAGGATAGAAAATTTATAGCGGATAGAATATTTGCTTTCAGTGCTATATATTTATTTTTAATGTACTTCATTCAAAGCTATTTAATACATTGTCGTGTATAAGCTGTTACATTATATTGCTTATGGACTATATGAATATATCCTAATAGTTTGATTTGCTGTGGTGGCACAGTGGTTAGAATGCAGTACTGCAGGCTACTTCTGCTGACTGCTGGCTATCAGCAGTTTGATTCTCACCAGTTCAAGGTTGACTCGGTTTTCCATCCTTCCGAGGTCAGTAAAATTAGGACATAGATTGTTGAGGGTGATATGCTGATGCTCTAAAACTGCTTAGAGAGGGCTGTACAGCACTGTGAAGAGGTATAAACATTTAAGTGCTATAGATATTTGAAACTACATATATTTGAACATGTATGGGAATTGCTTCTGACTTTGCATAGAAATGTGGTGTCAATACTTTAAGAATAGAGCTATTTTTATCGCATATTAAGTCATTAATAATGAGGAGCAAAGGAGTCCTCATATTTGAATAATTAACTTTGAATTAAATTATGTAATTAACTTTTATAATAACATTGTTGGACTTGGAGCATTAATCAGTTGATAGAATGAATCCCTCAATTAAAATTATATAATTGTCAGCCATTAGTCTAACTACTAAAATTACTGGAAGAGTAGTGTTATTACACATTACTGTATTCTTTTTATACTATCTTATTCTTGTAATCTCTTTGGCAGAGTAGTGTAATCATGTTACTGCTATATAACTAACAGTAGATGAATGCAAATTAAATTTATATAACTACACTGTTTACACAATTAATAGTTTAAAGGTGACATGGTTATCATGCATACTTAAATACATTTGAAATTATAGTCCTCTGTAAGCAAATTTTATTTATATTATTAAGTTCTAAGTTAATTTTCTGACAAATTACACATTAATCCCACTTCCCAATGTGTTTAATTGAAAGTTGCTATTGTTTCATAGTTCAGTAGTATGCATTCTAGTGTATTTTTTATGCTTGCTGAAAAAAAGGTTTAATTTCAATGATATTTTTACTGCTTACTAGAATGATATTGTGACATTTTGATATTCTGAGAATTGAGTCTAAGTGCATATCCAACATGAAATTAGCTATCATCCTATAGATCTTAGGCACAAAAGGTCTCTATGGCAACTTCCGGTATAAGATAAAATCAGAAACTGCAAATAATTGTTCAAAACCAATAGAATAACTTACTGGTGACTTTTGACAATGTAAATATTCTACAAACAGCATAAACTATATAAACAGCAAATGAAACATAATTGAAGAGACATAATTAAAAAAACATTTTGTAATGGATTAAAAATGCTTTGTATGTCATTAGAGAGGCAATTGCATGAGGTTGCTAGGAAAATCTTCTCAATCAAAGATCACCTATCATTCTTCACTACATATCTTATCTCAACACATGAATTAAGTTGAGTCAACTTATTCTACAGCTGAGCAAACCAAATAAGTTATATTCACAAGGGGCTTAAAAATATGAGCTAATCCTGCAATGTTATCCATTGTTCAATGATAAAGCCAAATAAGATATGATCATATTCCTAATTACAATGTAATGGTTTCACAACATTCTGTTTCACACACAATCTGGTTATGGGATAGTGGTAGGTAATACAAATAGGTGCACCATGGTATTTAAGTTAGTGGTTGCTGAATCTAGACAATAGAAGGACTTCTCTTTCTACTATTAGAAAAACAAAGTAGTTTTTCTAATAGTAGAAAGAGAAGTCCTTGAAAAGAAAAATTAATGTATGAGCTGGAAAATAATTTGCCACTTTTGTTTAAGATAAAATAATGAATTAATTAGTTGGTTTCTGAAGCAAATTTTGTATTTACTTTGAATTTTGTATTTACTTCAGAAAGGATGACACATCTAAGTATTTTCAGTGATCAGATGTCCATTAGTAATTTATGTCTTATTATGTATTGGTGAAAATTATGAGATAATCAGATGTATACTAATTTTTAGAGTAATTAGCAAATTGTTAAACAAAAATATAATTAAGGACACAAATGAAGAGAGAACAATTATGTACGTTCTACAGAATAGGAAATCATGATTTAAGAGTAATTTAAAGCTGTCACCAGTTATGAAATGGGTTTCTTATTTTATATAACTTAGTTTTGGCAAGTAGGAAAAAAGTTATGTTTGGCTACTTTGGCAGTAAATCAATGTTTTATGTGTTTATTCCACTCGTTTAAATACATATATATTTCTCCTTTGAAGAAAATAAAGTTAAACCATAATCTTCCACTGGAATAATGCAATCTCTTGTTCTACAAATATTATTTATTTGTTTGTTTGTTTGTTTATTTGTCGAGTACGTATTAGATAATATATATAAGCGTGAATTGAATACATAAAATGAATACAATTAAAGGGAACACTAGGACAGGGAGGTTAGGCATGCTGGTGCTCTTTTATATGCATTACCTTATGCATTATAGTCATAAGTATCAAAGAAAGCAAGTTTGGTAAATTAAAGGCACCAGGCTAGAAACCAGGAGACTGTAAATTCTAGTTCTGCCTTAGGCAAGAAGCCATCAGAATAACTTTTGAGACAATAACTCTCAAGCAGCCAAAGGGCAGTGGAAAAATACTTCTGAATATTTCATTAAGAAAACTGCAAGGATTTGTCCAGGCAATTGTTAGGCCTCAAGATTGACTTGAAGGGAAGGGGGAAAAGTGGTTTTGAGGAACAGGGGAACTTTCAGGAATTCTGTTTTTGCATCCTGAATGGTCATGAACAGATGTTTAGCTGTTCTTGATAGTTGTCTGAAATATGTGAAAACTGTTGTGTGGATTTGAAAAGAGTGCTTTATTGGAAGGGTTGTTTGTGCTGAATCACAGGGATTCATTTGTGTATTAGAAAACATTTTTAAACTGCTTTTCCACTGTTTAAGATTATTCTTAGCTATTAAAGCACATTAGAATTCAACGATCAGTGACTAGGGTTAAATAATCAGTCAATTTGGATAAATGCAGTAGTATATTCTTGAATTTTATGTGCCAGTTATTAATTTTTCAATTATAAATGAGTTTTAAAAAACTCACACTTTCAGCTTTGGCATACCTCAAACCAAACATACATTTTAAAATCTGTAACATATCTTTTTTGGCTCATTTTTGCTAATGATATTACGTAAAAAATCAGTTACAAGTTGATTTGTCACTGATGTATAATGAAGCTTCTTTTAACTGAGGATTATTGACAAATGAAGTAATTTTGATAGTTTCTGGAGCCTACCTCATCTTAATTAGAGTAGAGTAGAATCTTTAACGCAGTAAATAACCAATCCCTAAAAACACTTGGATACATAAAATTGATGTTGATTAGCTAGTTAGGTAAACAGATTTGCCAAACAAACTGCTGTGCATCTTACGTATTACATGGCAGAATTTGACACACTTAAGGAAATAAGGTCAATTAAATTTGAGAGTAAAAGTTTAAACAGAACTGATGAAAATGACCTGGATATTTAATTAGATATGGAATTAGCAGCTCTTGGTAATGGTTGACATAAAATGGGCAGTGCAGGAAGACATGATTGGTTGTTTCTATGGCTCTTTCTTACTCTGAGTCAATTTTCAACGAAGCACTGGAAAACATTGATGCTGGACTCAAAGTAAACGGTGTTCAGGTGTTCAGATCAACAATTTAAGATATGTTGATGATACAGTTCTGCTTGCCAGTAAGCATGAAGACCTTCAGCTCCTCATCAACAGAGTCTCAGAAACATCTGAAAAATATGGCTTGAAGCTTAACACCTCAAAAACCAAGATCACGTTCATCAGCAAACAACCTATTAATTTACCACTGATAAATTTGGAAGGAATACCACTAGAAAAAGTTGAAAGGATCATGTACCTCGGTTTTAATTTACATGAAAGCTGGGACATGATCACTGAAGTAAAGACAAGGATAGAGAAAACTCAAACAGCATTCTTCAAAATGAAAAAAGTCTTCTGCTGTCATGACATAAACCTAAGACTGAAAATCAGGCTTGTCAGATGTTCCATCTTTTCTATCCTGCTCTACGGAGTAGAGAGTTGGTGTCTGACAGAAAACCACTTGAAGAAACTAGAAGCATTTGAAATGTGGATTTACAGACCACTGTTACATATAAACTGGATTAACAAAATCACAAATGAGAAAGTGGGATAAGCCAACTGGGAAAGCAAAGGGAAATCATCAAAGCCATTAAAAAGCAAAAGTTAGAATATTTTGGACATGTGATGTGACACCCAGAAAACACGGCATCCTTCACTTAATCCTCCAGGGAAAGATTAAAGGCAAACGAGGTCCAGGCAGAAGAAGAATATCATGGCTCTAAAACCTAAGGGACTCGTTTGGACAAAACTCAGCAGCAATTTTTCATGGGGCTGTTGACAAAAATAGGATCACCAACATGATTGCCCATGTCCGATGGTGGATATGATACAACAACAACAAGAAGAGTATATTACAGTTAAAGTCTTTGAATACATTAAGAGAGGAAAGGGTAATTCAAACTTGGTTTCAATATGTACAGTTGCAGAATAGGTGGAAAAAAGACAAAAAATTGGTATTGCATAAAGTGAAGACCATTTGATACAACAGATCAGAGACCAGAGGCCAATGCATATTAAAAGATTGTATAGTGTATTGATAGAAATTGACTCAGAGACAGAGTTGGTTAAAGATTGTATGATAAAATGGGCACAAAATTTTGAAGAACCAGTAATGATGGAAACTTGGGAAATGATCTGGGTGAGAAATGTAAAATTTACACAAGCACAAAATCTACGAGAGAATTTTTACGAGATGTTTTATAGATGGCATATGGATCCAAAAAAATTGGCTTGCATGTATCCTACCTTGCAATCTAAGTGCTGGAGACGTGACTGTGTTGAGGCTACTTATTTTCATATCTGGTGGACATGTAAAAAAGTTAAAACATTTTGGATAAAAATATGGTGGATTATACAGAATTTTTTGAAAAAACGGATAGAATTCACTCCACAGCTGTTTTTGTTAGGTATTGTAGAAAACTGCACGGTAACAGAAACTAAGTTGATGTTGAATTTAATAACTGCAGCGAGACTTCTGGTGGTGCAGTATTGGAAGAAGGAAGATCTACCATCTATTGAAGAATGGACATTAAAAGTAATGAACTTAGCAGAAATGGCAAAAATTTCAGCATATTTAAAAGACCATTCAAATGAGAAATTTAGGTTGGAATGGAAAAGATGGATAGAATGGAATAAACTTAAACAACCCTGATGCCTGATTTCTTGTGCTGGACAGTTTGGATCCTCCTAGTTTCACAGAAATGGTGATTTGATTTAAATATCCAGCAGTCTATAGGGAGTAAAGTGTTACTTAAACATATATCTTTAGGGAGGGACATTGAATCTGTGGGAATATCAGTATCTTTGATATGCTGCTTGACTTCCTCTATTAGACATTCTTGCCCCAGCATAAGTACTTGGACTAAGGAAAAAATTCCATTTTAAAAAATATATCACTATGGAGGATCAGCTTAATTAGAATCTAATAGAGTTGCAGCCATAACAAACTGAAATAAAATAATAGTTTTTAAATTATTAGCTAGCATCACTGAAAAATCTTATTAATAATGCACCTCGTAATTAATATTGTCGTACTTTGATAAGGGAAGACAAGAGAAACAGGTTTTTGGTTGATTTGTTCATATATAATTAACTTTTTTTTAGCTTGGGACAGGGCTTAAGAAAGGAATTGTATTCCCAATTATCATATATTGAACCTGCTTTATTTTTGCAATGCCAATGAACATAGCTATATGGCAACATGCTAAGTATAATTTTGATATCATGGTTGAGTGTCTTTGGGTTCTTTACTAAAATCATGATTGAAAATGAGGATTTTAAGAATGTGCTTTGCAAAGCAATGAACCCTAATCTTAGATATTTCACAGAAAACAGATCTTTTTATACCTGGGCAGATTGCATTTTTCTACCCTTTCCTCTAAACAATAGATGCAACAAGATAATTTCTAAATTCTGAGAAAATGTTGAGGGATCATAGAAATATAGACAAAGGTCAATGGTTTAATGTTAATATGTGACCTAGCTTTTTTATGCCCAGTTGATGTATCCTTAAAAATATCACTAGAGGAATCCTGCCTTGATTTTTAAGGTTTAGCAGCCCATAAATAATATTTATTCAGGGCGATGTTACATGTGGAGAAATAGAAGCTCTCAACTGATTCACAGGTTTGAAAGTACACCTTAAAATTTTTGGGCAATAGTATTATTTTTCCGAGTGGGATTATCTTTACTTTACAGTCATTTAGTGCTCCAAAGTTTATGATCACAATGAGGTTCCATAAACTAAGAAGGAAATTTCGAATCTCAGATACTGACTGCCAAAAAAAAAGATTTGAGTTTGGCAACATCAATATACAATACAGCTTTGCTAGCTGTGATAAGACATTTGTGACAGGAATTCCCTCCTTTCCACCTTATTGAAAGACAGATTCCTTCCGAGTTTGTGCCCATGAGAGAGAAGGGGGTGGTATTAATTCCTTCTACACATTTTTAGTCTATATCTTTTTGGTTATAACCTCCATAGGTGACATTTAGCAATCCTCCACAAAATGCACTTGATGTGGCAAAATTTCACCCTAGGACCTACCTGTCAAATTTGAAAAATGATAGTTAGTGCAATGTAATTATGATATACAATCAAAAATAGTGTGTATTTTGATCAATTATCATAGTAGTAAATTTGATTTGATCTGAAAAACGCTGTAGGGTGATGCATTGGTTTGGTAGGTATAGTATGTTTCATTCAGATAACATAAGCCAATTACTCATTCTAGTATAACTCTCTTAGATGAGTCGGGAATCAGCTCTAAGCGTGACCTAAGTAAATTGATATCTGCAGGCAGTGGTCATCTGTCATCATTGATCATGTTTAGGTGAAGGACACCAACTATACAGTTATTAATCTGAAATGTGAAGTTATGGACCAAACTTGATCTCCTACAGGGCAAGGCAGGCGAATTCGGCTGGTAGAATCATGTCTCATGGAACATTAATTATTCAACATCTTTGTGACATTACGAATGCAAATATACCTCAAAATAATTCACAAAATGTAAAACACAGTGGAAAGCTCCTTTTATCCATAATGTAGTTTGTATAAGAATTAAAGATAGAAATAGGCACTCTGGACCATGATTTTTTTTGTTGTTGTTGTTTTTGAATGCACATTTATTTTAATCCATAGACAAACTAATTCCCATCTTTAATTTAAAAGAAGTTAAAGTGACAACCTCAAACTCAAAATACAAATGAAGAAAAAAAGATAAAAAGAAAGAAAAAAATATACCTTATATGTTAGACTTAACAATAATCACTGGCTTACTAATGAATTCACTGCTATAATATGAACAGTATGGACATTATTGTATGACACCAGCTTTCTGGGCCATGTTAAACACTTTGGGGGGTCACATGAAAGTAATACCTTTAGACTTCCAGTTTGGCACCGCGTTGATCCAGTCGGGGAAATAGCAGGGCTCTAATGAGCCGCACGAAACCCCCGACTGTTGAGCCGCCCCCGACAAGTCTGCGGACCGATCCTGTCCTGTAGGGACAGGGAAAAGAGAGGGACACCTTGGATGGCCGAGAGAATGCAAAGTTCCTTGGGGCTGAAGGAAACCCTCTGAGTCAGTGGCGGGGATGCGGCAGCCATGGCGGCTGCCTCGAAGCTGGGGCAAACTGGAGAAGCACTGTGCAGGAGGAAGATTGGAGAAAAAAGAGCGAAGCGTTTGGAAGCCGGGTGAGTGATATTAACCCAGGTGAGAGCAGTGCTCAAAAAATGGACTTTTACATGTGAGCCCTTAGCCTTAATTAGCGGCTACGGATTATTGGGGCAAAAAGATTTAGTAAAATAATCTGCAGGAGGAAGAGACCCATCAAGGCATATAAATCAAAATTTTAAAAAAGGAGTTACTTCTATTATTGACCAATTTGGAATGACTGTCTGTTGGAAAGTTACAAAACTTTGAAATCTCTTTAAATTGGAATGGACTACTCTTGGAGAAAGAAAGAGGGGAGAGGTGATAAGCAGGAATCTTTAAAAACTAAGGGGAAAGGACAAGTGGACAATTATATAATGGACAAAATGGAGGATTGCCACGATGAAGTGAAAGTGTAAATTGTGGATTGCTTTTGGCCTGAAAGAGAAACAATGTGTCTTGCCACCTAAATTGGATTACTTTGAACAACCAAGGAGATTTGACTTTGGCGATTCCCAATCTGTCTATTGGCGGTTTTATTGATGGAAAGAAAGAAGAAATAAAATGGAATAATTAAAATTGAACTAGTTTAGTTTAGTTTATTTATACTTATATACCGCCCTTCTCCTGAAGGACTTGGGGTGGCTCACAAAGATAAAACAATAAAACAGTAAAATTACAACTAAAATACTCAATTAAAAACCCCAAAAGATTAATTAAAACTTCCATCAGATCAGCAAATTTGTTGGAAAAGCTATGTCTTCAGATCAGCGCAGAAAGAGTGTAGGTCGGGGCCATCCGGAGCCCAGTGGGTAAACCATTCCAGAGGGTCAGTGCACCCACAGAGAACACCCTCATCCTGGGCACCATCGGCCAACATTGTCTGGCTGATGGGACTCAGAGGAGGGCAATCCTATGTGAGCACACTGGGTGGTTGGAGGCAGGCAGAAGGTGATCCTGCAAGTACCCTGGGCCAATGCCATGAAGGGCTTTATAGGTAAGTACCAGCACCTTGAAGCGGATCTGAAGGACCACCGGTAACCAGTGCAGCTCGCACAGGAGAGGTGTAATACAGGAGTAATGGGAAGCCCCCGTAACAACCCACGCGGCCACATTCTGGACCAGTTAGAACCTCCAGGTGCACCACAAGGGCAGCCCCATGTAGAGGGCATTGCAGTAATCCAAACGAGAGATGACGAGAGCATGGGTGACTGTATGGAGAGCATCCCTGTCTAGGAAAGGTCACAGTTGGCTCACCAGGTGAACCTATGCAAAGGCCCCCTTGTCATGCTGTCAGATGATCGACCAAGGACAGCCGCGAATCAAGAAGGATGCCTAGATTTCGAGCCTTTTCCAAAGTGCATTTTTCCACTGCATGCAAAGTGATAGGGGCACTAAACCATGAGATGCCGGTATCCACAGCCAGTCTGTCTTGGAGGGGTTAAGTCTGAGCCTGTTCCTACCCATCCAGACCTGCCTCCAGGCACTTAGACATCACAGAAAGGGCATCCCTAGGTTGGTCTGGGGTGGAGATGTAAAGCTGGGTATCATCGGCATACTGATGATACCTCACCCTGAAACTACGAATGATCTCACCCAGCAGCTTCATTATAGATGTTAAAGAGCAAGGGGGAGAGAACCGACCCCTGAGGCGCCTGGCAAGTGAGGGGCCTCGGCAAGGATCTCTGCCCAAACAAACTGCATGCGACCTGAGAAGTAGGAGGAGAACAACTGTAAAACAGTGCTCCTACCCCCAACCACCCGAGTCGCCACAGAAGGATACCATGGTCGATGGTATGAAAAGCCGCTGAGAGGTCAAGTAGGACCGGGATGGAGGAATAAATCCCATCCTGGGCCCGCCAGAGATCATTCACCAGGGCGACCAATGCTGTTTCCATGCTGTGTCCGTGCCTGAAACCCGATTGGTATGGGTCTAGATAATCCGTTTCCTCCAGGAATTGTGGAAGTTGGTGTGTCACCACGGACTCAACAACCTTCACTATAAAGACCACAAAAATCTCAATTTGCCGGGCCGGGCCAAAGATGATTGATTTGGCCCTTTGAAGCCAGGAAATCACCCCATTCGGCATCAGCGTCTCAGGTAGGAGCCGCCATGTTGAACATGCACAATTTAGAAAAAGTAGGCGTGGCAACAAAAGAAAAGGTGCAGCAACAAAAGAAGGGACAATGATTTACAAAAGAGCTAAACTTTACAGAGTTTTTAATTTTGATAATATTGAACTTGAAAAGGAACAGTTTTGGACAGATGGGAAAAGGAAGAAATAGAATATAGGTGACTGTGAGATAAGAAAAATAAAATAGCTTGATTAAAAACGGAAATGTAATGTTTAAATTTTTGAATGAAGCCTGAATATTAATAGTTTTTTTCTTTTCCTCTTCATTCCCTTTTTCTTTCTTCTCTTTCTTGTTGTCTCTTTCTTTTTTACCTTTTATTTCCATTCCTTTTAAATTTGACTATATTAAATTTGACTATATTAAATTTGACTACACATATATCAATCTGGTCATGAAACAAGAATATAAATGATTAAATGAGAATAGGATGTTTTAAATATTTAAATGAATTTTGAATATGAACAGGAGTTATTTATAGATTTAATTAGAGAAAATTGATTTTAAGGCAGATAAAAATGCTGCTTTTATAGAAAAATAAGATTAAATATGAAATGGGATGAATTTAAGGAAACTTATAATTCAGGAGAGAATATGTGAGAAGATATTTGTTGTAACACGTTTCTATTTTAAATTGGCAGGAGAAATTGGACGAGAATATGTTGAAAAAGCAACCTATGCAATATGCTGTGAACCAGCTAAAATAAAACATTTAAAATAATAAGATGTAGGAGTGGAGGAAAGCTTGCTGGTAATCAGCAACAATAGACCTTGGAGTGGAGGAGATTATGCTGGTAATCAGCAGAAGGAGTGGAGGATATTATGCTGGAGAACAGCTAAACTAAAATACTGTGAATCAGCTAAATAAAAAAATTAGGAGTGGGGGAGATTATCCTGGCAATCAGCGGGAGGAATGGAGGAAATTATGCTGGAAAACAGCTTGCTATGAACCAGCTAAATAATAGATTTAGGAGTGGAGGAGAATATGCTGGTAATCAGTGAGAGGAGTCGAGGAGAATATGCTGGAAAATAACTAATTTAGTTGTGAACCAGCTACGTAATAGATTTAGGAGTAATGGAGAATACACTGGAAATCAGCCAAAATAAAATAGATTGGGAACTAAATAAAATTATGGATGGAAACGTGGAATGAATGATAATGTGAACCGATTCTGAAGTGTTTTTATGTAAAATGAGAAGCGCATTTCATGACAAGATTAAGGAAATTAGATGTAAATCAATAGAGGTTAAAATACAGACTTGATGAAATGGGTTTTAAGATTAAGGAAAATATATGGAATTCTGATTAACAAAATGATAAAAATTTAGAATGGTGTTTATTTGGAAATGAAAGATTGTATACAAAAAGGGGTGTTTATTTGTGATTTAAGATTTATGGTGATACAATAAAATGCCAAGTGTTTAGAATAAGATGTTAGATGGTATGATAAAAAAATTGATTTTTTTTTCTTTTTAAAGATGTAAATGGATGAAATTTGGAATCAAATTGGTTAAAGAAGTGTGGGCAATTGTACTTATTTAATACCGGACCAAACCTTAGCTCTTAAAAGATGTATTTTATGTTTAAGATATTTAAAAATAAATTATATATATATATATATATATATATTAAAAAAGAAAATAATATCTTTAGAAATGTTCCAAAACTACAATTTTGTTTTTTCCCCTTGCTTCCATTCAGTGGTGGGATACAAACTTTTTAACAACTTGTTCTCTGCCTTAAGGAGTGGCTGGATGGGGGTGGCTGGATGGTCAATGACTGGCTGGGTGAGCGTGACCAACAAGCCACTCCTTGTCACGCCCGGCCTCAACATATCTATAATTTTATAAAAATGTTCACCTTTTTATTATCTGCATCTACATATTATAGATGTACTTTCATGGACCACTGAAAGGAGGAAATGGCTCACATGCTTTGTCCAAGAGTGTGATAGGCAGGTCACAAAATAGGCTTTTGAGGGGCTGCCACAAAGAAGGGGGAGCAATGTATTTCCCAAAGCAGCAGAAGGCAAAACAAGGAACAATGGATGGAAACTGAACAAAGAAAGAATCAACCTAAAACTAAGGAGAAACTTCTTGAGAGTGAGAACCATTAACCAGTGGAACTGCTTGTCTCCAGAAGTGCTTGATCACTGGAAGTTTTTAAAGAAAAGACTGGGCAACCATTTCTCTGAAATGGTATAGGGTCCCCGTGCCCAAAGTCCCTTCTAAATGTTATTCTGACACCTTCCCAAGCTGTCCACTCAGATTTTGGCAGCCTCAGTTTTCTTGCCTGAGCAGGGGGTTGGACTAGAAGGCCTTGAAAGTCCCTTTCAACTCTGTTATTCTGCTATTCCTGAGCTAAATAGCTAAGACCCTCATTGGGATCCTATGTATTTTGCTCCCTCTGGACTAATGAGTTAAAGAGCTGCCTCTAGACATTCATTTTAATAAGATTTTTAGAACTCTGCAGTTGAAAGTTCTTCATATCTTCTTACCCTGAAGACCCAATTTCATTTGGAATTTAATCCCAAACTGATTGCCTTTAGCATTTCTCTTGACATTTCTCCAAAACGCACACCTAAGAAGCCACATCTCCCTCCCTCCCTCCCTCCCTCACACACACTGTCAAGGTTCGAAGCTGTCTAAAATAAATCACATCTCAGCCACATCTTTGATGAAAAAAATCATTGATTTATTAGAACAACATTCTGTTCCGAGACTCATTGCAGCCAGGAATAGACTTCCACTCCAAACTCCCTCCCTTCCTGGCTTGCTCTACTATTCTGATTGGCCATCTTCCAAATCATTCTACTGCTCTGCTATCTAAGCTCACAGGAATCCCCCCCCCTCATCTCCTAGGGAATAACTAGGTGAAGTGTCAAACAGTATTTTGCCAGATGCTCCCCCTTCTTCTTATGTCAGCCCTGAACAAAATGCAACTTGAGGGGCTGACACACACACTCTTTAGAATCATAGACTAGAAAGTACTTTGGAAGTCTTCTGGTTCAACCTTCTGCTCAAGGCAGAACACCTCATACATACTTGCGGGTTCACAGACATCCCAGCTTTGGCTTCCAGGAAACACACTGCCTTCTCCTGCTGCCTGATACGAGACAGGAGGCTTGAGAGAAGGCACCTGGTCTGGGCACACAGCCCTGCACAATGGAGCCTTTCCTAGGGAGCAAAACCTTGGATGACATGATCTGTCCCGAAGGCCTCAAGGAGCTTCAGACTTTCCATGTGCCTCTGGCAGCCTGAGTACCCTGCCCTTCAGATCCCAATTGGCCAGTTCATGGTGGCAGTGGTGGCACTCCAGGAGGGCAGGTGGATGTCCCGGGGCTCCATGTGTACACCACAGTAGAGCAGAAGCCTTGTCCCCAGCGTGGCATCTTCCCCAAGGGCTGCCTGTCCACCTGCTGGCCGGCCTGGCTAGGAAGCAACACATCCCCCTTTCACGGGCTAGATGTGGGACCCAAGATGGAGGGGAAGCCAACCACGCATGTCCTAAAGGCGAATGAGTCTTGCCATGTCTGTGCAACGTGGCTCTTTGGCCAAGTGCAGCAAGTCTCCCTTCCCCACCATCAGCATCAGCCTTACCTTCCAGAAGTTCCATGCACCTCTGCCAGCCTGAATGCCCTGCCCTTCAGATCACAATGGGGCCAGCGCGTGGCTTCTCGCAAAGGTAAGGCTAACAGCGGGCAGTTCTTGGGGAAGACACTGCACTGGGGCTGAGACTGCTGCTCGGGTGCAGTGCACACGTTCAGCCCCGGGACATCTGCCCTCCCTCCCAGAGCACCACCGGGTGCTAGCCCCATTAGGATATGAAGAAATGATATGAGGCAGAGGGAGAGAAACAGATTGAGGCTGAGAGAAACAATAGGAGGCAGAAGGAGAGAAACATGTTTAGGCTGAGAGCAGCAATAGGCAGAGGGAGAGAAATGGATTGAGGCTGAGAGAAACAGTAGGAGGCAGAGTGCGAGAGAAATGGATTGAGGCTGAGAGAAATGATAGGAAGCAGAGGGAGAGAAGCGATAGGCAGAGAGAGAGAAATGGATTGAAGCTGAGAGAAGTGGTAGGAGGCATAGGGTGAGAGAAATGGGAGGTTTTGGAGTCAAGCACCCTTCCCAGCTCTGCTTCCCTGAAGTGGCACCTCGCCACGCTTGCCTCTGCCTCAAAGCTTCTGCTGCTGGAGGAGGAGGGAGCAGGCCGAAGCAGCTGGGCAAGTCTAGTCTAGGTGAGCGAGGAGGAGCAGAGATTGGTGAAGGAATGCAGTTCACGCAGAGAGCTGGGCTGTGGCTGCCACATGGTAGCCCATAGTGGAAGGCAGGTGAAATGGGTGGGGCCACATGGGAGGCAGCTAGGCCAGGATTCGAGCCTTGCTCACAGGCTCACCCAGGCAGATCAGGGCTGCTCAGCTAGACACGGGGAGAGTGCCATATGAGATTCAGCCATGGCGGAAGGCAAGTAAGCTAGCTGGGTCATGTGGGAGGCAGCTAGGCCAGGATTCGGGCCTTGCTTTCATCCAGGCAGATCAGGGCTCTTAGCTGGGCCATGGGGAGAGCACTGTGTGGGATGCAGGCGCGGCAGTGAAGGCAGGCAAGTTGGCTGGTCCACAGAGACCATGTAGTTGAGGCAAGCAAGGGAGCCAGACAGAAACCAGCAGCAGCAATCCTGGGCAAGCAGGTGAGATGAGTGACTGGGCGGGGTGAGGCGAGATGGGTGGGCTGGGTGGGGCGGAGCCAGCCACTGGTGGAATTTGCAGGTTCGCTGAACTGTACAGAATCTTAACAGCCGGTTTGCTTGAACTGGTCCAAACCGGCTGAAGTCCACCTCTCATTCCATCTCAATTAGAATATGTAAACTTAATTCCCAAAAAGCCAGTTGTTATAGTGCTGGACTAGAAACAAAGTGTTGTGGTCCGCCATCAGCCTGCAGAGCTGGCAGCTGAGTCAGACAGTGATGAGGCTGAGGAAGAACATGGGCCAGTCCTGGAGGCTGGGAAAGGCCCAGATGAGGGCTCTGTGTCAGAGCCAGAGATGGGGCCAGGGCCATCAGGGAGTGAGGTGTGGACTCTAGAGCTTCCAGAGACTGATAGGAGTGAGGCAGAGGAACAGGAGGAGTCTGTTCCTAATGCACGCATGAGAAGAGCTGTCAGAAGGGAAGAGCAGCTCAAACAAAGAGGACAACTTGGGAGTAAGGCCAAGAGATGATTGGCCCATCCCATAAGGCTTAAAACAGACCAGCAACGGCATCTGGGCTTTGCCGTAAACAACTTTGGTAGCTTTGTTGTCTTCTTTGTCTATGGCTTGCATTCATTTTTGTATCTGTGACTTCTGAACATTTGCCAAGAAAGGCCTTCGGCAGTTTGCCTAATTGGACTAAGGTTTGCAATAAGACTGAAGAATTTGTGTTGGGAGGAATTTGCTTTAATTTAGTTGAATGACGCTGGGAATGAAGTAATTCTCAGCTGTTCGAATAAAGTTTGTTTGTTTTTTCACTGACTGATTTTCCTACTACTTACTTGGAACTGGGTCACAACACAGAGAGATTCAGTTTCCTATCTTCCCTTAGGCACAGAAGTCAAGAGAAAGATCTTAGGGCAGTCACTTCTTGGCATATGGGTGTGTGACAAGTCACACAGAAGAACAAAAACAAACTCTCTCACCACATATACATCAATAAAGCTTCACACTAAAAACCAAAGGTGCTTTTTCAAGAGGCAACTGAACTTTCTTGTTTTTCTTTTGAAGAGGTTTCGCTTCTCATCCAAGAAGCTTCTTCAGCTCTGACTGGATGGTGGGGAATGGAAGGATTTATACTCCTTGCAGACAGCATTTTCATTCCTTTAGCCAGTTATTAAGGCTACCTGGAAGTTTATCTGTGTCATCAGGGTCACCTGAGTAGTGCAAAGTCACCTGAGTAGTGACCTTGATGACACAGATAAACTTCCAAGAAAGTCCAGTTGCCTCTTGAAAAAGCACCTTTGGGACAACTATGACTGAGAATCTCCATAGACACTTCATCTAGAATCAGACAAGGGCAGTATAAAACAAGTGGGCCCTATAAATATGGATAAAGACAGATCAACAACAATTATATTTTTATGAGCCTGTTCCTTGTAAGTAGGAATAGATTGAATACAACATAATATTCCTAACTGACAGAGACCCACTGAAATATAAAGCATACTCCAAGACTCAATTTCTTTCATGCTTCATTGTATGAACCCATTAATTGAGGTTATTATGACTAATTCTATTCCAGCACCTGCTCTAAACCTAGTTTGAAAGGGGTTAAGAAAATTGGTTTTCCCAGGAGCTTCTGTAGCTGTACAGACTTCACTTCTTTACCACATTGTCCACCAAAAGAATATGCACTGCTTAACTACCCTGTGACTCATTGAATGATTCTTTTAGAAAAGGTAATTCAGTCTGAGATAACCAAAGAATACATTAAATTTGAGACTGAGATTTTCTACATCAATCCTGGATGCAACCACGATCATCTTAAGAGAAGTATATATCATCAATAGAAAAATAATTACAGTGGCAAACAAACTTCAATAATGTCAATACAGTATTTATCTATCTAAACATATAAACAGAATGACCCAATGGGCAGTCAAAAAAGCAGTAGGAGCAGGAATAGCTTCTAACTTACTGCCAGGTTTCACATTAAATTTACTTGACCGGAGACCATCAGAAGCTGCTCTCTATTTTCTCCCACCATAGGGGCAATGCAGTTCCAACAACTTTGCAACTAAATCTGAACTTTGTGAACATTTCACTTCCACAGGAGTAACAGGCTCTGGATCTTTTTTTATGCATTCTTTAAGTTAATGGAATTTAGGAATCTTGACTAAAAAAATGTTGAAGTATACATTTTTGTATACTTTTGTATGTTGAAGCGCTGTTTGTGTTAACTTGAGGATATACACAAATGGATAAACACAATGAGTGTTTTAGTAGATACGATTAGATGATAGTTGGTGAAATCCTTTGGTTTGAGGAAGGTGATGTACATGGAGATTTTGTCTAGACAGTTAAGCGAAAGAAGGTGACATTGGAAGCCAAAGCCATTATCTGTACAGTCTCGTTATGTCCATTTGGTTTAACAATTTTTCTGTGTGCCTGCCAGCAATGTTTACATTCACTGTCCAGGCATTTTGCTCTCTGCTTGATAATAGGTACTTTGTTGATTGACCTGACTTCGTATTACCTAATCGTGCCCGCAATAGCAAGAAAGGTTAAATGGGCCCCAATTAGATGCTTAAACACCACTGGCAAAATAAAGCAGAGTGATCTTTCTCTTGCTAACTTACTGCTTGGTGTAAGTTCAAGCAGTGTAATATCCCCAAACTCCCATAACTTTAACTTTAGACTATCTACTGTTGACCTAACCCCATTCCTAAGAGGTCTGTAAGGGGCGTGCATTAGTGCACCAGCATGCCTACCATCTCTGTCCTATTGTCCCCTTTTATTCATATCCATTTCCTATATTCATAACCATGTTTATATACTTATATCTGTTATTTTATATATGCTTGACAAATAAATAAATAAATAAATTACACTGACCTTCAGCCAAAATTTGTAAATTCAATGATAGCGGGCTAATTCTTCCTCTGGGCAACCATAGTTTCTAGCTAAGAACTTTAAGACTTAATTTTTAAGTAAGATGGCGCCTCCTTCTCCTGACACTCAAAGTTATCATTCAAATCAGCTAATTGATCAAAGACACGATCAATTGGCTAAAATAATCCTGAATTTCTCTGAGTAATAACAAACATCACTTTTTCTTCATTATGACTTCCAATAATAGCATTAAATAGAGGATCGTAATGTCTTTTTATGAGATTATTTTAAATGTGAGCTAGTAAACTGGACTGCTATGCTGCACAGATTTGCATTATTAAATAGTCATAGAGAGTACCCGGCAGCTTTAGTCTCATCAATTAAAATATTATATTCCACGTAGCAGCCAAATAAGTGCATTTGACAAGCTGATAGACATGGAAAGGAAAGGAAATACAATTGAATTTAGTAAATAATTTCAGTTGAATTTATTTCTTTTTCTTCTCATACAATTAATCCCTACTACTGCAAACATCTATGAGTATATAGCAACCATTTCTGCTTCTATTTGCAAATTACAAGGCAATTCTTGCTATATAGTCCCTTCATCTGAATGAGTAATAGGAATGTCATTTTTTAAAATACTTAAGTTGTTAATTGTGTAATAACTGAATTAGATCTTCTTTGGTTGTGCAAAATTCATCTAGATTTGACAGCTGAGAATTACAAGGGTAGAGAGTTAGTCAGCTCTGAAGCAGTCTGCCTACATACAATACAGAACTGAAGTTGGATGAATATGCCAATTGGATTTTTACTTTGCCAACATTTAGTATATTTCATTTGATTTCTACATCAATAAGTAATTTCATAGAATGCATGAAAAATTTGTATGCATTTTTAAGCATTACTATATACGTAGAGTTTTCCCCTCCACGATTTTTATCCTTACTATAATTCAGCCCAAACAACCTTATATGCTTTATAAGTTATGGTTTGAACTTGGGTCTGCCCTATACAGTAATATCAGCACCCTAAATGACTGCATTAGATAATTATCTCATATATGTTATACAAAATTTGCACAGATATTGGGAATAGCTTCCCAGGTGTAGGACATGATGAGGCTGAACCTGAAGGAGGGGATCCAATGCATCATCAGTAATGAGTCTCTTCATGCCCACACAAGAGATCTAAGGCCAGCCCACCATGAATTCCTGTGACTGATCTATTGCCAATTTGCTTGTACTGTTAGTAGTTAAGATTCTTGTAGAAAGCTTAAGCTTTAACAAATCTTTATACCTATTTGAACTACCTGGATCTCCTGATTTCCCTGGTGCTTGACAGAGTTGTCAATAGTATGGTTGATACATAGACAGATAGACAGAGAAAACATTTTTGTAAGCAGTTTTCCATTTAAAGTGGTATTAACACTTCATGTGATCTTGATTCCATCCCTCTGTTTATGCAGCTCAGAACTGTGTTGGCTTTTTTGGCAACTGCTGCAGACTGCTGGCTCATATCTAAATAATTGTCCACTAGAACTCCAAGATCCCTCTCACAGTTCCTACTGTTGAGCAAGGTACCACATATACGGTACCTGTGCATTTTGTTTTTCTTCCCTAAATGTAGAACCTTACTTTTTTCACTGTTGAATTTCATTTTGTTAGATATGATGCATACAGTTGAAATATAGAACATTAGAAGCAGTAACCAAATAATATATGGAATTGTCCAAGGGAAAAAGAAGCATAACAACAGAATGAACTTAAGTGCCATAATATGTCAATTGAACTTATAGGTTAACATGCTATTTTACACACTTGAAATGTTTTTTATGAAGGAATGAATGGCAGTGATATTGACTGTAATCCAATAAATGACAGGATGGAGTAAGACATTAAGATATTTATGGAAAATTACTAGAGATGTTAGCAGGTAAATAAGAAACAGCATTGTCAATAGATGATAGAATACAAAATTGAAAACTCTGAGATTCTGTGATTGCAGGAAGATTTTGATTGTACAAAAACAGTAATACACTGTCATTAGTCATTAGTGAGATGGATGGTGTATAAATTTGATCCATCAATCAAGCAATAACATACAAGAAATAGACTAGTGAAGAATATTCTTTATTTTCAACACTTGTTTCAAACAATATAAATGTGGATTCTATTCCTGGACATCCATCCAACTTTGAAACAGATTTTTTATAATATAGAAACTGGAGAAATTCAATCCAGTTAGACAGAACACTTATGTGGGAGGTTTCCTATTATGGTACAGAACATAGGTCACGAAACTGAATGTTTTTCTTTTATATACTATTTATACCTGTGCACCAAACTTGTTACACTGATATGTACACAATCTTGATTTATTATTCAAAACATACAGTTCTGATATGTTGAACTTAAGATATACAACTAATCTATCTGGGCCTAAGAATATGTTTACAAGTGACAGTATTATAGCTAGAGATGAAAGGTGACAATACTTAAACTTACAAATTTTCCTTTTTCCCCTGCTCACTTTTTCAAGAAATAAGGCAATATTGCCAAAGAAATCCTATTCCTTTCTCTCAGTGCTTCGTGTTCTCTTACTTTATACCGAGCCCTATATTATCCTCTGCTTTTCAGCCCTTATACTTCAGTAGGTGCTGCTAAAGTTTGAAGGAGAGTGGTAATTGCTCCATTTTACAGAATCACTTCTCTGTCTAGGTGGGAGAAAACAATTATTTGTGGCTTTGTGTAACAGGTCTTCATCTTTGAAGGCTTATGAGGCTGTAAGGCTCTGTTATGTCTTTCTCAGCTTTTGAGCTTTTGAGTAGTAGCTTTTGAGTTTCTTTACTCACTACACCAGTTGAGATGACCTTGCCTTCTTCGTTACACACCTGTTTTCAGACTGTTCTTTGTCACTTCACCCTGTGCCTTCAGCATTCCTCTTTCATCTACCTACAGTACAACTGTGGTCTTTTGCTCTTTTAAACACCGGGGAACATGATCCATAAGTAAGGAATACAATCTATAAGGAAGAAAAAAAAATCAGGCCAGCAGCTATGGAATATATTGAGAAAATTAATTAATTAAGTCTTTAAGGTTAATTCATCTTTTGAATAATTTTTACTTTCAATCATTGTGGTCTTAATTTATTAATTAAAATGATTCATGTTACAATTTCTGAAATGTTGAAATAGTAATAACCACAAGTAAATAAAACATAAATGTCCAAGTATTGAGACCAAAATGAACATGATTCTGATTTCTATAGATACATTATGCAAAAACTGAGTTTCACTTTGCAAGACTTTGCAATTCCTCTTTTTCTCTTCAATACTGAAATCAATATACATTCTCACTGTTGAGCGCTCCATGGTTTTTGCAACTGGCTTCTGCCCCTTAGTTTAATCCACGTTTATCTCATTACAGTACTGAATGGGTACACATGTAAAATTTGTTCTGTATAATGTGAATTGTGCCCAGAAAGCATAGCACATCATGTAGCTATCTATAATACCTCTCTTAGATTACCCTGAAACTCCTAATACAAATAGGGGTTAGGTTACCCAGCCCTGATTGGAATAATAGACTGACTGTTGCACATTTTCTGTTACTAATAGATCCATGCCCGAAATCAAAGTTCAAGAGATTGAGCATTGTGTAACATAAAAGACTGATAGGGTTCCTTTCTCCATCCGACTTTAATTCAGAAGGATTATTAAATTTAATAGCATATTTATAATGGAGGAAAATATGTTTGATCATTCATTGTGTTAATGTTAAATGGGATAAAGAGGAATGCCATGTGTAAAAAAGCAATTTTATGATTTGTTTTGAAATGGTAGTTTGAATCACCACTTTTATTCCCTTTCTTCTGTAAGCAATGAAAACTTGTCTTCAGAAAAGCAGTTCAAAAGGAAAAATAAATTTAAAATTGATAATTTGACAAATTTTTAACATGTCAAAACTCTCTTATCTGCACAAAAGATAATTTGAAACAGAAAGTACAGGAAGAATTTTTAAGACTAAGCCAGAGGTATTTCGTTCACATAAAATATACACATATAAATAGGTTAACATTTCAGATAAGATTTTTTTCATAGGGGTGTGTGTGTGTGTGTGTGTGTGTGTGTTCAAATTTATATTTGATGATAAAGATAATTTAATACAAAATAGTTTGTCGTGAATGCGATTGCTTGAGGGCTCCTGGACTGGAGCTGAAAGGCGAAAGAGAAGCAAGCATGCTCCCCCCCATATTGGGGTAGACCAGGTGCTTCGACAGAAAAAACTCTCTGTGTGTGTGTGTGTGTTTGTACACTCACATACACACACACACAAATATATACAAGCACACACACACATACACAAACACACACACCACACAAGATAAATAATATTCTCATGTGGAGATCTGAAGAAAGGACTGCAATAGAAGAAGTGCTAGTGTTTTTATTGTCCTTGTGAGAAAAATATACCAAAAAAAATTCTTCCTTGAATTGTTTCTGTTATGACTATCATACTAACTTTCCTAAAATTATGAGCTGCAGACCCTTTCAAAATAAGGCTGAGGATGCTGCTTCAGTAATGAGAAAAGATTGACTATCGTGGACAGTGTAAATTCTGTTTACTCTTGTTGAATATGACACATTTTAATTCTTCACTCCATAACATACTGTCCTATATTTTAACAATTTAGATTATACAGCTAAATTCCGAGAAGTATAGATCAATGTCTTAGCATATGATTTTTTTAGAACAACGGAAATTAGACATAATTATATTGAAAGCTACTTTGTATGCTGTTTGATGTAGGTTTAATCATTTTGCAAACAACAGGTGTTGGTTTTGGAAGATCCTTTTAATGGGCAAATTTAAAGAATTTGGTGCATTAGCGAGTTTCAGGATTAATAAACAGAAAATGAAAATATGAAAATGGAAGATCAAACGGAATGAATGAATAAATGGGTTTTTGAAATTAAGAATGTACAATATCTGGGTATTGCTCTGACAGATATAAATTGTATGTTACTTCAAAATAACTAAGTTAAGACATGAAATGAAGCTAAAAAAGACAAGTTAAGATCAGAAACTACAACTGTCATTGCTGGGGAGAATTTCTGTGATCAAAATGAATGTTTTGCCTAGAAGGATGTCTTTGTTTCAGACAATACTTCTTTTCAAAACTGATGTATCATTTAAACAGTGGCAAAATGATATGTCTATGTTTGTATGGCAAAGGAAAGAGCCACAAATTAAATATGAAGTGTTATAAGTTGCAAAACAAAGAGGAGGGTTGGGTTTACCTGATTTGAAATTGTATTTTGTAGCCTGCTGTTTGGTTTTGCTGAAAGTGGGTGCTGCTGAGAGTAAGGAGGCTTCTGGAATTAAAAGGACATGTCTGAGATTTGGGTGGCATGGATATTCATTGTACAAAAAAACTCAAGGTTAATATGGATTTTAAAAATAATTATGTTAGGTATATTATAGAGAATATGGGATAGATACATACCCAGATTAAGCCCACAATTTACTTTATGATATCAGAGTTCGTTGCAAAAAACAAATCCAGAAAAGCACACACAGATAACTGATGCAGCAGGATTCATTAACTTCTCTTTATATACAATAGAACACATGAAAATAAATGTACAATACCATTATATATTCTTCTTCAATGTAGTAGCAGTTTACAAGCAAAACAAAAGGCAGGAGAGAACAGTTAGTTTCATTTCAGCAGAGCAGACTAGTTTCAGTTTCTCTGCACAGACTCAGAAGCTGCAGACTAAGACACGCCCTGGCTCCAGTCTGTCTCAGCTCCCAAACTGCCCTCATTGGCTGACTTAATTGCTATGCCTATACATTGGCTGACCTTGTTACCATGTCCTATTCCAATTGATGAATATATTCTGACATATGAATCTCAACACAAGAAGCATTTCTAGAACAGAAATAAAAGTCAAACATGAGATACTAGAATACTAGAAAAAGAAGTAAAAAAAAGGTACACTAAAGTGAGCTATTTTTTTGTTATAATGTACAGATGGAATTATGGGAAATGTGTGGTTGAAAAGATTAAAATTTAAACTATGATACCGTGAGACAAATTGAGTAGACTGTATAAAGGCGCTTCAAATTTATGATAGAAATGGGAAGTACATGTTGCAATGTTTGATAGATGTGGAAAAAATGCTATAAAATTCTGGATTCAAATAAATGCACTGATTTCAGAGGATTTTAAAGATTAATGTATCATTGAGACAAGGGAATTTCTTTGTGTGAATTAATGGAAAACAGTTGGAATAAAATCAGGGAACTTTGTTTTTATACATGGTCATTGCAGTGAGAATACAAAGATGGAAAGATTCAGCACTACACTAAAAGGAGGAATGGTTGGTGAAGGAACTTGCTGAAATAGCTAAATTGACTTCCTTGATCAGAGAAAAGATAATTTCTACATTTATTACTGACTGGAAACCTCTTATCGACTTTATGCATAAATCAGGGGGAAAATGAACTTATGATTTATAGTTTTGATGGTTATACAGTTAGTTCAAAAAAGAAGAGATTTATGTTGTAATCATAGAATAAGAGATACCTGTAACTGCTATAAAGAAGATTGGAAGCTACATTTTTGTACATTTTTCTTCCTTTTCTACTTTTTTACTTTTCTCCCCGTTTCTTGAATTTTTAGATTTCTGTTGAATATAAGATGGGCAACCAAATATATAAATAATATATGTATGTATGTATGTATGTATGTATGTATGTATGTATGTATGTATGTAGGTCTTTGGTTATTCGGGTCTTCTCCTGCGTAGAATTGGAAGTATCTTGGCGACGTTTCGACGAAGTCTCATTCGTCATCTTCAGGCTAGTGTTCTCGGCTTTGTGCTTCCTTTGCTCCTGGAAGTACGAAACCGAGAACACCAGCCTGAAGATGACGAATGGGATTTTGTTGAAACATTGCCAAGATACTTCCAATTCTACGTGGGAGAAGACCTGAATAACCAAAGACCTACATACAAACACCCGCGAAAACGTCAGAAAACACATATATATACAGGTGAAACTTGAAAAATTAGAATATCGTGCAAAAGTTCATTTATTTCAGTAATGCAACTTAAAAGGTGAAACTAATATATGAGATAGACTCATTACACGCAAAGCAAGATAGTTCAAGCCTTGATTTGTCATAATTTTGATAATTATGGCTTACAGCTCATGAAAACCCCAAATTCACAATCTCAGAAAATTAGAATATTACATGAAATCTATAAAACAAGCATTGTACATAGAACAATATCGGACCTCTGAAAAGTATAAGCATGCATATGTACTCAGTATTTAGTTTGGGCCCCTTTTGCATCAATTACTGCCTCAATGCGGCGTGGCATGGATGCTATCAGCCCGTGGCACTGCTGACGTGTTATGGAAGACCAGGATGCTTCAATAGCAGCCTTCAAC
The DNA here is from genome assembly GCA_030761175.1 of Masticophis lateralis. NCBI lineage: Eukaryota > Metazoa > Chordata > Lepidosauria > Squamata > Colubridae > Masticophis > Masticophis lateralis. The sequence continues at coordinate 75,497,165 of JAUDYJ010000005.1, read as the reverse complement.
TCTTCTGCACTGTTTGGTCTCATGTCTCTCACCTTTCTCTTGACAATGCCCCATAGATTCTCTATGGGGTTCAGGTCAGGCGAGTTTGCTGGCTGATCAAGCACAGTAATCCCATAGTCATTGAACCAGGTTTTGGTACTTTTGGCAGTGTGGGCAGGTGCCAAGTCCTGCTGGAAAATGAAGTCAGCATCCCCGTAAAGCTCGTCTGCAGAAGGAAGCATGAAGTGCTCCAAAATCTCCTGGTAGATGGCTGTGTTGACCCTGGACTTAATGAAGCACAGTGGACCAACACCAGCAGATGATATGGCTTCCCAAATCAACGCAGACTGTGGAAACTTCACACTGGACTTCAACATCTTGTAGTGTATGCCTCTCCATTCTTCCTCCAGACTCTGGGTCCTTGGTTTCCAAATGAGATGCAAAAGTTGCTCTCATCAGAAAAGAGAACTTTGGACCACTGACCAACAGACCAGTTCTTTTTGTCTTTAGCCCAGATAAGATGCTTTTGACGTTGTTCAGGAGTGGCTTGACAAGAGGAATACGACATTTGAAGCCCATGTCCAGGATCCGTCTGTGTGTGGTGGCTCTTGATGCACTGACTCCAGCCTCAGTCCACTCCTTGTGAAAGTCCTCAACACTTTTGAATGGCCTTTTCCTGACAATTTTCTCCAGGTTGCGGTCATCCCTGCTGCTTGTGCACCATTTTCTTCCACACTTTTCCCTTTCACATAACTTTCTATTAATATGTTCTTTGATACAGCACTTTGAGAACATCCAACTTCTTTTGCAATTACCTTTTGAGGCTTTCCCTCCTTATGGAGGGTGTCAATGATGGTTTTCTGCACAACTGTCAGATCAGCAATCTTTCCCATGATTGTGATTCCTACTGAACCAGACTGAGAGACCATTTAAAGGCTCAGGAACCCTTTGCAGGTGTTAATGCTTAATTAGCTGATTAGAGTGGGACACTTTGAGCCTAGAATATTGAACCTTTTCACAAGATTCTAATTTTCTGAGATTGTGAATTTGGGGTTTTCATGAGCTGTAAGCCATAATCATCAAAATTATGACAAATCAAGGCTTGAACTATCTCACTTTGCATGTAATGAGTCTATCTCATATATTAGTTTCACCTTTTAAGTTGCATCACTGAAATAAATGAACTTTTGCACGATATTCTAATTTTTCGAGTTTCACCTGTATATATATATATATATATATATATATATATATATATTTAATATTTTTGCTGATAATACTATAAATAAAGGGAGGCTGTTATAGAGCTATTTCGAGCTTATTTGCTCTCATCAGACAGTCATACCCTTACTGGGATTTGAACTAGTAAGGGTATGACTGTCTGATGAGAGCAAATAAGCTCGAAATAGATCTATAACAGCCTCCCTTTATTTATAGTATTATCAGCAAAAATATTAAAAACATAGAAAAATAGCTTGTCGGCTATATGATACTGTCTGGATGGCCCATGAGATTGGGCTGAAAGGCAAAAATTGGAGATTTGTGATATCTCTTCCATTCGTGGTAATCCAGGATGACTTAATACAATATATATATATATATATATATATATATATATATATATATATATATATATATATATATATATATATATATATATATATATATATATATATATATATAAATAATAAGAAGTGATAGACATCACGATTTCCGGAACGTTTAAAAAAGTTTTAAAATGTATTTAAAACTTATGCTAAGCTTTCGTCGGCCCCTACCGACTTCGTCAGAGTATAAAATCCCCATTGAAGGGATGCTTGCTTTTATGTAATGCTGATCAATTTGGTCATTGTGCGTGTAACCGGCCCACACCCTTCCTTCCCTCCTGTAATTATCTTTTTTTCTGCCTTAGTCATGCTGACAGATGACGATACACTTTCCCCTACCTCTTTCCCCATTGTGTATTGCCTCTTTCTCTCCCTGGGGGGTAACGCAGGGCTATCAGGCATTGCTTTGAAGGTATTTCTCCTGGCTCCCTCTCCCTCATTGTTATGCCTTTCCCTTTTAGGCACACATGTTGCCTCCTCTAAATCCATTTGTTTTGCCCATGATCTTGTGATAGGTCTGCGTTGTTCTTCCTCACCCTCCCTGTCTCTCTCATTCTGCTGCTTCCCTAACATACTCTCTTGCCCTCTGTCAGGGTTTGTCACACTTTCATCTCTATGCCTAAAGGAGGAGATTTGTCCACGATCCCCATTCAGACTTAGTGATCGGTCCTCCTTAAGTCCTTCCTGGTGCTGTAAAGCCTGGTATGCCGGTGGTATGTCAATATGTCTATTGAGGGAGTTGTTGTTAGAGAACCAGGCTTCTTTCAAGTGTCGTCCTCCTTTTGTTTCATCGTGGGCAACGACTTTGGTCTCTTGGAAGTTGAACTAATGACCATGCTCCTCCATATGCATCCAAATCAGGGAGCGCTGTTCCTTGTGTCTGACCGCTAGTTTGTGCTCATACACCCTAGTTTTCAATCGTTTTTATGTTTCTCCTATGTAATGACCTGCACAATTGCTGCAGTTAATACAATAGATTATTGAGGAAGTCTCCTCCTTTGGTAGAGCTTCTTTCGGGCACATTACTCTCTTCCTCAGTGTTTGGTCAGGTCTGTGTGCCACTTTAACTGTGGGGGGAGGGTCATGCGCAAATGCCCACACCCATAATTCAATGCGTCCCACCCCCGCACATGCACATGCAACCCCCACACACTCCTCCCGCTTTTAGCATGCGGTGGCATGGTGGGCCCAGTAGGCGCCATTTTTCACCCTTCCCAGGCTCCAGAGTCTTTCTAGGAGCCTGGGGAGGGCGAAAATGGTCTTCTCCAACCTCCCAGAGGCGCTCCAGAGGCTGGAAACGGCCCGTTTCATGATGGGACCAGAAGGCCCAAAAATTAGCTGAGTTAGGGCAATGCTCAAGTGCCCACAGATATGCTCAAAACTTACATGACAAAATTCCTTTAAATATAAAGAATAATTAATGTAAAATGATTGACATCCAAACTTTCTTAAATAGCCAGTGAGATGTCTAACTTACATGAAATATATCTTTTGGTGAATTAATCACAGCTTGAGACCATAAGAAATTTACTCATCCAAATTCATGACTGTGTATTTAATTTTGTATTGTTTTGTGTTGGTTATTAGATTTCATATTATGTCACCTACATTTTTTGAGTAGATGTTATATAGATACTAACAAATTATAAATCCTTAACATTCTTTAAAACATAAAGCAATCAATTTGCTGCAACAGGATATTCCAGCTCTTGTAAATTACCAACAATTGGTAATTTATGCTTGGTTTTATAGGCTGAAACTATAATGAGATGGAGGAAGCTTAATCCCTGCAATATTATTCTGAATTTTAACTTTTTAACTTTTTAACTTAGATCAATAATAAGACAAAACAGAGATGTAGTATTAATTGTTTTAGTCTCTGGTCTTTGACTGTAATAAACTCAGTTTGATTTGATTTGATGTAGTAGTCCAACAAAAATATCTGCTTTTTGTCACAATATAATTGTAAATAATAAAATTACCACAGTCCCTAAATTCAGGAGAGCTTTATCTTTATCCCAATTTAATATTCTCCACACAGCTGTTTTGGAAAGGAAATATAATAAAACAGGCTTTGATGTTAGAGGTTAACTTTGGTTGTTTGTTTTATTTAATATATTTTTATTGGTCAGTGATTGAAATAAAGTTTGTGTGTGTGTGTGTGTCAGTCAGTAATTTTTATAAAGAACAAAGTTAAGGATTTTGTTTTTATCAGAACTTCTGTGGCATAGCATAGGGTGAAAATAAAATGGAAGTTTATTGATTGATAATATATTTATTGATATTCATCCTGTCCAGTTTCAACTAGATAGCTTTGTCCAAAACAAACGTTTGAAGAATTTGAAGCAAAAGTAGCAAAAAATGAGGAAACAATAGCCTCAAAATATTCTGGCAAAAAACATATGGTGAGGATTCATTATTTAAATTGAAAAGGTCTTTATGCCCACTTACTGGGTATAAACATATTGTTTATAATATCTATATATAAAAGAGTCCACCCTTGGTACGTGCCAAACAACAATAAATTTAAAGAAAAATGATTATTAGGTATACTATTATTAATTTCCTTGAAGAAGAAATAACTATTTTTTTTAAAGAACATCTTGAAATAAGTCAGAAAATGAGTATGCCCATTTTATTCTAATGAAAATATATATTTGCTTTGTTTTAATATTTTAATATAGAAATGAAAAGAAAATCTCTCCCCCCCCCCCCCCCCCGCTTTCTCTCTCACACACACAAATCCCACCACCAGAAAACTTTACATTTGCTTTCTGGGTGGCTTGTGAAGTGTGACGACTATAATTGCCAAATTGCACTGAAGTTTCCTTCTTGTCCTTCTGATTAATCATTCACTTAATTAATCATTGCTTGAGTTTTGGCTGTTGCGACAGTCTGAGTTGAAGGTAATGCCAGCTTGAAGAAACATCAAAACATATATCTATGAGTTTTTGTGCTGTAGCCAAAGCTTTTTTTTTTTAAATCCCCCCACAAATGAAATTTATGATCACTGACACCCTGTTTCTGGATTATAATGAGGAGCCCATGTTTTGTCTTCTGTCACATTGTTAAAAGTGCACTGATGAGTATTCACTGGAGACTTACATTTCACAAGCAATAGCAACACGATCTTTTCTCACAGCTAATTCCCATCATTAAATAACATGTCAGTAGAGCCATCTGTTGGAAATTTAGAACATCGGAGACATTATTTTCCACTGGTATTTCCATTGGTATTACAAGTAAATGCCCACTTTCTATAATTCTGTATAAACCATATATAATAAACCATATATGAAAACTTTCTCCATTGAATAACTGAGTTATCAAGCCCCTGAACAGTATCAAATATGTTTTTCTCTGAAGCATAATTATCAGTATATTCATTGCATTCTAACTGAAGAATGCAATGAATAGAATAGAACAGAACAGAACAGAATAAAGTAGAACAGAACAGAACTGAACAGAATAGAATAGAATAGAATTTTTTATTGGCCTAGTGTGATTGGATGCACAAGGAAATTGTCTTTGATGCATAAGCTCTCATTGTACATAAAAGATATAAGTGATAAATCATGATCATAGTCATCATAAATACATTCATCATGAATCATAAGATAGAACACTTAGTGATAGTGGGGTTTCTATTGTACACTTTCAAAAAGAACAAACTTACACAATACAAATATATCAATAAAAATGATAAAATGATATGCATCGTTAGAAGTATTGCATATTAGCTAATATAAATATGTTTCTATATGATCAGGGTTACATGTCAATTTATGGAACTAAGTAGTATTGTCATATATGCATATGTGCATTAACACATGTATCTGTAATTCACTTTGAAAATAATGGAAGTTTCCAAACATATCTCTTGAATAAGACCAAGACTGAGTGGTTGTGGATGCCGGCTTCTCCTGATCTAATTGCCCCATCACTTCAGATGTGAGGGGAGTCGTTGACTCCCTCTGGAAGGGTTCGTAATCTTGGCGTCCTCCTTAATTCTCGGGTGTCCTTAATGTATCATCTGACGGCCGTGACAAGGGGCGGCCTTTGCACAGATTTGCCTGGTGCGCCAGTTACACCCTTTCCTAGACAGGGATGCCCTCCATAGAGTCACTCATGCTCTCATTATTTCTCGGTTGGATTACTGTTATGCCCTCTACATGGGGCTGCCCTTGGGGTGCACCCAGAGGCTCCAGCTGGTCCAGAATGCGGCTGCGTGGATTGTTATGGGAGCTTCCCGTTACTCCCGTGTGACACCTCTTGCGCGAGCTGCATTGGCTGCTGTTAGTCCTTCGGATCCACTTCAAGGTGCTGGTTCTCACCTATAAAGCCCTACATGGCATGGGCCCGGGGTACTTGCAGGACCACCTCCTATCGGCCTCCCACCGACCTGTGCGGTCACATAGGGCTGCCCTCCTCTGGGTACCATCCGACATTGTCTGGCTGGTGGCCCCCAGGATGAGGGGGTTCTCAGTGGCCGCACCGACCCTCTGGAATGGATTACCCATCGGGCTCCGGACGGCTCCTGACCTCTGCACTTTCCGCACCGACCTGAAGACATGGCTGTTTCAGCAATTTCCCTGATCTGCTATGAGATTTTATTCTGTTTGGGGTTTTACATTGGCTGTTTTTAGGATTTTATTGTGATATGTTTTTATTCTGTGCGCTGCCCCGAGTCCTGCGGGAGAAGGGCGGCATATAAATTTAAATAATAATAATAATAATAATAATAATAATAATAATAATAATAATAATATGCTGGAAATTCTGGAAGAATTTGTGGGAAAACAACAAGAAGCATAACAGAAATGCAAAATGGATCAAACAGGTTGAGGACTCTATTAAAGTGCATAAAATGGAAGACATGAAAATAACAAAAGCAATGGTGCAAAGACAGTCAAGAAAAGTGAAGAACTGGAGTGCACCTGGGCCAGATGAGCTACAGGGCTTCTGGTTAAAGGCACTTACAAGTGTGCACAAAAGATTGGCAACCCAGATGAACCAGGTCCTAAAAACACCTGAAAATGATGAATGGATGACAACTGGAAGAACATTTTTGATCCAAAAAGATAAAGAAAAAGGAAAGGACCCTGGAAACTATAGGCCAATCACCTGTTTACCAACAACATACAAGCTTCTTACTGGTATCATTGCAAACCAAATCTATGGATACCTGGAAAGAAATAACTTGCTTCCTGTAGAACAGAAAGGATGCTGCAAAAACTCAAGAGGAACAAAGGATCAATTGCTGATTGACAAGCTAATCCTAAAGAACTCAAAGAAAAGATGAACCAACCTGTTCATGGCTTGGATAGACTATAAGAAAGCGTTTGATTCAGTTCCCCATAGCTGGATCAAGAAATGCCTGGAAATCTTTGGCATCAGCAGAAACATACAAAAATTCATGGAATCTTCAATGAACCTCTGGAAAACAAAACTTATGGTTAATGAAGAAGAACTAGGTGAAGTTGAAATTAAACAAGGCATTTTCCAGGGCGATTCCCTTTCCCCCCTACTTTTTATACTCTCAATGCTACCACTGACAATCATTTTGAAAAATCTGAGCTGTGGATACGAACTTGCAAAGAAAGGACTGAAAATCTTGCACTTGATGTACATGGATGATTTGAAGCTATTTGGTAAAACAAAAGCTGAACTGAATTTATTAACTGAACACACAAAAGAATTCAGCCAAGACATTGGTATGCAGTTTGGAATTGACAAATGTGCAACAATAGCAACCAAAGCAGGTAAGATCATAGAAGAGGATGGAATAGAACTAGAGAATGAAGAAATGATAAAGGCAGTAAAATCAGAAGAAGGCTACAAGTACTTGGGGATTTTAGAGGCCTCTGACTTAATGCATAATAAAGTCAAGGAAATAACTTCAGCCAAGTACATTCAGCGAATTCGTAAGATATTAATGTCCAAACTGAGTGGAGGAAACATCATAAAAGCCATAAATTCCTGGGCTATACCTGTGATTCGATACTCTGCAGGAATAATTGACTGGACCCAGATGGAGTTAGACAATTTGGACAGAAAAACAAGGAAGCTTATGACAATGAATCATGCCTTGCACCCTAAAAGTGATGTTGACCGATTATATTTACCAAGAGCAGAGGGTGGTCGAGGACTCCTACAAGTAAAGCAGACTGTGGAAGAAGAAAAATGCAGCTTGAATAATTACATCCAGAAAAGTGAAGAACCAATGATTAAGGAAGTAAATAAAGGAGGCCTTTTAAAGACAACTAAAACAAAAGCAGAATATAAGAAAGAAGTAATTGAGCAGCGAGCTGAAAATTGGAAAAGCAAAGCTCTGCATGGCCAATACTTGAAAAGTATTGAAGGCAAAGGTGACCAGAAACTAACTTGGAACTGGTTAAGATCAGGAGTACTGAAAAAAGAAACAGAAAGCTTTATTTTGGCAGCTCAAGAACAAGCCCTAGCCACAAACTGCATGAAGGCAAAAATTCAACATGTTACCACCAACAGCAAATGCCGCCTCTGTAATGAGAAAGATGAGACAGTCGACCACCTGATCAGTGGATGCAGCAAAATTTCACAAACCGACTACCTACAATGCCATGACTAACTAACTATCTATCTATCTATCTATCTATCTATCTATCTATCTATCTATCTATCTATCTATCTATCTATCTATCTATCTATTTATTTAAATTTGATTTATATGCCGCCCTTCTCCGAAGACTCAGGGCAGCTTACAATGCGTTAAGCAATAGACTCCATACTTTTGTATATTTTATACAAAGTCAGCTTATTGCCCCCACAAACTGGGTCCTCAATTTACCTACCTTAGAAAGGATGGAAGGCTGAGTCAACCTTGAGCCTGGTGAGACTCGAACTTACAGTAATTGCAGACAGCTGGAGTTAATCACAATGCACAATGAATTAGTCTGCTGACCTATCCAGGTTTGTAGTAGTAGCTGAATGTGATTAACATCATATCACACTTTTTTGTAAATATTTCTTTGGAAAGATCACACAGAGCTAAATGCTCTCAATTTTTTTTTTTTTGCCTTAAATCAAAAGTGAACCATGGATAAGGCTCCGTTTTTGTATCAATGAAAACAAGACAAAATCTATTATCGTTTTACCTAGGTATCCATGACCAAGACAGTCTCAAGAAGTGATCAGTCAAAAAGAATTTGTTGGACAGGGAAAATCTGCATAATAACTGAGGTTACTCAACCATGCTCTTTGTTCATTAACACACCATCTATGCTGGTACCTTCTTTATTAAAGACTGTTACATTATTTCAGTCTTGCTTTTATATAAAGTGGATCTCCAGTCCACCCCTACCAGCTAAATTGAGATTAGTTATCACATATATGTCTACTTCATTGCTTGGGTGCGTACTTTGTTGTTTGTAGACATGGAGTTTAATTCTGGTTCCTATGTTTATTTTTACTGTAATTAATGTGCTTCTATGAACTGCAAGGTGGTTGATTATATATGTTTATGGAAAATTGCATTTGTCAAGTAAAGAATGGAGAGGACTTTTATGGTTATATAGCAATGACATTCTTTTTTGCTTGAGATCAGGCTGCAATTTTGACTCAGACAAATCCAACCCACAAGCTCAGAAAATAAACCTGCATTCTATACCCGAGCTATAGATATCTGCCACTATTGCAAAGCAATTTCCCCAGGTTTGATATTGGAAAAAAAGAGAATAAAATGAGGGGCAAATAATTGTTAAAATGTGATGGCTATATTGAAGTTATCATTCAACTCTGTTTAAAATATTTCGGTTCCACTGAATATTCTGTTTTGTGAAATGATAATTTTATATTTTTTACTGTGTTTATCCTTTGAATATTAAGTCTGCTATGTTTTGCTATGCTTTTTCCTTTGTATTTGGTTATATACATTGATTTTTAAGTTATGTTTTAATATTAAAAGCTTTTTTGAATACATTTTGAAATAGAGCACTGCATAATTTTTTAAGGATTATAAATGGGTTATGTGCCATCTAATTGTTTTCGGCTCCTAGCAACCACATAGATCAATTTTATCCATGATGCTTTATCCATAACCTTTTCTTTCAAGTCTCTCCATAGTGCACTCATCACCACAATAACTGTCCATCCATCTTGCTATTGGTCGTCCTCTTCTCTCCCCCCACCCCCAGCTTTCCCATTATTAGAGCCTATTCAGAGAACCGAATCTTCACATAAATATATTAGAAGTAGGGTAATTTGAGCCTGGTCACTTGTGCCTCAACTTGTTTGATGATCCATCAGTTTGTTTTCTTGGCTGATAAATTTTTAACATAATAAATAGGTTGCTGTTAAATAGCAGTGTTTTGGGACTGAATGCAAAGAGAGGGAAGGAAGCAGGGGTGGGCTGCTGGGAGTTCGCAGGGGTTCGGGAGAACCTCTAGCTAAGATTCTGTGCAGTTCAGAAAATCCCACTCCTGGCTGGCCCCGTCCCGCCCACCCTGCCCTTCCCAGGAGTCCCCATGCAGTCCATTTTGGATGCAGGTAAGTGCAGGGCATGTGCAGAGGCTCAGGGAAGGTGAAAAATGGGCCTACCGGTAGTTCGGGAGAGCCTCTGGAGCCCGGGGAGGCCGATTATGCCATGCCTATGGTCACATCCACCAAGCAACCGGACAGAGAACCCCTTGCTAAAATTTTTGAAGCCCACCCCTCGAAGGAAGGAAGGACCATAGAACATAAAACAATAGAGTTGGGATCTTGGAGGTCTTTTAATCCAATACTCTGCTTGCGCAGGAGACTTTATTTATTTATTTATTATTTATTTATTTATTGAATTTCTATACCGCCCTTCTCCCAAAGGACTCAGGGCAGTGAACAGATTAAGATTTCATATACATATAACTATATTTTATAAATAGTAAATAATAAATTGAGTCAACTTGGTGTATCTACTAAGACCTTGGCATAGAATTTTGATGTTTATGCCACAAGACAAATGATTGCCGAGTCTCTTTTTTGATAAGAGGTAGGGCACTTACCTCTTCTCTAGCAGCCCCTGCCCTGTGCATCACTTAATAGAAAGTTAATAATAACAAGTACTTAAATGAGAGTAATGTTTGGTTATTTTATTTCTGCCTACACTGAATCCTTTATTCTTCCTTCAGTTTTTGAACAATGATCCATGCTATTTACAGAGTCATTCATAGCATAACTGAATGAAGACTTTTTTAAAAATCATTTTTCAAATACCTGCTTCTGAACTAATATAGAGATACTGTGTGGAATGTCTTGAGTTAGTGTAAACCTCATGATAATGGTGATAGTAGATAAAAAAGAGGGAAAAAAATAGTGTTGTGCAAGTACAGAATTGGTCCTAGTGAAATGAAAACTATTTGTCTTCCTTTTAAAACAGAAGAAAACAATCTTATAAACCAAAAAGCTATTAAAAGTAAAAACATAGGAAAAGGGCTGTTATGACTGGATATTTCAGATTGTTATACCTACTTAAGTGTGATAAGTTTTGACTTACTTTCCCTTAGTCAGATCAGAAAGTTATCTGTCAAACAACAGCTTTTTAACTGGAAGCACTTCTCTTATTGACTGATGATTAAAGATGCACCTTGTGACTATCTGTGCCCTTAGGCTTTTCATCTTAATAAATAAATAAAATAAAATAACTTTATTGTCATTGTACGTGTATACACAATAATACCATTCAACAAAATTCACTCAACACCCAAAGATCAGGTCCAACACACATAACAATCCCCAAACACACTCCCTCATCTTGGAACTGAGTAAACTTGGAACTGACTTAGCTTCCAAACTAACAAAGCCAAGTGGTTATTAAGTCAGTCTGCCCAATTTTATGACCTTTTTCTTCCATGGTTGTTAAGAAAATTACTGTAGTTGTTAAGTAAATCAAGTGATGGTTAAAGTAAATCTAGTTTCCCCCATTGAGTTGGCTTGTCAGAAGCGGGCTGGGAAGGTCACAGATGATAATCTATGATCCTGGAAGATACAGCTGTGGTAAATACATTCTAGTTACCAAGTGCCTAAATTTTGACATCATTTTTTTATTATGGTCACAGATCAGTTTTAATCATGTAAATGTGGGGATGCTGCAAGAGTCACACCAGTCATAAGTTCCTTTTTTCCAATGCTGTTGTAACTTTGAATGGTTACTAAGTCATCATCCTCATCATTTTTAGCCATTGTTTATCGCCTGCAGGATGAAGGCCTCTTCTGCATGTTTCCAACCGATACGGTCCTGACCTTTCTTTTGCCAATTGGGCCCAAATACTTGATGTCGTCAATCCATCTTGTTTAAGTCTCTTTTGTAGATGCTTTTTATCAAGTGGAATTCATTCTAGGACTGCCTTAGTCCACCTTTCCATCATCACCTGCTAAGTAAGTGGTTATAAATCATTGACTTCTTATATTAGCATTTATAACATTTAAATGAGGTATTTTTCCTCAACCCTTGTAAGTAGAATTTTTTTTTCCTCAGGTGCATGTGGGTGTTTGGAAACTCACCATGTATTACTTCAGAAAAATTCTCCTACCATGTTCTTCTTACAGGCATTCACATACTAAGTGTTTAGTTCTTTGTATGTCAGCAAATTGTGTTTAATAGGATTATCCTTCCTATATTAATTCTGTACTGAATAATTTGGGAGCTATATTTTTATTTAATTAGTCTATAATATAGCCATGGTGGTGCTACAGTATTGCAGGCAATACAGTATTGCCGGCAAACTCTGCTGACTGCAAGCAGTTCGATCCTGAGCTGAGGTTGGTAAAATGAGGACCCAGATTGTTGGGCAATATGCTGGGGCTGTAAACCGCTTAGGGCTGTAAACCGCTTAGGGCTGTAAAGCATTGTGAAACAGTATGAATGAAAGTCTAAGCGCTATTGCTATTGCTATAATTTTATCTGCTACTCCTGCTTGCATATAATTTTTCTTCTGTTTTTTTTTTTTGTTGTTGTTGAAGGACCAAACCATTTAAAATATAACAATATGCTAACAAGAGCATGTGAGGTAGTAGCTAATGGTAGAAAGTTCAAAACAGTTTAAGAAATTTTCCTTCAGCAATGTATTTGTTTCAAAGATTGCAACTACAGATGAAGAACCAGAAGCTGAAACTGACAGCTTGAAAAGTGTGCTGCCCAAATCTTGTTTACTTTTGAGGAAGAATGAAATATAGCAGCAACTTCTGAAATTTTTGATCATATTAAAACATACACTGTTCTTCAGACTAGCTAGATAAAAATAGATGCATCTTGCTTCCTTCGTTTTTGGTTATTATCCTTATATTGGATCTAGAATTCCGGTGTGTCACCTTCTTGAGTCATCTCAAACTGTTGAAGAAAGATTTATGTGACATTTGTCTCTATTGGCTGTGTACAGCCATTTTCTTTTTAATTTGATTGGTTTTTTTTTTAATCTCCTTTTCTCTCTTAAAGGAGAATCAGCAATTTTACTGTCATTTATATATTTATATATATAAATTTTCTCCTTGGTAGTTCCTTGATTAGAGATTGTTTTCTGCTTGATTGGGTGCCTGGTGTTAATTCTTGCTTGCATAACAAACCATCTGCAAGCAGATTACTAGGTTCAGAGAATACCAAGGACTCACAGTTAAACTCTCAGCATTATTCTCTTCTATCAGATATTCTCTTCTATTGGATAATGATAACAACTTCATTATATTTAAACATGTTTTTAAATGGTTGAGGAGAATGATGCATTATCCTGACAATTTCTCAAGAGCACATCCTCAAATGAAATGAAACATGTAGTGGATAGTTGTTGTCCTTAGAATATTAACAGATTAACAGAGTTGGAAGGGACCTTGTAGGTGTTAAGGATATAGTTGTGACATAACCAGGATAGTTATGAAGCAGAGCATAGAGTGGTTGTGCACAGAAACGGTGCTGAGAGTAGTTGTGAATAAACTGCATACAAACTGGTTTTTAAAGTAGTTTACTTATAGAGCAAAGCAAATTCATAGTCCTTTTACCAATCCAAGTCTTAGCCATACATAATCAATCCAGAGATACAAAACTTCTTACTGGTTCGTAGAACAAGACATGAATCATTCAGGAACAATATAAACAGTTCATAAAAGCAGTAATAAATAAAGCATGATCAAATTGACCATGTAAAGAGACAAAAGATATAAGCATAGCAGCAGGTAACAATATAGTGTAATGTCTACACTGACCACAATCAAACTCTCCTTAAATACAGTTGCTACAGAGCTCATCCAATCAGGATGCAGAATGACTCAGCAATACTCTTAAAGCTATATTCTACATATTCATACTGTAAACATATAATGTTGGCTTATATATTACCTGGCCAACTAGTTAGGCAATGACCATTTCCTAACAGTAGATCATCAAGTCCAACACCCCTGCCCATAGAATCAAGTCTTTCAAATTTTAAAACAGATTACTGGACATTGAATAGCAGAACTAGTTTAGTTTAATGTAACATCCTATCAAGAAGCATTTGGATTGTGAGCTGCCCAGAGTTGTTTGCTGAGATGGGCAGCTTATAGGAAACAAACAAATAAACATTGGAATACTCTAGATCACTGATTCTCAACCTTCACCACAGGCCTCCTTTAAATACCTTTTGTGGCCATGGATTATGGCCACAGACCACCTAGACTTAACTCAATATTTAAACCATAACATTTTTTCAAGCCTTTATGGACCCCCTGTGATGACATCATGGCCCCCAAAAGTGTTTGTGGACCACAGGTTGAGAACCATTGCTCTGGATGGAAACCAAATAGGTATTTTATCCATGTTTATATACCCTGCTTAACAGTGGCTCTTTGAGGTAGACCTACAGGAGATTTTAGTCTTAAATTATCCCAAATTTCTTTTTCAAAATAATTTATCCCTGCAATTAAATTCAATAGAAGCCACCCAACATGTGTTACTGTACCATCCATGTTATCAAGATAGCTGTCACTCTCACATCTCTCTTGTTGAAACATAAGCCAAGATCATCAGATAAGTTTTATCTTGCTTTTCTCTTATCAAACAGTAAGTCAGATATAATATAGCTACATTTTGTCTGGCAGATATTAAAGCATGCAACAAATTACTATAGAATTAGATCTCCTGTAAAAAGAATAAGTATTATGCCCAGGCTGAGTTATAGTCTTAGAATATTATGCCCAGGCTGACTTATATGTAAGGTCTTTAGAATTTACACGCAGGTATTGTGGCTTATATTTGTACTGCAGTTTATTTATTTGCAGCCCAAGAGTAAGTCACTGATTTTCCAGCCCAATACTTTTATTTTTCTAATCGCCAATCAAATAAACTTGTGATAATGAAGATGATGAACACTTATACAATCAGATTATAAATGACTGTTTTAATTAAAACCAATGTTGATCTTCCTGTGCCATATTCGTCATTGGACGTTGGTGATCATGTTGGCAATCCTATTTTTGTCAACAGCCGTATGAAAAAGTGCTGTTGAGTTTTGTCCAAACCAGTCCCTTAGGTTTTGAAGCCATGATGTTCTTCTTCTGCCTGGACCTCATTTACCTTCAATCTTTCCCTGGAGGATTAAGTGAAGGATGCTGTATTTTTCTGGGTGTCGCATCACATGTCCAAAATATTCTAACTTTCGCTTTTTAATGGCTTTGATGATTTCCCTTTGCTGATCTAATGAGCAGCAACTAAACATTCCAGTATTTATTTACTGCATGGAAATCCTGTTTTCTTTATTTCTGTGCAAGTTCAAGACAGCAAATATGAGGATTTCCCCTAATTTTATTCTTACTTCAATTCTATGAAGTAGGTTGGGCTGAAAATGGCTGGTCCAAAGTCATCAACCAAGTTCTGTGGTAGTGTTCTTTTTAGTTTTCCCAGAGTTCCTGGTCCAAATTCCATATCTTAATTATTGCATCTACCTTGATTCTCATGATCTTCAGCCCTAATCAGAATATAGTACTGAAAATGGATTATATCTGGTTTAACGATCTGCTGCAAAGCTGAATCCATAGTAGGTAGAAATAAGTAGATAAAGAACTGAGTACTAAATCTGAATGTGTCTCCTCTGAATGAGAGCCATACAAAAGTGTAGCAATTTAAAAAAAAATCCAGAAAAACTTCCAGAATTTGAGTGGGCAAATGAATCATCCCTTAACTGAGAAGGCAGAAACAAATTTAGTGATGGCCTTTTTAAAATTCAAACCAATTATTTTGAAAGGCAGAGACTTCTCAATATCAATTGTGTTTGTCTGCATGGAAGAGAAATCAACTTGATCTCTTTGGGAAGTTGAGATTGCACAGTACTATTCCAATTCAACATAGCAGTAATAATTATAGTTTTGTGTTATTGTTTACATGAGGTATTTTTTGGGGGCGGGTGTTGGGCTTTGTTTACTTTTAGCTACTGAATACTTTTGGTCTGATTGCCAACTTTTATACTGGTATATTTGAATGCAATGGAAAACCACTGTTTCTGGTATTCAAGTGTTCACACTGGTGCAAATACTGTATCTGAATAGAAGTCTTCTGTCTAATTCTTTTATAAAGCAAATAATGATAGAAAGTAGTCCCCACTCTAATATATTTTAAGCAAGGGAACTGCTGTGCGAAGAATCGGTTTCATTTTTGCTTAATTAACATCACTCAGTAGACTTGCTCATTGCTTTAAATGGCCACTTTCCTATCCAATCCTTTGACCTTTCTTTCTTAGCCTGTTTGGTCATCTTCTCCCACTCTTTCTTCCATGCTTGAAATTAAATGTGTCACCAGGACAAATGTTTTAAGAAATATTTGGTGGAAGACCATTTTTATATGAAATTTGCATGTCTTTTCTCTGCCATTAAATTAGAGTAGGGGTCAAAATATAATTAACTATAATTAATGAACTTCTAAGAAATATAGAAGTAAAGCAGATGCCTGAAATTGTGCTTAGGATCAAGTTTTGTTCAAATGAAAATATGAAAAATATTTTCAGGAAAACCACCATCTGCTCATTCATGGTTTATCAAGAGAAAGAATGACTGCAATATGACAAGTAGAAAAAAAAAGTCAAATGGCTATTCATAGTGTTTCAAATTAAATTGTTAATACATGTACCACTTTTATGCATCTTTTTATTACTACTTAAAAAGAGCTATGAAACTGAGGGAGGAATTCAATAAACTATTTGGCTGCCTTTCCATAATAATTATTGGGTAGATGGAGTAAAGGGTGTATATAATTCCTATATAATAGTCCCACTGATTTTACTGCAGCTGGCGACTGTATGCTCTCTGTGTAGTATATTGTTGGTACCAACTAATCATCATAGTAACTTGCAGGGAAAATCTGAGGTTATTAAATATATAAATATAAAACTTGGATAGTTATTGAGTCATAATCATGTAATATACTAAACCAGAATGCAGAACCTATGTCTGTTTTGAAGAGAAATACCCACAAGTAAAAGTATCCAGTATACATACATATATACATAACAATGTTTTGTTGTAGTTATGCTCATTTATGTGAACTGTTGAGAATCTTCCTACAAGTATAAAAAGTGAATATTTTGATTACAGATATTTAGTTCTGTTTCTACTGTGTTTTGTTTTGTTTGCTTCATCTTGAGAGAGATTTGAAATACCAGATAAAAGCATTGGCTATAGAATTGCAATTTCATATATGAACACTGATTTGAGTTGTATGGACTTCTAATTTTATACACTAAAATTGGTTTAGTGGTAAAACATGTAATTTCAGCAATGATTTTGGAATACTATTTCAGGCCCAGTTAATTTTAGTGGAATTACTAAAGGAACCATAATTGATTTAATGATTCATTCATGATTTCATTGTGGTTTAAATTTAACAAGGTTCCATCTCCATAGGGTATATCAAGATGCTCAGCCCTCACATTATTTCCATCTCCTTGATTTTCAGAAACAAACAAACAAACAAACAAACAAACAAATTTAGCTGGAAAAGAGAGAGAGAGGTATAAGAACTAACCAGTGGTCTCATTGACCCAAGGGTTTCAGAGAAAGTGAGAATTTGATGATGTGTCATAATATCTGGCAGTTATCATGATGTTTATCCAGAGAAAAAGCTTACACAATTTTATCCTCCTCTAGGAGCTTCTTTGGTATTACAAATCCTGTGACATTTCAGAATTAATAGGCTTAAGTTCTTAGAGGAAAATATACTCTATGGATTGGTTAGGTCAGGCCAACACAGATTCTTATTTCTTTCTCTTTTCTGAATTGCAGTTATATACAAGTACATTAGAGGTGGGTTTCAGCAGGTTCTGACCAGTTCTGGAGAACCAGTAGCGGAAATTTTGAGTAATTCGGAGAACCAGCCTCAGATAGCTCAACCGACTGAATAGCCTGTTATTAACATCCAGCTGTCTGCAATTACACCAGTTTGAGGCTCAAGGTTGACTCAGCCTTCCATCCTTTCTAAGGTTGGTAAATTGAGGACCCAGTTTGTGGGGGCAAGAAACTGACTTTGTATAAAAAATATACAAAAGTATGAAGGCTATTGCTTAACGCCTTGTAAGCCGCCCTGAGTCTCCGGAGAAGGGCGGCATATAAATCTAATTAAAAAAAAATTCTGACTGGCCCCGCCCCCATCTATTCTCTGCCTCCCAAGTCCCAACTGATCGGGAGGAAATGGGGATTTTGCAGTAACCTTGCCCTGGATTGGGGAGGGAATGGAGATTTTACAGTATCCTTCCTCTGGAATGCGGTGGGAATGGAGATTTCATAGTATCTTTCCCCTGCCATGCCCACCAAGCCACACCCACATAACCAGTAGTAAAAAAAATTGAAACCCACCACTGATGTATGTGTACATGTACATATACATATAAATATATGTATGTGTAATAATGAAGCAATGTATAATATGTTTGATTCATTTTAAAATTAGAAGTTTCTCATTAAGAGCAATACAAAATTTAAAGGCAAGTGTTGTCATCTGTCTAATTCTTTCAGGACTTTTAGTGAATCCATACTGTTACGATGCCTAAATGTATTATTATTATTTTTGAAGAGTTTAATTAATTAAAAAGAAGAGCGGGTACTCAATTTTTTTACCATGTGCATGGTCTTGATGAGTAATGTGTGCATACCTTAGAGGAAACGTAGCTCAGGATCACCACAAAGAAAAGACAGCAGAATCATGGAAATTGTGATATACTTTATGCTAATTTTAAGTTTTATGTTGAAGCTTAACAAGACTATTCATAAATTACTGCATTTTATTAAGTCAAGATTCATTTTTTCAGATTTATTACATGAAAATGTAATCCTGTAGTCCATTCAACTTAGTTATTCTTTTTATCAATTCTTTTTATATCATTGGCTCACATTTATTCATTGCTGAGTGTTAAAAAGCCTGTTATTAACATTCAGCTGTCTGCAATTATTGCAAGTTTGAATCTCTCTAGGCTCAAGGTTGACTCAGCCTTCCATCCTTTCTAAGGTAGGTAAATTGAGGATCCAGTTTGTGGGGGCAATAAGCTGATTTTGTATAAAATATACGAAAGTATGAAGGCTACTGCTTAACGCATTGTAAGTTGCCCTGAGTCTCTGGAGAAGGGTGGCATATAAATCTATTTTTTTTTAAAAAAAGTGTCTCAACACGTTATATCAGGATGAAATAAATAAAATAGCCTAGTTTCTGAGAATCTTGGGTAGGAAGACTGTTTATATAGCATAGTATTGATAACTATATCCCCCCCCCCCCCGGGTGACCTGCATTTGGATAAATGTTATTTAATATTAGGAAAAAATAACTACATTTGATGGGAGTTTCAATTCTGGAATTCAGATTCCTGAAGTCAGGAATTCTGGAAGTCAGAGTCCTCAGAAGACATAATTCAACAAATTCAGAAGCTATCGAGAATGTTATGGCAAGTAGCATTAAAATTTAAGCAGAAAATTGTTATTAAATAGTCAGATATTAAATTCTAAATACAAAATATGTAGAGACTATAATAAATAAGCAATTATATAATGATCCTCTCTAGAATTCAGATCAAATAGTGCATTTAAAGAAAAAACAGGAAAAAATTGAAAATAACTTACCCTGTTTTCCCCCAAATAAGGCATCCCCTAATAATAAGGCCAATCGGGCTTTTGAGTGCATGGCAATAAGGCCAAATGCTTATTTCAGGGTTCAAAAAAATATAAGACAGGGTCTTATTTTCAGGGAAACATGGTACTATTGTGGATATTTAAGCATAAAACTTTACAAATACAGTTACTCAAGTTCTCTTAATTGTTAAATCTACATTTTGCTAACATTAAACATATATAACTAAGTAATTTGCATAAATGAAATAAAACATATTGCTAAAAATGTTTAATTAACCTAAGAAAGTGCAATAAGATTTTTAAAAAGTAAATCAATGGAGTTGAGATATATGAATTTAAAGTTGAGGAAGTATGGACAAAGACTATGCAATTTTAAGCCTATAGCTGTGAAAGTGAAAGTCAAATTTAAATTCATAATATTCATATTTCTTTTACTATGAGATTTTCTGAAGTCAAATGAAGTGCCAGAGTACACAGAATATCATTTGTTTATTGTTGCAGAACAAAACTTTTAAGCTACAAACTCACATGGATGAGGTTTATTTTCTCATTATTGATTGAACCAATTGATTTCTATTGAGTATGTTCACTCAGCTTTCTCATCCTCTTTCTTCCCTCTTTCTTTCTCTCCACTCTCTGTTCACTGTTCAAAATTAAGGATATTAAAAGGTCTCACAAGCCAAGAAAAACGTGTCAAGTTACTTCTGACTAGTTTATTTATTTTTGTTCATCTATGGACAGAATCATGCCAGACTTCATAACTATAGATATACACTGTAAAAATTCTAGGGAGTGTCTTTCTTTGGCCTTTTCTGACTACTAGACATTCCATTCCTCTGGGAAAGAGTCCCCTTTTCCGGGGACTTCAGACATTTTCTTCAAACAGGTTCTAAAATTCCCTTTTATCTATGCAATAAGTAAGGACGGCAGTGAAATCCTCTGAAGTCTGCTACCGGTTCTGTGAGTCTGGTACCGAGCATGCGCGCCCATGCAATGCTAAAAAAGGAACATTTTGAAGTCTTCAGAGTCTGCAATGGTAAGTAGAACAGCGAGGGGGAGGGGATACACTGTGCCACACAATTTAGATTAGCTAGAAAGCAGGAAATCCAACGATTCTAGTTAATATAAATTGCGCATCACAGCTGATCGTCACCCAGCTGATCGTCAGAAATACTGGTTCGCCTGAACCAATAGCATTTTGTACTACCGGTTTGGGAGAACCAGTCTGAACTGGTAGCATTTCACCCCTGAGCAAGGAATTGTTCCCAAAGTTAGCTTTCCTGTACAACATTACAATTCTGAACTCCATCAATAGATAACTATTATTTATATTTATTTCCTTAGATATATGCCTCCTAAGTCTATAATTTATGGAAAATGAGAGGGCAGAGTTGGAAGCTGTAAAGTCCTGTGGATAATTTCCTTAAATGGTTCTTTATAATTACAACAGTTCGGCTTCTTTTGAAGCATACAGCATTGAGTTTCTCATTAGCTATTTTTAGTTATTTCTGTTTCCAAGTCTTCAATCATGCTATACTGCCAAATTTTGCAGGCTAATTTTAATTATCTTATTGCCCAGTAGCTTTTATGGAGAGCAATCCATGCACATATTTTCAAATGGAGATGGAAGCATAGACTTAATTACATTCCATAAAAAAAGAATTTTATTTTTGTGTTTTATATTTATATTGCAATAAACAATATTATAAATCTTTCCATTCCAATTTTCCTTCTAACCTGAACTGACATAAAGCTTTCAAGAATAAATTCATTTGCTATTTCACAATTTCCTGTGAGACCACTGTCTTTGATCCCATTTGAAATATAGATGTTTTGTATTACATGGCTGTGCTAAGGGCATTCTGTATTACAATGTGTTTGTAAATGCATTTGAACTAAAATAATTAAGAATCCATTTTCCATCTAGTAAAAGTACACCTTTTTATTTAATGATATATACTAAAATATTTTTTTTATCTGGCTCCAAACATTTTAAGATTTAATTTTTTCAAAGACTTTTTGATCATACAATGCTTCAGCCTTTTCAAATACTAAAAATGTCCATCCATCAAAGCAAGGGGATATGTGGTTATTAAGGAAAATCTTAAGAAAGAGAAAAAAAAGAATTGGAAGATTTAAATGGAACAGTGCCAGAAGGTGATACTTACATTTACATTCATTTAAAAAGTAATTATAATTTACTGTAGATTTATAGGGTCACCCAACGCAGACAGTGTTGGCAGTGTACTGATTAAAAACAAAAGCCAAATACATTGATTTGATTAAAACAATAAAATATTTCCATAGCTAGGGAGAACAAACATAATACAAGTATAGCACACATGGTCTAGACAGGCACATACTTTGGTACAATCCAGAATAAATCCAGATCCTGAAAAGCTCTTTTAAAGGATAGTAGAATTAAGATTGTTGGAATTTGAAATATATCTAGCCAGTGTGATCGTATGAGAAGGGGAGAAAGGCAGTCCTTTAATTAGTCAGGTCCTACACTACACCCTAGTGACAGACTTTATTTTCCTAGTGACAGATTTTATTTTCCTGGGCTCCAAGATCACTACAGATGAGGACTACAGCCAAGAAATTAAAAGACGCTTGCTCCTAAGGAGGAAAGCTATGGCAAATTTAGACAGCATACTAAAAAGCAGAGACATCACCCTGCCAACAAAATCAGGTATAGTCAAGGCTATGGTTTTCCCAGTTGCAATGTAGGGCTATGAAAGTTGGACCATAAGGAAGGCTGAGTGCCAAAAAATTGAGGCCTTTGAACTATGTTGCTGGAGAAGACTCCGTGAGTCCCTTGGACTACAAGGTGATCAAACTGGTCAGTTCTAGAGGAGATCAACCCTGACTGCTCTTTAGAAGGCCAGATCTTGAAGATGAAACTCAAATACTTTGGCTACGTAATGAGAAGGAAGGACTCACTGGAGAAGAGCCTAATGCTGAGAACGATTGAGGGCAAAAGAAGAAGGGAATGACAGAGAATGAGGTGGCTGGATAGAGTCACTGAAGTAGTTGGCATGAGCTTACAGGGACTCCGGAGAAGGTAGAGGACAGAAGGCCTGGAGGAACGTTGTCCATGGGGTCATGATGGGTCTGACACGACTTGTGACTAACAACAACAACACATCATGAAGGTGTGGGAATCTTGAGTTGTCCCAAAAAGCTTATTAGTAATTAGCAGCTTACGGAGCATAGGTGTTATATCGATATATCATGACATTCTTAAAACTGCCTATGCTGTCATATTCCGGATCCAAGCCCGAAGCCTCTGAGTAGTCTTCAAGGGCAGCTCCATGTAGAGTATATTGCAACAGTTCATTTCTGAGCTGATCAAGACATGAGTGTCTTACCATTTGAGGAAAAGATGAAGTTGATACAACGGATGAATTTATACAAAAGCTCTTTTGGCCACCTTTTTAAAAAAAATATTATTAGAAGCTCGAAAACCAATAAGAACATCAAATTGCAGTTGAGTTCTGTCTGAGAAAATATAACCCCATGTATAGCAGAACTAAAACCCCACTTTTTAGCAGAATTAAAAATGGAAAATCCATGGGACTGGAAGACAAATGAACCTATAACCTATAACCACAATCTTGTGAAGGTAAGCCTAAATGTTTTTTCTCCAGCAGACCCAAGTAGCTTCTGAGCCAAGGTTTTGACAGCATGATTTGGTAATCCAGGGATTGAAATCAAAAGAGGACTCTCATTACTGTACTAATGAAACATGTATCAACAGCTGACCTCAGCCTGTTTGAATAGGTCATGTATCACTGTACCAAGTTTAAAAACATGATAGAAACATTTTTGAAATGTGTCAGAATTTTTTCTTCATTGGCTATCTCATTTGATATTTAGAAGTATTGTTCTCATGATGTAGTTATATAGAACAATTTAAGATATAGTTTTATTTATTTATTTATTTATTTATTTATTTAGATTTGTATACCGCCCTTCTCCTTGCGGACTCAGGGCGGTGAACAGCCAAATAAAATAGTACACAAAAGTTAAACAATTTCTTTAAAAAAGCATATAACTTTGGCTAAAAATTAAAACCATTAACCATTAAATATTTAAAATACCCACATTTAAAATATGGTCTTCAGATGATAGACTGTTCAGGCAGGACCAATATGCAAGTGAGATATTTAATCAAATGAATATTTTAAAACTATGCATGTGAGAGAAAACATGTATCCCAAACATCAGAGAAAGGGAAAAATTATTGAGGGCAACTCCATAAAATTCATCCAAAAATGTTCAAGGTGAGGTTGGGTGTGTGTGTGTGTGAGAGAGTGTGAGTGTGTGTATGTGTATTTTTACTTTTTTGGTTTATCTTTCTTTCTGGAGTCTATATTTTCTTTGCTATTCTTATCTTCTTGACAGAGAAATTACAGTCCAAAATTTTCTTTTCCAATTGGTGTGCTCCACTTAATAAATTCTTCTGACACATTTTTTTCTTGTTAATTAAAAGATATCTTTTTGAATTTTTGTTTTTCAAATGCTGCCACTTTATTTTTCACATAGGGTTGATCTTACTTTTCTTGTAATATTTACTCTGATTTTAATTATAACATTAGTACTTATTTACCTCAATAAATTAGAGAAGAAGAAGGTGGGAAATGAATAATGTTAGCCAAGTGGCAAACTTCTATACTGATTAAGTTGAATCAAATTAATGTCTTTGAAGAGATTAAAACTCAGACCATACATTTTCTGAATAGTTTTTATCCCACAGCTATAATTGCACTCAACAATGAACTAATGGGCCACCATCAGTGAGCTGTTGGACAGCGTTACTTGGTCTGTTGTGTGGATGTTTGGTTGGTTTAGGGATGGGAAATTGTGGTGGGTGGGAGCAGGGATGGGTTCTAAATTTTTTTACTACTTGTTCTGTAGGTGTGGCTTATTTTGTGGGCGTGGCTTGGTGGGGGGTAATGTGACTGTGGCCAACTTTTGGTGGGTGTGGCCAACTTTTTTTTTTTACTTTTAAAAGCATTTTTTTCTACAACCTTAAGAGGTTGCAGAAAAAAATGCTTTTAAAAGCCTTTGACAATCAGGCAACTCAGCTGGGATCGCCAGAGGCTTTTAAAGGCATTTTTTTCCTACAACTTCTTTGGCTGAAGAGGTTGTAGAAAAAATGCTTTTAAAAGCCTCTGACGATTGCAGCTGAGCCACATGATTATCAGAGGCTTTTTCTTTTTACTTTTAAAAGCATTTTTTTTCGGCCGAGGAGGTTGTAGAAAAAATGCTTTTACAAGTAAAAAAAAAAAAGCCTCTGATGAGGTTGGTGGGCTGGGGACTCATTCGGGGGCATGGCCAGCCAATGTTATTACCGGTTCTCCAAACTACTACAAATTATTACTCCCGGTCCTTGCGAACCGGTGTGAACCGGAGCAACCCACCACTGACTGGGAGTGTGTTTGGGGATTGTTATGTGTGTTGGACCTGGTCTTTGGTTGTTAAGTGAATTTTGTTGTATGGGTATACTGTGTATACCAATGACAATAAAGTTGTTGTTGTTGTTGTTGTTGTTAACCAAAATATTTTGAATATGGTGAAAAAGTTGGTAAATTTCTATCAGATTCTTTAGGACACTTGAAACAACAAAATTTGTTCTCTGAAATGACCTGAGAATCACAGGTGCCAATCCCTTAGCTTGTTTTTTTTTTCCAATTTCATAAGCAATTATAGGACGGTAATAAAATGAAGGATAAATAACAAACAGATAATTTTTAAAATAAGATATATTTGACCATTAGTGCAGGGTTTTTTGGTATTTTGTAAGCAGATTTGAAACTTTGAGAGGTATTAGAGACAATTCAACTGATGAAAACAAGGAAGTCCCCAGTTGGATAGAGTATAAATCTTGTATGGATTTGTTGGCCCTAATATTATTAGAGTCATAATAAAGCATTTAGATTGTGTTTATCTTTTTATCATGCTTATATAACATTTATTTTGAAAGAGAGCAAATTGTTTCCAAATAGTAGAATCTAATTATTAATTAATGCACATGCTAAGATATTAATTGCTTTGCTGGCTAGTTATTGCAGAGAATATTACTGTACATAATTAATCCATTTCAATCCATATTTATTAAAAATAGATAAAACATTAATTAATTATTTTGGATATAATTGAAGATAGAGTGTATTCTGCTGTATAAATTTCCTGGATTCTGAAAAGGAGTTGATAAGGTTCAGATAAATTTTGAGTTGAGTTATATTAGATATGGATTCTCAACTCCTTTAATTAATGGATTTCAATCTACTGCAATTTTGGACAATTACCTAATTCATTGGCAAACTATATTGGTGGTTCAACAATTTGGTCAATATTTAGATTGTAAAATTGAGAAAAATCTAGTTCCAGTCTAATGTCATGCACATCTGTGTGTGTATACATACATACATATATATGTTTACATACATATATATGTGTCTACATACATATATATATATGTTTACATACATACATACATACATACATACATACATACATACAGACATACATACAGACATATATATATATATATATATATATATATATATATATATATATATATATATATATATATATATATATATATATATGTTTTCTGAGGTTTTCACGGGTATTTGTATGTAGGTCTTTGATTATTCGGGTTTTCTCCCACATAAAATTGGAAGTACCTTGGCAACATTTCAACGGAGTCTCATTCGTTATCTTCAGGCTGGTGTCTTCGGCCTTGTGCTTCTAGGAGCAATACACACACACACACACATACACACACACACACGGAAATTAATATGTTAATTGCTATAAATAACACTGAGATGAATTTTAATAGGTGAATTAAACTTCCCTTAAGAAGCTGGGATAAGATTAATGTTATTAATGTCAAGCATAAATGATTAGGATCGCAGGTGAACATCCTATTAAACTGATTCATTTGTTATTCATGCCTGTGAGTAGGAAACTTAGCACTTGCTTGGAGTTAGATAATAGTCAATGGAATTCAAAGGAGTTTGGACTTAGTCAATGGAATTGAATAGACATTGAATTTAATTCGCTTGTGGCTATGTAGGGATTTTAGGCCGATCCCTCTTTTATACTGCTTCCAGTTTTGATCACTACAATACAAAAAAAAATGTTGAAGATCAACAAAGATGATTAGGAGGCTGGAGGCTAAAATATGATAAACAGTTGAAGGAGCTATGTATGTCAAGTCTAATGAAGAGAAGGATTGATAACAGTTTTCCAATATTTGGAAGGGTCTGTTTCAGAGAAGAGTGGGGGTCAACCTATTTTTCAAGGCACATGAGGACAGGACAAGAAGTAACAGATGGAAACTTACCAGACAGAAATCCAACCAAGAACCAAGGAGCAATTTTGTGACAGTAAGAACAATTAAATTTGTCCCCAGATTCTGCCCCTCCTTCTCCTACACCTAACCCAGGAATGTTACAGAACAATCCAGTCAAAGTCCAGTTCTTTACTTGCTTACATCATATGAACAGAATTTTGTAAAATTAAACCTATACCATTCTAATCCTAACAGCTACAAACTCAGAGATTTTAGGTAAAGGTAAAGGTTCCCCTTGCACGTATGTGCTAGTCCTTCCCGGCTCTAAGGGGCAGTGCTCATCTCTGTTTTAAAGCCAAAGAGTCAGCGCTATCTGAAGATGTCTCCGTGGTCATGTGGCCAGCATGACTAAACACCAAAGGTGCACAAAACACTGTTACCTTCCCACCAAAGGTGGTGCCTATTTTTCTACTTACATTTTTTACGTGCTTTCAAACTGCTAGGTTGGCAGAAGCTGGGACAAGTAATGGGAGCTCCCCCCATTACGCGGCACTAGGAATTCAAACTGCTGAACTGCTGGCTTTTCAGTCGACAAGCTCAGTATCTTAGCCACTGAGCCACCTCATTCTAGGGAATGGCTATTTTATCTCTCTTCCTCTATCTATCATCCAGTTCTGGATTGTGTTGTCTCTTGTCTCATAGCCCTCCTTGGAGGATGCTCCTGCCTTCCTGGGAAGCTGACTCTTTATTATAGTCTATCACACCACCTCTTACTGCATAGACACAACCCATAAAAATAAAAATAAAAAAAATACCACTTTTTAATATTTTAACAAGCATTCCAAGGTTAATGGCAGATAAATATTTTATCCAGGTAGATGGACTGTTGAGGGGATATATATGAAATGATAGGCCACCAAAAATTTCATTGGCTAATTTAAAAGTATATTTTGACGAAAGAAGTTTTAATTTACTAACTTTCAAAAATATCATTAAACATTTATTCTGTCATCTATATTTATGGGGAATGAGAATTTAATTGAATATCAACCTTTATGGGCTTTCTTGGTGTCTATTATTATTTCTCCTAGGTGCGGACAATTATTTGTATCAACAGCTTCCTGGGAACAGTTAAGATATATTTGGGCCCTATTGGGCTATAGATTTTATTTTGATGTTGAATATTTAACTTCATGTAAAAATTCTACTTTAAAAATATGGCAAGATGTTATATTGAAAAATACAGAGGGATTCTAAGATAGTAACTTTGTACTCTGTAATGATTATTTTAAGGAATGTTATCAATGAAACCATGCTTTGATAGATCCAGATATCACAGCCGAGAAAGAAGCCTTTCAGAGGCATAGGAAGTAAAATTTCTTATTTCGAAGCAAACCTTGAATTTATGCTATAGTTCTTGACACATCCTTCCAGGTTAATAGAACTGAGGTTTTTATTAGCTGCTGTTCCTCTAACAGCTAATAAAACAGAAAGAATTTGGTACATGGATATTGTCTGTAAATTAACATGAATGCATAAAACCACTGACGTCATAAATTATAGATTTCCAGGTTCTTTTTTTTTTAATTTATTATGTTTATTTTGTCTTGTACATTTGTATAGTTTGAGCATCTTTGCATTTATTCATTTTTTTTATTTTTTCATTTCGGGTCTATAATGATCAAATTAAACCTGAAATGAGAGTGATGTCTGCTTTTATATTGCTGTTATATGCATGCCACAAATGACTCTCTGACTATATATGTTTATGTGTCTACATGTAAATTTGTGTTTGTCTCTGTATGAAGAAATATGTAGACAAGAAGGATTACAACTGACTGAAGGTTCATGGAGGACATGCCATTTAAGGAAACGTACTAGGAACCATGTTGAATACTGAAGTATTATACTCTTGGGCTTCCTTATGTCTCTTAGAAGTTGGGTCTCTGCATGTTACACCAACTGTAGTTTCAAGAGACCTTCAAAAGTAAACTTACCTACAGTGCATTGCAGTAGTCTAAGGTGATGAGAACAAAAGTATTGCTGTATGGATTTTTTGGTTCAAAAAAGGTGGACCAATAGCTCAAAGCACTTCCCTGACTGCATATCTACTTACTGCTTGGACATGATCTTTGAGTTCAAGAAGATTTCCCCAAGCTATGGACCTGCTCCTTTATGGATGCAAGTTCATCATTAAGCAGTAGAGCTAGAACAGGGGTGTCAAACTCAAGGCCCAGGACTGGATGTGGCCTGTAGGATTGTTTGGCCCTCCAAGCTCCGTTTTTGCTAGCAGAGGGTGGCAAGAGGCCATCACAGTTGAAAACACAGCTCCCCTGACCTCCATTTTTGCTCACAGAGGGCGGCAGGAGGCCATAGCCAAAAACAGAGTTCATGAGCCCGTTTTCCCTGGCAGGGTGCTCAGGCCACCACAATACCACCGACACAAGTTATGTCAAGCTAGCCATGCTCATCCTGGCCAAGTCCAGCCTGACCTCCTGAGGTCACAACCCTTATGCGGCCCTCAATGAAATTGAGTTTGACACTCATGAGCTAGAGTGTTCAAATACTTATTATAAATTAAGAAATATGTTCCATACTATAGCTACCCCATTTCAGAAATTCCTGGAACAATCTGCTTGTTCACTTTAAAATTCTGCAAGCATTAGTTGCATACATTTATTTTCCTGCATTGAAGGGAAATAATATATGTTTTGTAAGTATTAAATATTAACAACTAGGAAATGTGTACCCTGAATCAGGTAATTATGGGTTTGGATAGCATCACAGTTAAAAAACTCTCTTTATTATTTTTATAGAAAAGATCCAGATTATACTGTAGCTTTATTTGTTCTGGCTGTGGATCTAATGTATTCAAAACATAACCCTCAATTATTTAGCAATAATTTGCTAAAATTATTCCAACGTACGCTGTATTTTCTAGGAAGTATGCGGGGTGTTGTCTAATATTTAAAACATGCTTTTGCCCTGAAAATTAGTAACAAAAGAGAAGAGCAGGCCAAGAACACAATAATTCCAGTATTGTAGTTTAAAAAAAACTTTCTAGACAAGAAACCTGTCCTTTCTTTGATCTTCAAAAACTATAGGTGTATTAAGATATTAAATTTAAGTAGCATTCTGAGAATTAAATAAAAGTTGCTATTGTTATAAAAAAACTTTGTAAAAATGAAGTCAGTTTTATATACCATGAATTTTAATTGTGAAGGAAAATTAAAATTAGTAATTATCCCCTTGGTTATCTGGATGTTACACACTGAATTCTTAGTATTAATTTAATACTTAGTATAATTGATTTAATGGAGCAGATTGCCATATGGACATGAATTCACGTTTTTATTCTGACCTTTAGATATTTTTTTTCTTTCACCTTCTTTGACAAGAGCTAATATATAATAGAGCTAATATATCTTAGAAACATCTATTAGTTCAGGTTATTAATAAAAGCAATTTTAAGGAATTATTGTTTTTATTTTTATTTTTATCAGCTAAACAACAACAATGAAAGGTTATGGTACATATTTTCTGGATTTTAGATTTTTTAATTAAAATTTTCTTTTAATACAAAACATTCCATCATTCATTAAACAGTGTGTCATCTGGATACAATTTTTCTGTGTAATAACAGTTATAGCTTACCACCATATTCATTATTTATATCTACTCTTAGTTTAATATTAATACTTAATATATCCATTACCGTAACATTTCTCTTAACTTATTTAACTTTACTATACAATACTTATTTATTTATTCTCTAACCATTGATAAAATAAATTCCATATATTATAATAATCAGATTCTTCCTTCCCTCTAAATGCAAGTGTTAATCTATTAATTTCTGCACATTCCAATATTTTCTTAATCCCATTTTCATTTGCAGGAATCTCTTCACTTTTCCAATTCTGTGTAAATACAATTCTAGCCACAGTTATTGCATGAATGAATTTTCTGGATTTTAGACCTATTTGTTGTTGCTTTTTTTCTGATACATGCATTAAAATGACAGTAGATGAAAAATTATTTCCACTAAATCTGTAAACATAAATTAATGACAATAAAGTTTGGTGAGTAGGTCCATCAGAGATATCCATCATGATATTTAATGAATAAACTGTTAATGTTTTTCTGATGGAGAAACTGATAATGAAACAGCAGCATCTTCAGACACAAAGGGTCTGGATCAGAAGTGAGTTTTAACAGGTTCTGACCAGTACTGGAGAACCAGTAGTAAAAATTCTGACTGGTCCCGTCCCCATCTATTCTCTGCCTCCCAAGTCCCAGCTGATCGTGAGGAAATGGGGATTTTGCAGCATCCTTCCCCCGGAGTGGGGTGGAAATGGAGATTGTACAGTATCCTTCCCTGCCACATCCACCAAGCCATGCCCACCAATCCACACCCACAGAACTGATAGTAAAAAATTTTGAAACCCACCGCTGGTCTGGATTGACAAAAGCAGCACTATGATACAAGTCCTATCTCTTTTGTACGTGTGTCCTCAGAGAGTGTGGTGCGACATTGCCGTTATTCCAACAATGACTAAAGTCATTCTAACAGAAAGATTCTGCTGATACTGCTGCAAAAATGTAAATCCCACATATTTCCATCTGAAAAAAAGAACAGAAATTAAGTTGTTTGCTTTAATGAACACAATTGTAGCAGCGCAGTTGGTTTTGATTGTAAGGTGCCCTGAGGCACTTGGGTGAGATGGCAGATTATAAAAAGTGATGAATAAATAAATTTAATTAATTAATTAATAATCAATGGATTGTCCTTATATTATTCTACTTCTTTTTAATAAAACTACAGAAAAATATTGTCAAATTTAATTAATTAAAGTTACTCTAGGCAGCACGTAATTATAAAATTACGCATAGCAATAAAATTACGCATAGCACAATAGCATAGCAATAGCACAAAATACTAATAATAAGAACAAACATCTAGTCAAGGTATTGAAAAATACATTGAACTGAAACATACACCTCCTGCCGTATTTAATAATGACAGAATAACAGTAGCAGAGTTGAAAGGGACCTTGGCCTGCTGCTCAGGCAGGAAACTCCATACCATTTCAGACAAATGGCTGTCCAATCTCTTCTTTAAAATGTCCAGTGTTGGAGCATTCGCAACTTCTGGAGGCAAGTCATTCCACTGATTAATTGTTCTAACTGTCAGGAAATTTCTCCTTAGATATAGGTTGTTTCTCTCCTCGATTAATTTCCACCCATTGCTTCTTCTACCACCTTCAGGTGCTTTGGACTCCCCCCCACATTTCTTGTGGCAGCTCCTCAAATATTATAACCCTGTTATCTTATATTATTTTATAGGAATAACAAATATAATACATTTCCTTAATTGAAGGAAATGTATGTACATTTGAGTGTGTCCATGTATGTACATGTGAGAGTGCCCATGCTCGTATGACTGTGTGTGAGAAGGAGATACGACAGCTCTACCCTTTGACTTCCTTTATTGCAACTTGTTGAAATACATATATATATTTCACCTCTCTACTATAAAGAAGGAAGCAATTAACATAATATGATATGGTAGCTGTCTTGATTTCAAGATATTTCATATGTTTCAGCATTTCATTTTAGATAGAATTGTTACTGTTATTTATTTGTACTTAGTAAGATTCTATGCTATCTATGCAACGGACAGAAAGTACTGCCAAAGCAATAAAATTATTCTTTCCCCATATGGCTTACATTCTTAAGACACAATCTGTTACAGTAGAGTACCAGGCATCTGTGGCTTTGAATAGTAATTACTGGTGCATTGGCTCCAGATATTAACAGTTTAGTCCTAGCATGATTCCTTAGAATTGCATCCTTTTAAGTTGAGAGGCACATACTGCGACGTATGGCATTTAGGATTGTAGTCTAAGTAACTATCTCTTGTATCTAAGTAATATCATTTTGTCAAAAAACAATTGGGATTTGTGTGTGTGTTTGGGGGGGGGGATTGATAAGATTTACAGAAAAGAAATATAGGGATGTCCTTGTTTTTACAAAAATAAAAAAGTACAGATTTTGGTGAATTAATAATACTTAAAACCAGTAATTTAAAGGATATAGTCACTTATAAATTTTATATGCCCCCCTTTTTAAAGGCTGCTTCTTAAATTGTCTTACAATTAGGAATCAAATGCCTTCATTCAATATGTGTAGAAATAAAAACTCAATTGTTCAGTTTTAGATTATCACATGGGCTATTTAATTCAACAATGATATTTTCAGTACTCATATGTATAAGGTTGATCGTTAATTGATTTGCAAAATTTACTTTGCAAAATTGTATGTTTACAAAATTATAATTATAAACTCCTGGGTTGGCCAGGAGGAAAAGTTTGGTCTCAAAATTCGACCTTGACATTCTCCTGGAGATTTGTGTTGCCCCACAAATTTACAACATTTAAGAAATTACAATTAATCCTTGATTAATTAAGCTATTGGGGACTGGAATTGCCATTGGAAAGCAATGCAGTTGTAAAGCATGACATCATATGACCATACCACTTTCTGATAACAATTCTAGCACTCTCAATTGTCATCATTAACTTAATCACTATTGGCCTTTAAGTGAGAATGTCACCTAGTCACCATTTGTAACCTCCTGCCAGCTTTTCTATTGAAGGTTGCAAATGGTAATTACATGCCTGTAGAACACTCTGATGTTACAATTGCAAACTGGGTTGCCGAGCGTACAGATTGTAATCCCATAACATTCAGCATAATGACAATGGTTGTTGAAATTATGGTCATTAAGCATGGACCAATCATACTAAAAACACTTTTGTCCATGTAGCTTGGATGATGCTCAGCTCAGAATAAGGCCACAGTGGCTTTACTAATCTTCCCCTGTTTTGGTATGGAGGCAAGCCTATCTGACTGGATCCTGTGTGGACTAGTCTATCAATCCACGCACTTCTCCTTTGCTTTCCAAATGGCATAATGGTTGTTTGCTCTGATGTACAGTAATCAAAGCAAGAGGGAATAGAATATTCTTTTGCTTCTATAATCCTCTGTTTCTATATTTCTCAGAAGGTCTAAGGAAGAAATGATAGTTGAGATTCATAGAAATACAGTAGCAACATTTTTTTTTTCTTTTCAACTTAAAGCCGTTAAAACAAAATAAGGGAAGGGAAGCTTTCAAATATTGTGGCCAAGGGATACAAAAGCAAAGAAGGCAAACTTCTTTTG
The DNA here is from genome assembly GCA_030761175.1 of Masticophis lateralis. Taxonomy (NCBI): domain Eukaryota; kingdom Metazoa; phylum Chordata; class Lepidosauria; order Squamata; family Colubridae; genus Masticophis; species Masticophis lateralis. The sequence continues at coordinate 75,462,962 of JAUDYJ010000005.1, read as the reverse complement.
CCCAAACTTTTGGGCAAAAATTGAAAGGGTACCCACTGACAGATACAAAGATAGGATTGTTCACTGACTTAATAAACCATTATAAGACATTATAAAAGAAGCATCACAACACCTTCTGATCAGGAAAGACCACAGCAGTTTGGCAGCTGTGCCAAAATGTTGCAGTGGAGGGCAGGTGCCATGTGCTGCAGCCAATTGGAGCTGCTGATAGCATGGAACAAAGCAGTGGGGATTATCTGCTCTGAGAGATTTAAGATTTCTTGGGTTGGAAAGGAGTTTTGAATCAAAGCTGGAAAACATGAGCGTGAGGCACATTTGCAATGACATGGGAGAGGGATGAAGATGAAATTAACCATTCCTCCATTTAGAAGTAGCTAGCTGTCTATACTGGCAAAAGGCCAAGCAAAAAATAGGTTAGGCTTGAAAGACTTCTGTTTACTCATTCATTCATTTGATCATTCTTTCTTCCTCCCTGCTAGCTGTGCTTGAAAAAGATCTGTTAACAATTGAGTATTCATATCCACAATATGCACCTTGATATCTTCCAAAAGGTTTGTGTTTGCAGGAGAAAACACAGGTGGAAGAGGAGAGGAAACCATATACATATACATATACATATACATATACATATACATATACATATACATATACATATACATATACATATACATATACATATACATATACATCATATACATATACATATACATATACATATACATATACATATACATATACATACACTTACACTTACACTTACACTTACACTACACACACACACACACACACAAAGTGTTTTTCTATTGAAGCACCTGGTCTACCCCAATATGGGAGGGAGCATACTGCTTCCCTTTCACCTTTCAGCTCCAATCCAGGAGCCCTCAAGCAGTCACATTCATGACAAACCATTTTATACCAAATTTATATTTGCTGATAAAGAAATAAAGGGAGGCTAGTATAGATCTATTTCAAGCTATTTAACTCTCATCAGCTAGCCATATCCTTACTTGGATTCGAACATGGGATGCCTGCCTCCCTTGGCTCAAGCTGATAAAGGGAGGAGTACTTGTGGCACAGAGGTTATTACAACTGCCTAATATGCAGGCAGCCCAAGTTTGAATCTGAGTAAGGGTATGGCCAGCTGATGAGAGCTAAATAGCTTGAAATAGATCTATACTAGTCTCCCTTTATTTCTTTATCAGCAAATATAAATTTGGTGTATATGTATGTGTATGTGTGTGCTTTTGTATGTTTTCTGAGGTTTTCACGGGTGTTTGTATGTAGGTCTTTGGTTATTCGGGTTTTCTCCCGTGTAAAATTGGAAGTGTCTTGGCGACATTTTGATGAAGTCTCATTCGTCATCTTCAGGCTGGTGTTTTCAGCTTTATGCTTCTAGAAGCAATGTGTGATCACAGCTGTTTCTTCTTTTTAACCTCTAGTGGGGGTGTGAACTGATTGGGTGGGAGCTTGGCTGTGCTCTGATTGGATGTGGGGTTGGCTGTGCTCTGATTGGATGTGGGGTTGGCTGTGCTCTGATTGGATGGGGATGTGTTCTGTTTGGGTGGGGGCTCGGTTGTGCTTGGGTTAGTCTGAGTTTCAGGGGAATTTGAGCTGGTGAGCTGCATTGCTGTTGTTTGGCTTTGCATTCGTGGTCATGCCACATCTTCATGGTGGGTATCAGTCTGCTTCATCTATGGATTGGAGGGGTTTAAAGTGGCTAATGATGCAGCTGCAGTCTGGCTTCTGGTCTGTGGTCGTGCCTCATCATTGGTGTGAGTTTGAGTCTGCTTTCCGCTTGGATGTGTGGTAGTGACATCCACGCTCTAGAAAAATCTGATCACAAACCCAAACTCTGGCTCAGATACATAGATGACAAGTTCATATACATACATAAATACATACATACATACATACATACATACATACATACATATATATATATATATATATATATATACACACACACACACACACATACACATACACACACACGTGTGTGTGTGTGTGTGTGTATCTATCTATCTATCTATCTATCTATCTATCTATATCTATATATATCTATATATATATATATATATATATATATATATATATATATATATATATATACACATACATACATACAAACTTATATATATATAAAAGTGGCTCTGCATGCTGATATTCTATCCTCTGTTTATTTTCAGATGGGCTTCCCTTGTAAACAGCTTGCTGTATGCACAAGCACACATTCAATTTTTGCTTGCTGCATAGCCATTTGTAAGGGCTTATTACTGCATTGTGATTGATAGCAGGCTTTTTGAGAACCTAGCTGCCTGCCAAAGAGAAGAGGTTTTCTTTCATCAGATGTCAAGGGAAGAAACCAGTAGAAGGAAGCTAGGGAGTTTTTCTGGATTGATCAGTTTTGGGCCAAGATTTAAGATTTTCCGGGAATGCCAAGTAGTTCAAACAAAATATAATGAGACACAGGTGTATGATATAATAGACATGTTTTAATCAGAGACTTTTGCAATTCAAGTATATATCTATTTAAATACAGAAATAAAAGTACCTACGTTTTCATTAAGCATTTAAAGAAGCAACATAACTAAATTTCACAGTCAATTTTAAAATCATCTGCAGTATAGAAGCTTCTCAGTTTTCCATATAATATTTCCCATCCATCAAAGAAATCTTGTTTACTCATGATCTCAGTAATGCTGCCAGAATTTTTGAAGGAGGACCGGGATTATTCTGATAAACTTGTCCTGTACAATCAAGAGCATACTAAATATTTCAAATATTCAAATAGGAATGTTTCATTTTGTCTCCATGTTCTGGCCTTCTACGAACTGGTGTGTTGCTTTTTTAATATTTGCCTCAAAATGCCTACTTTGATTTTAGAATTGTTGGTATATATGTCTGTATATTTTCTGGAAAAAGAAAACAAAGAGATGAAAGATTTCAGGTAGCTCTGTTAATATAAACTGTAAAAAAAAAAAGCATGTTCTGTGCCTCTCAATATTTATCACATATCAAAATTTCATAAGGTCTTATTCTTTAACCATTATAATATATACACTTTTTGAACTAAGAATAAAAGCCCTCCATTCATATGTCATACTTTGGTAACACCGCGATGACACAATAAAGAGCTGAATAAATGTGCTGCCCAGTTTATGAAAACCTGCCTGATTTTTCTTGTAAATAAATAGATAGCTTTATTGATTAGCCTATAGGCCATATTAAGGCACAAGGTTCAAACACATATCACCAATAAAATCCTATGCAAACAATTTAAAATAAGAGTAGGGTAAACTACAATAGTTATAGGATAAGATACAATATAATTTAATACATAAATATGTAAAATAGAATAAAATGACATAAAATTATATTTCGGTGTCACCCTTACAATCTACCCCAATAAGTCCCATGTATGCAGATCTCAACCGAACCATTTTGTTTAAGTACTGTGCTGTGTTAAATGTTATTTTCAGGTTCTGGCTGCACATAAAGTAAGTTGTTTTGATATGGGGATCCCAATGGGTCATTCGTCTGGCACCCTTTGGAATAAACTGCCCCCTGAGATACGAAATATCCCTGATCTCTGTGCTTTCTGCTATGCCCTCAAGACCCTGATATTCAAACAGGCAGGTTTAAACATGTTAACATGCGAATGATTTTAAAATGTTATCTAATTTTGGGTTTTTATTTAATTGGGCCAAACTATGTTATAATTTTAATTAGCAATTTATGAAAGGCGGTATAGAAATTAAATAAATAAATAAATAAATAAGGACCAAGGTACCTGTCTCTCACTCCCTTATACAAGCAACAGTCAAATAGGATGTGAGCCAGATCTTCTACCTCTGCTGCTCCACAAATGCAGAGACGCTCATTCTTTTTTGGGGGGGGGGGGGTAAAGAAAGCTGTTTTCCTCTTCACCTACCTGTCAGGGTTCCAAGTAATAGATCCATTGCAAGCAAAAACTCCAAAGCAGGTGGATTCCTCAAAGAATAGCTTTACTGGAAATATCATATTGGCACATATCTGGTGAAAACCAACTCTGAGGGGCCCTTTGGTTTTCACCTAATTAAAAGTAAAAATTTTCCTCTCAACCCCAATCAATCTGTCACATGGCAGTTATAAAGAACCATGAGATAGCAGTGAGAATAGTGTAAAATAATTCGTTGATCATCATAAAGTTATTTTATCTTTTCAATTATAAATCTATATAATCTATATAAGAATCTATATCTATCTATATAGAAGCTATATAAGATTCTTTTATAACTAGCATTTTATAGTTTATCCTGAGAAAGAACTTGTGAACATTTTTATATCTACAGAACCTCAACAAAGAACAGGTAAATAAACCAGAATATTAAGTTTAAAATTAGTCCTTTATTTCATTTGCTCCTTGACCCTGTTGTTTTCCCATCATTATATATCAATTGTGTGATTGAACTGTATTAGTTTTATTTTAACAGATTATTAGTCATACTGCAGGAATTATACTATATCAAATAAATTTAATTAAATCTTTGTAATGCACCACTCTATTAACAAACCAGCAAAGTGAGTTTTATAATATCAGGGAGTAATGAAATACACAACTAATTTAATTGTATGTCATCAATTAGATGTCAGAAAAATACCACAAACATAATTTTGTTGTTAAAAAATCAGTTCATTTAATTGTGGAAATTAATTACATGATTTTAAAGATTTTTTGCTGTAATGTTTCTATTGGATGTTTCACATTATCAATGTATGTATGTACATGTATGTGTGTGTGTGCAGTACTGTGGAGTCAAGGAGTCGGAGTCGGAGGAAATTTTGGGTACCTGGAGTCGGAGTCGGCAAACAATGCACTGACTCCGACTCCTACTAAATTTAGATTGGAATTAAAAAAAAAAAGCAAGTTTAAAAGAACATTTATCTCCTGACTCCACAGCCGTGTGTGTGTGTGTGTGTGTGTGTGTATCTTTTCATAGATTTTTACGGGTAGAGGTAGGCAAGTTTTGGTGTATTCGGGTCTTTTCCCGTGTAAGATTGAGACTATCTCGGTGACATTTCAACGAGGTCCCACTCGTCATCTTCAGGCTGGTGTCTTCAGCTTCGTGCTTGTTCCTCGCACAAGTACGAAGTCAAAAACACCAGCCTGAAGATGACGAGTGGGACCTTGTTGAAACGTCGCCGAGATACTCTTAATCTCACACGGGAAAAGACCTGAATACACCAAAACTTGCGTATATATCAGGGGTGAAATGCTCCCGGTTCGGACTGGCTCGGGCGAATAGGTAGTGATGGAGGCAGGCAGTTCAGAGAACCAGTAGCAAAAATCCCTGCCTCTTCCCCCCATGCCCCAGATGAGCTGCGCGATCATCAGAGCCTTTAAAAAAAAATAGCTCTGACGATCCCAGCTGAGTTGCCTCCTAATCAGGCAACTCAGCTAGGATCACCAGATCCATTTAAAAGAAAAAAAAACCTTTTTCCTTTTAAATGGCTCTGATGATCCAAGCTCTGATGATGCCAGCTGTGTTGCCTGCCAATCAGGAAACTCAGCTGGGATCATCAGAGCCTTTTGAAAGCATTTTTTTTACATGTAAAAAATGGTTTTAAAAGTAAAAAAAAAATGGCCACACCCTCCCCCAGTCACATTACCCCCCCCACCAAGCCACACTCACAGAACTGGTGGTAACAAATTTTAGATTTCACCCCTGATAGACACACACACGCACGCGCACACACATACATAGATAGGTATGTATGTGTATGTATATGCATATATAAAATAAACGTTCTAAATATGCAAAGGGGGATTAGCATTTTGGCTTTTGTCTCATGATTGGCAGAAACAGACCAATTATGTATTCCTTCTTTTCTCTCAGCTGCTCATTATTTTCCTTAAAAAAGCCATTCTAGAGTATCGAAAATGAACTGAGCAGGAATTGGAACTGTCTCTTCCTCCCTTCATTGTGCTTATTGTTTATAAGTATGGTGCGAACATAACTTATTGTTTTACTGTATGCTAAGCATAGGTCAGAGATTAGCAATTTTAGCCCTTAGCTAAAATTAAAATTAATATGTCCTTGAGAAAGACTTGTTCTCTTGAAAAGTAGACTTCCAGGTTTGCAATTAAATATGCAAGTGAAATACATAATTCACTTACTCTCAAAATAGATAGTGAGAGTAACTCTTACATCTTATCACTGCTGGATTTTATTTTCTTTCCTTCTTTAGATTTCTTTCCTCGTTTAGGTGTTTGTTTTTTAGTACAATTAGTGAAATTGTTTGCCTTTAGAAGTTGTACAGTAGGTGCTCCATCACTGGAGGTTTTTAAGAAGAGACTGGACAACTATTTGCCTAAAATGGTATAGGGACTCCTGCTCGAGCAGGGGTTGGATTAGATAAGGTCCAACCCCTTTCAAGGTCTCTCCAAGTCTGTTATTCTTAATTTTTCTTTTAGTTTCCACCCCTCAGTAAACTCTAGGTTGACAAGTTGGGAAATCTGGTAGTATGATATCTACTTCTGAGCTGTGATGCTGAACTGAATTGTACTAAACTGAAACTAAATAGCAAACTGCATGAAAGAAAATCACGAGGAAACTTTCTGGGTTTATACAAATACAGATTTCTTATAATTTAATTTCTCAGTATAGTAAGACAACAGAATAGTTTTCTTCCTTTAATATATAAACATAATATGGTGATAGGTATGCTTTCAGAGAGTATTATACAGTGGGGCAAAAAAAGTATTTAGTCAGCCACCAATTGTGCAAGTTCTCCCACTTAAAAAGATGAGAGAGGCCTGTAATTGTCATCATAAGTAGACTTCAACTATGAGAGACAAAATGAGAAAACATTTTGTCTCTCAAATCAGACAATCACATTGTCTGATTTGGAAAGAATTTATTTGCAAATTATGGTGGAAAATAAGTATTTGGTCACCTACAAACAAGCAAGATTTCTGGCTCTCACAAACCTGTAACAACTTCTTTAAGAGGCTCCTCTGTCCTCCACTCATTATCTGTATTAATGGCACCTGTTTGAACTTGTTATCAGTATAAAAGACACCTATCCACATCTCAAACAGTCACACTCCAAACTCCACAATGGTGAAGACCAAAGAGCTGTTGAAGGACACCAGAAACAAAATTGTAGACCTGCACCAGGCTGGGAAGACTGAATCTGCAATAGGCAAGCAGCTTGGTGTGAAGAAATCAACTGTGGGAGCAATAATTAGAAAATGGAAGACATACAAGACCACTGATAATCTCCCTCGATCTGGGGCTCCACACAAGATCTTACCCCGTGGGGTCAAAATGATCACAAGAACGATGAGCAAAAATCCCAGAACCACACGGGGGGAACCTAGTGAATGACCTGCAGAGAGCTGGGACCAATGTAACAAAGGCTACCATCAGTAACACACTATGCCACCAGGGGCTCAGATCCTGCAGTGCCAGACGTGTCCCCCTGCTTAAGCCAGTACATATCCGGACCCATCTGAAGTTTGCTAGAGAGCATTTGGATGATCCAGAGGAGAATTGGGAGAATGTCATATGGTCAGATGAAACCAAAGTAGAACTGTTTGGTAGAAACACAACTCGTCATGTTTGGAGGAGAGAGAGTGCTGAGTTGCATCCAAAGAACACCATACCTACTGTGAAGCATGGGGGTGGCAACATCATACTTTGGGGCTGTTTCTCTGCAAAGGCACCAGGACGACTGATCCATGTATAGGAAAGAATGAATGGGGCCATGTTTTGTGAGATTTTGAGTGAAAACCTTCTTCCATCAGCAAGGGCATTGAAGATGAAATGTGGCTGGGTCTTTCAGCATGCCAATGATCCCAAACACACCACCCGGGCAATGAAGGAATGGCTTCGTAAGAAGCATTTCAAGGTCCTGGAGTGGCCTAGCCAGTCTCCAGATCTCAACCCGATAGAAACCTTTGGAGGGAGTTGAAAGTCCGTGTTGCCCAGCGACAGCCCCAAAACCTCACTGCTCTAGAGGAGATCTGCATGGAGGAATGGGCCAACATACCAGTAACAGTGTGTGCCAACCTTGTGAAGACTTACAGAAAAAGTTTGACCTCTGTCATTGCCCACAAAGGATATATAACAAAGTATTGAGATGAACTTTTGATATTGACCAAATACATGGACGAAATCCATGCAAAGGTATGTATAATGTGAACCATTTATTTTTCAGTTTCTCATTCAATTGATAATTTGTGTGTAGATTTGCAGATTGATTCTATAGGATGGAATGTCTCACCTGTATGCACATCTATACAAAAACCCCAACATACTGAAGAGCAATACAGAAACAAATCCTGTATGGCAATATAAATTGGATTTAATTTAGTTCATACAAGGATTTAATTATGAACCCTACGCATTCCTAGGTGAATTGAGAATTAGCTCTAATGGCTTTAATGAAAAACAATCCTTTTTATTAGAGATCATATATTGCCCCAAAAGATAGGAAAGGTGTATTAGGATAATGCTGCTACTTTTAAAATACAGTAAAATGTACGCTAATGAACATCTTATGAAGTGGAAACTTATCAGTGAACTATTCTAGGGGACTGCCATAGTCTTTTTATCCTTATCCAATTATGCTGTTAATGCCGCAACTTTTAATGGTAATTAAATTTATAAGTAAAGGCTCTAATTGTGAGGAATAATTGCAGTTCTTAAGCCATGGCTGGTAAATCAGCAACGATAAAAACAGACAGTCCAGATACCAGATTATACAAATCTTGGACACAATTGTGTTCTCTCTCTCTCTCTCATTCTCTCTCTCTCTCTCTCTCTCCCTCCCTCCCTCCCTCCTTCCCTCCCTCCCCCTCTCTCTCTCTCTCTCTCTCTCTCTCTCTCTCTCTCTCTCTCTCTCTCTCTCTCTCTCTCTCTCTCTCTCTCTCTCTCTCTCTCTTGCACAGGGAGAGAGATTCTCATGTAGCAGTTTTCATATGAACCACATATACATTATGTATAAGTAAGAAAAAATATCTTGATGCAATTGATAACATTTGAAACACGATAGCAGATTCCCAGCAAGAATTCAGAATTCTTGATTCTAGACTGAATGTTACTGTTTCTTGCTCTGTCTTTCTAGGTGAACTCAAGAAATTCCTCCAATTTAAGAAATATACTATACTACAAGAATGATCTAAAGAGCCAAAGTACATGTAATTTGGCCTTCTATTAACAGTATTGAAGAAAAATCACTAAATAAAACAATAATTATTACTGTAATACTGGCTTGATAGTGAAGTGTGAGTAAAACACTTCTATGACAAAATACATTCTATGTTTTCTAAAAGAAAATAGCTGTGATTTCTAATCATTTAATATATCTGAAAATTTTGTATGAATAACCAGTAGCGACAGCACATTTATCAAAATAGGATCTAATCAATCTTATGTGGAATACTACACATATACTGTAGGTTTTCTGCTAGTTTTCTTACATTGATTATATTTTTTTCCTCAATTGTGTCCAATTCTCAGGGACAGCCTCAACAAGTCCCTGTAGTTTTCTTGGCTTTCAAAAGTGATTTATTTTTGCTCCCTTCAGGTAGCTGAGAGAAAGTGACTGGTCCAAGATCATCCAACTAGTTGTGTGCCCAAGGTAGGACTAGAATCCACAGTTTCCCAATTTTTAGCTTGATGCCATAACCACTACACTTAACCTAACCTTAAACTGGCTCTACACTTAAACATCTGTGGAAATTTTCAGTCATCCAGATCATAGTTGTCTCAAATGTGGGCTCCCCCCCCCTCCCAAAAGGCAACTGGACTGTTTTTTCTTTGAGGAGAAAGAAGAAGAAAATAGTGGCTCTAGTTTAGTGTAAATCCATTGACATATTTTTCTGTTATTGTTTTTTTTTAATGAAAGTATTGAATAGCCTTTTGTTTTCACATTAGGAGTGAAATACCTTTGCTGAAGACATCTTAATTTAATACATCCCCTTCTGAAACATAAGTAAAAATTAAAGATTTGAAAGCATTTGCTAAGCAGCCATTTAACTAATTATAACCAGAGACTAGGGAAATTGTAAAGAACTAGTTTGGTGTAACATAATGGTTAAGGCATCAGGCTAAAACTGGGGGATTATACATTCTAGTTCTGCCTTGGACTAAAGCAGGGGTGTCAAACTCATTGCCTGGGGGCCAGATGCGTCACAGGCTGGCTGTGGGGAAAAAAGTCAGATACGTCACATGAGGTTGACGTTACAACACGAGTTTGACAGCCCTGGACCAAAGGATCTGGATAGTCTGGATGATCTTTAGCCACTCACTCTCTCTCAGCCCTAGGATGGAAGCAATGGCAAACCATTTCTAAAAAAAATATTCCTAGAATGATCTAGGGTCTTGTTCTGATATTTGTCAATGGTGACTTGAAGGCACTGAAAAAAAGGGAATATTTCTTTAGATTCACAAATACTCTTTTGTCAAAAGTTTTCAGATTGTTTTAAAAGAATTTTACAAGATGTTGTCATTTTTGTCATGCTAATTTACACATAAGCACCAAAAACTTGTGAAATTGGAAGTGTTTTGCTTTATCTATGTGGAATGACATCCAATCTATCGTGCAAGTTCTTTGATTGTACCCATTGCTTTTAATTAAGAGATAAAATTTATTTTTTATTTTTTCCCTTAATAGACCACTTAACTGTCTGAAATTTCTTCAGACATCCTTTTAATAGCAATAGCAATAACACTTAGACTTATATACTGCCTTACAGTGCTTTACAGCCCTCTCTAAGCAGTTTTCAAAGTCAGCGTATTGCCCCCAACAATCTGGGTCCTCATTTTACTGATCTCAGAAGGATAAAAGGCTGAGTCAACCTTGAGCCGGTTAGGATCGAACTGCTGGCAGTCAGCAGAATTAGCCTACAATACTGCTTTCTAACCACTATAACCATTCTAACCACTTTGTATAAATTATAAAAATTGCTTACACACACACACACACACCCAAAAGTTTTGTTTCATATACAAAAAAAAAATTGTGACTGTGATGGCATCTGTATGTAAATTCATCCTATAATAGCATTATAGTAAGAATTGAACTGATATTATCTCTTTCATTTCAGCAAAGCTTCTGCATAAGATAGTCCTTTGAGATTCCTATAGCTTTCTATTAGATAATATAGCTCATTCTGTTGCTCATATCAGAGAATGAGCCTTTGTTTTTCTGATGGCACAATTATGATCTAGATAGCATTATTCCTATTTAGTGGCCTTAGCATTCTGCCACTGAATCTCTGAATTCCATGTCGATATTCAAGCAGGAGACTTAATACCATTCTGGACAAATGACTGTCCAATTTCTTCTTAGAAATCTCCAGTGAGGAACAACTGTATTATTTTGCATTACAAACTTCATATTACTTTAGCTTTGCTAATGCACTGGATCAGGGGTGTCATACTTGATTACATTGAGGGCTGCATCAGGGTTGTTTTTGACCTGGAGAGGTCAGGGGGGCATGGCCAGGATGTCAGTGTCACTTGTGTCAGGGGTGCCTGTGGAGGTCCGAGTGCTCTACCAGCAAAAACAGACTCCCGAGCTCTTTTTTTGGCTGCAACACCATCCTGCAACCTCTGCCAGCAAAAATGGAGTTTGGGAGCTCCAAACTCCATTTTTTTCCTGAGCTCCATTTTTGTTGGCATAGACACCACAGGCCAGTCCTTTGTTGTTTCCCCGGCAGCCCCATGGGCCAGATCTAAGCACCCCGTGGGTCAGATCTGGTCCCCAGGCCTTGAGTTTGACACCCCTGCACTGGATACGTTTCTTTCTATAGAGCTTTGATTTTTGTTTGGGTGTCACAAAATTGTGATAGCTTGATAAACATGTAAGCATTTGTTTTGAATCATGATTATTCAAAGTGTTTTGATGAAATATATACTTTTTCTACTTGTCTGGTGAATATTACATGTTTAAGATTTCGTTCATTATACATTTCTTTCCCTCCATGTTTTTGTGAAAATTTTAATTTGGAATATGCATTGTTAACATCCTTTTTCATGTTTTGTTCGGCTTGCTATTGGAATACATAATTAAGTCTGATAAATGTACATTCGGGGAAGGTGGATGAGGTAATGAGGAAAGGATATAAGATTGCCAAAGTTCTGTAAATAATTTATCATCAATTGTTACTTTTATCTAATAATATAATGTCACCCTTTGTTTCCATGTATAAATTGTACTACATACATACCTCCATAAAAAGTGTCAGGTGCCATACTCACTGTACATTAACAATTAATTAGATAATACAGAAGTGTAACATAATTTTTCTTCTATTTTTCTGTTGAAGATTGTTTTTAATTACTTAGCTTTATAGTCTTATTCTTTCCCAGTTTCCCTGTATGAAATGTATTGACAATACATTTCACACAGGGCTACTGTACAGTGTTCTTTACAGCTTAAAATACATTCAGAATATTCAAAACCACAGCTACTAGAAAGCATCTGGGCACCAAGTATTTGGAAACTTAGTAAAGCCTGTGAAGACTTGGAGGTAAGTTTCATCCCTTTGAAATTTATGTATGTATGTATGTATGTATGTATGTACGTACGTATGTATGTAGCTTGCCTCATATTGTTAGGGTACAACAGTACTTATTTTTAGGTAGACCAAAGACTTTTCTTTTTAGACTGTTACACAGAGAATACTCAAGTTTGTGAATAATTAGACATTCTTTAACAATTTTTTCAGACATAATAGTTATTATTCCATTATAATATTTTTGCATTCTTAATGGCTTGTAAAGGTACATAAAAAGCAAAGACAGCCTTGAATTTAATTGGGTGACTGCATTCTACATGTGAACGTATCCTGAAGACCGCCTGAATGGATTATTTTAACATCCTCTGTGGGTAGCAGACTTTGGACACAATGTAGAAGCTATAGCTTATCAAGAATGCAACAGCAAGACTAGTGGTGAGTTAGCTCTGCCATTTCAAGCTAACATTTCTGGACCCAATTCAACCTGTAAAGTTATATACAGTGTAGCATTGGGATATTTCAGGTATCTGCAGGTCAGGATTTGATCTGCACATTTAGCAAGATTATTTCAAGAAGGTGTTGAGAATTTCTACTTCCATCAGAGAATGGGGGACAAGGCCCACATAGAACTCCCTACCTTAGTTGTCTCCATAGCCCCCTCATTCATAGAGGGACGGGGTGCATTTTGGAGGGACTGGGTGTTTTGAATCCATACATTATTTTGTATTTTTACTCTTTTTCCCTGGGGTCTTTTGATTGGTTCAGGCTAAAATAATGGAAATGAATAAATGGTACAGTTTTTTCAGTTGGGTTCAGAATTGAAACTTCTTTCCTACTTTCCAATCTAACATATCACCCTAGAATTTCCTAGTGGTATCCCATCCAGCTACTAGGTAGGTTTAATTAGCTTAGTTACAAGATATGGACAACCTACATTTAATTGTTTTATGCAGTATTATATCTGTAAATCAACTAAGGAGGATTAACAGTCAAATAATAATAATATTCAATAACTAAAAGGTCAGCAGGTCCTAGGTCAATATGTAGAAGCACCATGACTTTGAATTGGCTCAGAAATCAAATCACTGCAGTTTTTTGACCCAAGGTTTGGGTGACATGGGTATTTGTGATATCATAGAGTCAAGCTTAATGTGGATTTTAAAAATCTTTGTGTTAGACATTTCTTGTTGAGAATATAGAATAGATACAAACCCAGGTTGTGCTCAAAATGCCTTTTGTGGATTTTAGCACAAGAAACATTTTATAGATAGAAAATAATAGCCTAGTTTATTGTGAGATACTAGAAGTTTGTCAAGGGGGATGTAAAATAGAATCAAGGGAAGAACTGATGGCAGAGGGAGGTGGTCGTCAATAGGTCTCTTATTTATAATTACTAAAAGATTTAAATTGGCACAAGAATTTATGGTTTTGAACACTGTAAGACTGAGTTTGAAATGGAATCATGTACAAATGATGAATATGTAATTGCTAAAATGTATAAACATCTATTGAGATTTGAAACAGAAGAACAAGTGAAAGAATATTTGATAGAAATTTTGATAATAATATATAGATAAAACAACAGGAAACTATGTTGTCGAAAGGGCTAAAATACACACATGTAATAAACTTACAGAGAAATTTTAGAAAATGATTTTTACAAAGCAGGGAAACTGTCTAGAATGTATAAAGACGTTTCAATTACATGCTGGAAATGTGAACAAGAAGGGAAATTTTATCATGCTTGGTAGACATGTTAAAAAAGCTTTAAAAATTAGATTCAAATAGACACACTGATTCAGAGGATTTTAATGTTTAATACACAATTTGAGACCAAAGGTCTTTTGTATGAAACTGGTGGACAAACAATTGGAAAGTAAGTTATGGACTTTTGTTGTTGTATATGATAACTGCATGGGGATTATTGTGCGTACAAAGATGGAAAAGATTTAACACAAGCTATAATGGAAGTATTGAAATTGATGGGCCTTGCTGAGATTTTAAATTGACTTATTTGATTAGAGAAGTTATGAGAGACACTCCATCTCATCAAGCTAAATGCCTCATTGTCCTGTGGAATAACAAGATTTTTTTTTCTGAATTGCTTTTGTGTTATCTTTTTTGTACTGGTATACTATTGGTGCACACCTTGATTTGCAGGTTGATAATGACCAGTCCCTGTTCTGAAACCTTATAAAGTGTGGAGTCCTTGGTGCTCTCTGAGCTTGGTTGCTTTCTTACAGACATTTCATTACCAAACTAGGTAGCATCATCAATGTTAGTAGGGATTGGCGTTTGTCTGGGATCCAATAAATTCTCCTAAATTGGGCAGGGGGAGGACTAGAAGACCTCCAAGGTTCCTTCCAAACAGTATGATTTTGTTACTACAAGAACCACACACTTCCAGTATTTGCTACCATTGTAGAAAATCTATTTGCAGTGCTCATCAACTGGGTCAGCCAAATAGATTATGTCATGGTGATTTGACATGGTTAAAACATAATTATCTGGAAATTAGGGATAATTATATCTAGTGTCTGCTAGGATTTAAATCCTAGATCTGAATAAGGTCAGTGTTCCTCAATGCATAATCCCATGTGTAATTGTGTTCTCTTCAAGCCTATGAATTGCATATTACTGCTTTGTAATGAAACAATTTTTTGTAAAGCAACAAACTGGTGAAAAATGGAAGCATACTTATTCCTTTAATTGGAGGTATGGAATAATATATTGCATACACACTCTGTAAATGATACCCTAATTTTCTATGTGCTAGTGCCCTTCACATGAGTCTCAGTAACCATAGCTAATATTTCAGTGAGCTAATATTATATACATCAAGGACTATTTCTATAAGCCACATTAGGTCAATGCATTTATCTAGCAAATTCAAAAACCGTAGTATAAAAAGTATATAATCCTTATTTGCAAATACTTTCATCAAGCAAGGTGGTAACTAAAACGAGGCTAGTAAAAGGCTAGTGTTCAAACACTGACACATTATGTAGTCCCATTCACAAAGTTTTCAGGCATTAACTTTGGATTTTTAAAGCTAAAAGTAATTCTTGTTGCATTTAGAATTTTTTCAAACATTTCTGAGAATTTTTTGTAAGTCACCCAGAGTCACTGAGAATGTGTGAATAGCCATATAAATTTTCATAAATAAATAAATACTTTTCCATTTTTGAAATGTAAAAACAATATTTCTCAGTCACAATTTGGACTTTTGCAGAAGAAAGGGCAAACTGCTTAAACGTGGATCCAATGTCCATGGCAGATTGAAGAGCCAACAAACAGATCAGTTCTTTGATAACGTGTTTCCCTGAAAATAAGACATCTCCTGATAATAAGTCCAATCGGGCTTTTGAGCACGTGCACTAAAATAAGCTTCCCCCAAAAAATAAGCCCTCCCCGAAAATATTTAAGCGCAGAGCTGGAAATAAGTTAAGACAGCAAGAGGATCCCCATCTTGCTCCACACACCCCAAAATAATAAGACTTTCCCAAAAATAAGGCCAAGCACTTATTTCAGGGTCCAAAAAAATATAAGACGGTGTTATTTTCAGGGAAACATGGATAAATCCTCTCTGAATGGGGGGAGAACTTGAGATGACTCACAAGTGCTCCATACTGTTGGTAGAATTGGTATCACATTCATAATCAGTGCCACATTTTGGATAATGTGTGCAATGCCACGGATGTTCAAAACAGACAATAATATTCTAGAATATCAATTTATCCAATGCTAATTCATATTTTTTTCTCTTTGACTCTTAACATTTTTATATTCCAAACATGTCAGCATGTTTTTTCAGATGAACCCAGAATATTTCTTACTTAATAAGCTTCATATTATTTTGTTTATAGTAGAACTTTTAATTTTTTAATTTGGGATTTTTTTTTAAAAAAAAAGCATTTTATTTTGTGTGTGTGCAAGAAATACATAAAAAGTCAGAAACACAGTTGCAGGGAATAAATGACCTGTGGCTTATTCCTCTTCAGTCTGCTATGAGATGATAGAAAATATAGAATGTTATAAATGGGTATAAAGGAAAATGTAGCAGAAGCTGAAGATCTTGAACTTTCAGCTTTTGTAATGGCAAACATCAAGATAGCCTACACTTTGTAAGCCATCAAACATGTTTTAATCTACCTGTTCCTGAAAAGGAGAATGAACCAAAACACAGGAGAATCCTTAATGGTCCTACAATATATTATTTCATCAGCCTTCCACAAAATGCCAAGATTGAAAACCCCGGCTAAAGCTGTTTCTGCAATTATTCTTGCTATCCTATCACACCATCCTAGTGTATTTCTTTTCCGAAATAGCTTGAGGGAAACTGTATCAAATTTTATATAAATGTGCTGCAACTTTCTGACTCTCATGACTTCTAATATAGTCTGCTGTGAAGAGGCCATATTTTGATTTAAGTATCTTCCAAATTTTATTGCATCTGTCCAGTTCTGTTCGGAATCATATAAATCTGGGGCATGCCTTGACTGAAATAAAACTAATTAGTGTGTGTTTATTTATAAAACATGAATAATCTGATCTTTTGGTCCTATGTATGCAACACCAGGCATTTATTGCAACAAGAGTGATTTGGCTAAGAAATCATCATCAGTTTATTTGTGTTCTACTTTTGCCTGGTAAATCATTTCCAAAAATGCTGAGCACAATGCCAGAATAGATGCAATAAAATATGAAAATTCATGACAAGATAATTAAGAAAAAACTTCAATAGTCACAATAATAAAGATGGTCAGCTTCTATTTTGGAGATGATCAATCCATTTCATGTTTTCCAAAGTCATTTGTGAATGAGAGCATAGATTTCTAATGTACATGAACTTTTAGAAATATTTGTCATTATACTGTGTTTTGTTTTGTTTTAAAAGGGAATATGTTGAATATGTTATATTGAAAATTGCAAATTAATTTCAACCAAGAACTCATGAGATATATTCAAGACTCTGGTACATGAATGGTAGCTTTGGGAATGATTAATATTTCATGTGTTGGCTTTCAATAAAGAGATCAATAAGTAGCTGCTTTAAGAATTAATGAAACCATACATTCCTTAAAAACTTTCCCAAATTTTCCTTGATTGCTATAATCATCCTCCATACTCACATATTCACATGCTGAGGTCAATCATGTTCCATTAAAGGAACTTTGTTAATGGAAACAGATCCATAACAAAAAAGGAAAAAAAAAAGAAACCCAGCAATATAGGATCAGCACTTAAGCTGCATAAGTGCTTTCCTCCCCTAGAAATCATTTAGCAAAGTTAACATATCTGATTATTAATCCTTATATCCATTTCTCTGAATTCAGTGGAAAAGAACTCCACTTGATATTTCTGTGAGGTAAAATGGAAGATAACATTTCTTTGAGTGAGATAAAATTTTTGTTCGCTCTCTAATTATCACAACACATTGTTTTTGGGCTATGTAGTGCAGGGGTGTCAAGCTCGATCGTGTCATGTGACATATTGTGATGTATCATGACATTTTTTGCTTTTGGGGAGCCAGGGTGGGTGTGGCCTGCACATGATGCATTTGGCCCTTGGGCCATCAGTTTGACAGACCTGATATTGTAGTGCATTCACCAACTGAGCCCATCCCCTCCCTAGTCTTCCTATTCTCTTCCCTTCTACTTTTCCCAAAACTTCCTCCAGAGAGGTGGATCTTTGACTATTGGATAATTTGAACTTGATCACTTCTGCCTTGATAATTTGAACTTGATCACTTCTGCCTTGAGTGAGAACACTGGATTGATTTGCTTGATCTGTTTGTTTTCTTTGCTGCCCTTAATATGCTCAGGAGTCATCTCCCATACTAAAATTCAAATGGGTTAGGGTTAGGGCTATTTTTTTAAAGTCCAAGTTGAATACATTACCATATTTCAGTGGAAAAACCATTAACCGATAGAATGTTATTTTCTAGTATGTTAGCCCTCTCGATTTCCCAAACTAAATGCAGTAATTGATAAGGACCATAAAGCGTAGCAATATTACTATAGGCATTTTTTCCTAATTTACCAGTCGAGAAAATATTTTTGTTAACTGAAGATGTTACAAAGCGATACAAAATATTTTTCAAATAATGCAACATGAAATAATTCAGTGCAGAGTGTCTAAATTAAAATAGGCAACATAATATAACTACAGTTGGCTGTTTAACAAGTATGGAGACAATGTTCATTTATATATTCATGGAATTGACTGCACACATTACCAAACTATAAGCATGCTAATGGTTTAGAATAAGTCTTCCATTTCCTATTCATTTTGGTATCTTCAAATTTGCAATTTCGTGAAGCTAATGTACAACAAAAATCATATCTTCATTAAATTATAAAATGTACAGATAATTCTGAAGTTGACAAAGTGATATTTATCTTTGAATTTAGTAAGGAATATAATGCAGAAAAAATATTCAGCATAAAAAAAGGCAAATTAATGTATACTATGGAATCATAGCCAGGAAATTAAAAGATTCCTTGTAGAGATACGATATCCCTGTTACCTGTCCTTATTTTTTTATGAAGAAAAGATACATAAACGATGAAAGAAACCAATATAAAATGTAATTATCTCAGGCCAAACTATGTATATAGTCAATTCGTGGCTGAATAAAGGCTCTAAACCAATGTAATAATTCCATGATATAGTTTTCCTCTCAAACTCATCATCAAACAATATGAATGTATAATTTCCTTATATCGCCCTCTAATGGTGATTTACTGCACATTTTTGTTTTCTTTTGAGTCAGCAGGTGGCATCATCTTCAAAGAAAAAGTAAAGTCGAATTAGTTTTTATTATTTTATTTATTTGTATCCCACCTTGATTATTTTTACAAATAATTCAAGGTGACGAACATATCCAACACAACTTCCTCCTCCCATTTTCCCCACAATAATCCTGTGAGGTGGGATGGGCTGAGAGAAAATTTTCTGGACAAGAAAACTTAAATTGTTTAATTTATAATAATTTAAGGGAACACATACCTGTACACACACACACTTTCCTAATAACTGTAATTAATCTTGTTCTTACTATTGCCATATCCGTTTCAAGTGTTTATTATGTTGTGTTTTGACAACATTGGCATTTTGTGGGAAGGCTGTTTAAAAATGATTCTTAAAAACCAAAGAAATCCATAGCAAATTTATAACATTTAACCTCACAGTTTATTATAGCCAATGTGAGTATCTTAGAACATGATTTGGGGAGGGATGAGGGAAAGAGATATTGGAGATAGGAAAAGAGAATAGAGAGGCTGCAATAATTCATATATATTAAAGATATATCAAATTATTTAATGTATAGTATATTTTTAAAAAATGAGATGGCACTTGGCAAAATATAACCATGCAAGCTTAATTTATATAAAAGAAAACACACATTTTAACTCTTTAAGTTTTTTAAATATACACATCCATCTGTATTAATACTGTACTAATAATGCCTGAGCAAGCACGCACAAAGATTTTTCTCATCTTGTGTTCACATATATTGTTGTGAACAGATCGTGTTTTAGGTCCATGGACCAGTACTAGGCCACCACATGGCAGCAACGGGGTCGTGCAAACAAGTAAAGCTGCATCCACAGGAAGCAGGCAACACGCAAAACCATGCCCCCTCTGGTCCACGGAAAAACCTTTCTTCACAGAATCGGTCCCTGGTGCCCAAAAGGTTGGATGTCGCTAATTTAGGTCATATCTATGCAATAGTATTGCAAATTCAAAAGAGCTCAGAAACTTTTAAGTACCAATGTCTATACATGTAGGAAGATGTTCAAACCTTGTCTTTGTATACTGAATCATAGGGTCTGACTTATAACATCTTTCATAATGAAAAAAAGCAGAAGATTGGAAGAATGAAGTGTGTAGTTACCAGTCTCCAGAAATGAAAAAAAAAATGCTTATGGTGAACCTCCACTCATACATTTGCAACTAGTCGTTGTTCTCTCTATCCAAGATTTATTACATCTCATTGATTGCCTCATTCTGTTGAAGGACATTTCTGGCAATAAAGTATTGATGTGTTGCTCCTACCAGGATGTCAGAGAACTGTCAGGTTGATAACTTTTTGAACTGTCCTATTTCAAAAAAAAAAAAAAAGATATTTCCAAGGGAGGGGGAAAATCAATCATTCTATCAGGAATTCAGATTTTATAGTGATACAGAGAGAGGGAGAAAGAGATAGAGATAGAAATTTAAGAAAGGGTAAAATTAGAACACCTAACTGTACTCTTCAGTTTTTAACTTTAAATATTAAGGTGTATTGCTTCCATTACCATAAGTGCCTCTTATGTTTTCTGTTCTCAGAAATTACTGCCAATTTACAAAAGAAGAAAAAAAAATTCCCAATCATTTGAAAGAACTTGAAAAGAAACCTGAAGCTGTGAGTGCATCTATCAAAACCATCCCCTATTTCTTTTAGGTAATTCAGCACATATTTTTAAACATTTAAAAAAAACATCAGAGCAAAAATTATTAGAGATCCGAATTCTGCTGGTTGCTATCCTGTGATGGAAGTGTGAGACAAGGAAAACATTTTTGCAATCACCAAGGAACTTGTGATATCTGATAAAGAAACAGAAACGAGAAAAGCAAAGTTGTTTGCTTCAATGATGTTAAAAAACAAAGGTTTGGAAGATAAATTTAAACAACAATGTTACCTATATAACAATTGATTGTGATAATCTTATTATGGAGAAGGATGAGAATGATTATTTCCTCCACTAGACTTTTATAAGCTCTCTTCCTGGTCCCATGCTGTGTTTCAAATTCTTCAACCAGTGATGGGATTCAGCCAGTTCGCACCACTTCAGGAGAATAGGTTATTAACTTTCTGAGCAGTTTGGTGAACTGATTGTTGGAAGATATCAATAGGGCAGAAAACTGGTTGTTAAATTATTTGAATCCCACCATTGTCCTCAACCCATTTGGAAATCGTGAGGTTCACTTTGGAAATGAGATCTGCATTTGCCAATTCTCTTCCAGTCTTAAGCCTGTATTCTCTGAAGGTCTTTCTAGTCCCTATTGTTTATTTATATCCCACTTTTATTATTTTTATAAATAAGGGTAGCAATCGCTCTGCTTTACTCTACTCCCCCTTCTAGAGTAGAGAGATTGGAAATGGAAGAATTATAAGAGAGTAAGCAAATTGCTGTGCCTGCTTACTTTCTTGTAAATCTCTTCCTTTCCATTGAATGTAAATATAGACATTAATTCCCTTCTTGCTAATTACCCCAAGGGCTGTTATGATCATTCCAAAGGGTGAGGTAGTGGGGAAAAAGAAAAACACAATTTGGTCATGTGATTTCTCACTTAGTGACTCCACTAAATTGGTGGTGTCAATTGTGGCCACCAAAGGAAGTTTTCTTTCTCAAGATTTCTTTCTCAAATTCCTTTAATTTCAAGTGATATTCTTTTTTATCTTTGAATCTGGAAATGTATATGCACGAGAGAGAGAGAGAGAGAGAGAGAGAGAGAGAGAGAATTTTAATAAAGTAATGTTTTAGATTTTCAGTAGCAAACAGTATTTGCTGAGTGTGTCTCTTTCCCCTATTATTCACATTGTGATCGCCTGACTTGAAACAGAGTGAAGTTTAAGTAAAAACAATCTATTTCTACATTTAATGTTTGTAGTACTTGTCTCAGCATGGTGTGTTATTATTAATGACTGGCAACGCAAAGAAAGCATCTGAAGTTAGCGAGAACAAAGGTTTAAGGAAAAATGTGCTTGCTTAAAGAGCAGAACTTCCTGCACAATTGGACAAACAAAATTAAGATGAAGGATAGTCTCTCTTGGCCTTAGAAATACTACTTTCAAACACAAATCTTATTAGAATTCTTTCCAGTTTTCCAGCACAGTTTTTAAAAACCAAACAGTTGCTTTAGAATGTTTCTGTGACAATGCTTAATGGGCTGAACAGAAAATATATTAATAGAGTGTACCTTGAAATTGATTTCTTGATTGAGATGTATTCAGCATGCAAAAGCTAGATAGTATTTATTTAAATGTGTTTTATTTTAGCAAAAGAATCTGGCAAACTGTTCCATGTAGGTGTAAGTAAGGTAAACTTTAGCATAACAGAATATATTTATGTTTATATTTATATTTTGCTGATAGAAAATCTTTAAACGAGATAATATTTTATTGATTATAATCCAGACTACGACAGTTTCATGGTAGCTTACAATCAAAACATGAACCTAGAATTAATTCTGAAATAGTTTCAGTGTATTGATTGCAAAAGCATTCAATCAGTAGTCTTTAAAGGTAATTTAGAGAAGCATAAGGAACTTTTAATGAAAAATCAGGATTCAAAGAACAATAGGTATAGGTGTGCTGAAAGTTATGACCACAGGAAGTTAAAAAAATGTTCCATCTTCCTCCTCAGCACCCTACTCACATTTCTAGTATAGCAGTGCCATCTACTGGTCTTCCTGACTAATGAATATTTTACCATATCCGTTGCATATTCTAACAAAAAAATAATGACTGAACAATTAAAACTGTAAACAATATGTAAAAGAAGTGCTTATAACTTTTAGATGTTAACGACCTCATGAGATTAAAAAATGGAACCTCTACCTCTGTTTCCTGTTCCCAAATTACCAAAAGTTTAACATGGTAGATGAAACTAAAAGTTGCTGAAATATTGAAAAGAACCAACGAAGCAATGCCTGCTGATCCCCAGGATTATCAAGGCAAAATAGTCACATAACTTGCCCTGAAATTAGGTTGCAATTACTTCTTTTCAGGACTGTATGCAGTCTTTCACCATTCCACCCTCTTACCCAGTCATGGAACTTTAAGTACCAGTCTATCATTAGGAATACTTGAGGGCTTCAAAGCTGAGTTTCTTTTAATGGGCTCCTTTAAAGAATGTAGGGGCACGATTGCTTAGTGGTTAAAGACACTGAGCTTGTCAGCTGGAAAGCTGACAGTCTGGGTTTGAGATCTGAGTGCTGCAGAAAGGGTTGAGTTCCCATTATTTGCCCCATCTCCTTGCAACCTAGCAGTTTCAAAGCATGCAAATGCAAGTAGATAAATAGGTACCACTTTGTGAGAAAGTAAGTGTTCTATGCGCCTATTGAAGTATAGTCGTGCTGGCCACATGAGCACGAAAATGTCTTTGGACAATACTGGCTTCCTTGGCTAAGAAGTAGAGTTGAACAGTGCCCCCTAGAGTCAGTATTAGACAGGGATAACTACCTTTTTAAAAGACTATATCCTTCTCATCCTTATAGAACATTTATTATGTTAATTGACCTTGGTATCCAAGGTCAGACCTAATTAATATTTGGCTAGATTGCCATGCCAGTTGAAAAATTGAAAAAACTGAGAAATAGTTATTTTTAAAGGCAATAGTAACTTTTATATTATTGTGACTTCTGATGAGGACTTAGAGAGCTGAACTTCTGCACTGAGGCAAAAATTGGTGACCAGAACCAAAATTTTGATCACATTCAATATTTCCAAACAAAAGGAAAGATTGTGAAATTTTGTCTATGCTGTTCAGACAATTGTTCTTTTCAAGTACACTGAAGTCTTTTGTGTTGGCTCATGACTGGAATAACTGGGAGTCAAGGGAGAACTACCAAGTTCACATCTGTTAAGATAGCTTATATGGACAAAAAGCTCAGCTGAGCCTCATTTCTTAATCACTTTTGAAATTGCTTTCTGATTACTTTTTAACTATTATAAACCTTAGGATAACATGAAGGTTGGATGGATACTAGAGGGAACCAGAATAAACTAACATAATTAAAGGAGAAAGACACTTAAATTCAATTATAAATATAGAATGGAGCAAAATATTTTAACATAGGATTAATTCAAGGATATTTGAGGACAATGGACTAAAAGGTTAATTTTAAGATTATCTGCTATCATAGATAAATTGGATTTAAAAGAGGTTTATAGAAGTTTTACTAGACAAGACTGAGGCTAAGGCTGACTTGAATGTGGATTTAAAAATGACAAGTTATAAGAATGGTATGGTAAAACATGTTATATTGAATATACAAATGAAACCTCCTGTTTTAATAATTAAAAGGGATGTAAATAACAAACCAGAAAAATGTCTTGGGTATTTTTCTTACTTTCTTGTGAAATATTTCTGGACATGCACAATTGTATAATGTCCAATATACAGTGCGGGTTCCAGACCGATGAGCTATATTTGAGAAAAACATTTGCTAGACCACACACTAAATAAATAAAGTAAATACATTTTGTTTTCTGATAATTTTTACCGGACTTTTGCTAATAACTAGGATTGAATGACAAGAATTTAAGAATTTGTTTACATAGAAGAGATATTGAGAGAAGACCTATTTTGTTGTATTCTTAGCGAAGGTAATAAGTTATTGAAGTCGTTTGTATTTGTAGTGAAAGGGAAAATCATTTCTTTATGTAGTTCATTTATTTTTGTATAATATATTCTTATTTCTTCTTCTTTTCTATTTTTTAAATGTTTTCTTTTCTGTACTTTCTATCCCTTTGTTCATTCTTTTATACTTTTTGTTAGCTTGTGTTCTTTTATTCTTGTAGCCTTAGTCTGTCGTCTTTGTAACTGCAAACAATATTTTTTTTCCTAAAGAACCTCTATTATTATCAGTATAACAATGGTTGTTAAGTTCAACTTTTAAGGCATTTTTAATGTCCTCCTAGCTACAATAGAAAAGCAAACCTGGACAGGGGTCAAGTGAACACAATCAAATAGCCTATACACATCTTTAAGTGTTATAAATTGAAACAGTTTCTCCCCAACATATTTTATTTCGTGTAAGCACTTTAATTTAGTTCCTGTCTGCAAAGGTAAAACTTGTGCAGAGGTAAAGCAAACTGGGAAAAGAACAACCCCAGTATCATTCAGAATGGTAGTTGGGGTTCGAAGGCGATTCCTTGTCCAGTAAGTCTTAACTGAGTTCATAAAAATATCTAGAGCTTTACAACTTTAAAAAAAGGATTGCTCCAACCTTGCATCCAAACTTTATGAAGTCTGCTGCCCAAAATAGTTAAACCTTGTGATTTCTGCACTTGAGGCATATTTATACTCTCCTTGACCTGTATTTTATGAACCACAGGCAGTGTTGTTTCTAGGAAGAGAATTTTCAAAGACAACTTTAGAACAAGATAGTTCTGTTGATAGCTATGGCAAATATTTAAGATTTTTTTTAGACTGGTTTCATTTATTACAACAATTTGAAACTTCTTTTCATCCTTATGGCTTTGCTAACAATACATAGGTAATATAGGAATGTCTGATATAGAGAAAAAACATCGCATTGTCAGGAAAAAAAAGTGGAAAGGAATACAGTAGATGAAGCAGAAGAAACAGTTATAATACATGAATAAACTTTATTTTTTTTTAAAGTTGACCCTAAACAATACTTTCATGTAGAAAGTAAAAATTATTTCCCTTGAGTTATTTTAAGAAGTTAAAGCTGGGAATGGAAACTGGAGATTTTTGGGAGAAACTAAAGTTCAAGTTTCAAAATAAAAGAGTGCCATCACTACCATCAAAGTAGGGGGGACATTTGGTGGCCAAACGTGGAGGTCATGATGTCACAATTTGGTCCAAGTAGCTTTGATGACAAATAATGTACTGATGTGCTTAGAAAACAGCCATTTAAAAAAAATAAAATAAAACATCCCAGGCAATTTTTTTCTTTTTTAAAAAAATTTCTCTTTATTATTAAAAAGGAGCCTGAGTGGCGTAGGAGGCTAATGCCTCCTACTAAAGGCAGCATTTAACATCCAGCTGCCTGCAATTACACCAGTTCGAAACTCCCCAGGCTCAAGGTTGACTCAGCCTTCCATCCTTTCTAAGGTGGGTAAATTGAGGACCCAGTTGTGGGGGCAATAAGCTGACTTTGTATAAAATATACAAAAGTATGAAGGCTATGGCTTAACGCATTGTAAGCCTCCTTGAGTCTCCGGAGAAGGCCGGCATATAAATCAAATTAAAAAAAAAAAAGTTGGACATGGTGCAACCATCTTGGCGTTATCTCTGCCATACAAAACTAAAGTGTAACACAAATCTCTTATATATTCAACATACATTACTAATTACTAATTATCTACATGTACGTAACCCCTTATAGATGCTTACATTTACGTATATTACATCTTCTTTCGATCTACACATCCTTCTTCTTATCTATTCCAACTTCCATTCTAACCATTGGTCAAATCTATTCCAAATCTCATAGTATTCTGTCTCTCCTTTATTTTTCAGTTCCAATGTCAGTCTATCACATTCTGCAGTCAAATATTTTCTTCATTATTTTCCTTTCGTTAGATATGTTCTCACTCTTCCATTGTTGGGCATAAACTATTCTCGCTGCTGTTATGATATGTAATATTAAATATGTTAACCCTTTACTTTGACCTTCTTTTATAATTCCTAATAGGAATAATTCTGGTTTAAATTCTAATCTCTGTCCGGTCAACAAAAAGAAACAAAAGATTACTAACACTAGAAGGTCACGATAGTCAAGCAGGATGGCATGCATTCCTCTGGTATTGAAGACGTAAGATACATCAATACTTCCAAATCCCAGGAAAATTTCTGCAGGGAAAAATATTCCTGTAATGTTTTGTACCTCAAAGTTAAGTATTGGAATCTTGAACTGGCTTTTGAAACGAATAAGCAGCTTCTTTAGTCTTGGTAAAGTGATTGTGGTAGAATATATTGGTTACTTTTTAAGCCATTCTATAGGTAGTCCTCAATTTACAACCATTCATTTAGTGACTGTTTAAAATTACAACAGCACTGGAAAAAAGTGACTTATGATTATTTTTCACACTTACAACTGTTGCAGCATCCCTGTTGGTCACGTGACTAAAATTGAGAACTGGCATGTATTTAGGACAGATGCAGTGTTCAGGGTCATATGATCACCTTTTGGGACCTTCAGACAAGAAAAGTCCATGAGGAAGCCAGTTTCACTTAACCATGTTACTGACTTAACAACTACAATGATTTATTCAGCAGCTGCAGTAAGAACGGTTGTAAAATGGGGTAAAACTCACTTAACAACTGCCTTGTTTAGCAGTGAAAATTTTGCCACCGTAAGTCGAGGATTATCTATATTTAGCATCTGCTGAAACCATCTACATCACACAATCTAGTGATGGACAATATTCCTGACCTGAAACTGCATGGAATGCTGGTTATTGAGTTGGGATCACCACCTGTGTAGTTGTTCTGACCTAGGCTTCCTTAGAAAGTATACAACACAATCTTAGTCCTGGAAAACCTCTCTTATTCATACGGCTGTGAATTCTTGTCATTCCCAGTCCAAAAGGCTTCTCAAACAGTCTTTCAGGGGAGTGTTTAAAAATACCCACCTTATCTCCCTTGGAATGCTGCCAGAGAACTAATTGTCACACACAGGGCAAGGCCAAACTTAGCACAAGGTCGAACAGATCTTTCCCAAAGCTTTTACTAACCAGATGAACTAATTGCTTCCTGCAAAAGCTCACGTCCCGTTCACTCATCTTTTATGTCTTATGGGAGAGGCCAATCATCTCCAAGCCTTACTCCCAAATCAACCCTGTTTTCTTAATTGTTTCTATCTTCTGACAGCTTGGGTATGCACACACTGGGAACAGGGTCCTGCTGTTCTTCTGCCTCGCTGATGGCAGATTCCAGAAACTCTCAGAGGCAGCAAAGAACAGCAAAGAGCCCTCGTCTGAGCCTTCCCCAGACTCCAGGACTGGCCCATGTTCCTCCCCAACCTCCTCACTGTCCGAATCTGTTGCCAGCTCTGCTGGCTGCTGGTGGGCCACAACAGTAGTGATATATAGCACATGTATCTGGATTTATGCTTACAAAGTCTCTTTTTTGCCCCCCCTGCCCCTCCCAGGAATTTTGAGCTGCATTTAGTTTGCTGCAGAATATCTCTTCCTAACAAACTCAGTATAGATCAGATTACTGGGAAGGGTATATTAAAGTCATCTTTGGTGCTCTTTCTCCCAGAATAATGTTTCTATTTGCCTATTCCTTTTGATTTAATGCTGCTGAAGCCATCAGCATCCCCATCGTCATTTTCTAAAAGACTGCCCTGTTCCTGCTCTGAAAGGGTTTTTTTTTTTTTTTTTTTTTTTTTTTTTGCAGCCCTGGAAATTGTTAACATTAATGACTGTAAAAGCATCAAGTCAGAAAGGAACATACTGCTGTCTGCCATGGAAATCAGAAATCAGATAATGGTAATCAGACTATACAAGATAGAAAGTAAACAGATAAACTATTCCAAAAAAAATCCTAATTATCAAGGGTAGTTGGCATTCATTCAGGGGTGGGATTCTACCAGTTCGGACCGATTTGGGTGAACTGGTAGCTCTGACAATCAGCTGGGAGTGAACCGGTTTGCTCCGACGATCAGCTGGGTTCGCCCACCCCTCCCTGCACTTTACTTACATTTATCTTCACAACTGATTAACGCGGCAGAGCTGATTGACGCACCTCAACTGTTTTAATTCCCTAGCACTAACGTGGAAGGTGATTTTTCATTGAATTGGGCATGCGTGGGCAGTGAGTGTCTGGCGCGGACAGTGGGCATCTAGCACAGGCAGCGTGTGTCTGGTGTGGGCGCACGCAGATTGGGCAATCACCAAATTGGTTGTTAAACCAGAAGGGTTCTACCACTGGATTCATTTTAATGCTGGATGAAGATATACTTGCAAAACACCTTATCTGTTCTTTAAGGTACTTTTCCATCAAAATCAGGATATACTTGAATTAGCCACAGGAATTTGTTGAGGTTCGTCTCCGGTTATTGGCCCTCATTTTAAGTAGAAACATCATCAAATAGCTGTAGACAGATTGACACAATCATACTCTGTAAAAGACAATTGAACTAGAATCATTTTGCTCCATTTCAATTCATTAATTGCATTCCTCTTCATCTTGTTTGTGCTCTGAATAATTTTTAAGTTGAAGAGTCATAAAAAATGAAATATCCGATACACTCTTCATCAGTACTCAAATTGCTTGTGTTATAATTAGCAAATTTATCAAAATGTCCCCATTAAAATGGAAAATGTGTTTACTAGCAGAGAAGTTAATGCATAAATCCTACGTCATGGCTCTCCCCCCCCTCCCGCCTTCATTTGTAAAGGCATGGCTGAATTTGATGTTAAGTATTGATTTAATTTCACATATAATTGTATTGTACTATGTTTTGCATTATGGAAAGTGGTTTGCAGAATGTTTGTGTGGGTTTCAGAATGTAGCATTTCTAAACCATCAAATTAATTCATATTTTTTTTCCTGAATTCTGTAAACATGACCTTCATAGAAATTTGAAAGGATAAAGATTCTTTTGGGTCAAGTTCAACACTGACATAATAATAGTTTGCCGTCGCCTTGTTCTGAATTTTTTTAAAAGCTGCCCTAGGATTTTTTTTTTTTAGTCTCTTTTGACATTTTCAAAAATGAGATTTTCATTTTCTTCCAAATGTGCCTATTAAAGGAAGAGCAAAATAGCAAAATACATAGCGTACACATTGAGAACTTCACTCTGTTGTTTGTTTTGTTATTGTTTTTAATAGGACATAGATGAATCAATTTCATTATTATGAAATGTGCCTAATGAAGGAAGTCCCTTTAACCTCTTTTAATCTCCTTCAGAATAACAAAGTACATAGTACACACATTGAATATTGCCTATGTTGTAAAATATAAAGTCCTTTTAAGTTATGAACCATCGTGGCGCAGTGGTTAGAGTATAGTACTGCAGGCTACTTCTGCTGACTGCCAGCTGCCTGCAATTTGGCAGTTCAAATCTCACCAGGTTGACTCAGCCTTCCATCCTTCTGAGGTGGGTAAAATGAGGACCCAGATTGTTGGGGGCAATATGTTGACTCTGTAAACTGCTTAGAGAGGGCTGTAAAGCACTGCGAAGCAGTATACAAGTCTAACTGCTGTTGCTATTTTGCACATGGTTCTTCATCTGCTTTCAGTTGGGGTTATCAGTAAGGACAAGCTCTCACCCTCCCTGTGTTCTTGCCTCAAAGTATTCAATGACAATATTGCCTGATGTAATTATCAAATATTGATACTCAACTTTAGCAGAGTCCACAGATTTATTTCTAGCCTCTATACCTTTTAAATCCTGAGATGTATAGCCTTTAGAATATCATTTGGATGATACATATTGAACTTTAACAGGTTTGTACTGATTAATCTATCAAGTTTAGTCAGACCGTTTAATTAAATCCATAAATTAAGCTAGCGGCAAGTCCACTCAGGGTAAAAATGCATTTATGCTTGGCCCTAAACTTAGCTTTCACTATTTTAAGGATGTAGAACGGCAGTAGTAGACAATATTTAACTCAATATTGATTAGTAGATTTATCAACTAGATAACATATTCATGTCTAGTTATGTAAGATCTTGCTGTTTTTCTTGAAAAGGGGAAGAAAAAAAATAATATGAGTCCATCCTAATCTATAGTTGGACCATGAATATGATTCTGTGGTTTGTTTTTGTTTTTTTGTTTTTTTTTTGTCCCTCTAATAATCCTCTTTCTTACTTAATAAATCTGAGTGGCTGTCCCCAGCCTAGATTAGACAAGAAAAAACAGATGCACATCTATAAAATAGGTGGCACCTGGCTCAACAGTAGTAACTGCAAGAGGGATCTTGGAGTCCTAGTGAAGCTGCCAAAAAAGCCAACATAGTCCTAAACTGCATTTAACAGAGGGATAGAAACAAGATCACGTGAACCATGAATATCACCTTATAATGCCTTGGTAAGACCACACTTAGAATTCTGCATCCAATTTTGGTCATCACAATATAAAAAAGATGTTGAGACTCTAGACAGTGTGCAGACAAGAACAACAAAGATTATTAGGGGGCTGGAGGCTAAAACACATGAAGAACGCTTGCAGGAATTATGTATGTCTAGTTTAATGAAAAGATGGATTAGGGCTGACATGATAGCTGTTGTGGCCCACAAGCGGCCAGCTAAGCTAGCAGCAGAGTCAGACAGTGAGGAGGTTGGGGAGGAACATGGGCCAGGCTGGGGAAAGCTCAGATGAGGGCTCTGCATCCGAGGCAGAGAGGGAGATCGACAGCAGTGAGGCAGAGGAACAGCTGGAGCCCATTTCCAGTGTGCGCATGCACAGAGCTGCCAGAAGACAAAAACAACTCAGAAAGCAGGGTCGACTTGGGAGGAAAGCCACACCTTCGAAAAGATTGGCCCTTCCCATGGGAAACAAAAGAGGAGCGAACAGAGATGGGGCTTTTTGCAGGAAACCATTCATTCATTTGGTAGTTTCAAGAGTGGAAAGTTCTGTTCATGACTCTAAGAGACTCTGTGCCAAGTTTTGCCTTACTCTGCATTTGGAAACAAGTTATGTGGCAGATGGCCAAACAAAATAAGGTGTGTTGAGAAATATTCCTTTGAAAAACTGTTTGGACAAGCCTTGCTGATTGTGAATGAACGTAATTCACAGTTGTGTAAATAAAAGAGGTTTTGCTGGGACCAATTCCTGCTTCTTGCTTTTTAAGGGAGCCTAGGTCACAACAATATCTAAGGCAGGGGTGTCAAACTTGCAGCCCACGGGCCGGATGCATCATGCGCTAGCACACCTACCCCAGGTTTAGCAAAGGGGAAAAGTTGTGATACACAAATAGAATATAAGCAAAAATATTTGTTTATAGAATATGAGAGTATCAGAACTGTCACAACTCTAGGTTACTAACAGCTATCTCTCTCCTTTCCACCCCTTTAACATGTGGACAGTGGGAAAGGTTTGTGGACCTAATAATTTCCTGGAAGATTATTATTAACTCTTTAACCAAGGTTAGGAGCTTGCTTGCTAGATTGAATGGTATTTGATACACAAGGCTTTTGATTATTTCATTTACCTGGGACTATCCTAAACAGTAAATAGGATTTGCTTGAGAAACCCTTTAAGGCAGGTTGAGATTTTTGAGTCAATTAGCATTACCTCCTCTTTTACTGAAAATTTACATTAATCAGAACTCTTCCTTTTTGGGTTTAAAAAGGCAAGTATTATTTGTTAGTAATAATATTAGTTGCATTGAATTATTTGTTGCAATTGCAGACCCATCTCTTTGTTAAATATCTGAATCTCTATGTCTGTCTATCTATCTATAACTGTGGACATCTACCTTGGCTTGTCTATACTTCCAACTATTGTGCTATATTTGTACTGTATCAAGAGTCGGATAATACTACATGTTGAACTAAGCCAATGGCTTTAACCCGAAACAAAAAGAATCCAGCTAGTTTTATTGTCAGTGGTTATTACCTGGTAAAAGTTGTGTCATGATACATCTGAAAGACAATCTCTTTCTCCTTTTATTTTTATTTTGACTTTAAAACATATCCCTGTACTGTTAATCATTCTGAAAACATTAGACAGGATCCACTAGGGGAGACAGACTATAAATTCTGCTATGTTTTATAGTTTTATGTCAGAGACTTCCACTCTAGCATCATTTTAATACATGAATTAGTACCTTGCCTTGGTTTTTTTATAAAGAGGAAAAATAGGAGTTCATGCCATTGGACTTCAGAGTAATTTTTACATATAGGGATTGACTTTTTTGGTTGTTTCCAGACTCCTATTTAAACTCTTATTATTATTATTTCCTAAGACATTTTCTCAAGATTGGAAAATATGATTCCATCTCCGCTACCCCCCAGTTTTGACATAGGTAAAATATATAGATGGAAGAGGAAACATTCGTTTGAGTATTTTGGATAAAACTAAATGTGATGGAGGTAAATTCATTAAGAGTTTATTTTAAGAGATGTTCCTGCTTCTGTTCTGTCATAATATATTAAGCAAATTATATTTTATAATTTATCATTGGGTATTTATTTTAACTGAAGTTATTGATTGGTATAAGAAAACTTAAGAATTGAATTCTCTTGGAGCTCAGTTTGAAAGTTATTGTATGATCCCACTAAAGCTTGATAGTTGGTTCCTTATTTGTTTGGATCAGCTTCAGTTCTGTCCTTCTTCCTTCCTTTTCTCCGTCTCCTTTGTATAAATATACATACCATACATAGATGGCTGATGACACTATTGTGGTCCGCCAGCTGCCTATGGAGCTCGCAGCACAGTCAGACAGTGAGGAGACTGGGGAGAACCATGGGCCAGTCGTGGAGTCTGGGGAAGGCTGGGACGAGGGCTCTGTGTCGGAGGCAGAGATGGAGCCAGGACCATCTGGGAATTATGTGCCGACTCCGGAGCCTCCAGAGTCGGACTTCAGAAAGGCAGAGGAACTCAAGGAGTCTGTTCCTAGTGCGCGTATGCGCAGAGCTGTCAGAAGGCAAGAACAGTTAAAACAAAAGGGATGACTCGGGAGTAAGGCTTGGAGATGATTGGTCCCTCCCATAAGACATAAAGGAAGAGCAAAGGCACGTGGGCCTTTGCAGGAATCAGCATTGTGGATGGTGTTGGTTTGTATTTTGAAGCTCTGTTTTTGACTCTGTTTCTGTGTGGCCTTGCCAAGATAATTGCCAATTAGGTCTTTGGTAGCGTGTCAAAGAGCCACTGCCAAAGGAAGCCTAGTTCAGAACAGACACAGATGATCCTTTTATCATGAAAAACTTACTTTATGGATACAGGTAGTCCTTGACTTATAATCATTCATTTAGTAATCATTCAAAGTTACAACAGCACTGAAAAAATTGACTTATGACCAGTTTTCACCCCTATGACTGTTGCAGCATCCTCTCATTCATGTGATCAAAATTCGGGCACTTGGCAACTGGCATGTTCCATTCTGAGGTCATGTGATCACCATTTGTGACCTTTCCAGCTAGCATCTGACAAGCAAAGTCAAGAGAGAAGCCAGATTTGCTTTAATTTGACCATTTGGTCTTTGGGCTGTTTGGTACTGATTTCATTGTTGCCCCTGCTTGAATTCTATTGAGATTCCTCTAGTCCAGGAGTCACCAACCTTTTGGACCTCAGGGACCACTAAATCCATAATTTTAAATCCCACGGACCACTAATATGATCTGCCTAATGACTGGCTGGGTGGGTGTGGCTAGGTGGTCATGTGACTGGATGGGCTTGGTCAACTCAATATCACTCACATCAAGAGGCACCTCGCTGGCCTCTACTTGCCCCTCCCCTCCCAACCACTTCTCACCTCCCCACCCAGGATCCTTAGGGCCCCAACAGAAAGCAGTTGTTAGAGCTAAGCAGCCACCACGAGAAAGAGTTGGCAAAATAGCTCAGTTCCAAATGAATCTGACTGAGAAGGAGGCTCAGCAGAAGCACCTCACTGTGGACTATGAGCATAGACTTTCCAAGAGAGGGAAGACCTGCGGGAGTGCAAGGCCAGATACCGGTGCCTGGAGGCTCAGCGGGCTGAGATGGTCAGTCAGTTCCAGGCCATGATGCAGTCTCACTGGAACAAGGCCCTCCGGCTCTTTGCCACCAGTGGCACTTCTCTCCAGCCTTCGCCCAAAGCCCCGTACCAGGAGCTGAAGCAGACCCTGACTCAGAATTTCTTCCCCCGTCCAATCCACACAAGAAGACCTTGAAGGGGGAGACTCTCTGCAGCAACACAAATGTTCATTGCATGTATCCAGGATCCCTCACTGAGGATCTCTGATTTACTGCAACATAAAAGCGCAAATAATTTTTCTGTGGACCATCAAAATTTTCTTGTGGATCACCAGTGGTCCACAGACCATCAGTTGTTGACCGCTGCTCTAATGACTTTAGAGGAATGAAATAAAGCTCCTAAGCCACTTATCTATTTTTATTAGAAATTGGTACAAAGGTACGTAGTTAACTATTTATGAACATTCCAAAATTAGCTTCAATAATTAATGTTAGTTTGCTATCAAGTCCTTAGCAGGCACTTACAACCAAAAAGCAAGATTCTCAAGTGGAGAAGGCCAGCAACTAAATGCAAATTGTTAATCCTCTCTAGAAATTGCTGACAAACCAGTCCAGGCATCAAAACAGCCAGAACCACCAGCACTGAATAGTATACAAGGTGATAGAAAGGACAGAGAGAAAACCCTATACTAGGCCCACTGAGCTGAGTCCCCAAATAGTTGCCATCTGGTAGGAATAGGAAGGGAAGAAGACTAATTGCTTAAATTAATGGCAAGAAGTCCTGGATAAGAGGAACAAGCTGGCAATCCTCTTTCCTGTAAGAGAGCAAGGAAAAGGCGTACAAAAGTACATTGCATAGATAACTTTTTGTACATTGAAAAAAGAACAAGAAAAAAACCTGTTGTTTTCTAACCAAGTATTTTGTGAAAGTCCAAAACCGTATCACCTGGCTGGAGACAGCTGCTAGGTGGTACGTTAAACTTCAAGGCAGAAGTTAGCTAGAAGAAAGACAGGTGGGAAAAGTAATTTTTTATCTATAAAACACTGGTAATGACACAGTAATTATGATTCTTGTATAATCCTTCAGACTGTCATAAAAGAAATTCCATGATAAATTTATTCACCTTCCTGATAAACAGAACGTGTTTATGTTCATCCAAACAAGAAACTGGAAGATTTCATTTCCTGCCTGGGTAACCATCAGTAGGTCGGACGAGAGAAGAAAGACTGGCATATTGCAAGCGTGTAAATTGTGTCAATCTCGATTTTGATCTCGATATGTAAGCCTTGACTTACAGCCACAATTGAGAATGGAATTTCCATCGTGAAATGATGTGATTGCAAAATGCTTTTCTTAGCTATGACAACTGAGGCAGTCCAAATGATCATCATTAAGTGAAAGTCTCACGCGTCAGGCTGGCTTCCTACATCAAGTGCTACTGAGTGAAGGAAGGCCACAAGGAAGACAGTGAGAGGGTCAGGGAGGACACATTTCTCTGCTCTGGGATTAAAAATCTTCTGTGACTGAAAATCCAGCTTGGATTTTGGCACAGACTTTTTTCAGCTAGGCCTCAGAGACAAAAGGCTGTCCTTTTAGGAGGTGACGGCAAGTTGCAACCTTTCTCCAGCTTTCCCACTGACTTTTGAGAAGAGAAGAGAAGAGAAGAGAAGAGAAGAGAAGAGAAGAGAAGAGAAGAGAAGAGTTGGAAGGGACCTTGGAGGTCCTCTAGTCCAACCCCCTGCTTAGGCAAGAAGCCCTACATCATTTCAGACAAATGGTTATACAATATCTTCTTAAAAACTTCCAGTGTTGGAGCATTCACAACTTCCTGAGGCAACCTGTTCCACTGATTAATTGTTCTGTCAGGATATTTCTCCTTAGTTCTAGGATGCTTCTCTCCTTGATTAGTTTCCACCCATTGCTTCTTGTACTACCCTCAGGTGGTTTGGAGAATAGCTTGATTCCCTCTTCTTTGTGGCAGCCCCTGAGATATTGGAACACTGCTATCATGTCTCTCCTAGTCCTTCTTTTCATTAAACTAGACATACCCAGTTCCTGCAGCTGTTCTTCATATGTTTTAGCCTCCAGTTCCCTAATCATCTTTGTTGTCTTCTCTGCACTCTTTCTAGAGTCTCCACATCTTTTTTATATCATGGCAATCAAAACTGTATGCATTATTCCAAGTGTGGCCTTCCCAAGGCATTGTAAAGTGATATTAACACTTCACGTGATCTTCCCTCCTGTTTATGCAGCCTAGAACTATGTTGGCTTCTTTTGGCAGCTGAAGCACACTGCTGGCTCATATTTAAATTTAAATAGGACTCCAAGATCCCTCTCACAGTTCCTACTATTGAGCAAGTTACCGCGTATACTGTACTTGTACATTTTGTTTTTCTTGCCTAAATGTAGAACCTTGCTTTTTTTCACCTTTAGTGAAGCCAGTATGAAAGCTTGCAAATGGTGATCACATGATCACAGAGTACTTTGCAACCAGTCATAAGGGCAAAACAAAAAACAAAAAAAAACACAGTTTAAATAAATCACAGCAATTGAATACAACCTAGTGAGCAGTTGATAAACTCCAAATATAGGTAGAAGTTATTGGTTAACTAACAAGGATGGAAAAGGAAATGGGAGAATCAAAGAGCTGAAATTGGCCCCGAGTATAAGCAAAATAAGATCAGGGTATGAAACTTCATAAAACTATTAGACATGAAACCCGTAAGACCTTAGCTATTTGGCTATGGATTGCGTCCCCGAATTGAAAAAGGAAAATAAAGCTTTCAAACATTTCAAAACAGAAATACCCCAAAGGTTACTGAAAATATGCCAGATGTGTAAGAACAATAAGCTATGAATAAAAGGCTTATATGAACAAGAAATAATTGATACCACTGAGGAAAAAATGGAACCAGCTATATAGAAGCTTTTCAATTAAAGAACAAAACACAAAGCAAGGCCACAGAGCTGTGTCAAATTATCCAGAAACTGGGATTGCATGAAGAATGTGTGGGTAGTATTTTATAAGCAGAGCTCAGGCCAAAGCAAACAAATGAACCTAATCATCATATTCACAAGAAAGCTGATCATAATTGAGGGTTTAGGTAAAGGCCAAAAGTTTTAAACATGGACGTAGAAAAGTGCAGATAGTCTTCATTTAGTGAAGGCCTCTGTCAGTGATTGCAGTTACAGAGGTTATGAAAAAGTAACTCTGTGACTAATGCCTGCAGGTACAACTTTCCCTGCATCTCAGCAACATGTTTGCCATTACAATAAGTGCAGGTAGTCCTGGGTATGACCTGTTTTTTATTTCCACTTTTTGCAGAGCAGAGAGACTGTCTAAACAAGCAATCTCTCCTTGACTGACTTTTCTCCACACTGTAGTGCAACATGTCCCTAAAAAGTGCTGACTGCAAGTTAACAAGCTTAGCTCAGTGATCTTAATTGGTTGATTGTAACCTTCCAGTTTTCATTTCTGCCTGACACTGACAAGACCCTACTTAGTTCCACACTAAAGGCCTCCGATATAGCTTGTGGCAAGTGCTCTAAGCAGACAACCGGCCCTAGTACATATTCCAAAGGGTGGCTACAAAAAGGGTATAAAATGTACTATTTTACCTGGCTTCCTCATGAGTTAAGTTCCAGAAACTTTGCCTGCTGTCAGTGTAAAACAAAGGAAAGTTGAAGTCACACTACTTTTCACTCAGATACCCCTTTGCTTAATTGTTGTTTCTCTGTGTCATATAATATATGTAGGTACATGCGTAACAGTGGTGGGTTTCAATTTTTTTTACTACCGGTTCTATGTGTGTGGCTTTGTGGGCAGTGCATGGCTTGGTAGGCGTGGCTTCATGGGTGTAGCAAGGGAAGGATACTGTAAAATCTCCATTTCCTCCCCTATCCAGGGGAAGATTACGGCAAAATCCCTATTTCCTCCCGATCATCTGGGACTTAGGAGACAAAGAATAGATGGAGGTGGGGCCAGTCAGAATTTTTACTACCGGTTCTCCGAACTCAAAATTTCCGCTACCAGTTCTCTAGAAATGATCAGAACCTGCTGTAACCCACCTCTGATGCATAATTTTGTATTTATTTGTTTATCTTGTCATGTTTATATAATGTACATTAGAGGTGGAGACCCTTTGAGAGCTGTATGCAACAAATTTTCATTGTAATATATCCCGATTAGTATACATTCAAAGTGACAATAAAGTTATTCTGAATCTAAGTCTAGTGACTGAGTTGCCAATCTGAATTGTGATTACTAAAACACAATGGCTACATGTTACTGCTAAAAAGATTTGATAACAAGCAATAATTTGTCAGAAGGTATTCTATCTGCCAGGTTTAGAACAGTTGTACCTAATATTTTTAGTAATTAGACTGACATGTTACTTAGCATGAATTGTCATACTGTCCTTATTCTAGATAGCTCACACCTAGCATACCAAGATGTAATAGAAGTGGGAAGCAGAATATGATTGGTCGAGGTGGCGTAGTGGTTAGAGTGCAGTACTGCAGGCTACTTCTGCTGACTACCGGCTGCCTGCAATTTGGCAGTTCAAATCTCACCAAGCCTTCCATCCTTCCGTGGTTGGTGAAATGAGGATCCAGATTGTTGGGTGCATAGCGAATGGCCTGGGGTCAGAGCTGCTCCTGCAACATTCCAGTTGGGATGAAACAGTTGCTAATCTTCTTTGGGATTGTTATCAGATATAACAATCCCATGACCCAAGACCATACAGAATTTAACTATTCCTATATCTGTCTGTCTTCTGGTCCAACCCCTTAAACCATTTCTGACAAATGGTTGTCCAATATCTGCTTAAAAACCTCCAGTGATGGAGCATCCACAACTTCTGGAGGCAAGCCAGTCCTCTGATTAATTTTTCTAACTGTTAAGAAATTTTTCCTTAGTTTTAGTTTTCCTTCGTTTCCATCCATTGCTTCTTGTTCATCAGGTGCTTTGGAGAATAGATTGACACCCTCTTCTCTGTAGTAGCCTCTTAGATATTGGAACACTGCTATCATGCCACCCCTAGTCTTTTGTTTCATTAAACTAGACTTACCTAATTCCTACAACCATTCTTCATATGTTTTAGCCTCCAGTCCCCTAATCATCTTTGCTGCTGTTTTCTGCACTCTTTCTAGAGTCTCAACACTTTTTTATATCATTTTTTTAATAAGTCTTTCTGGGCATAGCTTTCAAAGTTATGTCTAATACTACAGAA
Source organism: Masticophis lateralis (assembly GCA_030761175.1). Taxonomy (NCBI): domain Eukaryota; kingdom Metazoa; phylum Chordata; class Lepidosauria; order Squamata; family Colubridae; genus Masticophis; species Masticophis lateralis. Next base: position 75,422,845 of record JAUDYJ010000005.1, on the reverse strand, counting down.
AGTGAAAGAGTATTTGGCTATAGTCAGATTGGTTAGGCAGTAATAGATAAAGATATTTAAACAACCAATGACAGGAATATCAGCTCCTGACACGAAACAGAACATTAGGGACAGTGTGTTACAATATGACTCTACATCCTGATTACTCCTATGTCGAATTCTTGCTCAAATGGAAAACCCCCATATCTGCTATTAGTGACAGCAGTTGGAAGACACAGTGTGTAGCCAAAGAGAAAGCTGTCCTAAATTTATGACTCTTATTATATTGAGATATCATGCTGGTTATAATGCATGAGAGAGACTGCTCTAAGAGATGTATTTTGACAGGGCTGGCTGATCCATCTGTTTCTCCAAATGCAAAATGTACTGTTTGAGAGGAGTCAGTGTACACTCACAGCCCTTTGCTATAATAACAGCCATTCATACATGTAAGAATTTAATTTCTCAGGGATTGTCTGACTCCAAGAAGAGTTGAAGCTATGGGTCAGAGGCAGTGGTGGGTTGCTCCCGGTTCGGTCTGGTTCTTGTGAACCAGTAGTAACAGTGGTGGGAGGCTCCGCCCACCTGGCCGGATGTCATAATGGACAATCTGTGCATATGCACTCTCCCGTTGCGAACCACTAGTGGAGGTAAGTAGAACCCGTCCCTGGTCAGAGGTGGGGGTATCAGCCAGCCAACTGGAAAAACCAAAAACTTGAAAGAATATGAGAGAATATTAGGATCAGGCCAATATTCCTGTTGTAGATATCCAACTTTTCAAGGCATGAATATATTGGAGGCACAGCAGAGGACTTGGAAAATAGTCCCCAAAATTGAGATTGAACTCCTTATAGTGAAATAAATGATTTGTGTAGGCTCTAGTGGGTTCCAAAAAGAAGTTGTGCTTTAACCATAGCTGAAAAAACCCTTTAATGCAATGGGTCTGAATTGGGCTCCTTTGAGGAAATAGAATTTTGAAGAATTTTCATATGCAGATTCATATGCAAATAAGAAAACCTCCCCTCCTATCTATGGTAGGTGATATTTACTGTGAGTTGTAAAAGAATAATTATTCCAAAGTAATACAGAGCTTAAAATTGATGCACATAATTCACTTATACATTTTGTGTTCTGTTCTGTATTGTTTGCTTTGCTTCGCTTCGCTTTTATGTGTCTGTGAAATATCTGTCTATCTACCTTTCTATCTGAAAGCCCGGAGACCTTAAGCATAATATCTGGATAAAAATACTACTAAAACAGTAAAGAACATATTTAATAGCTTCAGCTTGTCTATAATCATCCTGATAATTTAAGAGGAAAGAAGATAACTTTTCTGGTGAAAGTTTCTTCAGTAAGGCTCATTTTTATGAAATGTGATATTCATAAACTAGCATTTACAATCACCAATGCTGTTGGAAACAGGAATAGCCTTAATTTGAAGCTAAGTTATGGACAACTATAGTATGGCTTCTGTCTTCATTGTATCTGCCTCCAATTTCAAACTACCATTTGAGATACGTGAGAGATCTGGAATGTTAAAAATTTAGAATGAGCAATTTCCAGGGAGATAAAATCAGAGAAAAGGCTCAACTAAGCTCCATAAATGTAGATAAAAGCTTCTCAGCCTTTTCACTAAGATCAAGGGCATCAATATGGAGTTTCAAGCATTGCTTTCTTTCAGAAAGGTTTTTCAACTTTCTTTTGAGTATCAAGTCTATATTTTAGCTCTGGGATGTCCTGATGATCTAGTTCAGCTAGATAAAGCAATTTGCTGTAGCATATCCATGCTCACTTTGGGATCTTTTAGCAATGGTCAATAGTGCATCTTGGCAAATGAAAGATAGTTTACTGTGCATACAGAATCTCTTTCAGTAAAAGGATGTTTTATTGACATACGTATAATGTACACAGAACCAAAAGGTCAAGGAATTCCTTTAGGGAGTAGTAAAAATACAATAAAGTTTAATGATTGTAGCTGAGGATGTTAGTAAATTAATTCAATAATTAATTTATAATGAATACATTTTAATGAAGCCAAAAGTGAATGGTAACTAGGTAAAGAAAAATAAATTATTTTAGAATTGACATTTGACTTCATGTTTTCCTACAAATTATGTTTTAATGTGACTTGAGAAATTAGAATAATAGGGGGGAAAAAACAAGTCTTGATGTCTAGGCCTTTTTAACCTTGTGACTACCCTTTTCCAGACTAAAGATTGGGGAACATTATAATGCGGCCAATATTTAGTACAGATAAGATGGTTTCTACTCCTCTCCAGTCTGCAGCTTCCCAGGAACTTGCTGTAGTTCCCCGGGATAAATTAACAACACTTTCAGTATGAACTGGGAGATGTGGTGGCTCAGAAACTGGACTTGTCAGATGGAAAGCCAACAGCCAATGTTCGAGACCCAAGCACAATGGGACGGGGTGAGCTCCCGTCCTTGAGCCAGCTTTTGCCAGCGTAGCAGTTTTAAACCTTACAAATGCAAGTAGATAAATAGGTACCTTTTAGTGGTCAGATAGGAGCATTCCATGATGTCATGCTGGCCCTGTGACCATGGAAATGTCTTTGGACAGCACTGGCTCTGTGGCCTTGAAATAGAGATGAACACTCCCCGCTGCTGAGCCTTGGTGGCGGAGCAGATTAAAGTACTGTTAAGTAACACCAGCTGCCTGAAATTACTTCAAGCTCGAATCTCACCAGGCTCAAGGTTGACTCAGCCTTCCATCTTTTCGAGGTAGGTAAAATGAGGACCCGGATTGTGGGGGCAATAAACTGACTTTGTATAAAAAAAGAACACCGTTTGGGGGGGGGGTGAAAGCCCTAATAAGCAGGTATATACAAAAGTATGAAGGCTATTGCTTAACGCATTGTAAGCCGCCCTGAGTCTTCGGAAAAGGGCGGCATATAAATTGAAACAAACAAACAAACAATAAACAAACAAACAAACTCTAGTCAGCAATGACTAGCAGAGTAAAATCTGCAGAGATTCCTTTACTTTAGTACAGCAGCTAGACAATAGCAGAGAGCCAATTTGATGTACTACTTGAAGATAACAGGCTACGAACTAAAACACTGAGTTCTAATCTCAGACTCCATACAATGCCAGTTGAGTGGGAAGTCAGCCTATCTCAGAAAGGAAGACAACAGTGGTAAGCCATTATTGAAAATCATATTAAAAAACTCTGACTTGTCCAGAGAGTCTTCAGGAATCAAAACTGACTTGAAATCATAAAATTAGATTAATAAGGAAAAATAGACAATGCCAACTTTAAGAAGGAAGTACTTGAGCAGCAACTCAAGACTTCCAAGATGGATGTCAATTTGCTGACTGGATGTCTCAGCTGAATGAAGAAGTATTTTCAAACTGTGGATCTGATCTTGCACACAGATGCTGACTCATTTAACATAGTTTGAATCCTTGGTTCTCCACTGAGGAAAAAAGACCCATCTATATTATCTTCATTTTACCAGGATTTAATCTGCATTTATTTACACAAGGTCTCAGCAAATCTTATTTTCTCTTAGCTATCTAAAACAAATCTTATTTTCTGTTTAAGGTAGCCCCACGCAAAGTGAAATAATCAAAACTTTTCAAGCTTTATGCAAGACTTTTTACGCCTCCCAGAAGAATACAGTGGAAAACTATAGACATACTTTTATCAAACAATTATCTGATTATACCCATGAAGTTACTGGACCTGAACTCAACTTGAAGAAGACATTCCTTTTTTAAAAATTAAGGCAAGAATAGCTTAGACTCCAATTTAGTTGTATCTCTGACCACACAGATGACAAGGAGAAGTAAGAGATGATTTTATGAAAACACGATTTTTCCCAAGTCCCTAGATTATATATTCTATGACTTTTATAACATGATTAAAAAGCAAGGGGAATAATATGCTTTGGATTGCAATCCACTCTTGATACCAATCATGCAAATGAGTATAGAACAATTACATGAGCATTCTGCAGATTTCCCAAGTCACATAGTTAATTTGAAAAGTTTGTTAAAGAAAATACTACAAGCTTTAATATTATTTATTCATACTTGGGTTTAAAATGATAATCATATTGTATCCTGTGTCTGCTGACATTGTAAAGCCTTGGGAATGTGCATTATTGTCAGTCTTTTGCATTCTTTTATGTTCAGTTTTACTGTATGAAAATGTAAAAATCTATATAAATATGATTATAAGCTTGATTGCTGCTCTTTTTCATGCTTACACCCAAATGTCACAGATAAGCCAGTTCTCGAAAATTTGATTTTTAATAGGTTAAGAAGTTGAGAACTAGTTGTGCCACTATTATTATATAGTGTTTGTAATATTAATAGTTGTCAATTCATGTACTTCGCATTACAGCAAAATATGAAATTAATATTTTTGTAGTACCTTCTTTTTTACCTTAACCTGTTACAATCAGTAGTTATTTATTTATTTATTTATTTATTTATTTATTTATTTATTTATTTATTTATTTATTTATTTATTTATTTAATCAAATATGCCTACCACAAATTTTACTGAGCAGATTTAGAATATAAAACTTGCATGTGACCTATATGCAGGGCTCCTGAAAACGAAGCAAGTTTTCTCCACTTCCAAACAATGCCCTATGGTTATAGCAACTAAAACAATTGGTAGATTGCGGTAGTGGGTTTCAAATCTCGTCGCTACTGGTTCGCTCGTAGGTGTGTGCGCTCACATGCAAGTGTGATGTTTCTGTGCATGTGCAGAAGCTTCTGCGTATGCAGAAAGATGTCCAGGTGGGTGGGTGGAGCCTCCCACTGCTGCTGCTACAGGTTCGCCCTATCAGGGGTGAACCGGTAGCGACCCACCATTGGTAGATTGGCACAATCTCATCATGCAGTTACATTTTCCAGTGTGTTTTTACTATTGAAAATGTTGTAAGCCATTATTATCCCAAACAAGTATTGTTAGAGATGATAGATAGGCAGGCAGGCAGACAGACAGACAGACAGACAGACAGATAGATAGATAGATAGATGCTATTCACAATGTATGATCTACTTATCCATCATTTTGCAAGCTGCAGAGTTCATTGATCTTTTGGCTTTATGGAGAGCAATGTGAGATGGCAAATAGCTCATATGTTACAGCAATGCCTTGAAATCTATCTTAGATCACTAATTTGTTATTATTAATACTATTCACATTGCTATTATTTTCAACTTAAATTTATTTCAAATGGCCAACTATCCACTGCAGGAAATTATCTGCAGATGAGCAGCGTGCTCTCCTTACATGATACCGAGATTTTAAAATTTGATAAGTTGCACCATTGAACATTCAGTAACTGTGGCAAAATTCAGAGTGCATTCAATAGGATTTGATTCAGAGCTATTAGTAGCTAATAGACATGGATATGATTCCAATTCAAATTAATTGCTAACTAGCAGATCTAGCCATTTTATTTATTAAAAAAAACCTTAAACAAAGCTTTATAGAAATGGTAAATGTATAGTTTTTGTTAAATTTAATTAGTTGTGATTTATTTCTACTTGAACCACTCAAGTTGTGTTACAATAATTTTCAATCAATAAAACATCACTTCTGTTTATGTTGATTATATGATTCTATTTACATTGAAACAGATTTATCCAATTTAAAACTGTAACCCTATTCATTTAACTTTTTAAATTAAAAATTAGGTAACTAGTATGTAGTATATATATTTATGAGGAATTCTGTTGTATTACTATGCTTTTCTGAAATTCTTGTGATGCATTTTTGAAATGTGTCTAAAAATGACATTTCTGCAGCATTTCTGTCTCTTTGCCTGAAGCTTATAACCAAAAAGTAAAAGTCACTTAGAGTCAGGATAGACAGGTTTATTGCAATGAGCAAGGAGGATATGTTACAAAATCATGGAAACTATATCTATCTATGTCCGTCAATTTATCTGCAAGTATTTTAAGACTTAAAATTCCCATTGCCTATGATCTTGTTTCTAATGTATTTATCTTTTTATTTATTTCCTATTCTGTTATAGAGCCGAAAGGACAATAAAGAAAAGAAAGGCTAACAAAAATCATTTAAAAACAATTGACAATGGGCTAGAAGCTAAAAGAGAAAAAAGAATGATAGAAAGATATGTATATATCTATATAGATTTGTCAGATATTTCATGTGATATAATGAGAAAGGAGTTCTCAGCCAGAGTAAATGAACTGAAATTGAGGGAACTGTATTTTGTACTGTAACTATATTTTGATTCAATACAAAGGATGCTAATAGTTTATTTGATACCACAAAAATGTCCCTTTGTTGTTTTTTTCTACACACTCTGGAAATGTAGATTTTTATACCAAGGCCAGATAATTACATCACCCCGCTTCTCTGCTCCCACTTACTTGAAAAATTCAGGACACCTTTCCTTTTCAGGAATGGAGAGCCAGACAGTTTGTCTAAATCTTTGCTCCCCAAGTCAGTGGTGAAATTCAATTTTTTTTACTACCGGTTCTTTGGGTATGGCTTGGTGGGTGTGGCGTGACATGGTGGGCATGGCAGGGGGAAAATACTGCAAAATCTCTATTTCCACCCACTCCAGGGGAAGGATACTGCAAAGTCCCCATTCCCTCTCCACTCCTGAGGGAAGGCTATTGCAAAATCTCCATACCCCACTCTTGGACCAGCCAGAGGTGATATTTTCTGGTTCTCCAAACTACTCAAAATTTCCACTACCGGTTCTCCAAACTACTCAAAATTTCCTCAACCGGTTCTCCAGAACCTGTCAGAACCTACTGGATTTCATCCCTGTCCCAAGTACTGAAGAAGAAAGATCAGGAAAGGGGACTCCCATATCAACATTGTTGTGGAGGAAGGCAACAAAGCAGAATCCAAGAGGGAGACTGAGACAAATATACCCTCTCTCCCTTTGATTGGTGCATGATGCTGTAGGAGAGAAACATTTCCACAGAAGAGTTGAAGTCCAATTCTTTGCTGTCCAAAGTCAGTTTGGCAGACTCTGAAGTCAGAAGCAGAATTGGGAGAGGATATTAGATATGGTACTATCAAAAAGCTATCTGCGGCAGTCTTCCAGGATTTTTTTTTTTGCAATAGGGTAGCTTTTCCAGCGAATAAAATATTCCAATCTGTCCACTTCTCATCTGGGGTTTAAAATAATTTTTTCCTCCCCTACCCCAGAGCAGCTAGTGAGGGGTTACAGAAAGACTTTCAAGAGAACAATGAAATGTTGTATGGGTTTTCTGGAAATCCAGCAAAAGGGCTTTGGGATAATTTCAGCTAAACTGATAGATCTAGAATCCAATTCCTCGAAGACATGTGAGGAAGGCTAAGAAAGCTTAGTAAGAAAACCTGACATAATCTCTCTTGCAGTAGGAAGAATTATCCAGTAAGTTTGAGCACATTTGGCCGATCCAGCTTGCCAAATGTGCTCAAAGGAGGATTTGTGTTGCTTGTAGATCTTGTGGGAAATTTGATGTCTGAAGAATATAAGGGGTCATAGGACTTAAGCCATAAGCAGCTTGGAATGAGGACTTGCCAATAGAATCTCATGGACTTGTTATATGCAAGTTCAGCTGGAGGTCACAAGTGAGGCCAATTGTCCTTTCGTAGTTGACATAGAGGCGCATGTACTGCTCTAGAGTTGCAATAGTTCATTTTGTTTCATCAGCCTCCTGAGAAGGATGGGCAGAGGATAAATGAATCTGATCCTCAAGAACCAAGCTTTTCAGAAACATTATATAAATTAAATGTCACAATCCATAATAATAATATTACTCATCCCTCTGTATGAGAAGACATGCTCAGTGAACAGTTTTGCAGTTTCTGGTGCCGAGGAAAGGTCAGTAATAAAATCCAAAGAGACAGTTTCCCCAGCCCTGCAGGAGAAAGGAGGGGAGGAGATGTAACAGTCTGACTAGCTTAACTGTTAAAGACTTGGCAAGTAGACAAAAAGAAACATATGCTTTGCCATCTGCTTTTATGCATGGCCACCCAAACCCTAAAGTAAAAGCGAAAGTAAGGTTTTGAATATGTCAAAGCACCCAGCAGTTCAATTGTCATGACGACTCTTTCAAATTTCCTTGACAAGAAGTGAAACAACATATATTTATGCTAGAATACTTGTCCCTCAGCCCAAGAAAAATAAGACAAAGAGAAGCTTAAGAAAACTCTTTGAAAACCATTAATCTAAAGCTGAACATGTGAATCTTCTTGTTGCAAGGGCTTATTATGATCCTTTTCTGTTCTGAAATCTTTGAAAGCGATGTTGTAAGTGCAAAACCATTTTTTTGGTTTCAAGATAGTGGCTGGAGAATCATAGGGAATACAACAATCAGGCTAGCAGCATTTGGTTATATGAAAGTTTAAAAGCCCCAAAATGTGCTCACTCAATTTGACACTGAATAAATTTGCATGCTGTCTGTACATCTTCTAAGTTCTTCTAATGAGTCCCTGTTTGAGTGAGATTTGCTGAATCTTCCGGTAGTTTTTCTCTAGTGTTGGAAAGCATCTTTGATGGGTAATGGGTCTTCACTGAAAATATCACAGTTACATTCACCTTATTCAAGAATTTTGGAATAAAAGGCACAAAGCATCAGTTCTGAGTTGGACAATAAAATAATGCATGGGATCAGAATGATACAACAGCGTTGGGTTTGTGGCAAATTATGTTGACTTTTATATTTTTAAATTCATGTAGGTTTTATCTGACTTTCCAGTGTTTCACTCAGGGAGAGAAGTAGGATGCAAATTGTCTGAATTACTTTGGAGTGTGTTTAACACTTTTCTTGGTGCCTTTTCATCCCTCTGTATTGACATTGTGTATTGCATTTCTCTCTGGGTCATTTGGCCACTGCTTCCCATTTGGGGTTTCTCCATAACCTCTAGGCATCTTTTGCCAGTTATGTCTAACTCATTTCCCACCAATCCTTAGTTTGGGGTGAAGTATATTCTTCGGCCTTGGTTTTCATTTGTTCTCCCAGGAAAACCACCAGCCAATTTCTTTCTGAGGCCAGGAATTGGCATCTTCCCTGTCCATTCACCCAGCACTTAGACAATAATGTCTCTCTCCAACCACCAACTTCCCACACAGTTTCTCCACAGGCACTTTCTGCCTCAATTGTTGATCTCAGTTTCTTTAAAAATTGTGCTTTTTAACATTGAAGTTCTTAGGGCTAACTGTACTGTGTGATTGTGTTGTGCACTTCAGGTGCCTTTAACATGAAAAATCACCAGGAGGTATTTAAAGATAGTTATTTGCTCTATATTGTGTTTTTCTATTTTCTAGGATTGCTATTTGGCCCTCTTGGGAAAACTCAGAATAAGTACTATTTGGTTTTGGCTACAGTACCAAAACATTACCACTATTGCTGTTTTTAGTCTGATAAAGGCTTGTAATATTATCACGACATTAGTAGTATGGTGTTATATGGGAATTTTACAACCTGCTAATTTCGAAGTGAAAATCTGGGTTATGAAGATTGTTTACTATAAAATTGATATACAAGTTGAAGACAGACAGAGCAAGAATATTGTGATAATTGCACCAAGCTGTCTGAGGATGTAACTATTTTAATACTTCATTTCAAGAAGAGACATTCCACTCGCATCAAACATATTACAGTATTCTTTTTGAATGTTTTCATCAATTAGAAGAGAATTAAATTATTAGTTGATATTTTAACCAATATCCACTAATAAAGATTTTATTAAAATACTTCCATCTTTGATAACATAGGATGAAATATTAGTAGCCATTTACATCTCCGCTATTGTTGCCTTGATTAGTGATATTTTATGACAGTGTGTAGCAGTGGTGGGTTTCACTTACCTTTGCTACCGGTTAGCTCGCTATTGCATGCTCACTTCGCTCATGGGTGCACCACTTCTGTGCATGCGCAGAGCGTTTTTGATGCTGCCTGGGCAGGTGGGCGGAGCCTCCTGCCGCCACCACTATCAGTTTTCCCAAACCGGGGTGAACTGGTAGCAACCCACCACTGGTGTGTGGGGAATGTGTTTGTGTGTGTATGAATGTAACACTAACCCTGATGCATTTTTCCTCTGCTACTCTTGAAGCTAGATTTCTCTCTTACTCCAGTTTATAAAAGTGATATAAAGGACAAAGTATCATTTATAATCGCTTTCAGGTAAATATTGGGTTCTCCCTTTTTTTCTGCTGTTTTCAAAGAAAAATAGTAACAGTAGATAGAATACAAAGGATGAAACAATGCACCGTTGTGAACTACTGTATTCATATCTATAATTGTCTAAACATTTATCCTTCTCCAATTAATTGTTATGGAAGACAAATATATATATAGATCTAAAATTGCATAGCTTCTGTTCAGAAGCAGATTGCCAAGCGCTGAGGATGTGATTTCCTGCAAAATTGTTAATCACAATTAAAGACAAAAGTTAATGCCGTAATAAAAGTTTAATACATCTAAAAGCATCATCTCCAAAAATTCATCTACACTAAATCCCAAATATTTTTACAGACTTTGGGGGGTTCTAAAAGTAATAAAAGGGCATGTTGCAACTACAGATACGCAAAACTTGAGATACAGAGAAGTCCCAAACTGGAGACTACTATTTAGAATTACTTATTCTTGCAACAAAATATATTTCAAGACTGCATTTCAAAAATAATTTATTTTAATTCTTTATTTGGATGTTTAAAAGTCCAGAAAATATTATATTTTAATTATTTTTTAAAGAAACGTGAATGAATCTGCACAAATCTGTTTTATTGATGTTGAGCTTAAGAAAAAGTACTATACTGTATCATTGTTTGAGTAATGGTCATAGAAAACATTGCTGTTATCTGTTGCTTATGAGCTTCAAATAGGTTTGAAGAGCTTGGCAAAGCAGTAACAGGAGTTATTAGTGCTGTGTTTTATGCTGTTGTAATACATAAACAAAACCTATTTATGTAGTTAAACTAAAATAGCCCTTTCTATTTCTATGCAGCCAATACGGTCACCATAACCATATCAATATTTGGAAACTTTAGAAAATGAAAGGGTGTCACATAAGGTTTCCATTATTTTGCACGGATGGAACATTTGACACATTTTTAATTTTATTGCGACAGGACTTACAGGCTGTTCTGTGTTTTATTCTATTGGAATAAGGGGTTGATGCTGCCACTGTGGACTATTCTCCAAGCATTTTAGAGAACCCAATTGGCAGGAAATCAGAGCAGAAGCAACATCAGTGCAGAAATGTTGTCTCTTTCCTCTCATATCTCTGTGTCCAAACTTGCCTATTAGTGCCTGACAGCCTGCTTATTTGCTTCTGATCCCTTCCTGCTTTGCATTGCTGGCCACAAGCTGCTATCCTTCAGCTCAGCTACAGTAGGCCACTGGAATAAAAAACACTCTAAGTGCACTGCTTCTAATTTTGACAACCCATCACAAACATATTTCTTGTTCAAATTCTTTGTGACAAGCCAGTTTTGGAGATGGCTGGTGCTATGGTTGACAATAGAGGCTGAGGCTCAGTGTTGTTTAGTTTAGACATATGCTTCCTCTTAAAAAAAATAAATAAATCACTGTTTAGCATTCAGAGGTCTTCCCTCTAAAAAAAGGGGGTGGGGGATTGAATAAGAGTAAAGATGAAGCAGGTGTTCTTGCTATGTTCCTTTCAGTTATATTACAATTATACCTTAATGGCAACTTCAGAAGGGGTTCTGGCTATACCAAGCTTTGGAGGGCTATGTTCAGATGTCACGTAAAACATACAAAGAATGGTTGCAGGAACTGGATATATCTACTCTAATGAAAAGAAGCATAACAGTCTTCATTATCTAAGGAGCTGGCACAAAGAAGAGGCAGTCAACCTATTCTTCAAAGCACCTGAAGGCAAGAAACAATGGATGGAAATTTATGAAGGAGAGATCCAACCTAGAAATAAGGAGAAATTTCCTGGCAGTGAGAACAGTTAATCAGTGGAAAGGCTTGCTTTCAGAAGTTGTTGGTGCTCTATCACAGGAGGTTTTTAAGAAGAGATTTGATATCTATTTGTCTGAAATGGTATAAGGCAGTGATGGCTAACCTTTTTGCCATCACGTGCCAAAAGTGGGGGGAACATGGTGGGGGTCACACACACGCATGCCCACATCCATAATTCTATGCGCCCTGCCCCCCAGGATCCCCCCGCTTTTGGCACATGATGGCACATTGGACCTGGTAGGCCCATTTTTTGCTCTCCCCAGGCTCCAGAGCCTTTCTAGGAGCCTGGGGAGGGCAAAAACAGCTTCCCCCCCCCCCGGAGGCCCTCTGGAGGCCGAAAACAGTGTGTTTCCTGACTTCTGGTTGGCCCAGAAGGCCCGAAAATCAGCTGGCTGGCACACGCATGCATATCAGAACAGAGCTCGCATGCCCACCGATACGGCTCTCTGTGCCACCTGTGCTATCACAGGTATAAAATCTCCTGCTTGAGCAGGGTTTGGACTAGAAAACCTCCAAGGTCCTTTCCTATTCTTCTCCCCTATCCTACTGTACTCTACCTGCCCTTCACTTGTTAGTCTAATTAATAGCTGTATTTCCCAGGTTTATCTTGTGATATTGTAAGACTGGGAGATCTGATGAATTGTAGATATATTAATGCCCAGGTGAAAATATTTTTAATACTATATTGCAAAGAAGACATTCCAAAGAGTATATCCCATTTAACTTCATAGACACTTTCAAAAGAAATTGATCAGGACATACCTACCTTAAATAGCTTTCTTGTACAATAAAATAAGTCGTAAAACTGTTGTGAGCTTTTGGATCATAATGGCTTATAATGAAGCACATAAAGCTGCATATATGTCCCTGGACAGCCACCAAATATGCTATTGAGTCATCTATATTTTTTTATTATGTTTAAATTTGCTACATTTTTACAATGTTACTTATTTGACTAGAGTACAAGCAACCCATTTGGATTAATATGTTAAATATATTAATTTAGTTATTTACCTTCCAAGGTCAATTCATCATTAAGCTTAATTTTGAAATAAAAGGATATTTTTTTTACAAATCTATACAAATATCCTTTTTTTTTTTTTTAATGCCAGGAGTCTAGAATGTATTTGTTCACTTCTGAACAAGTTGAAGCTAAGGGTAGTAGTAAATATTTAAAGAGGAGAAATTGACCCAGAGTATTATTTGTAAATTGGCCTCTAGATATTTTACATTTATGGCAAATAAGAATTGTATTTATTAATGTAATTGAAACCAGATGCTGATTTTATTTTATTTTTAAAATAAAATATACAAGATTATCAAATCTATGAGAATAAGTGGGATAAATTGTTGATATTTGGGTAAGTTACAGTTTTATGTGAATTGAATGGAGAATGATGAGAACAAATGGGAACATGGTTTCTCCATTGTAGGTGGAGACAGCAGCCAGTGTGGGTGATACTCACCCAATCAGCCTGAAGGACTTAAATCTCACCCTTGTTGCCGGGTAGACCAGCTTTTGACTCAGTCCTTCAGTCTGGACTGGCGTGTGGTTTCTAGTTTCTGATATTCTCTCTACTGTTTGGATTTTTGGTGTTATTCTACTCTGGACTGCTTTGACTACGATTTCTGCTTTATCCTTCGGACTTTGGTTGCCTTGGACTTAGTTGTGAGTTAATTGCCTGTTGCTGGGGCACTGTCCCTGTTGCCTGACAGGTTCCTCTCTTGGGAGGGGGGAAAATCCCTTTGGACGTTTATATTCTGGCACAACGGTTCCCTTTCTCCTCCATTGATTTATGGCTGCCTTGGGGCTTTTTGGAACCGCTCTCCACAGCGATCTGTTTCCAGCCCCTCTGACTTTAGTTTTGGCTGTTTTTCGCACCGTTTGAGCGGAGGTGGCCATTTTGGGGGCTAATTACATCGTGGGAGCGGCTTCATTTACTGTCAGACCGGCCCCAACTCCTTCGTTTTCCTGGATCGCTGTGGTTTTTAGAGCCTCTGTCGCCTGGACATTCGTCTTTCGCCCCTCCGCTACCCTCTAGAAGCCGTCAATTTGCACTCGGCTCCCTGAGAGGCATCACACTTCGGAGCAGATTGCCACCAGGGTGCCTTCATCTCCTTCGGGTTCTCAGGCCACTCAAGCTTCTACCCTATCTGATGCTGAGGATGAAGGTTCCGGTTTATCGGATGACGAGGATCTCCCTCCAGACCAACCAGTCGTGTCTGGCTTGTTCCCACAGGCCTTGTTTAAATCCTTGCTCTTTAAAGCCATTAACACGGCTCAATTGTCTTCCCTGGAAGTCCAACCTACCACTCCTGTTCTCCCTGGGACCCTGGACCCGATGTTCGCAGAGCCGGCCAAACAAGTCACGGCCATTCCTGCTCCTCCTCTATTTCGCCTGGCTTGGCTCCTCTCCCTTCCTCTAATGACAGGAAGAACTTCAATGTCATGCCTGACCTGGACTCACTTCTCCAACTCCCGTCTGTTGATGCTCCCGTGGCTGCGCTCTTGCCTAATGCCAACGTTCTCGGAGATCCGAATGAGGGTTTGCGGCCTGATGAACAACGTTCTGACCTGGTCCTCCAGAGGGCTCATCAGGGGACAGTATGGGCTATTAAGGCCTTTTCTACGGTGTCTTTTTTCAATCGCACTACCTTGCTGTGGCTCCGCCAACTACAAGAGAAGCTTTCCCCTGAGGACGCTCAGATCAAGCAGGACTTTAATAAGATCATTGCAGTGCCACCCGTTTTGCCGCTAAGTCATTGGCTTCTTCGGTAGCTCATCGTTTGGTCTGGCTCTGCCATAGGCAGGCGGATGCCAGACATAAGTGGCAGTTGGCTTCTGTTGCTCTTGGGGGGGGGGCTTGTTTGGGGATGCCTTGGAGCCATTCTTGACCGAGACTCGGGACAAAAAGAAAATTTTGGTGGCGGTTTTCCGCAGAGGGATCTCGTTACTCACCTTACACTGCACGGCCTCAATCTCGTGCTACTGATGATGAGGGTCCTTCTTCTTCCCTTTTCCCTCCATCTCACCCATACAACAATTTTGGCAGGCCCCGTGGATCCCAAAATAGGATTTTCCGGGGAAAACCCTTTATGTCCAAACAGCCCTTTCGGGGGGGGGGGAAGTCATTCCTACTGACGCTGTCACTAGTTGCATCTCTGAACCTCCCATTGGTGGCAGATTGGCCCTCTTCGTTGCCAGTTGGGAGAAGTCCACTTCGGACAAATGGATCCTGGCCACCTTATGATTTGGGTTGGCCATTGAATTTCTTTCCCCTCCCCTTATCTGCTATCCACTTTCTCATAACTCTGAAAGGAGGGCACTAATGGATGCTGTGGTTCAGCATCTCCTTTCGATCAGGGCTATCCAACTTGTCCCTCCTGACCAAATTGGGATGGGGTTATATTCTCGAGTTTTTCTGGTGCCTAAGTCCTCGAGGGGGGTGGGGGTAGAAACTCATTCTGAACCTAAAATGGTTAAATCAGTATGTCGCATACTGAAAATTTAAGATGCAAACTCTCAAATCCATCCTTGATGGTGTTAGGAGGAGCGATCTCATTTCTTCTATTGATCTTACTGAGGCCTATTTGCACATCCCTATTCTCCCGTCTCATAGACGTTATTTGCGGTTTTGTTACGGGGGGTCCATTATCAATATAGGGCTTTGCCCTTTGGACTTTCGCCCGCTCCCCGCACCTTTACAAAGGTATTGGCAGCTCTGGCAGCCTTTCTCAGGCTTTCCTCGATTAGGCTCCTTTGTTACATAGATGACATTTTAGTCTTGTCATCCTCCACTCAACAAGCTGCCCTGGATGTTCAGAGAACATTACTGCCCATGGCTTTTCCATTAACCTGGAAAAGAGTCATTTGGTCCCTTCTACTTCCCTGGTTCATTTGGGAGCCCTGATTGACTCGCTGCAGGGTAAAGTTTTTCTCTCTCCAGAGCATCAGGATAGCTTGAGGGATTTGGTAGTTAAAGTTGAGGGCTCTCGGAAATCTTCCCCATATGTTCTTTCCCAACTTTTGGGAAAGATGATATCTGCCATAGCCATTGTTCCCTGGGCGCAACTCCACACCTGGGAGCTTCAATGGTTTCTCTTACCGTTACAGAAGGCGGGCAGAGGCACGTCATCTAGGCAGATCCTTCTTCCATCTGCGGTTCTCAGATCCCTTCGATGGTGGCGGTCCCCGGCCCTATCGGCAGGTTCCCTCTTCCTCGAGCCCCAGAGGGTGGTGGTGACAACAGATGCCAGTATCCGTGGCTGGGGTGCTCACTGCCAGGGTCAGCTGGCCCAAGGAACATGGAACGAGGTGGAGGCTCGTCGTCCTATCAACTGGCTAGAATTACAAGCCATTTTTCTCACTGTCAGGGCGTTCCTCCATCTAGTATCCAGTGCTCATGTCCTTGTGTTAACGGACAATGTCACTGCCAAGGCACATCTGAACAAACTAGGTGGCACCTGGTCGAAGTCCCTGTTGTCTGTGGCTTTGAAGGTGGGTCTCTGGGCAGAACGCCATCTTGGTTCCCTTTGGGCAGAACACATATCGGGTGTCAACAACACTCAGGTGGACTGGCTGAGTCGACAACAGGTGGACAATGCGGAGTGGTGGCTCCATCCATGAATCTTCCAGAGTCTGGCTCTTTGGTTCGACCCTCCGGTCACGGACCTCTATGCGACACGAGCGAATGCCCAGCTGCCTCGCTTCTTGGCCCAATTCCTGGAGCCTCAGGCGGAAGCCGTCAATGCCCTCCAAGCTCCTTGGCCACAGGGACTGTCATACACCTTTCCTCCAATGTCCCTGCTTCCCAGGGTTATCTGCAAGCTCTTGGACGAATGGGCGAGGGTGATCTTCCTGGCCCCTCACTGGCCATGCAGGGCATGGTTTGCGGACTTGGTTTCCATGTCTGTCGCTCCTCCCTGGCGCATCACGATCTCAGAGGACACACTAACACAGGGTGCCTTGAGCCATCCAGACCTTCCGTGGCTCAGTCTGACCACTTGGAGGTTGAGCGGCTCTCCTCGAGCACGGCGAACATTCTGGGTGACATTATCAGAACAATCCAATTCGTGTCGCCTTTCAACTAATAGAATCTATTCTGCCACCTGGCGGACTTTTTGCTCTTGGTGTGACAGGAATGGCGTATATGTCTTACAACCTTCGATTGTGGATGTTCTTGTGTTCCTGCAGCAAGGTTTCTCTGACGGCCTCTTGCCTAACACACTGCGGCATCAAGTTGCTGCCATTTCTTCTGTTCTTACCTGTGGATCCCTATCATCTTTGCTGCAACATCCTCTGATCCGTCGCTTTCTGCGTGGTGCTACTAACTTGTCCCCTCCGATCCTGCACCGTTACCCTACCTGGGATCTACCGTTGACTCTGGAATCCCTTATGGGGCCTCCATACGAGCCCCTGTGGATGACATCGCTGTGGTTGCTGTCATGTAAGGTCACTTTCTTGGTGGCCATCACTTCTTCACGCCATAACTTGGAGGTGGCTGCCCTGTCCACCCAGACTGATCTCTGCATCTTCCACGCTGACCGTTTAGTGCTCCGTTTGGATCCTACCTTTGTGCCTAAGATCAACTCCGTTTTTCATCGCTCTCAAGAGTTCATTCTCCCGAACTTCTGTCCATGAACCTCTCATCCGCGTGAACACGTTGGCACACCTTGGACGTCAAACGGCGCTTCGCATCTACATTAAGCGGACAGCTACCTTCCGACGATCTGAAGCGTTGTTCATCTCCTTCCTTCATGTCTCTTTGGGCCACAAGGTTTCGTCCTCTACTATCGGCCGCTGGATCCAGCAGACTATTGCTTCAGCCTATGATTACTGGTCTCTTCCACAACCTTCACGTGTGACTGCACACTCTACCTACAGCATGGCTAGGTCAGCGGCCTGGGCGACTCAGGCCTCGCTACTGGAGATTTGTCAAGCGGCCACATGGACTTCACCAGCTCCTTTTATTCGTCACTATAAACTTGACACATTTGCCTCGGCGGAGGCAGCGTTTGGTTGGCAGGTGTTGCAGAGGGTTGTCGCTAGGGAGTTGTTTCGGACCAGCCTGGTCCGCCAAAGGTTTCGGGACAGTGAAATTGGGTATGTCCCACACTGGCTGCTGTCTCCACCCACAATGGAGAAGGGGCATTGGTCCTACCTGATATGCACCTTCTCGTTGGGTGGAGACAGCAGCCAGACCCTCCCTGTGCCAGTCTGGTGTCATTTTTTTCTGTCGCTAGTTCTCTGATTTCCTCTACCGAATCTGTCCTTTGCTTCTTCGCCAAAAGCTGGTCTACCCAGCAACAAGGGCAGGATTTAAGCTTATGGATAGACTCAGTCCTTCAGGCTAATTGGGCAAGTATCACCCACACGTTGGGTGGCTGCTGTTTCCACCCAACGAGAAGGTGCATATCAGGTAGGACAAACGCCCCTTCTTTACTAAAATTAAAACTCCTCATTTGATTGATAACATAATATTGAAATGTGTCTTTATTAAAGCTTTGGATCAGAAACCTGGTGTTCTTCCATGCCTCTTAATGTTACAGTCTACTGCCAAGAATTTGCTATCAATCCTTAACCAGGGGTCATCAACCCCTTGGCCATGGACTGGTATTGGTCTGTGGCCCATTAGGAACCGCAGTGAAGTTTTATCTGTGTATGCATGGAATCTAGGTAGTGTATGAAATCGAACAAAATCTGGTAGTGATCCCCCCCCATCGAACTGATGCCTGATGCTCAAAAGTTGGGGGGGTGCTGCTTTAAAGTGTTATATTTGATTCATCTCAGACATAAGGAGAACTTAAAGGGGATAAGGTTTTCCACATTTCAGACCCAGTTGGGGCCTTAGATAGTGGTCCCATGTGCTGGAAATTTTTATGGCCACAATGCAATTACAAGAAATGCTTGTTTATGTGTATTGAGTAGAAAATCCATTAATTTTTGAAGTAGTATTTGCTTGGTTGAGATCTTTCCCACTAATTTAATCTTTAATATTTAAAGATAAATATTTAAAGTAAATGAAATAAATCTTTTCATTATTTTGCTAACAACTAAAACAAAATCACACATGCAGAGAAAAAGATGTCCAATTTAAAAGATTGATTATTACCTTTTTTTTTGCTTTTATATTTTTCAGTATATATTTTTAAATTGACAAATAAATTATTTTTATTACACTTGAATATATGCTAGGAAAAGCAATGTCTGATAGACATGAATACTGGCTCTTCTTAGGTTATTTTGTACTATAAATGCATAAATGATAGAAATAAACCCAAATAACTACATAGATGAAACAGATTTGATAATTAAAAGTGATATATTTTAAAACAGAAAAAAAAATTAAGTCTCTAGAAGCCAATTATAAACTTGATTTTATAAACCACTTATAAATCCTAGCAGATAATAGTTTGAACTATGATTCAGCTGTTTTTGAGACATCAGATTAAGCATTACAGAAATATTTACATTTGGAATTTTGAAAACATGAAAAGGAATGCTCTTTTTAAAAATTCTGGTTTTAGGGTGGTAATTGTATTCACAAATAATTCCAAATACTGGATATGGAATTCCTATTTAAGGAAGAAAAACTGGTGAGATTCCTTCAAACCATCACCCAATTTAGCTTCTTTCTTTTTGGGGGGGCAGGGGGCATGTCAAACTAAACAATAAGAGACCCAGTTTGATCTAGTGGTTAAGGCCCCAGGCTAGAAAGCGGGAGCCTGTGAGTTCTAGTCTGACCCCTGCTATGAAAGTCAGTTGGTGACTTTGAACTGCCAAAACATCTTAGGGAGATATTAATGCAAGCGAGATTCAAACAGCTTGACACAATGGTCAGGTATGGGAGATTCCATTCTATACCCTACAATGGGCATCTCTGCATTTGTGGAGTGGCAGAGGTAGAAGACATGGCTCACATCTTACTTGACTGTTGCCTGTATAAGAGGGTGAGAGACAGGTACTTTGGTCTACATATTAAGCCCATTGGGAACCCCATATCAAAAGAACTTACCTTATGTGTGACCAGAATCTGAAAATAACATGTAACACAGCACAGGACTTGAGAAAAATGGTTTGGTTGAGATATGTGGGATTGATTGGGGTAGATCGTAGGTGTGAACCCAAAATATAATTTTATCGTATTTTATTTATCTGTATATTAAGTTTTGTATTTTATCCCAATTTCATTTTAAACTATATTTTATTCCAATTTCATTTTAAAATGTATTTTATCCAATTCCATTTCAAATTGTTTTTTTTTTTTTAGTCAGATTTTAGCAATAATTTGTGTCTGGAACTCTGCACTTTGATATGGCTCAAGGACTAATCAATAAAGTAAACTTAGCCTTTAAAAAAACAGGGATTCTTCTACCCCTAAGAGAAGACTTATGATATGTACTAAGACTTCATTAATAATGTATCTGGTAGACAGTGTAAGCATTTGGGGCAAAGATTAAGAAAACAAATGGGAGAGAATCTGCTCTAAATAGCCTATCATCATGACTGGTACCACAAATTGAAACTGACCTAATCTAGCATACAAGAGAAATTAATGAACTCTTCATTTATTGATTCTGTATCAGTGGTGGCATATATACTAGCCTGAATGTGAGAGATTTATTAACTTTTTTAAAAAAGAATGAAAAACTTCACAGCAAGCCATGGATATTTCTGCGATCAAGCTGAGGGAAGAAGTGGCAGAAGCAACCACTTCACAATCTGAAAACAAAACCCTAAGATGCTTCTTGATCCCTCTTCTAAACTCCAGCTGAGTACTTTAGCTATTATAGTTTATTTTTGAGACTATTATTAGGGGACTATGTTTTAAATTAGGATGGGCACTTACAAGCAATTGGTATCAAATACTCTGTTAACCCCAGATTCCAAACAGAACATCAACAGAATAACTGAAGAAAACATCAATTGTTCACTTGTAATTTGAAAGTGTCCAGAATTGGCACTAAAATGGAGTATAGTCACAGTTCAACCTTAAAATGATAGTGAACCTTCTATGACTGGGATTAAATGAGGTGTGCCTTTCCATACGGTATTTGTAGCCAAAATAAGAGGAATAATCTATTTCATGCTTTGACTCCGTATCTAAACTGAGTCACGTTGATTCCATTGGATTTCAGTAATTCAAAGCATGACTATTTCTGGAACTAATTCAACAAATGTTGAATAAATTATTGCAAATATTCATACCTTTTTCTGTCTAACATTATGCAAAGTAATTTAATTTGTTTCCAGATCAAAAATGTTTAATACTTTAGATCTATTCAACTGACATTAAAAGAGTTGGTATTTTCTTTCAGATATCATTTGTCATCTTGTATGAACTACTTGACTAAAAAGAAATCATAAATGAAGTCTTTAACCACTGGATAAATAGGGGGAAAATTTTCTACACTGTACAATTAATTTAATAAGACAAGCCAATTTATGATTAATTAAATATATATTACTTTCATTTTTAAAAGAAAAAATCCAGTCTGAAGTGTATTCTTATTAATTAACGGGAAAAAACTACTTTGAGAAGTCTCTTGTCTCCTAATAAAATATGATGACAATTAGTGAGAAAATAGTTGCAACAAATAGCTGAATTTATTTTGGATTTAATAAATTTATTAGAAGCTCTTTCTTTGATACTATTTGAATTAAAATAACCATAAACTCACAATCTCTGTTACTGTTAACAGGCTTTGTTATATTATTTTTACAATATTTTTACTTTTGTTTTTTATTAAAATATTAGAAAGTCCCTTCAGCAATTAATTTAAAAGCAAAGACTAAGTTTAGATCAATTGTTTTAAAGCACAAAAATGTTATATCAAATGTTACTTTACTTCATGTTTTAAAATGTGTTCAAAGAATTTTTCTGGCTTTATCTTAAAAAATTGCTGTCACATTTAATTATATTTATCATAATTATGAAATATTACCAGAATTTGTTTTATGTTTTAGTTTTTTTTTCCTTCCTCCTCTGAGTCAATGCCTCCCTCCTTCCCCGTGTTTATTTCTGGCTGATATTTCCTTCTGTTTGACTTAGTTACATAGTAATAGTGATAGTGGCAGCTCTTGAGATTATCCTGTTGTTCATAAAGAATCCATATAGTATGACATGGCTTAGCAAGATGTGGACAGAACTCTTACAAATTTTCTCTTCAGTCTATCTCTTTCAGAGTCCACTACTGACAGTCAGTCAGTCAGTCAGTCAGTCAATCAATCAATCAGTCAAGTTCTCTCTTATTAATGATCAGAAGGCCCATTACAGTGACACTAAATAGGATTGACCTGGATTGCTTCTTCTTTACACTGGGTAGCAAAAAGCATTTGACTTCTCAAGTTTAGGAGAATCAGAACTGAAATGATTGACCTGAAGGTTGACTTGATCATGATTTGAGTAAGTAAGTAAGTAAGATTCAAAAGTATTTTAAGTATTGATTCACTATTGCTTCTGATAACTGTTTGAAGTCATATGGAATAGTAAGATACGTGTGTGTGTGTGAGGTAGATAAATTTTGTATTATTGAAAGATAAAGCTCAAGATCTCTATAATCTCTAACTCATTCCAAAATGCATAAGGCAATCTTCTCAAAATTGTTGCCATTCAGATGTGTTACATTACAACTTCTTAATTTTCAAACATCATGGTGATTGGCATCGGTTTGAGACAGGTGAAAATATTATAAATGAATTGCAAGATAATAGAATAGATAAAATAAGTTGGAAATAAACTTGCAGTGCATCTAAGACTTTTAAAAAACTGAAGTATTTCATTCAAATTTGCCATTTTTAAAATGAAGATATATTCTTTACAAGAAATATATTTCCTTGTGTAAAACATGTCTTAAAATAAAAATCATGTAGGCAGTCCATGATATGAGCAAAAGATAGGAGCAAAAGAATTGTATCTAATTAAATTTTACATAAATGGTACATTTACAATTTAGAAATAGCACGATGACGTAATAGTAATTAATGAAGATTATATCTCTGCCTAACAAAATAGATTCATTTCACTGATATAATCTTACATAATTTTACCCAGCAAAAAAATCTAAATGTAAAATTTAAATAATAATGTAAAATCTTTCTTATTTGGGTCATCCATTTTGGAAGAAGCATACTTGCTATGTGTTTGCTATATTTAAAGCCTCTTGACTGAAATTAAATGGAGATACTTCCTAATACATGGCAAAATTTAAAAAATCAATCCAATTTCTAGAGTTATTGTAGAATAATGTATAATTTCCAAACTTCCTTCCAACTTTAATTTTTCGTGGTACAGTATCTGAAGATAGTACAGATTTCCACAATCTCTGTAAATCATGATTACATCAACTGAAAGCAGTAAATACTGATTGTGTTGTAGTGATGTTATAATTCAGTTCATTCTTTTCTGAATATCATGTAACCTATTTTATATAAGTAACTAAGAAAAGTTATCTATGACAGATGAATGTCCCATAGATGGCAGTGGTCTTTCTACTAGTGTTCAAAACCATATATTTGTGGTATGTGTGGTTTGGTTTGGTTTTTTATAATCCAGGCAAGCCCTTGAATTATGACCATAATTGAGCACAAAATTTCTGTTGCTAAACTAGACAGTTGTTAAGTGAGTTTTGCCCTATTTTATGCCCTTTCTTCAAACAATTTTTAAGTGAATCGCTGCAGTTGTTAAGTTAGAAACATAGTTGTTAAGTGAATCTGGCTTCCCCATTGACTTTGCTTGTCAGAAGGTCGCCAAATAGACCCCAGGACACGGCTATTGATATAAATATGAACCAGTTGCCAAGCATCTGGATTTTGATAACATGACCATGGGAATGCTACAACAGTTATAAGTGTGAAAAACAGTCAGAAGTCACTTTTTTTTCAGTACTATTGTGACTTCAGTCACTAAACAAATGGTTGTAAATCGAAGACTATATGGGATTATAGTTTTTTTTTAAATGGTTTTAATGTTTTAGGTTTATATTTGTAAGCCACGCAGAACTTGGAGGGGGCAACTATATTAAGTTTAAATAATAGCAATAATAATTATAACTCTCCCAACTCTCCTCTCCTTGAGGAGAACTCAGTTGGTGGATAAAATGCTTAATTCAGTCCAAACATCTGGGTGACTGCAACAAGCCACAATAATAATAATGATAATGATATCTTTAACATTATCAACCCACAACATCTGCCTCTCCTACATCTTTGGGAGGAACTTGATAGGTTCATAAACATGCCAAATCCAGTCTAGCTCACTGTCAAAACTTCCATCTAAATGTCAAAACATCTAGCTAACTGTGCGACCAACTATAATAATAGTGACGGGAACCAGGAATATTTACTTACTTACTTACTTATTTATTAAGCTTGTATGCCGCCCTCTCTCCATCAAGGACTCAGGGCGGCTCACAGGAATAAATTTTTACAAGCAAAAATCAATGTTTAAATGTTAAAGCTATTAAAATTCCCCTTAAAAAGTCCTTCAGTCCCATCCAGCCTGGTGAAATAACCATGTTTTACGGTCACGGCGGAAGGAGCGCAGGTCAGGGTCCATGTGAAAAAGTGAGACGGTTTCAATAATGCATCCAAATAATTAATGGTACCTTCGTTTTGGGAGGTTATTGCAGCCCAGTTAATTATAGAAAATATCCTTTCCACCTAAACATAGCAACAGTTTCCCTCACCTTTTCCTGGATTAATTTAGGAAACAGCATGAGTACTTTTATCAGAATATATGTGACTTCTAATATTATCTAACACATAGTCATACTTCACTTTGTATCAAGGCTGCAGCTCTGGAGGTGGTCAACAGTATTAAGCATCTGGGAGTGCAGATAACTAACGATCTGACTTGGTCTCTTTATACGCTGTTTTTAGTGAAGTGTGCAAACCAGCATTTGTATTTCCTATGTCGGATGAGGATAGCAGATCTTTCTCCTGCCCTGGCTACTTTTTACAGAGGCACAACTGAGCGTGTTTTAACACACTGCATCATAGTTTGATTTGGTGGCAGCAGTGCCTCAGATAGAAAGTCCATACAGAGAGTGGTAAGGATAACAGAGAAGATTATAGGAAGCTCGCTTCCCGCTATTCCGGATACTGCTTGTAAGCGCTATGTGCTTAGAGCATTGTTAGAATACCCACTTCCCAGTCTGTTTCTGTTATTCGTCTCTGGAATGAGGTTTTGAAGTATCTATAGCAGGACTCCTAGATTCTGTAACAGCTTTGTTCCTTATGCCATCATCTTGTGAATTCACAGAATTCTTCCCTCTATCCTCAATGTATATGTATACATTCAAACTAGACTATGATGCTTCTCTGTCATATATGTGCATATATGCATAATGGTTATCTTTTGAGAGCTGAATGGAACAAAACTTCATTTTAATGTATGCTGATTAGTGTGCATTTAAAATGACAATAAAGTTCTGTTCCTGTTCCAGTTTCTATTAATTTCCACTCCCACGTTGACATGGCTGAGTATCAATCTACCCTTTGTGTTCAGAGTATATATTTGATCTATCTCCTATATACTATATATCCAGCACTTCTGACCAAATACAGAAATTATATGAGCTAGTTACTGTCTACTCTACCTTTGATACACTTATTTTAACACACACACACACAAAATATGTTCTACATTGCCTATACACATAGTGGGCATTTTGAAATGTTTAATATCCCTGCAGACTAGACTTCCGCAGGCAACTTATAAGACATCTGATGAATTTAAATATATAGTTCAGAGATAATTTAGATATAATTAGGAAGTGGCTGAAGTTTCTTCCTGCTGTAAATCAGGCTATTTCGTGTAGAAATCAGAAGCATCAGACAATGCAATGCAGGCAGCTGTGTTGCCACACACTTTGGTTTGAAGAATTCAACATTTTACAAGTCTGAGATAAAAATATTACTGATTGTCCTTTCTATGGATTATTTTATTAGTACTATTGAGTACTTTTAACAAATCAAAAGAATGAAACAAAATTAGAATGAAATGTATTTTTAGTATTTTTCCTAAAAGAATTATATAGAAGCTATACTACTATAAGTGATTATTTGTAATTATGTTATTTTAAAAACATAATAATACCTACACTGCACAATAAGTCACAAGACTATTGCTTTTAGGAAAATAAGAGAATGGAGGTGTGTTGGATATGTTCACTGCCTTGAGTTATTTGTAAAAATAATAATGGCGGGATACAAATAAAGAAATAAATAAAATAAACTTTAAAGGCTCTTACAGCATTCAATGCTTACTGAACTAGGAGAAGAGAAACAAGGACACTATATTTCTTCCTACTAAATATTTGCTGTTTGAAGATTATTAAATTTGCCTTAATTTATTATTGCAAACAAAAACCAAATACAAAATTAAATTGGAACTCTTGTGAAATTGTGGCTTCATAAATGATTCTATTTCAGGCACTGGTCTTTCACATTTTTAATAATATTGCTTCTGCTTTTTTCATTAAGTCTGGTATAAAATAGGCTGGTAACTGCACTGCATTTGTAACCTCGAATTGGCATGGCTTTTTATCACTGGCAAGTGCTTCGGATTTTTGTCAATATTTTTAAAGAAGGCTTAGTAGTAACTTCTCTTTTTCTTGTCATGAATATAGAAGGATATTGGATTTTCTAAAGAGGCCAGCTACACTCTGGAGACCACGTGAATGAGAATTCACACACACACACACACACACACACACACACACTAATATTCTGGACATGATTTTTCAAAGATACTCAAAATATTTTAGATAGCTACTGAATCTAATACAGCATCTTATTTATTTGTTTGTATGTTAACTTTTTATAGCTGCCCACTCAGTGACTCTGGGTGACTCACAACAATTAGCAACCCACAACAATTAAAACAATTAAAAAAAATATTGATTTAAATGTACAAACATACAAATCATCAATAGACACCACTCTGAACAGAAGGAATGCTTGTATTTTGAAGGCTTCAATTTAAAGGTCAGGTATTTATTTATATCATTATATTTATACAGGTGACTATCTCACAAAACATTACTTTGGATGGCATATAATAAAAACAAACAAACAAACTGTAAACTGGACAATATTTTAAAAAACCCTGCAGTTAAAAGCTTCATCATTATTAAAGTTATTGTTATAGTTGTTTGCACAGTCAGCCAGATATTTAGACCATATCTGACATTTTTGTCCACCTACTGAGTCCCTCCTAAGGACTTGGGATAGGTAGATATTGTTGGATGGTTTTAAACGTATTGTCACAGGACATTGTGAGTCCGCAAGGAGAAGGGCGGTATATAAATCTAAACAAACAAATAAATAAATAAATCTAAACATTGGGTTTTTCAAGTAAAACTACCTTTGGCAATTGACCTAATGGTGGTTTTTTTTAGTGCTAACGGTATTCAAGTGGTGTTCCAGATGTTACGGGCTTGTATCCAAGGCATTTATTACAATTGATACTATCTTTGCTTTCTTTTGCCACAGCCATGCTACTTCTATTTGCAGATCTTTGCATTTTGTTATTTTCTACAGTTCTTTCTCTTCCATTTTTCTATTTCCAGGTACAACCACATCCATTATCCACTCTTGGGGAGGGGGCTAGAATAAATACCCTCCTTTAATAAAATGTGCAGAATGGGAATATGTGCATTATGTAGACCCAGAGTAAAATGCTACCTGTTCTCCCGAACTGGTAGTAAAAAATGGTACCGGTTCAGGTGAACTGGAATTTCCAACGATCAGCTAGGCGACAATCAATTGTGATGTGTGATTTATATTAGCTAGAATCATCAGATTTCCTGCTTTCTAGCTAATCTAAATCATGCGGCACAACGTATTCCCCCTCCTTGCTGTACTACTTACCTTTGCAGACTTGGAAGGCTTCAAAATGTTCCCTTTTTTAACGCTGCGCGAGGAGCACACTCGGTAGCAGACTCACGGAATCGGTAGGAGACTTCAGAGGATTTTACCACTGTGCAGACCCGTTTGACAAGTTACACTGTAAGAATTTCCCCAAACTGTGATTTAGACTTTGCATTTCAGAAAAAAAAATAGAATTAATATTATTATTTAGCTCTTAATTGAACATATCTATGGAGCATCACACAAAGCACTCCCAAGGAACCAGGGAACTCCTATTTCATAGGAACCTAATGTATTCCACCTTTTTCTTACCAAGCAATGTGTTGCTGAGTGGGTAATGCATGGAGAGAAATGCATGATTTCAGAGGCTGTTCCATCTGTGGCAGTGGTGAAATCCAATTGTTTTTTTTACTACTGGTTCTGTGGGAGTTGCTTGGTGGGCATGGTATGGCTTTGAGGGCATGGCAGGGGAAAAATACTGCAAATACTGAAAAATCCATTCCCACCCCACTCCAGGGGAAGGATAGGGCAAAATCCCCATTCCCTCCCTGCTCCTGGGGGAAGGATATTGCAAAATCTCCATTCCCATCCCATTCTGGGCCAGCCAGAGGTATTTGCTGGTTCTCCGAACTACTCAAAATTTCCGCTACCAGTTCTTCAGAATCTGTTAGAACCTGCTGGATTTCACCCCTGATCTGTGGCCATGGGAACCATGGAACTGAGGAAGAAAAAATAAGATTAGAATGCATATATGTGCATAATTATATGTGCATGTTCTCTACGTAACCAATGTGATGATTATATCTTTCAACAACATACAGTGACCGCTTCCAAATATGGAAATCCTCAGTTTCGGTTCTTGTTTTCCTGACTCAGAGTATCCTTTGCTTTTCTCTCCATCAGAAATTTAACTTTGCCAGTCCCTAGCATTTCCCAACACACCTGGTTAGCAGTACTGATGACATCCATTACCAACATTGAGGGTTTGTTTGGAAGAAATCTAACACTTGAACTTGAAGCTTTGTGTTATTAAGTGTAATTACAATGGATCTCTGGAATATTATATTAAAAAAAGAAACAAGATACTCAGTGGATTGGGATAATAAATGATTCTTTTTCTTGGGTGTGTGTGATGTGTTGAACAGTTTATGATTTTCCCCCCTACAAAAATATTTTCCCCCTGCAAAATATTTCTTTTGAGATTTTGGAAATTAAATGTGGTTTCATTATCTTTTGAGTTGTGGGCTGGAGTAGATTACTGCTACTGTGAGAGAGGTTACGTAGAGAAAAAAAACTTATTTTTATTTTTCTTCAATCAAAGTTGATCTGTGCAACCTAAATTGAGGCATGTACTAATGA
Organism: Masticophis lateralis; assembly: GCA_030761175.1. Taxonomy (NCBI): domain Eukaryota; kingdom Metazoa; phylum Chordata; class Lepidosauria; order Squamata; family Colubridae; genus Masticophis; species Masticophis lateralis. The sequence goes on along the minus strand of JAUDYJ010000005.1, from coordinate 75,393,690 downwards.
TCACAAAACACATATAATCTTGTGGGGTTTTTTTATCCCCAAGGTCATTTGTAAATGGTTTGATATACATCTATAACAATAGGTATGTTCCAAAGTAGTTAAGAATGTAACTGTAATAGGTAGACCAAGTGTGAAAAATGTTTCCTGGCTTCATAAAACAAAATCTGACACCAAAATTGCTATCCAAACAAAATCATGCATGCTAGAAGAGCAGAAAGAAAATCAATCCATGCCTCCCCTTCCCCCAAATTCCAGAATTGTAACTTTTTGTAAATAACTCTCTCTCAATTCTATGCCTTATTCTAGTAGAAATCCAGGATCACTAAATGTCAAAGAAAATTGCTTCTACTCCCCCATGATAATGATAATATTACAAGCCATGTCATGTCTTCCCAACCTGCCTCATTGGGTGATGCTGAATTTTAAGACAGGAGTGCTGACAATTAGTATTGTTTGTTCACATTACATATTGCAATACTTTTCAGCCTAAACTATTGATCTGACAACTATGAAACTCCTTAACAAATTGGTATAAAGCTTTGTAAGTGTCATAAAATATACGTAAATGAGTGACAAGTCATTTCAATGTCTCTATATCAGTGGTGGGTTGCCCCCGGTTCGCACTGGTTCTATAGAACCGGTAGAACCGGTAGTAAAACTAGCAGGAGGCTCCGCCCACTGACCCCGATGTCATCAAAATGCTTCTGCGCATGCGCAGAAGAGTGCGCATGGCCCCGTTTTGAACTGGTATTAAAGGTAAGTAGAACCCACCCCTGCTCTATATATTATATCATGGAAATCTTTGCAATGGCTAAGAGTTGCAAAAACATTATCACTTGTGGCCAGTATGTTGAGAGGTTCCATAACATGAGGATAATAAAAGTAATAATTTGAAAGCTATTTGGAATACATGCCAGGCATTTTTGTTTTGTGCATATTTGGTGTCATTTTTGGTACCATCCATGTGTTAGTCTTCCTGGATAAAATTAATTTTATACTTGGGAATATGTTCCAGTATCTCCAGCCATAATAATTGTTCCAAATATGTGGCAGTGTTTGTAAGATGAAAGCTATAAATGTGCAGTTTAACATGCTGGTCTGGGGAAACACAATGCACTAAATATTGATAGTCAGTTTATCTTCCTCCTTCTTTTGTTCTGCTTTAATACACTTTTGATGAGACTGGAGAAGCCCTGCCAAGCAACCTTCCTTCTCAGTTTTCATAAAAGACATTCGTATAAGAAGTCCTATAAATAGCATCAGTCCATTGTCACAGAAAAGGAACTAGCCACGTTCTTACACACCAGAGATGAAACTTCTTTGTCTTCTGTTTGCGGCACATAATTACATTTGTACCTTCATCACAAAAAGCTCAATTCTAAAGCTGTCCAATGAAATAACTTGCACAATATGCAGTGGAGTGCATTAAATTAGTCAGGCAACGAACAGAGGATATGAACAAGCCAACTACTTAAGCCTCCATGCCAGCAGATGTCAGCCATCTCTTTGGGTGAGAACTAACCGTCTCTCCCTTGACCTCTCTCTCTCACACACTCCATTTCACCTTCCCTATTTGTTTTCCTGGTGAGCTTGCTCTATGGAAACTAGATTTCTTATATACCTCTTTGAGTCATCTTAGGTCAAAAGAAAGCAGCCTCATTACAGTTGTAGCATCTACATCAGATCCTTCATCTATATATATATAAGCCAAATACTACTCACTCATCATGAAATCTCCAGAATGGTAAAACCTACAAACTTGAAATTTGGCACATATGTTCCTCTTGGCTTCTAGGTGTTTGTTAAGAAAGGATTTTTCGAAATGACCATCAGATCATTAGTATATCAGTATTTTATTCACATGCTCTGATGCTAAGGAGCTAGACATTCTACTCCCCCTCCTCTCCCTCTCCCCACCTGAAAAGAACTCTGTTCCAACTGCCAGTTTCCTTATATTAACACACTCTGATGCTACCCCTTTTGCTAAACTGGGCGTGGGCATGGCCAGCACCTGAGTGGTCCAGCCTGCAGGTTGGGACATTCTAATCCCTCTTCCCCTCTGTTCCAACTGCCAGTTGCCTTATATTAACATGCTCTGATGCTATAAAATTACACATTCTACATTAAGTTTCAAGCCTTAAGTGTCAATTTATCAAGCCTAATCACATAGTTTTGTAACCAAGCAAGGATATTCAGCTAGTATTTCATAATTACAATAGTAAAATAGGATCCAAAAGGCAACAGCAAATAATCTGTGTAAAAATTGGGTTTTTTAAAAAATATTGTTAAAAAATACTGCACAGTGTTGGATAATATTCACGGTTATATTCTCATTGCTGCGAGGCAGGATTTGGCTACATTATGGATGACAATGGTTCTATGATCTGGTTGGCGAAAACAGAGACTCCAATCTAATGTATATGTGGCAATTCTTTTATAAACAGTTTAATTCAGTCATCACTGATGACAGATACCCATAGCGTATCACAAAGTAGTACAGGTGACTTCCAAGCTAAGGGGGAGATGCCCCATGAACTACTCCATAATTTTTATAGGGACTTACGGTCTATATTAATTATGTTCCTCACTGAATCATACTTGGCCAAATAAAGTTCAGTTCAATTCAAAGATAGAGTAGGAAACTACCAGTAACTCATCAGCCACACTCAAGAAACTGAGTCTGCAGTTAGCAATCAGCCATCATTAGGATTTATATTCCCACCTACTGTCTACTATACTTATCCTATGGTAAGATGGGCTGAGAAAGAAAGAAAGAAAGAAAGAAAGAAAGAAAGAAAGAAAGAAAGAAAGAAAGAAAGAAAGAAAGAAAGAAAAGAAAGAAAGTGTTGTGGCTCCGTTGCCTGAGCCTGCGTCATCAGCAGGGGAGGACTCTGAGAGTGAGGGAGAGGAGTTGGCAAGGCCTCCTTCTCCAGGACTCTCCTCTCTGGCAATGCCTCCAGAGGACACCGAAGGGCAGGAGATAGGCCCAGAGCCAAGCTCGTCCCCGCAGCCACAGGAGGACATTGATGAGGGAAGCGAGTTTTGGTTGGACCCTTGCCAGCGTCGGAGAGACAGGAGAGCCCAGCAGAGGAAAAGGCGTGGTCGTGATTAGCTGGTGGACCACGCCTCTTACTAGACTATATAAGTGAGGGATCGTAGGCATATCTTTGTGACGAACAAAAACAAAGATACGTGGATCCCGGTGTTGAATCGGCCCGGCGTCTTAGCTGTGGTGTGTATGTGACGGACTGTTTAATAAACACGTTGGCAAGCAACTGTGGAGTGCTGCCATCATTTTGTTATCATCTCACTTGGTTGCCTGCCAGTTACTTAGCCTCTGGGTGTCTGAGGGGGGGTTCTTTCTGGGCACGGGGCCAGAACAGAAAGAAAGAAAGAAAGAAAGAAAGAAAGAAAGAAAGAAAGAAAGAAAGAAAGAAAGAAAGAAAGAAAGAAAGCAAGCTTTCTTCTTTCAATATTGTTTAAATTGAATTGTATGAAAAAGTGATGGGAAAAAGGGACTTCTGCTTTGACTTCGCAGAGATACAGTCAGGGAAATGGCGGGGCTCTGATGAGCCCTACCAAAACCCCGACTGGTTAACCACTGCTGACAGGTCTGCAGACCTATCCTGTCCTAAAGGGACAGGGGAAAAGAGAGGGACCCCTTGGGCAGCTGAGAGGAATGGGCAAGTTCCTCGGAGGCTGGAAGCAATTGTCTAAGTAAGTGGCGGGGGGATGGCAGCCATAGCGGTTACCTCGAGACTGCAACAGATCGGGACAAGCAAAGTGCAGGAAGAAGGAAGAAAGGACAAAGTGCTTCGGAGCCGGGTGAGTGACACCAGCCCAGGCGAGAACAACGTGTTAATGACCCCCAGCCTTACTAGCGGCTGGGGGTCATTATAAATAAGACCCCCAGCCTTACTAGCGGCTGAAGATCTAAGGGGCTTGAAGATTTTGGGGGGAAAAAGGGGGGAAAGAAGTGTTAAACCCTTTAAGAATTTTATTTCACCACTGATTGTTTGGAGGGAATTGCTTATTAACTAAATAGAGCTGGATACTTTAACTTTTTTGCTAAAACTGAAATGAACTTGAAAAGAGAAAAGCAAAATTAAGGATTTGCCAATTTTAAAAGCCAGACAAAGAGATCAAATGGATTGCTACATAAATACTTCAAAATGGTGATTGAAGTCACTTAGTTGCTGTGACTAAGTGACTAAGTGAAAGTGTTGATTGTGGAAACTTGTTTTTTTTTTCTAAAAAGAACCTATTTGACTTGTTACATATTGTGGATTACCTTGAAAAGAACTATGGCTTTTTGAACTTTGGAGATTCCTATTCTGTCATTTGATGGCTTTACAAAGAAAGAAGAGATACAATGTTTAATAAACTTTTAACTAACTAGCGCAGCAACAGAAGTTTTGATACAGCAACAGAAGTTGAGAAGCTGATGGTTTACTGGAAGCAGACTTTATAATGAAATCAAAAGGATATGCAGAGTTTTAAGCGTGGAAGTATTGACTTTGAATTGAAATGTATATGGACAGATAAGGAAAAGAAAAAGCAAAATAGATAAATTGAATAGCAATGTTTGAATGTTTAATTGTTTAAATGCTTTAAAATTTAAATGAGCTTTAAATAAAAATAAGAAGTGTTTATAGTAAACAAAGATAGAAATATTATAAAAATAGAAATGGGAAACTAAGATGACTAAAAGTGATATGTTCATAAAAGCATAGCTTGTAGCATGCTTAGTTTTAATTTGATAACAAAGTGGTGGATGATAATTATGATTGAATGTTAATGATTTTTGATGATGTATTAAGATACACAGATGGAAGTTATAATTGTGATTGTATTTAATATATGTTGGGAACGATTAATATTAAGAAACAAATGGGGGAACACCTTGGAAGAGTACAGTTGGAAACAGTGGAGTATTAGATAACATATGGAAAAATAAATTTTTAATAAGTTAGTAGAATAGGCGGAGTTAATGGAGGAGAATATGCTGAGAAATCAGCCAAATAATGAAATGCTGGAAATCAGTCAAATAATAGGTGAAGTTGAGGAGGAGAATGCTGTTAATCTGCCAAAACAAAATATGCTGGAAATCAGCCAAAACAATGGAAAATGCTGGTAATCAGCCAAATAAAAGGGGGAGTTAAGGAGGATAATATGCTGTAAACTCAGCCAAAATATTCTATGCTGGAAATCAGCCAAATAATAGGTGGAGTAATAGAGGAGAATGAGGAGAATAATTATTAATAAGGGGTGAAAAAGAAAACATTGGGTGATAATTAAAATGAAATGGTAAATTTTGAGATTTCTGTGTAAAAGTTTAAGAACATGATAGGATAGACTGGATTTAGAAAAAAAGGAGAAAAATAAAAAGAAATTTTGATTAAAATTGAAATAAGAATTGAGTTTTATACACTTGGAAATTAAGATTTGTGATAAAATTGTTAGGTAAATATATAGATTAATAGAATTGATTGTCTTTGTGTTTAATGTTGATGCTAAAAGGAGCAAGGGATAAAAAATTTAGATAAAGCGGGATTGAATTTTGATTTATAATTGAATTTATAATTGAATATAAAAAGGAGCTTTGCCTTAGTAGGAGATTAGGATGTATGATGAGAGAGTAGAAAAATTTATTAAGATATTGGAATTTATGTTAAAATTGTTTGTTTTTCATTTGTTAAATTAATGTACCCATTTGTGACCAGACCAAGAAAAAAAATTGAAAAAAAATTATTTTTTATGTTTATGTTGGGGGGAAAAATTGTTTACAAAAAAAAGTGATGGGGAAAAGAATAGTGGGATCCTTGGTGCTCTCTGAGCTTGATTGTTTTCTTGCAGAAGTATAATTACTCAATTAGATGGGTAATGAAGTATCTGGAAGAAAACAGCCAAGCTCAGTGTCCACCATGAATCCCACAGTTTAATCCTCAGCTACAAATATTCTCTTCTGTTAAAGAAAGAATAAATAGACTCATTCATTTCACTGCTTCTTTCTCCACACAGCTTCTATTGTTGCTTTTTGGGGTGGGGGGGGCGGGGAAGAGAGTTTTTATGCATTTGCAGTGTACATTTCTCTAAATTGAATTTAGGGACAAACTTGGGATGCCTCTTTAGCTTCTCTTGTTTGCTGTTTTATCCCTCCGTCTACTTGAATTCCTTCAGAAGAACAGTAAAAACTTTCCATTCTGGAGACCACTTACAGAGGAAGCAACTTGTTTTTGCATAATGACATATGGAATATTGTTTGTATGTTTATATAATGAATTATTTTAATTGCCTAAATCTTGTTAGGCAACTTGCAATCTTTGTAATAAATAAGTGCATAATAAACAAGCAAGCAAGCAAGCCATACTCTAGAATTTCCTTTTAAAATACAACTTAGGGTGAGAAGGGAAGAGAGAGATGGAGGGAGGGAGAGATTTATATCAATATAAAGCAATCTGAAACATGTTCTTTGATTGAGGTTTTATGTAAAGTTTCTTGATCTAAGCTGCAAGAATCCAAATATACATAAAATGATAGAATCTCTTTTTTGTTACTAGAGGTGAACAGATTTTTGCATCCCAGATCTGATACGTACCAGACCTGTATGATATACAGTAAGTGCAATAAATTAATCTGCAAACAGCCAATATATATCACTCTCAACAGTATGCAGAATAGAGTATCTCCCTTCTTACTTTTCCTTCAGAGAAAAAGTTCCTGATGGAGACACAGAAAGGCCATCAAAAACCATCCTCAAACTTCAGAGATGCAGACAGTGTGAACTTTCCTGCCCATTCCTGCACAAATAGGTTGTAGGTTTTCCATAATTATGGATAGAACTCATGCAAAATTCACACATATACATATAGAGAAATGCACACATTTTGCAATGGTGTTAAAAACAAAGGAACTCTACACCCAAAGAAATACGTTAAAAGCAAATTATCCTGCTCTTCCTCTTTTGTGAACATCACTTAAAAATACCTCATCTATTTAAAAATAACCTTACTTCTCACTTTCAGTGCATTGCTGAATATTTCAAGAATATGCTCAAAAATAGAGCTGCTGTGTCAGATTCTTCTGTGAAAATCTAATACTGAAGCAAGCTGATTTGAATTACTGTCCCAAACTTTAACTTGCAAATAAATCGGTTATTTAATTTCAAGATATCTATTAAGCCAATCTAAAAGCCCTCTACAACTAACTTATATCTGTGACAGAAATATCATATGGAATAAAGTTCTCTGAGCAAATATTTAATAAGTACTAATCAATTTGGTTAAGACAATGGCTGACACATATCTGGCTAGACATGATATTTTAGTTTCCATATTTATGGCATGATATAAAGATGGTTATGGTTCAATCATCCTATGGCTTCCAATTGTTTATGACCCAGTGGACATGATTTTGTGTCATGGTAGGTGGGAATGAACTTGAGGGTTGAGAGGAAGAGATGCTTCAGATAAAAGTAGAGACACCTGCAACAGCTTAGAAGAAGAAACTTTAAAAGGATCTACTTTAATGTATCAGATTGTTAAAAGTGATGGGCAGAGATTTATATTTGCAGACTTGCAAGCTTTGGTTAACGTACCTTTACATATTAAGTAGAATTAACTACTTTGGTCCTGTTTCTTTTCTGGTTGGCCTGGGAGGGCTGCCAGTATTATTTGAGTAATAGTTACAAGCTCTTGCAAGGTCATGTTTATGACTGGAAATTTTGCATGACTGGTAAAAGTACAGTAGCTCTCAGGTTGGCTTTCAGTTTTCCTCCATATTGTGTTAAATTGAACATTGTGCTTAGAGGAAAAAGGAGAAAGTGTAGGAAAGAGGGCCTGCCTAAAAATATCCAAGAAATAGAGACAGATTATTTTTTTAGTTTTATAAAAACAAATATTTTATTTGGTCAAGAATCAAGTATGCAGTGAACCCAAAGACTTTGGAAAATATAATAATAATAATAATAATAATAATAATAATAATAATAATAATAATGATGATGATGATGATGATGGTATTCATCAAAAAGCTGGAAAGCCCTAGCAACAGAGGCGGAGCTTAACAACTTGGCAGATTCAGTCCTTCAACTGAACAGATGAATAACAACAACAACAACAAAGTTTATTGTCATTGTACGTGTATACAGAGTATACCCATACAACAAAATTCAATTAACGCCCAAAGACCAGGTCCAATACACATAACAATCCCCAAACACACTCCCACCCACCACAAATTCCCCACCCCTAAACCACCCAAACATCCACACAATAGACCTAAGTAATGCTGTCCAACAGCTCACTGATGGAGGCCCTTTAGTTCATTGTTTATATATAGGTAATTGATCAGATGTTTCTTTATAGAATAGAATAGAATTTTATTGGCCAAGTGTGATTGGACACACAAGGAATTTGTCTTGGTGCATATGCTCTCAGTGTACATAAAAGAAAAGATATGTTCATCAAGAATCATAAGGTACAACACTTAATGATAGTCATAGGGTACAAATAAGCAATCAAATCATATTAGGAAACAGTCAATATAAATTGTAAGCATACAAGCAACAAGGGTACAGTCATACAGTCATTAGTGGAAGGAGATGGGTGATAGGAACAATAAGAAGATTAATAGTAGTGCAGACTTAGTAAACAATTTGACAGTGTTGAAGGAATTATTTGTTTAGCAAAGTGATGGCGTTCGGGAAAAAATGTTCTTGTGTCTAGTATTACTCAATAAGTAATATTTTTAGCTTGACAGTTGGCATCATTAAATGGTAAAGAAAGTTCTCATTAAAACCTTCCTCCCATGTAATTCTGCATAGCTATCCTTTATGTTAGCAGAGGGTTTGTTATGTTCTATGTTGCTGGCTCTCTGACTTTTCTAAAACTTGGTTAAAATGTGAAGATCCATATAGGCGCTCTTCCTACGCTGTTTTTGATTGAAAAACTCTTGGAAACAAGGACATCCATTAAGTGGATCCACCCCATTCCTGAGGTTTCACAACCAGAAAATTGGTTTCATCTTCCACACAGGGAAAATGAAGTCACTGCATCTGTACTGTCACAAAAAAAATTAAATTTCTCTTTATGTTTTTCACTGTATTAAAAATATATGTTCAAAATTTTTATACTATGACCTTCTGTTTATAGATTTGATCTACTGCTTTTATTCTGTTTGACGTATGCCTCAAGGACTCTTTGTGGTAGATGTATGTATTGAAACAATCAGCTTGAAATGCCTGACAAGATGTCAAAATGTTGTCAAGTTCTAAGCTCAAGTTATTTCAAGTCTTTTAGGGAAACACAGACTATTTGCTCTTGTGTTGTTATTGTTTTGTTTTGTTTCCCTTCTACTTACTCTTGATAAGGGAACCAACAAAATCAACTTCATGCCTCTTTCTTTCAGTGAATTGAGGTGATTGTTCATCCTGATTTAATATGGTTTAATCAATTGTCAATTCATTTATATTAAAATGATTTATTTGAATATTTAATGAAGACATTTTGTGTTTGAAACAAACTATTCAGAGTGTAGTTAATTGTATATTAAACTGATCTATTGACTTGATAATATTAGAACAAACAAGGAAAAGAAACAGGTATTGTTAATTTATTTTTAAAAGTATTAATTTGAGTTCTTTTAAAAAAATTGCATTTGAGTCAGTGTTGACTAGTGGATTACTCTCTGCAATTTTCTTGGCAACATTTCAGAAGTGGTTTATTATTTCTTGCTTCCTATGGCTAGAAGAGAATGACTGGTCCAAGATCACCCAGCTGGCTTCATTACTTAAAGCAAGACTAACTTTATGGGTTGTCATGATTTTTAAAGTTAAACTTACTTCCACCCATTGATTTGCTACTATACCTGTGATGGCAAATGTATGGCAAGAGTACCAGAGGTAGCACACAGAGCCCTTTCTGTGGGCACGTGTGCGATCGCCACAACTCAGCTCTGCTGCGCATGTACACGTCTCCTGCTGGCCAGCTGCTCTTCAGATCTCTGCCGTGCATGCAGGGGAGCGGGGTGCATGCAGGGGCCACGTGTGCATTGTATTTTGGGAGTATGCGCACACACATGTACATTTGTGTGCACACATGCACGCCATGGGCACTCGGTCCATAAAAGGTTAGCCATCACTGTACTATACTGTCCTTAGACTATTATCAATATACTTCAAAGGAGAACAAGGTAATGACAAAATAGTTCAGGGGAATTGCTGAGAAAAATGCATGGAAGTGTCAATGGGGTCCCTAATGATCAACCTGAAGAATATAGCTTACCTAGTCACAATTTATTTATTTATTATTTTTTATTTTATTCAATTTATATACCGCCCTACTCCCGCAAGATTCAGGGCGGTGAACAGCCAAAAGATAAAACACATAGATTACAAAATTTAAAACAGTATAAAAACCAGTATAAATTTAAAATTTACCGCCTAAAAGTTAAAAAGGAAAAAGTTAGGCCAGGCCAGCCTGTTGAAATAAAAAATTCTTGAGGACGCGGCAGAAGATGCGTAGATCCGGGATCCTCTGTATCTCTAGGGGGGGGCTCAGATAGTAGGTGCCCCCACAGAGAAGGCTCTCCCCCTGGGGGCTGCCAGTCGACACTGTTTGGCCGACGGCATCCCGAGGAGCCCCTCTCTATGAGAGTGTACTGGCCGGTGGGAGGCTACTGGTGGCAGCAGGCGGTCCCATAAATAACCATGTCCTAAGCCATGGAGCGCTCTAAAGGTGGTAACCAAAAGCTTGAAGTGCACCCGGAAGACCACCGGGAGCCAGTGCAGCTCGCGCAGAAGAGGTGTTACATGGGAACGCCACGTCGCTCCCATAACCACCTGCGCGGCCACACTCTGCACCAGTTGGAGCCTCCAGGTGCTCCTCAAGGGGAGCCCCATGTTGAAAGCATTACAGTAGTCCAGGTGGGAAGTGATGAGGGCATGAATGACCGTGTGTAAGGAGTCCCAATCTAGAAAGGACACAACTGGCGGATCAGGCAAACCTGATGAAAAGTCCTCCTGGTCACGGCCGTCAAGTGCTTTTCTAAAGACAGCCGTGAATCCAGGAGGACACCCAAGTTGCAACCCCTCTCTGTGGGGGCCAACGATTTGCCCCAATAGTCAGTGATGGCACCAACTGACTATATTGGGACGCCGGAAACCACAGTCATTCAATCTTGGATGGGTTGAGCCTGAGTCTGTTCCTCCCCATCCAGATCTGCATAGCCTCCAGGCACCAGGGCATCATTGGGGTGGTCCGGGGTGGAGATGTACAGCTGAGTATCATCAGTGTACTGGTGGTACTTCACCCCAAAACCACGGATGATCTCACCCAGTGGCTTCACATAAATGTTGAACAGAAGGGGCAAGAGGACCAACCCTTGTGGCACCCCACATATAAGGCGCCTCGGGGTCAACCTCTGCCCCCCTGCCAACACAGACTGCAATCGGTTGGAGAGAAAGGAGGAGAACCACCACAGCACAGTGCCCCCCACCCCCAACTCTTCCAACCGGTGCAGCGTGATACCATGGTCGATGGTATCAAAAGCTGCTGAGAGATCTAACAGGACCAGGACAGAGGAGCAACCCTGTCGGAGCCCTCCAGAGATCATCAACCAACATGACCAATGCTGTTTTTGTGCTGTACCCAGGCCTGAAACCCGACTGGAACAGATCTGGATAAACCATTTCATCCAGGTGCTGGGGAAGCTGTCACACAACCACACTCTCAACAACCTTTGCCACAAAGCAAAGGTTGGAGACTGGACGATAATTAGCCAATACTGTCAGGTCCAGGGAAGGCTTCTTGAGGAGAGGCCTCACCACCGCCTCTTTCAAGGTGACGGGAAAGTCACCCTCACCCAATGAAGCATTTATAATCCCCTGGAGCCAGCATTGCATCACCTCCTGAGAAGCCAGCACCAACCAGGAGGGACATGGGTCCAACAAACATGTGGTTGCATTCAGTCTACCCAGAATCCTGTCCATGTTATCAGGAGTCACAGGATAAAACTTTTCCCAGATAACATTCTCAAGACCTGCCTAGCCACCACCACCCCTTGAAACTATCCAGTCGGAGTCCAAGTCTTCCAGAATCTAAGTGATTTTGTTATGCAGATACTGTACAAAATCCTTGGCTCTACCCTCTAAGGGGTCCTCCCACGCTCCCCGGTTGAGCAAGGAGCGGGTCACCCTAAACAGGGCAGCCAGGTGGTTATCTGATGATGCAGTAAGAGCAGAAAAATAATTACACTTTGCTGCTTTTATTGCCACTAGGTAAGTCTTAATATGAGATCTTAATAGTGTTCGGTCGGATTCAGAAAGGCTGGCCCTCCAACTGTTCTCCAGGCATCTTTTCCGGCACTTCATTTCCCTCAGCTCCTCAGTAAACCAAGGAGCCAGTTGAGACCGGCGCCGGGTCAGAGGCTGCAAGGCATGACCCGATCCAAAGCTCCAGCGGCCGCCCTATCCCAGGCAGCCACTAGGTCTCCAGTCGAGGCATGAGCCAGAGCCTCAGGGAGTGCCCAAGCTCCATCTGGAACCTATCAGGGTGGAACCATCCTATCAGCACTAATTATAAATGACAATCATTTATAATTAGTGTTCCTGGCAATTTTTATTTTATATGATAAAATACACTTCATTCTTTTCTGTAAACATAGTTCATCTAGCAATCAACATTTTCTAACATCCTAATTATTGTCTATTAAAAATTGTCCCTCAATGGTAAATATAGTGTACTGAGACTGCCTGGAAAAATATTTTGTAAATTATTTCTCCTGTCTAACAGTCATTTCAGGAAGTTGTTTGACACTGTATTTAAACAGAACAACACTTGCTTTAGGAGCTCTTGCTTGTTTATAAATATTTGCAGGTTGAGACTAAGTTGATTGAGGCATGAGGCTAAATATTCAAAATGCAAAAGTTGACCATTCCAATTATTGTAATAATGAAAACCATTAAAACATTGCTTTGGAATAATCACATACTCAACATAATCTGTATTTGATGGAGTTGTAAGCAGTGAAAACCGCATATTTATCAAGTGCTATCAAGCAAGGTAACTACTTCCAAGTAGCTCCATTGAATTCAATGAAATTTTTCAATAAATATGGTAATTACATTTTACAAGTGCTAATCTAATAAACTGAGGATGTGTCATACCTAATTAATTCCAGAATCCTTTTATTCAGCTAAATTACCTATCTTAAAAAAAAAACTTTGTCTATTTCAGAAAAAAATAAAGTTTTCTTAATGCAAAGCAGAGAATAAATTGTCTATTAGAATTATAAAACATATTTACTGTGAAATATGAAGAAAGTTTTATTATTATATGTAGAAATAAGGTTGAGAGTTTTAATACCTTATAGTAAATGTAAATGTCACTTTTGGATAGGAAGCATACTTTTTTTTCTGTCTAAAAATATTATTTTTGTTCCTTTGGTGCTGTATGATTATCATGAAGTCAAGAAACAGTTTTTTTTTTAAAAAAATGGCTAAATAAGGTAGTTTGTAAGCAACTAATTTGTTCTATAGCAAGTAGCAATCAATAGTGAGATACCAAGTATATTTCTGGAATCACATTATAGTAACTGTAGATAAATTGAAAATTAAGGACAGGAAGGTATAGTTTGTTACTAGAGATGTACAATATATGCTTTGAAAAAGATTTGAAATAAATTATTTTGGCCTTGCACAGGTGCAATTGGTCTTTCATATTTGTTAAAGCGTTTACTGAAGTTCATCTGAAGCTGTAAAAAAAACACCATGCTGCTCACCAAAGGAATCAATTTAGTAAAGATAGTCACAGCTTTATTAAACCAGCTTCAACTTTTTTTCCCCAAGATTGCATAGAAATTTGGGGGAGGGGGGGGGACATGTTATAATGAATGGTGATCTGTCTATGGAGATTCTCAGTCATCCAGGTCATGGTTGTCCCAAAGGTGCTTTTTCAAGAGGCAACTGAACTTTCTTTATTTTTTCTTTGAAGATGTTTCACTTCTCATTCAGGAAGCTTCTTCAGCCAGTTGCCTCTTGAACCAGCACCTTTGAGACAATGAATGGCAATGATCTTTTGTGCTTATATTCACTTAACGCCCCACACACTTGTACATTATTTTTAAAGTGTGCACAAACCTATCGGATATCAAGCTTTTTTAAAAAAATTGATTTCAATGTTCCAAGATGGACAGAAAGTGCTTCAGAGATTCAGATATCTGATAAGCAAGTTTAATGCGAGAACTAGACAAGATGAAAAAGCAAATGCCGAATATAAAATGCAAGCCCTGTTTATAGTCAATTCCAAGTAGAATTCTTGCATGTTTTCCATCTGCCCATGGGGAACAACAGGTCTCCCACCATTTGTTTGAAGAGATGCCATCCGTCTCTTTATTAGCAAATTGCAGGGGTGTCAAATCAATTTCATTGACATCACAGTTGTGTTTGACCTCAAGGGGCTGGGGGGCATGGCCAGTGTGGGTGTGGCCAGCTCAACACCACTTGTGTCAGGGGCACCTTGATTGGGGGTTTAGTTTGTTTTTCGCTGGCACTTTGCCAGCGAAAATGGAGCTGGAGGTTGCACGGCCCTCCCAGGCTCCCTTTTCGACTGTGATGGCCTCCTGCAGCCCTTTGCCAATGAAAATGGAGTTTGGAGTGGGCTTCGTTATATTTATGGCTATGAGATCATCTTTGTATAAGAATCTGATAAACTGTACAGCATAGAAAAGATTTGGGCAGATGGGAGTTGAGCTATTTCTTCCTGCCAATTGAACATCTCTGGACCTGGATGCTAATTACTTTGCCACTATTGTTTAAGCCTGAGCATATTTCTTCAAGTTTCTTTTCTATAGCTACATGGATGCCAAACGGAGTTGGCAAGACTTCAACTCTGTATTATTTCCTCTCTGTTATTTCCTTATTAGTGTGTTTTTTCCAAGTCTGGAGTCTGGAGTGAAATGCAAATTCAGAATTCAGAACTCTTATTCAGAGGAGACAGTTAGAAACCTGAGCATATTTTGAAACAGAGGAAGGAACAGTGCAAAAAGGTAGTTTTTGATTTTCAACAGTTCGTTTAGTGACTGTCCAAAGTTACAATGGCATTAAAAAGTGAGTTATGACCATTTTCCATGAGTTATAACCGTTGCAACATCCCCATGGTCACATGATCAAAATTCAGATGCTTCATATTTATGATGGTTGCAGTGTCTTGGGCTTTATACCTCTCCACTCCTGAAACTATTTAATGATTGATCACTTGGTAGAATTTCAACATGGCCAGAGCAGTTTTTATTTTGCAACAACCCCCAAAGGGTTGAGATAAAGGCCCTGCAGGTGTAGGTGTGAGACCCTCAATGGAGCAAGCCAATTTGGTGGATCTGGAATGATCTCTGTAGGAGGCAAAATCAGAAGGAATTAGGGAAGTCACCAAAAGAGGCAAGTCCTAACTAGGTTGAATGTGGAATAGCAATAGCACTTAGACTTATATACTGCTTCACAGTGCTTTACAGCCCTCTTTAAGCAGTTTACAGAGTCAGCGTATTACCACCAACAATCTGGGTCCTCATTTTACCAACCTCAGAAGTATGGAAGGCCGAGTCAACCTTGAGCCTAGTAAGATTTGAACTGCCAAATTGCAGGCAGCTGGCAGTCAGCAGAAATAGCCTGCAGTACTGCATTCTAACCACTGTGCCACTGCGCCACCACAGATAACCACTATGCCATGGCAGCTCTTAGAATGGAACAGCTTGCCAAGCCAACTTGCCAATGCCATTCCCCCGCTGTCATCTTGCTGCATCCAAGTCACTGCAGGACAACGTGCCACGGGACAATCCCACATGGGATAACTTAATGGGTTAAATACTATCCGCCACATAGAAGAAACAGTGGCATATAACATCACTTTAAGTTATCCCATGTGGATTGTCCTGTGGCAAGTTCTCGCAGAGGGTGCTGGCTACGGCAAGTTGACCACAGTGAGATGGCCTTGGCAATACCAATACCAATAGCACTTAGACTTATATACTGTTTCACAGTGCTTTACAGTACCCTCTAAGTGGTTTACAGAATAGGAGCATATTGCCCCTAACAATCTGGCTCCTCATTTTACCAACTTCGGAAGGTTGGAAAGCTGAGTCAGCCTTGAGCCGGTGAGAATCGAACTGCTGAATGTATGTGGTGAATAAGGCTGACCACAGCAAGTTAGCTGTGGCTCGTGGTCCTTGACCCAGTTGAATGGGAGGGGGGGGGGAACCAAGAAGAAAAAAGAAAGAAAAGATACACTGTATAATATCAATGGTCTTTTAATACAATATAGTCATAAGGTAAAGGTAAAGGTTCCCCTCGGATATATGTGCTAGTCATTCCTGACTCTAGGGGGCGGTGCTCATCTCCATTTCAAAGCTGAAGAGCCAGTGCTCTCTGAAGATGTCTCCATCGTCATGTGGCCGGCATGACTAAGTGCCAAAATCTTCTCACCAAAGGTGGTCCCTATTTTTCTACTTGTATTTTTTACGTGCTTTCAAACTGCTAGGTTGGCAGAAGCTGGGACAAGTAACAGGAGCTCACCTCGTTACACGGCACTAGGGATTCGAACTGCTGAACTGCCAATCTTTCGATCAACAAGCTCAGTATCTTAGCCATTGAGCCACCGCATCCCACCAATATAGTCATACAATTATGTAAATATTGTAAAATATTTCAACCACATTAAAATAATTATACTTTTATTTTCAGGTATTATCTGCAGTTTTGTGATAATGGAACACAAATTACAGAAAGTCATCTCATTGTGAACTTCAACCAGCATCATGTCTCCTAAACCCTGGTAAGAAAAAAAAATCCATATTGGGTTATAATAAAATTATTTTATTTTATTTTATTTATCAAATTATTTGCTGCCCATCTCATGGTTCATGTGACTTTCACTTTCAATGAAGAACTGATAGAAGCCCTGGAATAAAATTCCCATAAAGGATTGAATATTAAAAAATCATTCCTTTTTTTGTATGTTTTTACGGAACATTACCTAGTGAACTTTGTTTAATCTAATACTGTGTTTCCCCAAAAATAAGTCCCTGTCTTATATTTTTTTGAACCCTGAAATAAGTGCTTGGCTTATTGCCATGTGCTCAAAAGTCTGACTGGGCTTATTATAAGGGGATGTCTTATTTTGGGGGAAAACAGGCTAAAGAAGTCTAAGATGGATGACAGATTTCCAGTTTATTGCACTCGGGAATTATATTTGGAGATTTTTTTTAAAAAAAAAGATGTCCAGAGACAATTATATGAGAAGGGTTGCAATCTATTGTCTGTCTGTTATCATCTGTCTGTCTGTCTAGTGTTCTGTTGAACTTTCAGCATCTTAATGTCAGGAAGAATGCTTTGAATGTTAGCAACTGAATGTAAGCTCAAATCTTAGAAACTTAGATATGTTGCATATCGATTTAAAACATGTGAAGCAGATTAAGTGATACTGCCCTATAGAGATGTAAAGAAAGGGTAAAACTTCCACTTCTGACAAACTGACTGCTTAAATCTGAAACCACTCCTATGCAGTATTCTGAAAATTATATCAAAACAATTGTCACATGGTTCTTTTGTAACAAATATGGAATTGACACCAAAGCTAGAAAAAAAATCCTTTTAAAGTGAAAAAGAATTTATAAAGGTTGAAAGAAAGCTACATATAATAATGCATCAAATATTATTTCTCAACAAGTTTAAATTGTCAGTTGCTTTTTCTTCAGAGCAGATTTCCATTGTAATCCAAAGTAAGGACATAAGAAACAGAAGTGCCTTGTTGTTGTTGTTGTTGTTGTTGTTGTTTTGTTTTTTGATGCTTCTTCTAGATCAGGAGTGTCAAACTCAAGGCCCGGAGCCAGATCCTGCCCATGGGGTACTTATATCTGGCCTGCGGGGCTGCCCTGGAAACAACAAAGGACTGACCCACAGTGCTTCTGCCAGCAAAAACAGAGCTTGGGAGCCCATTTTGGCTGGCAGAACACCGGGCCTCCACAGGCGCCCCCGACATGAGTGATGTCAATCTGGCCATGCCCACTGCTGACCCTCGAGTTCAAACACGACCCTGATGCGACCCTCAATGAAATTGAGTTTGACACCTCTGTTCTAGATGATTGTTTCAAGAGCTGTTTGTTGGAGTCACTTTTGTCAGATCTGTTTGAAGCTTTCTGTTGTGTGCTTGTAACTCACCTGCCCACACTAGTTGTTGTCTTCTGTCACTGGTTCATATTTTAGGGTTTGTTACAGTCAATAGATATTATTAATGTGAAATAACTCATATGCCAGATACACACTGCTATGGGATATAGTTAATTCATTTACAAACCGATTTTTAAAGTCACACTTGTGTAGTAAATTGTTTAAAGTGGCGCATTGGACACATGAGAGAAAGAGACTGAAACTTGCTTCAGTTAATCTGTAATGCAAATTTTAGTTCTACTGGAGTTTGTATTCAGATCAGTAAGGATTTGTGGTCCTAGCCATAGGAACAGTAGAATGAGTAAAGAGAATGAATATTGAAGATGCAAGTTAAATAGCTCCTACTCATTTTAAACATACCAAGAAACAAACATTTTAATTTGTTGCAACATTCAATTGGCCTGAATGTCTATTTTCACCATAAATATATTCCTTCTTCTATTATTCTGTTTTAACAAGTTAACATTCTAATGAATTATACATGAATATGATTTTTTTGTTCATTTCTTTTAAACTTACCTTGTTTCTAATTCCAATTGCTACACTGGTTGTCTTCTGCTATATTAAAAGCGTATGTGAAAGCTTATATGAAAAATAATCATGTTATGCTTGTTCATTTCAAAATTCCTTCATTTTTTTTTACATTTCGTTATGCTATCATGTAAATATTAATGAAAGTTAGTCACCATGGAAATGAGATGTTTGAGGAAAGATGTCAGAGTGACCAGAAGGGATAAAATAAAAAATGAGATCATAAGAAAAAGAATTGGAATAGAACCAATCTTGAACTACATACAAAGATGGCAGGTTAAGTGATTTGCTCACTTGCAGAAAATGTCTTGGGATTATATACCATACAAGATAAATACAAAAAAAAAAAAAAAAGACCAAAGAACACAAGGCATATCTAGAAGAAGGTGAAGATATAACATCAAAGACACATCACAACAGCATCAAATAATAATGGATGAGAACAGAAGTACAAGAATCAGAACTCTGTATCTCCCTTGACATCCAGAGATAAAGGAGGAAATTAAGAAGAAAAAGACCACCACAGAAATATGTTTCAGAAAGTAGTTCTTTACATTTATTCAGAAAGTGAAAAATTTCCTTTCTCTACATCTCTTATCTGTCAAAAACACCTTTGACATTTTAGACTTGCAAAAGTAGCTGTTCAAAATTCTAAAATGATCTAATGATATATTTCTGTGGGATGGTGTCTTCTATCCAATGTATTGTGTACAGTGACAATCCCATATGTTCAAAATCATTGTCTTGGTTCAGTTTTTCAAGGAGACACATAATCTCTGATATATTTCCAGTAGATAGTTGAATCAGTTACTTCAGATTTACTATGTCAGTTACACCACTGATAATGTTATATCATGTTCTATATGGCATTCACTTGAAAAATACACATACAGTTGCACACAGACCTTCTTCTGGCCTTCAAAAAAACTTTTTAAATATCATAAAATCCTAAATAAAGAACTCTGAATTGTAGTGATACCTTCCTAGTGTGAGTAAATAATGGCTATTGTCCATCAGATGCCATTTTTATCATTATCTATCCTAAACTCATTAAAAAATATTAATATAACAATGCTAACAATATACCTAGATAGCCAAGACCCAGGATCTATTTGCTTTGTTTTAATAGCTGTGATTGTTTCATCCATTTTCCATTACTTGTACAAACAAGGCAGTTTGGATTTTCTTATTTCTTCAATAGAAATTTTTGCTAATTGACAAGCATCACTTTCACATATGTGGTATTCACAATATATGTATAGTATATTAATTCATAGAGTACAAAAATATAACTAATGGGCAAATCATTACTATATGGAAAGTCAGCCAATAATATGCCATGTTCTATAGATGGATGGATGGATGGATGGATGATAGATAGATAGATAGATAGATAGATAGATAGATAGATAGATAGATAGATAGATAGATAGGATTCTTTATTGGCCAAGTGTGATTGGACACACAAGGAATTTGTCTTTGGTGCATATGCTCTCAGTGTACCTAAAAGGAAAGTATATATTTATCAAGAATCATAAGGTACAACACTTAATGATAGTCATAGGATACAAATAAGCAATTGAATCATACTAGGAGACAATAAATATAAACTGTAAGGATACAGCAACAAGTTACAGTCATACAGTCATAGCTGGGAGGAGATGGGTGATAGGAATGATAAGAAGATTAATAGTAATAGTAATGTAGACTTGGTGAATTGTCTGACAGTGTTGAGGGAATTATTTGTTTAGCAGAGTAATGGCGTTCGGGGAAAACACTGTTCTTGTGTCTAGTTGTTCTGGTGTGCAGTGCTCTATAGTGTCTTTTAAACAACTTTCCTCTTCTTTCTTTCAGTTCTGTATTGCTGCATACTTTCTCTTATCTTCCTGAACTTCTGTTTGGGGTGAGCTTGGCTTTTTACGCAATACCTTCCCCCCAAACTTACAGATTGTTATTTTCAACTGCATACTAATTTCTACCATTAATATATATAACACCATAGTGGAAAAACTGATTTATAATTGGACTTTAAGTGACCCAAAGCGATTCAGACAGATTTGCTTTGACTGAACAGAGGTTATGTTTGGTCCGTGAAGTACATCATCCAAATAGCAACTTTACTGAAAAATAAGCTTTGTGAGTTTTATTCACAATTAGGGAAAGCATATATAATAAGTACCTCATTTCTGTTTCCAGATGAATTCTTCCTCAATCTTTGAAAAAAAAAATATTTGGAATAGGGATCATAGGGAAACAATTGGAAATAAATTGATTTTGCCGTAAGAAGAAGGAAATAGTACAATGGGGCAATATCATAACAAATAAATTTTTTGCCATGCTTCATTTCCACACACAACCTACTTATATTTTCCATCTCAAATACGAAACTTTTTTGTTTTTGCTAATGTTGTACAGATGTCTCACAATGATGTTTGGATATTTCAGATGATAAAATTCCCCAGCCACCACTGTCTACTTTTATCTTGTCAAGTGGAAAAGAAGAAAAACCCCACAGCTGTCAATTATTGTCCTGCGTTCTTTCTATTTTTCCTTTTCTTATCCTTTACTTTCATCCTTTACTGATACAATATCTATATTCTTATTTTGTAGTCCATCCACTCTCTAGATAACTAAACAGATACGATAGTAGTGTCCGATTTGGAGAAATTACTTGCAATTACAGAAATTCAATACTATCTTATTTCAATGTTTGTTAAATTTAGAAGATCAAATTTGTAAAGAAAAAGTTAAATAGTATCAAAAACTTGGTCAGAATTCCATCTACTAGTCAGTGAGTGTGCAAATGGAATTCGATAAACAAATTATAGAGTCTCTTTTTTTGGTTAATTGATTTTAAATTTGTGCAGTCCTGTCAGTCTTAGTAGTAAAGATCCTGTTGGGGCATTCCTCAGAAATTTACTCATCTGATTTATTCATTAGATTTATGTTCTGTCTTTATATCAATAGCGTTTACTGCTAGAAAAGTATGTTTGGGATTTCAAAATAGATACTTTATTACTTATTTTACTTATTATTTATTTATTTAAATTTGACTTCTACATTACCTTTCTACTCAAGTGAATAGCCACTATTTTTTCAGGTTTAATAAGTCTTTATTGTTTACTCACATTCCACAACTTCCCCCTATTTCTTAACTTTTTTTATGTTAATCTCTGAGGAGAAAATAAAAAAAAATACTTACTCATAAGCTGCTTCATGTCAAAAAGCTGAAGATAGAACTATCAGTTTCAGGAGAAACATTTTTTTGACCTTTAGGATTATGTTTACATCAAAAAAAGTGTCATTCGTCATCTGACTTTCACTCATACCAGAGACTTTCATTTAATATTTTATCAAAACTTTGTCAACTCACAGTATTATGGGTTATTATTCAGTCTTTTTCTCCAGTTTTAGAATTTTTGTGTATCTTTAATCTTGGCAGTTTTATCTAAGGCACAATTTTCACTTGAAACAAAATTTTGAATGTTCAGAACCTAGAGTGATTTGTGCTTTAAATTTGGAAAATGTGCTTCATCTTCTACTTAATAAAAAAATGTCTATTGCATAATTTTAATATATCATACCGTGATCATTTTATTAAATAAACGGAAGCATGGTTATGAAAGGAAATATAGGTGCTACTTTTCCTATTCTAGGGTGGGGGTGATTAACAGGCATGACACATGCCTGTTTTACCCCCCTCAAAATGGCCTCAAATGATAGTTTTTTCAGTCTATTTTTAGGTAAGTAATGATGCAATTATCAATTTCAGTGTTCTGGAACAGTGACATTACAAATACTTATCAGTTGGTAACAAGCAAGGTAATATCTTGTCAGGCCTGTTGTCATCATGGTTGAACAGATAAAAGCAAAAAGGTGACATTTACTGCCTGATGCTTTTATTGAGCAGTATGTTTTGGCCAGTTTATAGATCTTTTTTTAATACTTCAAGATAACATTAATTAAGGTTTATTAAAAGATAACTTCTCACCAAGATGATCCTGGGCAGCATACAACCATAATGAGGACTGCCAGAATCGCTATAGAAGTGGTCACGTGACATTTCACTTTATGACTGTACCAATTTATGACAGAAATTCTGGTGCCAATTGTGCTCCTAAGTCAAGGACTACCTATGTTACAGCTAGTACCTTGAATTAGTCTGAAAGCCCACAGGGGATTCTAACATATTCTAACAGGTTAACTGAATTGAAAGGGACCTTGTAAGTCATCTAGTCCAACCTCCTGCTCAAGCAGGAGATCCTGTACCATTTCTGACAGATGACAATCCAGGCTCTTCTTGAAAGCTTCCAATGATGAAGCTCCCACAACTTCTGAAGACAAACTGTTCCATTGGTTGATTGTTCTCACTGTCAGAAAATTTCTCCTTGTTTCTAGGTTGAATCTCTCCTTGATCAGTTTCCATGGGGAGTCACTGCACATCACAGAACAGAAGTTTTGTATCATGAAATGCCCCAAACTGCCCACACTATTGCATTGTGAACCAGCTCCAGTTTCTATATGCTTTTCAAGGGCAGGACCATGTAGAGCACAGTACAGTACAGTAGTCCAATGGAGAAGTCATTAAGGCATAAGTCACTTTATAGTCAATTCAATAGGGAATTGACCTGCCAATCCAGAAGTAGCCATAAATGATGCAAAAGACAGAGGGTCTCCTAACCATAACTTTGAGCTTGAGCCATAAACATAGGAAGATCAATGCACATCAACTTGGTCTGGCCAAGTTCAACCCCATTCATTGATAAGGATGGAAAATCTCCAGATTCAGAGTTTGATAAAATCCGTAGCCAATTTCTCTTGCCAAAATAAAGCCTTTTTCAGGCTCCCACAAACTCCAGGCACTTCAAAAGAACCTCAATAATTTAGCAATAGCAATAGCGCTTAGACTTATATACCGCTTCATAGTGCTTTGCAGCCCTCTTTAAGTGGTTTACAGAGTCAGCATATTGCCCCCAACAATCTGGCTCCTCATTTTACCGACCTCAGAAGGATGGAAGGCTGAGTCAACCTTGAGCCTGGTGAGATTTGAACTGCCAAACTGCTGGCAGCCGGTGATCAGCAGATGTAGCCTGCAGTACTGCACTTTAACCACTGTGCCACAGCAGCTCAAGGTTAATTTGGTTATTTGGTATAAATTTGGTTATATGTTGCAAGGATATTCAGTATAATTGAGTATTATCTGAAATCTAACTCATATCAATGGATGAACTTACCCAGTAGTTTCATGTAGATATTAATTAGGAGTGAAGAGGGAAAAGCCTTGGAGACCTCTACAAAAGAGGGACTTGGGCTTGAATTTGAACTCTCTTCCCTACCAGCATTGACTGGAACTAAACCTGCATAAAGGAGGACTACAATATATGACATATTGGTTCAGATTTAATTTCTTATCATGGGCCTGTAGTAATGACCAAAATGTCCCAATTTGACATGCTGAAATTTTATTGACAGATAAGAAAAAGTACTTTTCTTTCAAATTAATAATGGTTCAGCATATTTGGGAATAGTTAAGGATTTATTTAAAACTTTTTTTCATGATAAAATAAGTACTCCTGGCAGAAGAAATGGCATGAATCACTATATTGAAAGCTTTAATTAGAAGTAAAACAAAAGATTATAACAATATCCTTGACAAGAAATTCCTCAGGATCAATTATGCTACTCATAATCAAATTAATGCTCATTTTTTTAAAAAAAAGTATAAGCTTTTATATCCCATATATGTGAATAAACTTTGTAGTTAGATGTTTTTTAATGTAATAAATCTCAGAAATTTTAGACAATTATTAGGTGATTTGACAGTTCCTTCTTCAACATAGGATATCAGTTGTACTATTGATATGCTGGTGACCCATAGATAAGGTGGAATGAATATACAATGTTTAAAAAATAGCTTTCATTGTAGAAATAGGATGGGCATCATATGAAAATAAAGCTCTGACAATTTCGGTAAAATTTATATCACTATAATTTTGAAAGCTGAGAAAGCCATTTTATTTGTTAGAATTTTTCTGTTGTCTCTGCTGTTGTCAACTGATGAAAACCAAGTTTTTCCCAATGTTTCATTTGGTAATTCAACAGTTTACTTAGCAATTAATAAACCCAGTAATTTCACATTTTTCAATTTATAAATATTTTTTTAAAAAATATGCACAATGTTTTGTTTACTAAAAATAATATAATTTGGGGGATAAATATTTCATATTTTAGATTATTTATTTTTATATTGTAATTCATTGTATCCTCAGTAACTTATTAATGAACTATTAGTTATAAATAACAGTTTATTCAAAGATGACTGAGGATTAATGGAACAGATATAATTGTAGATCAAACATTAGTTCTTTGCACTTTCATAATTGCTGGGTAGAACTTTGTTATATTACAATGTTTCTCAATCTCATCAGCTTCAAGATGGGTGGACTTCAGTTCCCAGAATTCCACCACCAGCCTAGCTGGCAGGCGAATTCTGTGAGTTGAAGTCCACCCATTTTCATGCTGCCAAGGTTAAGAAACACTGTTATATTATAGATAGTAAAGCTTTTGTCTGATAAGAGGAGCTTAACATGATCTTTTTCAGTTGGCCTTGGTTATGTAATAAGAAATGTAAAATGAGCAGAGTAACAACACATAGAGCAGGGGTATCAAACTCAAGGCCCATGGGGTGCTTAGATCTGACCTGTGGGGCTGCCTGGAAATAATAAAGGACCAGCCTGCAGTGCGCCTGCGAATGAAAATGGAGCTCAGAAGGACTGCAGGAGACTGCCTCATCTGAAAATAGAGCCCAGGAGGGCTGTGTGGCCCTTCCAGGCTCCGTTTTTGCTGGCAGAGGGCTGCAAGAGACTATTGTGGCCAAAAACAGTTCCCGGATCCCCTATCCCCGCCTGGGCCACCACAGGTGCCTCCAATATGAGTGATGTCAAGCTAACCATGCCCACCCTGGCCATGTCCACCCAGCCCCAAGGTCAAACACAACCGTGATGCAATCCTCAATGAAATCAAGTTTGACCCTCCTAACATAGAGGATGGATTAAACTGAGCCATCACTACAAGAGCAGATTCAATTACCTGTAGGAAATTTATTAAATTTGCCATATTAAAAATGTGGAAGGTAAACTATTTTGGCTCTGGAAAAAGAAATAACTTGTTGAAATGGAGAGTTCAGTGAAGTGATATAATTAATTGGTTTCTATACTTCGACATATTCTGGAATGAAACCTCTCTGATTCTGTAATTCCACAGCTGAGAATCTTTTTTTTTTCTATGAATGCTCAAAGTGTAAATAAATTCGAGGTAGGGGTTGCATGTTGAAGTTTTCTAAGAATTGCTTGGGTCCAAGTAGAATTTATCAGATAAAAAGATGGGATCAACTCAACTGGAAAATAATGGCATCTGAGCCAATAACGGAAAACTAATAAGCAGGGGTTTTTTAAACTCAATTCTTGTCTGATTTACTCTCTAGCCTCAGCATGACATTAAATACACATTTTGGAGTTTAAGAACTTTTCTTATAAACTTACTATGCATTATTTCCATCAGCCTCTAATTTCACAAAGTAATTCTGAAATCCATAAATCAATTGTACTTAGAATTTGACTGTCAATAGTTTTACTACATCACCCACCATTTTTTAAAACAACTGAGGACCTTTTTTGACCCCAAACAACTACAGAATTAATGTGTGCATTCCATGACCCTGAAAACCACAACTATATAATGAAAATTCTTGATATGCTCAGTCTCACAGCTTTCTATTGCCAATTGAAGCATGTTTTATCAAAGCCTTCTACTTCGGTTTTCTGGCAGTGTTTTACACAAAGGGATTATTCCTGTACTAATTTGAAGCCAATTGGAGCTTTAAAAATGATTCACATAGATCATCTGCACACAGCCAACATGAAATATTCATGGCTGATATTCTAGGAGGGTGGAAGTCTGGTTGTGAAAGTTTCTTTATCAGTGAATTTGTTTATAAGTTTAACAAGGAGAGAGCTAAATCCTCTATAAAACTGTGGATCAGTATCAAATCCCCTAAGTTTTTTCCCCCAGAAGAGATAACAGAATAGAATCAAAAGATAACAGAATAGAATCAAATGCAGATAAGAAATTGCAAAAGCAAGTAAAGAAAGGCTTCAGGTCTTCCACTATATTTCTCACGAGTGTTTTCTATCATTCAAAGAAATTTGAAGTGTCAGGAACTTATCAGACTACAATAGTGCCTTGTGTCCCTGTACACTTTGTTTCCTAGGAGTACAGAAATAATGGTATTTATTTTGCTTAAACACAGATTTAGGCTTTCTTTTGTTGCAAGTTATTTTAAATTTATATTAAATTTATAGCCTAAAAGGAAAGGAGGAGGAGGAGGCTTCAACATCAGTTAATACACATACTTTAAACAAAATT
Source organism: Masticophis lateralis (assembly GCA_030761175.1). NCBI lineage: Eukaryota > Metazoa > Chordata > Lepidosauria > Squamata > Colubridae > Masticophis > Masticophis lateralis. Next base: position 75,366,518 of record JAUDYJ010000005.1, on the reverse strand, counting down.
AAATTGGAGAACAATATTGGGGATATATCTGAGTGATTTGTGCTTTTTCCAGTCTTGAATATGCAGTAAACTTCCTATCTGGGTATGTTTAATCTTGGGTGTCCAAATGAACCAGAAAAGACAATTTAGTCAATTAACATGCACTGAGCATAAGATTCCACAGTAGTACTTATCTTCATATGGACAAGAAAGTGTTTTATATCGTAAGGTGAAATTAAGTTTAGCATGTGCTAAGCTTAATTTTATTTAAACTTTTGAGTCAATATCAGCTTCATTACAGATCCTGAAAAAGGTCAGGTTCAGGGGTGAAATCCAGCAGGTTCTAACAGGTTCTGGAGAAACGGTAGCGGAAATTTTGAGTAGTTTGGAGAACCAGCAAAGACCACCTCTGGCTGGTTCCAGAGTGGGGTGGGAATGGAGATTTTGCAATATCCTTCCCCTGACACACCCACCAAGCTATGCCCACAGAACCGGTAGGGAAACAATTTGGATTTCATCCCTGGTCAGGTTGTTCTAACCTTTGATAATAGATAATGTAGTTCCCACACAATAATTTGCTGATCATCCTTGCCATGAAGACAGCAAGAATTTCAGTGGAATTTTAAATAGTAATATAAAAATATTAGAAACTTGAAAGCCTAACATGCTTCATTGTTTTGTTTTGTTTTCTTCCTGCAACCTGCGAAATTATGCAATGTGTTTTTTAAAAAAGTTAACTGCCGTTATTCCTTTTTCTGTAAATGTTCGCCAATGCCAGCTTTGTGCATTGTATGATGAAACTCTGTAGTAGCCTGCAGGTATATTCATGAGTCTGTTTAGTAATGAAAGACTTTTAGTTAATTTAAAAAGTTGCTAAATTGCCCAGGCATAAACCATTTCTTCAGAAGTTTCCTTCTTGCCTTGGTTTCTATTTAAAAGAGTTTATATCCAATTATGTCTTTGTGTGTATATGTTTATAGGGCCTGGCAAAAACTGATATGTACCCATGGTTCTCAGATCAAAAAATGAATTCCTGAATGTCTTGCAAACCAAACAATTATAATTTTTATATGTTGTTGCTAGCCGAGTTACTGAATCATAATCTTGAAAATAGCCTATGAAAATTAAAAAAAAAAAAAAAAGGTTCTGATCGAAATTTTAACCACACACTATTCTTTTGATAATTGCTGTGACTTTTCAAAAATTAATCAGAATCTTTCCAAAAGTACATTATATACATTAAGCCTATTTGGTAGATTGGAAATTATGTTCTGACATATTGTTGTCATAACATGATAGTCCATTTATATAGTACCTACCTATTAATTTTAATATAAGTAATTGTGTTTTAACTGTTTCTGAACATGTGATAACTTTGGAATTGCTCTGTAAGAAATCAATATAGCCAGGTGATTCAAGCCGTAAAGATGAAAATATTTTTGCCTAGCAGTTTATGAAGACCATTTGATGTGAATTTTGTAGCTGAAACAGTTTTAATTAACCTTTTTTACACATAAAAAACATTTGCTAATGTAAAAAAAGGTTTGAGCTGTCATTGTAATTCATTCATTTACTAGCTTTTGAATCAACCACAGAATCCTGTAGTTCACAATAATAAAATGTCATATGTAAAAGCAAATTGAATTTTGAAATATAATAATATCAAATTATTTTACAATAATCCATAAAATTCTGAGGCTTCTCAGAGTCATTTTTGATTAGAGAAGCCCATAATCCCAATTAACAAACAAAGAAAACAAGCAAAGTAAAATAGACTAGAGCAGTAATGGTTAACCTTTCTGGTGCTGAGCGACCAAAATGCGCGTGAATGCAAGTGCCCAAATCCCCCAAATGCAAAATGCGCTCCCGTTCATGTGCACCACCTCCACGCATGCGTGTGTGTTCCCCACGCATGTGCTCACGTCTCCTGCACATGCACCCTGCACCCCCTGCACATGTGCCGTGGCCCCAGTTCCCTGTTTTGGCTTCCAGGTTAGTGCAGGAGGCCTTCCAGGCCCAAAATGGCAAGCAGGGGCATGTGCACAAACCCCCTAAATGCAATGCGAGCATCCCCAGCTCATGCGCACCTCTGCCCCATGTATGCACATGTGCATCCATACATGCGCCCCACCCTCCACACATGTGTGGCAGAGACCCAAGGACCAACTGGCTGGCAGGAGGTGCGCACACATGCACAATGGAACTGGGCTGGGGCGATGGCTGGAGTGCTTGCAGAGAGGGCTCTGTTTGCCACCTGTGGCATGTGTGCCAAAGGTTCGCCATCCGGGGACTAGAACAAAGAAATAAATATGAGATAGGTACTGTATTTTCCGCCGTATAAGATGACTTTTTAACACATGAAAATCTTCTCAAAAGTCAGGGGTCATCTTATACGCCGGTGTCGTTCTCCTGTAACCAGGCAAGGCAGCCCGAAAGGCTCTGACAAGCCTTAAATGGCTCTGACGAACCAAGCTCTGACCATCCCAGCTGAGTTGCCTGCTAATCAGGCAACTCAGCTGGGATCGCCAGAGCCATTTAAAAGAAAGAAAAGTTTTTTCTTTTAAATGGCTCTGACGATCCGACGATCCCAGCTGAGTTGCCTGCTTATCAGTAGCAAAAATCCCTTATGAGTTATGGGATTTTTTAAAAAAAATGACTTATGACTGATCTTGACACTTATGATCATCATAACATCCCCAAGGTTGCACGATTAAAATTTGGGCACTTGGCAACCAATATGCATTTTCGATGGGGGCAGCATCCCAGGGTCATGTGCCATTTGCAATCCTTCCCTGCCAACTTCTGGCAAATAAGGGCAATGGGAGAAGCCAGATTCATTTAATGAACATGTGATTCACTTAACAAGCAATAGAAATTCTGATCCTAATTATAGTCATAAGTCAAGAACTACCTGTACAATGGAAGCTCATGCAATGCATGTATCCATAGACTCTAAAACAGGAAACAGTTTTACTGTATTGTCAATGCTGTCATGAAAATATGAATATATTAATGTAATTTAGTATAGATTACAAATCCCAAACAATATCTACCCTGTTTTCCCCAAAATAAGACAACCCCTGATAATAAGCCCAATTGGGCTTTTGAGCGCATGGCTATAAGGCCAAGTGCTTATTTCAGGGTTCAAAAAAATATAAGACAGGGTCTTATTTTGGGGAAAACATGGTAGATTTGGCTTTTTAAGGAAATGATTACGTTTTACAAAGCCCTGTTTAATTTGAATACCTTTTTGTTTTCTTGATTTCATGTTTAAATTCTGGTTGAGCTATCGAACACTTTCAACTGTGATGTTTCTTAACATTTATGTATTTTGGACAGGATTTTTGCTTTATTATGATCTAACTATTTACTGTCTTTATTGAATGTATAGTTTCTTATGATTCTACTGGATTTTATTGGTTAAACTACTTGACAGGTTAAAGGCGGTGAAAAAATAATAAATATTCAAAATATTAGATTTGCTAATTGTCTGAATTTTTGAATAACTTTTCAAGGCTCTTATTAACCATGATTTACTTTTTCAAACATACAATTTGTACATTTGTACAGTATCTGATCAACAGCTTTGTGAAATTTATTTTAAATTTATTTTAAAATCTTTAATTTTCTGCATATAAATTATTATTCAATAAATAGCATATGATGCTCTTATGCATACTCTTATAGTTATATGAATTTATATCATCTTGATACATGCATGTACAACATGCAAACAGTTTTCATCTGCATAAATATCTTAAAATAACATTGACTTCATCTGCTTTTGATCTTTCAAATAATAACCTCAGGGTATTTGGCTATAAATGGAAAAGTTATCTTCTAATTACACGTTATTACTAACATCTTATCCTAAATCTTGATAATCTACATTGTTAACATTGTTAAGTAATAATCCCATTAATGAACTTGGGAGACTAATTGCATCCAGTTGGTGGTAATAATGTCTATACTTAAGTATAAATACTTAGATATGAGACACTCATTAGCATTGATTAAACAGTGCTGATGAAAATAATTGCCAGAGCTGTTCAAAGCTCCCAAGGCAGCATTGTTTTTTTCAAATAGTGTTTAACATGAAAGACCTAACTTAAAAATAAAAAAAAACCCTAATAAAAACAGACTTCCTTTTGAGACGAAGTCAAGAACAAATTGTCTCATTCTGTCCATCAACTTTTGCAGCCACTGTGGGAATCAAAGTGTCCTTCCATTTTTGTGCATAAAGTAATCTTGCTGCCATCAACATATGTAACACCAAAGTTCCAATTTTCCCCCAAATCTTTTTTCATTAAATCCAAAATAACACCTATTCTTTATGGGGAGGGGGGTATGTTCATAGCTATTAATGCCTTAGTCACCTTGTACAGACCATCTATCTGGTGGTCCTTGTCTGCCGTGGTGCCCACCTTATGGGACATTTTCTACCCGTGAAGCGAGGAAAACTCTATTGCTACTTACTTTCCAGAAGTCACACTTTGTTATTACTCCTGGAGATCGATCGATCTATATCCATCCACCCATCCATCCATCCACCCATCCATCCATATTGTTTTTGTAGTTTTTCTGCTATAGGCTGCCCACAATCACTTGTCAGATGGGTGGCCAGATAAATTTGATAAATAAAATAAATAAATAATAGTAAAAATGTGCTGAACACACATTTATGTTATGTGTTTGGAGAAAATATATAGTAGATGATTTTTTTTCTCTGCGAAACATGAGTATCTTCATATGATCTTCAATTAGCAATTCCCTTTAGCAATTCATGGTTCTATTAAAAATACTGAAAAACAGATGTTAATCCACAACAGATACATTGTCAGAAGATATCCTGCTTTAGCACCACAGACTCTAAAGCATAAGATCCATTATATAGTGCCCCAAATATTTTGAGTGATGATTAGCTTCTTAGAGTGAAGAAGCTAAGGTCAATTTCAGCATTTTAAGAAAACTCAGTCCACTGTGAAAGAAAACATAGTGTCAAATATTGGGACACATTGCAAATGTAATATTGTATGAGTCTTTCTGAGTATTTTGAGCACACACACACATACTTCAGTGTAGGGTGGTAAAATTAAACTTACTGTATATTATTATCATGACCTTCCAATTTCAGCAGAACATCATTAATACTTGACATCTATGCCTGTTAGAATCAGAGTTGAACCTACTACTTGAAAGTGAAAATTAGATTACTTGGATGGATGTAATGAGTTCTAGAATATAAGTCAGTGGGGAAATCCTTCCTGATGTGGTATTTCAAATATTGGCACTGACTGCAGTATGTCTAAATGCTATCATTATTGAAATATAATCTTTATTTGAAGTTTCATATTATGCTGTGAAATGTTTTGCAAGTTGTTGAAAAAATACTTCAGATTCTCACTCAAAATGTTAAAAAAAATAGTATTGTCTTGTTACTTTCCTCTTTCACCATCTTCTCTTTGATTGAATTCTTTATCTTTTATCATTCTAGGAATGATGCCTTCAGTGGAATAATAAGTATTTGGGATTTTCCAACTAAAATTGGCCGAAGTATTCTTCACGTCCTTACTAAATCATCTCTTTATCTTGACAACAAAGAAAAATAAGAATGAACTAAAGGTAATTCAGAAAACCTCCTAGTTTTCTGTCTTTGTGGATTACAATTGTTGACAAACTGTTTGAACAAATGAAACATGACATATGATAAGTTATAATTTTGATTCTCTTTAGCTTGGTCATGCAATTCAAAAAGCTTTACTTTTTTTAAAAAAAGATTTTGTTTTAAAAGACTTTAAATAACCTATCACCTGTTTCAAAAGATAAAGAGTACTTTATTGGAATTTACATTAATATACCTTTTATTTAGTATATTTATATATGTAATAATATATAATATATAAATACATAATATTGAGAATTCACAAGAGGCATTTATATAACAAATTATAACTATGTCTCATTAAAATTAATAGGACAGAAGTTTATTAAAGACCAATTGTCTTACTGATTTTAATCTGTTTTACCAGATTACTTCATTCTTACAATCGAATAATGAATATTTTGAATCACAGTATAGGTAGTGCTCAAATTATGACTATAATGGACATTACTCATTAAGTTGTAATTTGTAATGGTCACAAATTGGATCATCACCTGACCAGTTCTATATATGACTTTTTGGTGACAGTCAAATACTGTGATTGCTAAGCAAATCCATTGTTTGCTATAGGCCATCCCCCCCACCCCAAAAGTAAATGGTGGTTTTTGGCAAAGACATTGTAAAAATCATGTAATGCAGAATGCTGCCAATAGTCATAAATGAGGCCTGGTTACTGAGCATCCAAAGCACTTTTGGGGACCATTGGAAGATTGTAAGTGCCTCCAGTTAGGTCCAATGTAATTTTGAACAGTTGCCAAGCAACTGGTTGTAAGCTGAGAAGTATCTGTATTAAATAAAACAGCATAGTTATTATAAGAATCATGTCTCAGACAATTGATAGATTGAACTGAGGGCCAGTTCATCTTTTGTTTTTCCCTTACTATTGGTGGTAACTGCATCATTGAGAAGAATCGTGTCAATTGTGATCATCATGTAAACGTAGGAACATTACAAATGAAAATACATAACTCCCTGTTTTTCAGTTCTTTAGACTATCTACTGCTCTTCTAATTCCACTTGTTTTTCATTTTGAAAAACATGTAATTCGCTGAAACAGGTTTGCATAAGGCAATAAGCAACATGATAGTAGCTGCACCGGACGCTTAAAATATTTTTCTCCACTTCTGAACAACACTTTTCATTTTACTGTTCTTAACATACCAAAATTGCTTTGAGTTCTGCCATCATATTATGTAGTAGTTAACTGTCACATGCTCAATAGATAAAGCTTTTCTACACAATTTTCCATGTCTGAATAAAAGACCTGACCGGTACTTTGAAATGACCAATTTTCCTTTGAATTTCTCTAGTAATGCGATTGACCAGATTAGAAATGCTTAAAAATCTCTGTCTCTTTATCTAAAGAGAAGTCCTTTGTTTTATTTACTTTCATGAAAATCAAAGATACAGTGGTTATATATGGTCAGATGGATAAGATTACTCAGACCCATCTCCCAGAAGGAGATCAAAAGGGATTCATAATAAAATAAAAGAAATGATATAATCAATTTAGAATGAACTCTGTTGACAATGAAACCAATGTAATAAATTGTCCTCGATGCTTATAGTGTGGTTGATTTGCAGATTTTATGTTTTATAGTCACATCTATCATGACAAGCATTGTGTCAAAGAGATTTTTATTAATCATTATGTATTGGATAGTCTATTTGAGATAGCAAGAGTCATAGCATTCCATATTTTTATTGTTCTCATATATTATAGCAATAATATTTCTTTCTTGATCACAAAAGCTGTCAGTAACAAACATTATAATTTTGACAAATGTTTTATATGTACAGAGATACCTTAAAGGAACAGCTAATCATGCAAAAATGCCAAACATATCATATTTATCAAAGATTTGGTTTAGGGAATTGATTGGATTTATTTTCTTCAAAGCAATGATTTATGTTTTATTAATCTAATGACTCAGTTTTTTCCTAGCTTTAATAAACTTGCTATTTAAAGAGGAATTGCTTTTTAAACCCTCCAATTGGTCGTGTCCACTGAGACCAATGCAACAATAATATTTTTTAAAGTTAATATAGTTTTAGTGGATGGCAAGTCATTGCATATAATCAAGGAAGAGGTTGCTCAAGGTTCATACGTGCTATAATTCTTTACTATCTTTCACATGCAAACATTTGCCCTAGAGGATATCAAAAATTGAATAGTCCTTCTTCTGTAAAGATTCAACTAGTGCAAGTGAATTATGTCCTCATTTCTGCAAAGTAGGATGAACAACACTAATGCGATTTTGGACAGCAAATTCATTTGCAGAACACTAAATCCTTATCGTTTAGAAATACCTTCTGTGCAAACCTGAGGCAAATAAGAAAAGATGCAAATTGCATTTCTGATTTTAACTCTGACACACACACACACACACACACACACACACACACACACACACACACATATATATATATATATATATATATATATATATATATATATATATATATATGGTAATATATACACATTTTAAGAAAATTGACATGGACATTTCATAAAATAATTTGGTGGTTCTTTTTGGCATACAGCAAGGATTATACCTCTGCTTTTGAAATTACTTTTCTTGGCATTTTCTAAACTAAAAATAACTATTTTCCATTTTCCATCTTCTAAACTAAAAATAACTACTATTGGAATATTATTAATCTTCTCTTTATAGCATGCAAAGATTTCTGACTTGTTTGAGTTAGTTTTCTGCCCTTGCCATAGATCTTAAAAAGGCCACTGGAGAAATAAAACTTCAATTTTAATGCAGATACCTTTTCGCATTTTTTAAGGGAACATCTTTTTAGATTTTTAATACAATTTATGTATTCATTGTTTCTGTGTCTTCACATCATCTATGATATTCCGTGCTTGTACTTGAAGGCAGAGATAACCTGCTGGGGCTCTCAATTATGACTGACATATAGATAATTTGTTTTGAACATTCATTAAACATGATATTACTGAAAAATCAAAGGAATCTTCAGAGCTGTGATGGACTCATTTGCAACATTCTGGAATCTTGGCAATTGAGCCAAATCGAAAAGTCAAATAGTTTTTGATTTTACTATATGTTTAAACAGGAGGATCAGGACTGGGTATATCAACAGTTCTATTTCTATGAAAAACATGATTCTTTTATTAATTATTTATGTTGAATTTAAGGTGTGAAAGGAACACAAATAACATGAATGCTCTCACCACTTCAAATAATTTGGTGATGGTTCTGCAGAACTATGCAAATACATTTTTTAAAACATTAAAATACATACATACATACATAAATATAGCGTACATGTCTGAAGCACTTTAAATAAACTATTGCTTTTATCAACTATTCTCCCATAGATCCTGGCAGATAAGAAAGGAACTCGATGACCTACAAGGTCCCTCCCAACTCTTAATCTGTTAAACCATACGAAGAGAACTGTCCTTGTTGCAAATGGTGGCCTATCCTTGAATTAGATAAATTTTACTTATTTTTAAGAATGAGTTTTTGCTGAGAATAGAAAGAGCGGAAACATAATTGGAACCTTACTTGAAGCTTTTTTAAAAGAATATATAAAACTTAATATAATTTTGAATAAGTATGTTTTTTCTTTCTTTCTTTCAGTAAATCTAGGAAAGTCAACGTGAAACCTTACCTGGCCCTATGCAGTACAGCTCATGATGATCATGGGCATTGAACATTTATGTAGACAAAGCAAATTTGCCCGATTCTGCCCGATGTTAGATCAGATTAATTAATTAATTAATTAATTTGTCAAGAAGTATAAGGAAACAAGTAACAGTATAGACATAGACATGGACACATAAAAAACTGGCAGAAATAAAAGGATATAAATAGGCAAAACATAGCCATAAACACATAGAACAATATATAAATATATATTACATAAATATATATTACAATATATTACATATAAATGGGGACAGTAGTAAAAGGTATGGGGATTAGAGAGACTAACAATAGGATCAGGTAAAATGTTCCAAACATTTGCTATTCTATTGCAAAAGTCATATTTCCTACAATCAAGATTAGAGCGATTTACATTGAGTTTGTATCTATTGATATCTCTTGTGTTATTACAGTTGAAATTAAAGTACTCGTTTACCGGTAGAACGTTTTGGTAAATAATCTTATGAACAAAGTTTAGGTCAGAACGGAGACAGCATAATTCGAGGCTATCCAGATCTAAAATTTCAGAATGTTTGATTATTGGTTTTTCACCAGCCTGTGGAAAAAGAAATTCCCAGAGGGAATTCCCAGAAGTATAAAAATAATGATGTTATAAGTATCCTACACAAATTGTCTTAAGCATAGTAGATATTTATTAGTAGAGGAATTACACAGCTCAAGATATATGAGTACTACAAAAATAAAATTTAGGCAGAGCTTTGAATGGTGGTCTTAGCCATTGATCAAGCTTACAGGATGATAGCATATAAGGAGTGTGCCAAGTGAAGAAGGAAGGAGCACACAAATGCTTTGCCCCAACTTGTCACTCAAGATACTTATTATCATAGACCTTAGACTGGATGGATGACTCCTAAATGTGTAAACCTATCTAAAAATAGACCAGCTAACAAATCGTAAATTGAGAATTGAGGGGCTGGAGGTAAATCTCCTTAGCTGCCCTTGAACATCGAGAGTGACTCATAATGTGGTATCTAGAATTGATAAATTAAGTTAAATACACAGTGTGTTTAAGCAATAATTATATATCTTTCTTAAAAAACGTGGAGTATACAGTATCATAGCAACAAAGCCAAATTCTAATTCATTTGGGGAATATCTGTAGACAACATCCTTGGCTGGCTGACTGACTGATTGACTGATTTATAAATAAAACGAATTGGCCGACCATCTTACCATAGGGTAACTCTGGGTGGCTTACAGTTCCTTCTAAGCTAAAACATAAAAAGTTAAAAACAAACTTTAAAACCAAAAACACAGGGAGAGGGCAAAGTGGGGGGAAGAAAGGTGAAATTGTTATTACTCAGTCAACCACCTCCATTGCGCTGTTCCCTCATTAGAGCCCCTAGCCGACTCTTAAATCAGATCTTAAGACCCTTAGGAAAAAATAGGAAAATTGGGGCCAATTTCACATTGGGGGGCAAAATGTTCCATAGTGCAGGAGCAACAGCAGAGATGGCCCTCCTCCTGGTCCCCGCCAGCCAGAATAATCAGGTTGATGGGACCTGCAGCCTGCCTCCTCTATCAGCACAGGTGGTATGGGCCAATCCCAGTGGGATAACATGATCCCTCAAGGAACCTGGACCCATGCCATAAAGGACTTGAATTGTACCCAGAAGCAGATTGGTAACCAGTGAAGCTCACAGAGCAATGGTATTACCGGGACCATTCTGACTAGGGACTGAATGACTGAATGTCAGAGATTGACTTACAACAGTGTGTTTAGTAACCGTTTGAAGTTACAATGGCTCTGAAAAAAATTGCTTATGACCATTTTTCACATTTATGACCAGGGGTGCTATTCAGCAGGTTCTGACAGGTTCTGGCAAACCAGTAGCAGAAATTTTGAATAGTTCGGAAAATACCATCTCTGACTGGCCCCAGAGTGGGATGGGGATGGAGATTTTACAATAGCCTTTCCTTGGAGTCAGGTGGGAATGGAGATTTTGCAGTATCCTTCCCCTGGAGTGGGAATGGAGATTTTGCAGTATCCTTCCCCTGCCGCGCCCACCAATCCACACCACACCCACAGAACCAGTAGTAAAAAAATTTGAATTCCACCACTGCTTATAACCATTGCACATTTCATGTACACACTGACTCAGAGTAGTGATCTTCCATATCTCCTACTTATAAGGTGGGAAGAAGCTGATACATTACACTTGAGTCTGTTCCTATCCCTGGATTGTGAAACACAACTGTCTCTGTAATCAAAAAGCTAACATTTGTATTGTCTTTTTGCAGAGAGAGCCTTCAACCCTTTGACCTTTCTGAAAACTCAGATTAAGGAAAGGTGATGTGAGCACATTTTCATGCCTTCCACTTCCAGTTTTAATAATAACTGAAACCTGGGAAAATAAACCTTTAAAATAAAGCTGTTCTTATCAGTTGGCCTTAGTGTTTTCTGCACTGAAAACAGTAATTATGATTTGTTTGATTTTTGTGGATCACTTATACAAGTAATCCTTGACTTACAAAAGTTCATTTAGTGAGTATTTGAAATGACACAGCACTGAAAAAGTGACTTATGACCAGTTTTCATGCTTATGACCATTGTAGCATCCCCAAGGTCATGTGATAAAAGTTCAGATGCTGGGCAAGTGACTCATATTTATGACGGTTGCAGTGTCTCGGGGTCATGTGATCACCTTTTGTGACCTTCTCAGAAGCAAAGTCAACGGGGAAGACATATTCATTTAACAACAATGTTAGTAATTTAACAAGCTGCAATGATTCACTTAATTGTGGCAAGGAAAATCATAGAATGGTCTCACTTTACAACTTAAATTTTGGGCTCGGTTGTGGTCATAAGTCAAGTACTATCCGTATTACAAGAAGCAACAGTTTATCCACTGTTCTTATTGTTGAACTGAAAACTAAATAATTCCTGCAATTATAATTCTTTTCTTAACTTGGCCTATAGTAGAAACTAAGCAATATTACCATTATTGCTTAGGATAGGAATTGGCAAATGGAGCAGCACAATTATGCTACTATACATTTCCCTTGGCTCACATACAGGAATGTGACACATTAACATGGCCATTGGAAAAAGTACTTTCCAACTCATGTAGCTTCATCATTACCTTTATAAATGACAATCTCTAACATACAGTAAATGTGTCAAGATAGAACTTTAGTTCTGAGATAAATCCTAGTATCTCTGTAAAAATAAATCATAGCAGTTACTTAGAATTTTGATGTATGTATGTATGTACATATAAATCAGCATATCTATCTATATCTATATTGTGAGCCATGGCAGCTCGGTGGTTAAAATGCAATATTGCAGGTTAATTCTGCCCACTGCGAGGAGTTTGATCTTGACTGGCTCAAAGTTGACTCAGACTTCCATCCTTCCGATTTCAGTAAAATGAGTACCCAGATTCTTGAGGTCAATATGCTGACTTTGTAAACTGTTTAGAAAGGGCTGTAAAACATTATGAAGCAATATATAAGTCTAAGTGCTATATCTCTTATCTCTATCTATATATCTACATCTATATATGTTGTGATACACACACACACACACACACTGTGTGTGTGTGTGTGTGTGTGTGTGTGTGTTATTTGGGCAAAGAAGAAAATTTGTTGCTATGTTATTCCATCATTTCTTTTTGTAGCACCTCAGAATAATTGCATTTTCCCCCCCATTACAGGACATGAAGTTGCATTCCCAGTCTAATTTCAACCTACCATGTAATTGTTTTACTGAGTGATGTTCTAAGGTTATTTTAGAGTTCAGTTACTATTATAGCCATTTAGTTATTAATTAGCATTATAATAGAACAGAATAGAATTAATACTGAAATAAAGGTTTAAAAGTGTTACTACAATGAATAACTGCAAAATTTAATGGACTAATGTAAGCCTCAAAATAATGAGAAACAGCAGTAATGCAAATGATTTGAAAAATGAAAAAAAAGTTATGTTTAAATTAATAAATAAAAAGCCTTGATAATATTTTTGTCCTTTTTTATGGAAGAGATTGTAATGATATGTAAGAATGACCTTGGGAGACAGAAGAAAGATAGTGAAAAAGTTACCTCAGTCCACAGAAGGAAGGAAAGGGAGGGGGGGTTTCAGAAGGGACACTCCCTAGTTATACAGAAACTAAAAGGAAGGGAGGGAGAAGTACTTTCAGAATTGCAAGATTCTGTTAATGTAACTTTATGATACATATTTTTTTATTGTTTAATATCACATATTCCATTTCTATGTTGAACAGTGTGTTTTGTAGGTGTCCAAGGTGTTAACATATAAACATCATCATCATCATTATAATCATATATACATAAACATATATGCGATAATACCAATCATTTTTCAAAAGTATACTATCTTCTATTATAGTATCGATTATATAACCATCAGAATATTTACTCATCAGTTTTTCTTTCTCTTGTAGTCCATATTTCACATAAATCCACTCCTCTTACCTCAGTATCTGTCACTTAGCAGAATAGTTCCCATGTTATAAAATATTCCGAGTCTTCTTTTCCTTTGATTTTTAGGGTTAATGTTAATGTAACTTTAGATTAAAATAGAACTAGTATTCATTGTTGTGCTTCTTGTCTGGACTACCTTGAAGGGCTAAAAAAAAAAATCTATCACCAAATTCACAGACTGAGCTCAGATATTGTGTTAAGCAGTTGTTGGTTAACCAGGGTTCATTGATATATTGGTCAGGGTTGGGTTCAAACAATATGCTAATTGATAAAGTTACAGAGCCAGGTTCACATAACATGCCAGGCTGGAGGCTGTATGTGTTGGTGAATATGTTAAAATTATCAATAATTTATTTATTTTAAAATCCCTTGATACAGAGTGTGATCAAACCATAAAAATAATCTGAAATGTTTAGTTTTATCATAAAAATGGAAATATTGCAAGGGTGATTTTATATTTTTAGAACAAAGATATATTAAGTATCAAATTTATTTGAAAGATGCCTGCGGGAACCTATTTTGAATGTTATGTTGATTTTTATTTGGAGGGAGTTCCTGGCTTTCTTCTACTTAAGCAAGTGTCACAAATATTGCTGGATTAGTATTGCGTCCATAAAAAGGGAAACACACCAGAATTAGAGAATTCAGCAGAATATAGGAAGCCAGGAGTATTAACAGTGCTTCAGCCTTTTATTCCATCAATACATTTTTTAATCCAAGCTTTAGACTGAAGTTGTAAAAGACAAAGTGAAAAACTAGATACGTTGTCTGCCCTTAATGTCCTATTTAGCAACTAAATTTGTGTTGAAAAAATAAGTTTGCGAATGATCCTTTAATACGTGATTCTTGCAGAATTCTCCCAATCACATGATTGAGATTTGGATGCTTCCCAACTAATAGCATTTGTGACTATCATTGTATTCCATGGCCATGTGATCACCATTTTGCAGTTAACAACCAGTTTCTAACAAGCAGACTCCCTCGAGACACCAGGAATAAAATTGCAAGTTGCAGGCCTGTGATACCTTGCTTAATTGACTGCATGGAAGTTATTTCGTTGTGGTTATGTGATGCTTAATGACTGTGTCATTTACCAACTAGATTACTTTCATAAACACTTCCTCCTGTGTTCTTTACACTTCTTAAAATACCTAAAGAAGTGTATATAATGTTATTGATTCAACTTTAAAAGATCAGGATCAGGACTGATCTGGGCCACTCTGAGACTTAACAGATCCTACTAACTTTTACCCAGGTGGAAGGAAATTGAAAGGCATAAATTGACAACAAATGCATTTGTTTTCCCTTTCCTGTTTTGAAGGGAATCAGCGTGCTAGACTTCTGAGATTAGAATGAGAAATCACTCAATCCTGATGAAAATCTCCAGCTCTTAAAGTTTTAAAAGTGTTGTTTAAAGTAAAATTGCTGATTTCCTAGCAAGAATATTTAACATGCTTCAAATAAAACTTACTGCTGCAAAACTAAAAAAAAAAAATAGTTAAGGCAACATCAGTTGTTTTAAAAATGAAAAATGAAAGGGATTGTAATGCTTTTGTACAAATTTAGTCTATCCACACCCAAAATTTACTGTTTGATATCATAAAGCTAGATATGGCAGCATACAAAATCAATACATACCTAAATTTGAAACAGAATATGTTAGAGCTGGAGAAAATGCTGAAGAGAGGAACTAAAATGAAAAGAGATCTCTTAAACATTTTTTTACAAGAAAAAGGCTACAGCCGCTGCATATCTTAAATTAGAAGAAAAACAACTGGGAAGGGTCATGATCAAAATACATAAAGTCAGGCATGATGGGAGGAAAGTTATTAGGAAAAAAGTTTTTTCTAGGCTTCAATACATGAAGATTAGGAATTGTCCAATGATGCTTATTTGAAAGGAATAGAATAGACAACAAGAAAGTAAAGACCCAGCAATCCGGGGGGGGGGGGGGGAGAGAGAACAGGAGGCACCTACAACACACAATGTAAGAACTGCAATAACCATTATGTAGGACAAATAGGCACAAGACTGGCAGATGCATCCTGGAACACCAACTGGCAGTCAGAAGTCATGACAAGTATTCTTTAATTTCACAGCATAGAGACAGATTTAACCATAGTTTCAGTTGGGAAAATGTCACCATCCTAGGCCAGGCCAAGTCCAAAAATGCCACATTATTTCTAGAAGCCTGGCACTCTGACAAATCATCCATCAATAGACACACAGATATTAACAACATCAATAGACTATGCAGAAAGACAATCACCAGCCCAGGGGTGAAATCCAGCAGGTTCTGACAGGTTCTGGAGAACCGATAGCGGAAATTTTGAGTAGTTTGGAGAACCAGCAAATACTACCTCTGACTGGCCCCAGAGTGGGGAGGGAATGGAGATTTTGCAACATTCTTCCCTCAGGAATGGGGAGCGAAGGGGGATTTTACAGTATTCTTCCCGTCACACCCAGCAAGCCACGCCCAGCAAGCCACTCCATGACCAAGCCACACCCACAGAATTGGTAGTAAAAAAAAAATGGATTTCACCACTGAACCAGCCCCAAAGAGAAAAGATTCTCAGATCGGCATAGATTAACTCCAAGGTCAATTTCAGATTAACAATCAAGTAAGCAATAGCCCAATCAAAAAACTGCTAAAGAGCCATCAGTAAACAGCCCAACCAAAGAATCTCTAAGCCTGCCTCCACCCACACAGGCAGGCAAGATACCAGAATTTAAACTGACAGCAAACAGCACTCCTTACTAGCACTGAAGATGTTCCGTAGTTAGGTTAATGAATGGTCTGCAAGAAAACAAGCAAGCTCAGAGAGTACCAAGGATCCCTCATTTCCACCCTGAGCTACAAATATTCTCCTTTGTTGAAAAAATTAGTTCTTCTCAACTCAGTAGTTGTTAATTGGCTTTTGAAATTCATTGCATAAGAGGTGCATAATTTGGATGGCTTTAAAGCGGGTTTCAATAAATTCAGAGGGCAAGTCTATCATGCACTAAATCATGTAGCATTATTCATAAAGACTTTATTTTATTGCTGGGTTGAAGACAGAAAATCAGTTGATGCAGTTGATATTTAAGAATATCATCTGATATTTAAGAATATCAACTGCAAACAAATAATTGTCATGTCTCCATTTCTGGCTGGCGAGGCATCTAATTGGCCATGTTGTGAAACAAAATATTGGGTGTGATGAGCTTTGATCTGTTTCAGCAGTCTCCTTAAATTCCTTATGAATACTTCTTAAGTTATCTGGGTACGCCTCTGTTAAAAACAGCAGTGCATCAATCAATCACCCCAGTGTTGCAAAGCTGTTAATTTTCTGTTCTTTATATTTGATTGCAAAGAGGATAGAATTGCTTCTTTGAAACAGTTGGTCATTTTTTAAAAATAGCAACAATTGAAATAAACTATCAATTTAACAAGCTGGAGTCTTACTATTTTAATCTTGTAAAATCAAGGCATATAACTTTATTTCAACAGTACAGAATACCTTTCAGGGGTGTTCTTCATATACCATCCTTGAAAAAAATATAATTCATGATTGGGCCAAAATAAATTTTCTTTGAAACCACAGTAAATGTATAGCGGCTTTGTTATTGTTGAAATAAGATATACTTGAGCTGACTATGGCCAGACAGGTAAAGTTGCTCAAGAAATTCCACTGATTATGCCAAGTTCTAAATCATGTCCCTCAATAATACTTTCATTAAGTTTGGAAAATCTATATACATTCCCACAGTTAGAAAATGTAATTCATAAGAATTATATTATATTTCTGTTTTTAGAGAATAAAGTCAAACTGAAAAACTGAGATGTAAGGAACATGTTAAGAAAAGTTTTGATCATGAACACGTGAGATATCTGATAGCAAAGTAGTAATAGTTTGCCAAAAAATAAAATATGCAAATAAACAATCAGTTGTACTATATAAGCAATTTTCATTTGGTAACTCAATATAGATCATTAAATACCTCTTAGGAAAACATCAATAGTCATGTAAGATACTAATCTACTTGTCAGCTGTCATGATTAATTCAATATTTTTAGTCTCTCTCTCTCTCTCTCTCTCTCTCTCTCTCTCCCATAGATCTTAATGTTTGTGTAGATATATCTTGAGAGCAGGGGTGAAATCTATTTACCTTCGCTACTGGTTCACAAATGTGAGCATGCACGCCTCCTCCAGACATGCACAGAGCCTTCTGTGCATGCACAGAGGGTCAAAAACGGGATGTGATGACGTCCGGGTGGATGGTCAGAGCCTCCTGCCGCCAGTGCTACCGGTTCACCTGAGCCAAATTGAACCGGCTGAATTTCACCACTGCTTGAGATATATATTCTTTGAAGTGGGAACATTTGCAGGCTTAAATGTCGCAATTAAATCTTGATATTTGACCATTGTCTATTATGTTGATAGGCAATGCAATCACCTTAGGCCTAGTATTATGTAAGCTTATAAAGATGTTCTAGATATTTGCATTCTTAACAAGGTGCAGTTTCTTGGTTTTCTTCAAGGGCATATTTATATGAAGGGTGTTTAGTATTGTACCACAAAGATTATACAGTATTGTGGCAAGATCACTCATATCCAAGAACAGTATAGCATAGTATAGCCTTTATTGTCATTGTACATCATATATACAACGAAAGGTTGTAACTGGAGAAATACACACCAGACAATTAAGATCAACTGAATCTGGAGGAACTGCACGTTCAGCAGAAATACAACCCACCTATGGGGGACATAATTCCTAGACTCGTGACCTTTTAGTCTCCATTTTATGAGGAATCACTTTCAGTTTATTAGCCCTCATCCATTCCACTGCATCAAACACTGATCCAACACTTACACCATCATTGTCAGACTCCATAGATCAAGGTTTACCTATACATCTTCAACCCTTAACTTCACAAAGCCTAACTAGAACCTAGGCTCTTTGGGTAATGCAATCTTTTCCAGACTACACACAGACTTCCAGACTAAAGAGGCAATGAGGAAATAAGTCTCTGTGTTGGATTCCTCAATCAGTACTACTATCTTCCACAACACCACACTGCTCTCTTCCTTAGTTTCAGCACCATGTTTTTTTCAAGGTAGTAAGGATTATCCCTTAATGTCAAGAGGCATTTGAAAATACATTTTTTGTGAAGCCAAGCTCAAATGACTTCAAGTAAATTGATGATTTAAAATCAAATCTTGCCTGACAGTATTTCTACCCCTGGTTCTTTTGAGAAGCTTTTTTTCAAACTTCACAGGTTTTTCAACCAAAGCTGTGGAGGTAACCTATCTAAGTACTAATCAGGTTTGATACTGCTTATATTCTGTGTATGGAAAATGTCAGGCAGATGCTTACATCTAAGAGATCAGTCATTAAACCATCCCGTCAACCTCACTGTGTTTGACATTGATACCTAAAATGAATAAAAATGGAATCAGTAGGTGATAGGCAAAACAAATGCATCTTATTCACATCCTTAGAAACTAAAGCTATTTAATATACCCTGTTTTCCCCAAAATAAGGCATCCCCTGATAATAAGCCCAATTGGGCTCTTGAGCACATGGCAATAAGGCCAAGCACTTATTTCAGGGTTCAAAAAAATATAAGATAGGGTCTTATTTTTGGGAAAACATGGTAACATTATATTAAATATATTGAAAATATATGTGTGAGAATGACTTACTTTCTTGCATGTAAGCTTTCAATTAAGAAAAGTGAAAATATAGCTAACTTGAAGACTCTGATATTTTTTTTCCTTGTTATTTCTGTTACTTTTGATTTTTGCCTAGCACAGGCATAGAAAACAAGCTTCTTTTAATATATATATATATATATATATATATATATATATATATATATATATATATATATATATATATATATATCAATGTGCTTTAGAGTTCCTTGTGATTGTTACTTGAAACGTGGCTTGTGTCCTTTATATAAATAACTATTATTTTTGTAGCTTGAGAACTTATATTTCAAGGTTGTCACTTCAAATTCAGGAAAATATCTCAGGGCTGAAATAGGCATGACTTTAGGGAAGACAATTTCTCCATACATTTTCTGTTAGATTCCATCCAAGATGCTGAAACTAATATTTTATTATTTCTTCTGTCACTAATATTGATGATATTGCAAAACCTGAAAGGGCCAACATGATGAAAATCTTGCTCCTATGATAAAATGAACAGCTACTAAAACACATTGCAAGTAGCTTTACAATTCTTAAGTAATAATAATAATTTATTAATTTAATAATACTTTAAAAACCCGAACCATATTATGTTTGAAATTTGGAGAATAAAATCATTCATTAGAATTCTCACAAATGCTAGTATAACGGCATTATCATTCTACTTGTTTTTCAGAAACTTTTGCTTCAATATTCTGTAAATAATACCATATTGTAATTTTATCCAACTAACTTACCCAAGTAAGTTAGTTACCATATATAGTTTATGTAAATTGTTTGTTACTTTAGACAAATCTGAAATTTTCCTAATTAGATTGATTTCATTTAATTTATCTAGTATGTTTTTTGCAATCAGTGCAGAGTAAATAAATTACACAAAGTCTAGTTAAGATATATTTATTATGTTTATAGCTGGATTTTAACTGTAGCTTGATTTTGTTGAATGGATTCAGTATTTATATTATTTTAAACTTGGTGATTATTTTGATTCTGTTTAATATTTTGCCAGTTCCAGTATGTTTTGCATAATAGGAAATTCCCACCTTGCAATCTGCAATCTGCAATTCATTCATTCACTCACTCACTGACTCAGTCACTCACTCACTCACTCACTCATTTATATTTTTAGAAAGAGAAAGGTTAACTAGGTGAAGGACAAGTTGAAAATATTCAGTGTGTATTAGTTTCAGACTCTAAACGTGATACAAGTATATTCAAAAAACAGTATAATATTACAATATATTTCAGTTCCCATGAATCAAAAACAGATTCATGAAATCTGTTTTTGATATCCCCTTGTACCCTACACTCATCTTTGCCTTTTGCATATCCACTCTAAAGACTTAGAGGTCTAAGTCTTAACAATGTAAGATGGGTTGATACTTATGTATAGCAAGCTGATAGGGTGGTGTTTAACTGGCTTGGTTTCATCCCTCTTCTATGGCCAGTAAGCCGGTCTCTATTCTGCAATATGCTAATCATGCTGTAATCATGTTTTTCAAGTACAGCTGTAATGCAGCATTCATGCATTACTACCCCATTGCAAATCTGCAATTCTAGAAATCAAGCATTTGAAAACCACCGTGGTTGTAATCAACTTGTGGTATGCTAAATATTCCCATGTCTGAAAGAATCAAGTTTTTCAGGTATATTGGCATCCTCTTGGAAGAAACAAATGATGAATGCCCAGGCTTATTTATTGTGAACTAATTCCCCAGTTTGTATCTTTCAAACCTTCAAGGTGGATCAGGTTAGGAAAGCAAAGTTATGAATGTTAATACTTTCATTATAAGGTGACGCTGACAGAATCTGAAAGTTTGAATATATTTCCTCCCTCCCTTCTTTTAACTTTGTGAGAACTAAGGAGGCTCATAGATGAAACTTTTTTTTTTCCAAAATACATTTCTGCCTCAATTCAGATTTCTTTTATCTATCCATTGTCCTTCTGTTCCTCGAAGTTATTCTTTCTGCCCATTAGAGTATCCATGATATGCTTGGATGAAGTCTGCAAAGCAAAAAACACACACACACACACACACACACACACACACACACAACTGTACATAGATAGTTCTTGACTTAACAACAGTTCGTTTAGTTATAGTCCAAAGTTACAATGGCACTGAAAAAAAGAGACCTATGACTATTTGTCATACTTATGATCAGTGGTGGGTTTCTACCACTTCCCCCTGGTTTGGGCAAACAGGTAGCAGCAGCGGCGGGAGGCTCCGCCCACCTGCCCAGATGTGATCACAGACACCCTGCGCATGCGAAGCAAGCACACGCACATGCGCGCTCACAGTTCTGAACTGGTAGTGAAGGTAACTAAAACCCACTACTGCTTATGACCATTGTAGCATCCTCAGAGTCATATGATCAAAATTCAGATGCTTGGCAACTGATTAATATTTATGATGGTTGCAGTGTCCTGGAGTCATGTGATCCCATTTTGCAACCTTCTGGCAAGCAAAATCAATGGGGAAGTCAGATTCATTGTTAAGAACAATGTTACTAACTTAACAAGTACAGTGTTAACAATTATGGCAAGAAAAGTCATAAAATGGGGCAAAACTCGCTTAGCAATAGAAATTTTGGGCTCAATTGTGATTGTTGAAGACTACCTGTATAGACTTTATTAATACCTTTAAATAAGAGAATAAAAATTAACACAATAATATAAAGGAAGGAAGAAAAAGAAAAAAGAAAGAAATCAGGTCAAAAGCAAAAGGATGCAACAAAAGAAGAAGCAGAGAAAAGAAATGAAGGCAAAACAAAAAAGCAATTTTTGATATTTTTCACTGCAGTTATAAGTACATTTTAACATGTCTTACTAGAGTTATACCATATTACTCTCAGTTATATAATTTAGCCAGTCTAATAATCAAAATCATAAATCAGAAGATCATTTTTTTCATTTTTATGCAAAAGTCCATGAGAGGTTTCAGTCATCAATAAATATAGATAATATATTTTTCTAATTAAAGAAGTCAATTTATTTGATGCTACTCTGTCATCTTCAATCAATTTCTCCATAATGAATCATAGTGTTGAATCTTTCCTTCTATTGCTGCACTGAATATATATATCGAAATATATTTCCATGTCTTTTTTCCTAGCTGTTTATCCATTTAACCTAAAAGGAAAACTTCCGATGTCAATTGAATATTGATCTTTTAAATCCTCTGTATCAAATAATTTTTGATCTTGACTTAAAAAGAAACAGCACCAACACTTCTAATCTTTATTAAAAAGAATTTTATACTTATATCGTTTATTCATCCCATCTCACATTGGCAGGTTCTCCATTCACTTGTACCAACACTGAGGCACAGGATTCTGAGATGCTCTATCATTTTTGGAGATCAGAGTTAATCTCAACTGTAACTACAAACTATTCAGAGCACTTTCGTATGCAATCCTATACTACCTATTAAATATCTTAAGATTCAGAAGTCTCAGAAATGTAGCCAAACTTTTGCACCATTACTATGCCAATTAAAAGTTTTTGAACCTCATCATTTTTCTAGGGCATGTATAATTTTTTTTAATTCTTAATATTATTCTTTGCTGCGTAATGTATTTTTAAAACTTCTGTAGGTTTGATCTACAAGTATATATTTTAATGAGCTAAACTAAACTTGCTAAGATGAAAATTACCCATATTAAGAATCAGAATCTAAAAATTTCTCGAAATAGAATTAGAAGTCTTTGTGTTGAATTGAGCTTAATACTCCTCAATTCTCTGAAGCTTTTTGCTCCTCACCAAATAAAAAAAACCAAACCCTTCCTGCTTTGAAGGGCCTCTCCATCTTCAGGAATAGATTTTAAAGATATGAAAGGAGTTAAAAAGGGAATGGCAATTAATCCTTTCTATTTTCACTGATACAGAAGTTCCATTAGTGAAAACAGAACACTGAATTCCAACCAGAAACTAGATTGATACTGTTGGGTCTACATACACATTTTATTTAAATTTAAATTTCTATTTTATCATAGTCTCCATGACTTTGTAATGCAGTTTTCTTCTTGTTACTGACAATATGAAATTGGGAGATGTTACATGGGCCCAGCAAGGTGGACACAAATTTACTATTGATTTACTAAAACATTGTTTCAATTAATGTACCAATAACTATAGATATCCATTTGCAAAACATTTTTCATGGTGAACAGTCTATACACAAATAAATTATAAAATTTTAACATTATTTTTCAATACTTTCAGTATTTTGATTGTACCAAATTTGAGTGCAATCCAAAGATTATAACTCTACACAGATATCACTGGATCACATTGGCTACTCTGTCATTACATTATTTTTTAGTTTGTTTGAGCAATTTTGTTATATCCATCAGTTTTGCAATCTTTACTTATCTTTACTTATAACTGCAAAAATCAATGTTAATTTTTCTTTCTTGTATAGTATAGTTGTATGTATGTATAGTATGTATGTATAGTCTTCAGACTATACATATTTCCAATTCCTCGTATTTCAGGCTTTTTTTAAAATATTGCTCATGTACTTGGTTTATTTCTACAATTTTAAAAATATTTTTCCAGCAGTTCATTTGTATAGGTTTTCTTGCTTCTACTACTTTCAGGATGTTTTCTTGCAAATTGCAGCTGTTACTACTTCTTGCAAATTGAAACTGTTACTACTACTACTACTAGAATCACAACTACTGCTAATGTCTTTTACTGTGGAGTCTTTGGTGCTCTCTGAGCTTGGGTGTTTGGAGATATTTCATTACTGGTCTAGTAACTTGTTCAGTGCTCTTCTATTGGCAATACCTTTTAAAATAATTGTGGTGGTCCGCCGGCGGCCTGCAGAGCTGGCAGCAAAGTCGGATAGTGAGGAGGCTGGGGAGGAACATGGACCAATCCTGGAATCTGGGGAAGGCTCGAACAAGGGCTCTGAGTCGAAGACAGAGATGGGGCCAGGGCCATTTGGGAGTTACGTGCTGACTCCAGAGTCTGACATCAGTGAGGCAGAGGAACAGGGGGAGCCTGTTCCCAGTGCATGCATGCGCAGAGCTGCCAGAAGGCAAGAACAATTAAAACAAAAGGAGCGACTCAGGAGTAAGGCTTGGAGATGATTGGCCCCTCCCCTAAGACATAAAGGTAGAGCAAAGGGACATGAGCCTTTGCAAGAAGCAACTTTGTTTGTTCTGGTTGGTTTAAATTCTGAAGCTCCATTTTGACTCTGTGCTCCATGTGGCCTTGCAAAGCTAATTGCTAATTAGGTCTTTGGCAAAATGTCAAGAGAAATAAAGGTGGGTGCTTATCAGCCTTATCCTGAAGGACTGTGGCAGACTTCTGTCAGACTCTTTACAAACTATATGTAACTCATTACTGACTGTGAATGAACAGAATTCACAGCTGTTCAAATAAAAAGAGGGTTTTTTGGGGACTGTGCTTTTTACTGGCTCAGGAAGCCTAGGTCAGAACAATAACAAATGTATCCTTCCAATGAAAATGGAATTGGTACCAAATACTTCTCTGCCTGTTATATATTCTTTTGTTATTTTGATGTTCTGAAATCCTCTGCCTGTATTAAATTATGAAAAATTGCACAGACAAAATGCGGTTTGATTCACTTCATTCCTGTTGTCAAAAGCTGTTTAGAAGCTTCCTAGGAATTTTCAGTTTTACAAGGTTGCAAATACCTACAGTATATATGGCTATGATGACTACTTTTGTGACATAATGGAAGAAGAAGATAGATGACATTCTGTCTTTCTTTCCTTTGTAACTGAAACATTGTTATGGTTCTTGGAAGAATAAGAAAAGGAGAAAAATACAATCCTTGATTGTATGAACAGAGGCGCTGAATCAAGATGACCTGAAGTATTAGCACCACTTTATAAATTCTTTAGTAAGACCACACCTAGAATACTGCATCTTATTTTGATCACCACATTACAAAAAGAGATGTTGAGGCCTTGGAAAAGTGCAAAGAGGAGCAATTAAAATTATTAAAAGCCTGGAGACAAAAACATATAAAGAACGGTTGCAGGAATTGGGTGTGACTAGTCAAGAGAAAAGAAGGACTAGGGGTGGCATGATAGTAGTATTCTAATATTTGAGGGGCTGCCACAAAGAAGAAGGGGTCAACTTACTTTACAAAGCACCAGAAGGCAAGACAAGAAAAAAATGATGGAAATTAATCAAGGAGAGAAGCAACCTGAAATGAAGGAGAAACTTCCTAACAGTGAGAACAATTAACCAGTGGAAAAGCTTGCCATCAGAAGTTATAAGGTGCTTCATCACTGGAGATTTTTTTAGAAAAGACTGGATAGCCACTTATCTGAAATGGTACAGGGTCTCTTGCTTGAACAGGGAATTGGACTAGTAGACCTCCAGGGTCCCTTCCAATTCTATTCTGATTGAGATAACACTTTCTTTCAGTATTGATCACTACTAGAGCAACAGATTTGGTAGATGGGAGTGAGATATTTCTTTTCCATCACTGACTAAAAATTAAAGTGGGAGAAATTTTAGATGGCTGTTATGTCAACATTGTGATTAGGATATATATATTTATTTTTATAATATTTATTTTTAATATGGATTTTTAATTCTGCGTATTTATAATTGTTACATCTGTTGCTATATCCGGTTTTTGTGCACCATCCAGAGTTGCCTTTGGTGAGATGTACAGCTATAAAATTTGATTAGATAGTTAAATAAAGTTAGAATTTGAACTGCTAAGAATCCTATTCTAAGCCCACTAGCCATGCAACGTAGTGACATTTAATAACCTAACAATAATTGGATTTATACTGGCAATTAGAAGCCAGAGCTTTATAATATAATGCACAAAGAAGATAGACAAAGTTAGACAAAGAAGCTTTTAATTCGGCTGAAAGGGAGTTGAACTGAAGTTACACAAGAAACTTGGTAATTCAGAAATAAACACTTTGGCCTATTTAAATAACTAAATGAGAAATAGAAAGAACCATCAAGATAGGTGTCATAAACATTGAATATTTGCTGCCTTCAAATATAATATTATAATTCCCTGTCATCAACTAGCCTGAAAAGTTGAATCAGACTTGAATTCTACCGAAGTGGTTTTGACCCATAATAATAACAACAAAACGAGAAGAATATGGATCCTTCTTTGCAAATTTGCAATCTGGATTTTAATATAAAAAACATCATTGGAGAAATATAAATGTATAAATTCTAACTATAAGCACATTTTATTTTATGAGATTTATAGGAAAGTGAAAGCCCTGGAGGGCTAAAAGATTTTAAATTTTACTCTTATCATGTACATCTACATTAATCTTGCATTGTTGTCTAGATTCTTAATTGACAAATGTTTTCTTAGAATATGCAAACCCTGTGAAAGAATGCCTCAAGCTTCATAATTACTTGTTTTATTAAAGCATCCAAGATAAGAGCATAATATATCTGCTAAGAATGTTTTACAGCTAATTATGCCCTTAAGAAGTGACATAGAGGTTTGCTGTAGTACACTGCAAGCAGTGGATTGTAATAAGCAGATGTATTATTATTATTATTATTAATTTGTACATAAACATGTAAGCAAAAGACCTACAATAAGTGGATTTGTGGTTTCAAGGCAACCACAATAAATGCTGTGTAGGACACTGAGGAAATTCAAATAGAATTTGCATTCAACAATATAACAAAACCCAGTTCCATTACATGGTTTCATTTCTTCCCACAATATCAACAACTGTGCATTTTAAAGTTATAATTTAATATGGAAATTTATATGGAGTGTGTAGGAGGAAAGACGCATGCCAAAGAAAATGCCTGTGCCTTCTCCCTCTCCAAATTTCTTTTCAGGGCCCTGCTATTCCCTTATTTGGGATGCCAGGGCTTTAAAAAGAATCTGGCTGAAAGGCGTAGGAAATACTCTGTAGAAAATAATAATAGAAAATGTAGAGAACTGAAGGAGATGCAGAAGAGAAACTTTGGTGGTGATGGTGGAGGAGGAGGAGGAGGAGGAGGGGGAAGAGGATAAAGAAACAAAAAGTTGAAGGGAGAGAGAGAGAGAGAGAGAGAGAGAAAGTAACTTGATAAAATCGTGCAGGAAACTGAAAGCTATTGGCACTGGAGAAGGATAGACCAAATTGCCCTATAGTAGCCATTCCATTAATAGTTGAACCTAGAACCTAGAAGTCAAATCCTATGTAATATTCTTCTCATTGAGGAAAAAAAAAACACCATAACTTCATTCATAATTCCAGTTGTTGGAAGATCCTGTTTTCTTTCATCATTCTTCAGCCAACAGCAAAGAATAAGACACTTCAGTGGATCAAAGATAATAGCCTAGTAATTTGATAGGGATGCTGATTACCAGAGTGGGGTCAGACTGCCATATTAGATACATACTCCCTCCCAAAGAAACCCTCCAGCACCAATAACTGAAGAACATTTATACAAATAGGTACTTTCTACCTCAATATACATTCATTTCATAAAAAAACAAGCTAATCTGCCCACACAAGAAAGCCAGTCAATTTATTACCCAGCTTTATAAGAGGGAGGAAGAATCTGAATCTGAACAGTTTTAATCCACAACACATATAAAACCAAAAAGGCAGGATGCTAAAGAAAATAGAAAAGTCCTTTGAAGCTGGTTATAGAATCATTTCCATCAGTCTTAGGAAACAGGTAGCAAACAACACTGATTAATTAGAGCCTCCTGTAACTGATTAACTAAAATATGTAGGCATATGTGTATGTATATATTCTCCATACTTTTCCTCCTGAATTACTGCAATACCAAGGTCACACTCAGAATATTGAATTCAGTTTTGGTCGCCATGATGTAAAAAATGTGGAGACTCTAGAAAGAGTGCGAAGAGCAACAAAGATGATTAGGAAACTGGAAGCTAAAACATATGAAGAACGGTTGCAGGAACTAGGTATCTCTAGTTTAATGAAAAGAAGGACCAGGGGTGACATGATAGCAGTGTTCCAATATCTCAGGGGCTGCCACAAAAAGAGAGAGTCAAGCTATTCTCCAAAGCACCTGAGGGAAGGACAAAAAGCAATAGCTGAAACTAATCAAGAAGAGAAGCAACTTAGAACTAAGGAGAAATTTCCTGACAATCAGTGGAATAACTTGCCTCCAGGAGTTGTGAATGCTCCAACACTGGAAGTTTTTAAGATGTTGGATAACCATTTGTCTGAAGTGGTGTAGGGTTTCCTGCCTAAGCAGGGGGTTGGACTAGAAGACCTCCAAAGTCCACTCCAACTCTGTTATTCTAGTCTTAGAGTAACAGAAATCCCTTCTGCCATGTTCACTATGGCAAAAGGGGGAAAAGGTTTCTGAACCTTTCTCCCCACTTTCACTAAATGCTGCAGATGTTTGTTGATTATATACACTTACTCTACACATATTTATATTCTGCCACAATATAAATTACTGTATAATTTCCCATTGAATAATATGTCATTTTGCATCCTAGTATCCCCCCCCACACACACACATACATACATGCACACACACATACCTTTGGGAGGGATTGAGTACTAACTTGAACGAATAAGTTTAAAGGAGCTGTCTGTGTTTTTATTATATTGAGAGTAATAGGGAGAGACATTTAGTGATCCAATGCAGACAAAATCTCATTAATTTTGCCTGCCTTTCTTAGGAAGGGAACTGCTGGCAAGAGGCATTCTCAACAACACTAAATTCAGGTGAAATCATTCAGACTTGACTTGCATTCAAAGTGCTAGAAGACACTTTGGTTATTTTACTTTTTTAGGGAGCACTGGGTGAGAATCTTTTATCTCTACTGAAAAACGTATATGTTCTGATGCAAGATTCTAAAGTATTTTAAAACTATTTTAAAACTACTATCTTTGTTTAAAAGATTATTTGAAAGATTTGCAAGCAATCAGTAGAAAGAAAAGTAATTTTCTGACCATTTATGCATCTACCTAAAGGTTAAAAAATATAGAGAAGAAAGGGAGTGAGTGAGTGAGTGAATGATGGACAAACAGCCAGATGGTAGATTTCTTGGTGCTCTCTGAGCTTGATTGTTTTCTTGCAGTCATTTTCTATTCTATCAGATATAGATAGATGATAGATAGATGACAGACAGGCAGATAGACAATGTGTGCATGAGAGAGACAAAGAAAGAGAATGATAAGACTGTATATAATGCACACAGAAAATGAGATAAACAGATTTGGAATGCGGCAATTTGTTTAGCAGAAATGTTCACATTACACCAAATTCTTGTATCTTCCAAATTAAGGCAAAAATAATAACAAGCCTGTTGGTCTTATGGAGATAATGAAGCATTTTTTAAATATACATTTAAAAGTGTGTAATATAATGATGCTAGGGAATGGCAAATTGATTTTATTCAAAGCTAAAATAGAATAATATGTAGATGACTTAAGCAGATAATTAATCCAAAGGGAAAGATCTAGGGAAGTACTTGCTATAAGTATCTATAAAAATACTACTGGCTTTGAATGGAAAACAGAATACAGAAAGTGATTTGAAAGATCTGGGATCCCATATATATTATTAATATTACCATTAGCATGAAAGTTTACAATGCAGTATTGTTTGATACAGTTTGTATGTGGAGGTGTGCAGGTATGTGTTGGGGCTGCAGGACAAGAATTATCAAGGCTAGAAGTCAGTGCCTATTTTTCTCTCATTATCACCCATAAATCACTTTCACAAGAAGATAAACATGAGATAAACACAACATATCTTTGCTAAATGGGAGGCAGCTTACTATACTAGCTATTGATTTTCATCCATCGTGTTCAAAGAGAACCTTGACTTCTAATGGGTTGTGAGCTGTCCACCGTGTGTTTGCAGGTGGCTGGTAAGGCCTATACAGGCATAATGTTCTGCCACATGTTGGGCAGACATGTGGCAGCGGTGAAATCTTCCAGGTTCTACCCGGCTCGCTGAACTGGTAGTACCAGTGATAGGAGGCTCTGCCCACCCACTGGGATGTCATTATATCCCGTTTTTTTACCATCTGTGCATGCACAGAAGAGGTGCACATGCATGCTCCCACATGCTCCCGTTCCCGAACCGGTAGCTAAGGTAAGTGGATTTCACCACTGATGTGTGGGCACCATTGTTGCAGCATTTGCAGCTCTGGCTTTGCGGAATGCTCGCTTCTCTTGTGCTGTGGTTGTTCTTCTGTCTTCAAATATCTGGCAGCCTCGTTGGGTCAGCCATGTTGATCGATCTTGTGCCAGGTTTCCCAGGAGGTGATGTCGATATCCAGAGACTTGAAGGAGGCTTTCAACGTGTCTTTGTATCGCTTCCTTTGTCCCCCGTGCGATCACTTTTCTTGAGACAGCTCATCCTAGAGGAGCTGTTTGGGGATGCAATGGTCTGGCATCCTTGCAACATGGCTTGCCCACTAGCTATTAAGAACAGAAGGAAAGGTCTAACTCAGTGGTTCCCAACATTTTTTTGGCCATGCCCCATCTAAGCATCTCAAAAATCCTGATGCCCCCCCCCCATGATATATAATTCTTACTATTCAAAAACTGAACTACTACTCACAGGAGGAAGCCTAAAAAGGCCATTAACTTGGTTTGAACAAGGTTCCAATTGCCTCCATTAAAATCAAATTCCTATGTTGGGAACCACTGGTCGAACTTTCCTAGAGCAGCACTAACAGAGAGAAATCAGCATGGACAGCCAGCATAACTCAGTCTAACTAAGCCTGCTTTCTGCTTACCAAATCGTGTTTAGGCTCCAGGTAGAAAATAGATAAGAAACAGTCATCCAATTTATAAGTTCAGAAATATCTTAACTGATCAGACTTATCAAGCTGACATGGAAAAAAGTATGATTTGTTTCTTATTTCCTTACAGTTAAGTTTTAGTTTAAAGGTCTAGTTTTCATTTAATAAAACAGAAGAAAAGACACTATGAGCTTAGATAGATAGATAGATAGATAGATAGATAGATAGATAGATAGATAGATAGATAGATAGATAGATAGATTGATTGATTTTTGGTTATTCGGGTCTTCTGTTGCGTAGAATTGGAAGTATCTTGGCGATGTTTCAACGAAGTCTCATTCGTCATCTTCAGGTTGGTGTTCTCGGCTTCGTGCTTCCAGGAGCAATGAAGCCGAGAACACCAGCCTGAAGATGACGAATGAGACTTTGTCGAAACGCCAAGATACTTCCAATTCTACGCGGGAGAAGACCCGAATAACCAAAGACCTACATACAAACACCCACGAAAATCTCAGAAAATATATATATATATATATATATATATATATATATGTATGTATGTATGTATGTATGTATATGTATATGTATATGTATATGTATATGTATATGTATATGTATATGTATATATATCTGTGTGTGTGTGTGTATCAAGAGGACCAATCATATTAAAGCTATTTTACTGTTAAATATATTTAAAGAAAGGTTTTTTGCTCCTGATAGCCTCACTGCCTATACCTTAAATACACTATTTTAAAAAAATGTTATTGGATATTTACAGATAATACTTCAGAGACAAGAAAAATATAATTGGTGTTAAAATTAAGAGAAAAAAGTAAAATAAATAAATGAAGAATCAGTACCAGTCTCAATAACTGTGAGATACGTTTTGTTTTCCCAAATAATTATCTAACATTTTTATGAGTAAGATAGATATTTCAGGGAGATGCAATCCTATTCTGTAAATAGAAGTAGGTACAGAAAATAAATTAAGAAAAGCAGACAAGGGAATCTAAAAACGTATATGCACCAGTATGGTGTAACGGTTAAGATGCTGGCCTAGAAACCAGGAGACTGTGAGTTCTAGTCCTGGTTTAGCCATAAAACCAGCTGGGTGACTTTGGACCAATCATTTTCTCTCAGCCAACTCACCTCAGAACAGGAGTGTCAAACTGAATTTCATTGAAGGCCGCATCAGGGTTATGTTTGACCTCGAGGTGGGGGCAGGGGACATGGATGGGGAGGCATGGACAGCTCGACATCCTGCAGCCCTCTGCCAGTGAAAATGGAATCCAGGAGGGCCCTTCCAAGCTCTGTTTTTGCTGGCAGAGGCACTGCAGTCTGGTCCTTCGCTGTTTCCAGGGCAGCTCCGCAGACCAGATCTAAGCACCCCATGCACCAGTTCTGGTCAATAGGCCTTGAGTTTGTCACCTCTGCCTCAGAGGCTCGTTCTTGTGGAGGAAATAGAGGGAGAAAGGAGTAATATGTATGTTCTCCACCTTGAGCTATTTATAAAGCGCTAAAGGTGGGATACAAATCAAATCAATCAATCAATAAATATACTGAGACTATTTTAAATAAACTACATTTATTTGCCATTCAATGGAAAGTCTCATTCGGAATCCATTACGCAATACTCCACTCATTATTAGCTCTGCCACTATTTTTAACTTCACATCATTTTCTGACATTCTTGGGAATAGCTTGGCTTCAGATTTGCAATCGAAATACTTATGATCAGCCAAACATAAGCTTTGATTCTCCAGCATGCAGAATATACACATCGCTTATAACACCGCAGTAGGAGATTCTTCTATTTGGCCTACTAAGTATGCATGTTATGTGGATGTCTTTCGAAAGGGAAAAGCATACAGTACAGTATATCCCACTTCTAACCCATCTGTGACAATTACAAATCTCATCCCTGAAGCTCAAGTTATAAGTATTGAAGCTGGTGAGATGGGAATCTCTGATTCTCATTCAAATAAAATTGGTAAAATAAAGGAACTGATGAGAGAACCTTTAAAGCTAAAAAAAAATTAAAAACCACTAGCTATATCAATGACTTGAAAAAGAGGAAGAGGAAGAAGAAAGAAGAAATTATTTCAAATAAGAGGGTGGAATTCTTGTGTATATGAAAAAAAGTATCTGCTTTACCTAAGCAAATCTGTAATTTGCTTAGGTAAATATGTAACAATATCAATATCTTGAGATCAAAATATAATAGTTTCAAAAAGCCCTTTTTAGTATTATATTTATTCAGAATTTGTGGTACATCATTTCTAAAATGTGACATTTTGATCCTTTTTCTCAGTCTAACGATGCTATGGTATAGGATGAACTGGAAATATTATAGATCAACATCATATGAAACAAAATAATCTAGAGCTACTTTCTCTTGTAATTTTCGGTCAACGCTGAAATTTACAGATTGAATGTATCAGTAGTTTAATATGATGAAATTTGATTATTTTTCATGTTAAAGGTTAGGTATTATTTGCCAACTATGGAACAATTGCAATATTTCCAATCTCTGTTGAGACCTGTGATATTTTCCTCACCAGGAACATGCAAATTATTACAGCCTTCAAAGTATTCTTTACCATGACTTTTGCTACCTAGACTAACCAATACCATGCAATCAGATACCTTGATTCTTTATTGTCAAGGCCAACTCAGGCACAACTAGGAAGGACGACAAAAGACACTTGTCATTAGTTCCTGAAAAATCCTCCCATTCACAGGAGCTTTCAGGAACAGGAATGGTGGGATCAAACAGGACATTTGCTAAGAGACCCAAACTTTAAGACTGAATTAATTCCATCAAAAATGACAACAACAAAAATGAGTGTAAATCCTACACTCATGTTGCTTTATTTCACCAAACCTGTTATTGTATTTTTAAGGCAAGTAGCACAAAGTGTGTATCTTAATAGAGATAAGTTGTACATAGAGTAATGGCATTTTATTTACTGTGACAGAATATTCCCCAGGTGCTATTACAACGCCATTATTCATTACCTCAGAGTTAGGAAATGGAACTTCTTACCTTTTTTTTTTCCCCTTGGTTTGCTTATTATGGAGTGTGGATTACATGAGATTTATGTCTCAAAAGCAGGGAAATGCAATGAAATGTGATCGTAATCAATGAATGAAAGGAGGCAGAAGCAATATATTGTATGAAAAGAAAGAAGAAAAATGGGAGTTAGCTGGGGAATGCAGTTTTGACTAGGAAAGAAAAAAGATAAAAGCACTGGAAGCAAGGTAATTATTGTGAATAAATTAAATACCCTTTTTCTCCCAGAAAGTATCAGCCCATTTTATAATTAACAAGTGTTTACCAATCTAGAACTAAGGAGAAATTTTCTGTGAGTGAGAACGATTCATCAGTGGAACTGGTTGCCTTCAGAAGTTGTGGGTGCTCCAGTATAGGAGGTTTTAAGAAGAGATAGTATACTATTTCCTGCTTGAGCAAAAGGTTGAACTAGAAGACTTCCCAAGATCTCTTCTGACTCTATTATTTTGTTGATCTGCTGTATATCCCCAACATTTTTAAATTCAGATACCTAGTTACTGCACATACTGTAGTTGTACAAAGTAGACAGTTTATTTAGTAAATAAGGCTTACTATATAGATTCTATATTTCACAGCCACATCTTGTAAAATAATCATAGATTTATTTTTTTATTTTATTTTATTATTTCAACTTATATACCGCCCTTCTCCCCAGGGGGACTCAGGGCGGTGAACAGCCAAATTAAAACACATATAGTACAAAAGTTAAAAAATTAAAATAAATTAAATCATCGGCGTTTCAATTTAAAATCTCAAATCTGCAAATTAAAAAAATACCCAATTTAAAACCCAAAATCAATAAGATCAAGAATTTAAAAACCCCATTAAAACCAAATTAAACTAGGCTGGCTTGTTGAAATAAGTGAGTCTTCAGGGCCTTTCGGAAAGCGTGGAGGTCCGGGATCAATCGAATTCCAGGAGGTAGCTCATTCCACAGGGGAGGTGCCCCCACAGAGAAGGCTCTCCTCCGGGGGCCGCCAGCCGACATTGCTTGGCTGAGGGCACCCTGAGGAGGCCCTCTCTGTGCGAGCATATTGGCCAGTGGGAGGTTATCGGTAGCAGCAGGCGGTCTCGCAAGTACCCCGGCCCTATGCCAAGGAGTGCTTTAAAGGTGAGAACCAACACCTTGAAGCGCACCCGGAAGATCACTGGGAGCCAGTGCAGCTTGCACAGGAGAGGTGTTATGTGGGAGCGCCCTGTCGCTCCCATAATCACCCGGCCACATTCTGGACCAGTTGGAGCCTCTGGGTGCACCCCAAGATCAACATCATATGAAACAAAATAATTCAGAATTACTTTCCCCTGTAATTTTATATCAATGACCACTTTTACTTAGATGAAATATTTAGAATAATAGAATAGAATAACAATAAGCAGCATGACTACTATTAAGAAACATCTTAATAGTGAGTGGGATTCACACAGTATGTTTACCCAGGATTTTTTTTAACATACACACCACTTCTTATCTTCATATCTTATGGTCATATCACTTATGAATTAGAAGAATATTCATTCACAAGGTTAATTGAATGAAGATGATTCTGGTATAATTCCAATGGAAATCTTCCAAGGAAAGAGAGGGGGGACAGCCAAGATAAAAGAGCTCATTTAGGGAAAGAGAACGAGTTAAAAGCAGCAATCCTACGATTTTAGTCCTATTATCAAATTGTCCATGTTGTTTTGCAGATACTTACTTTGCAGTGTTATATGCTATCAAGATAGCAGTATTGATTTTGTGTAACAGAGAGTGAACTACTGATACCATTAAATACTCTGAGGTTTTGTGAATTTACATCAAGAGAGGACAGCATCAGATTAGAAATCTGATTTGATCATTTTCCTTTAAAATGAAGATAATGGAAAGGCAAGTCTTGTTACCATTCCTTGAGTTAAATTGCAGTATCTGATTTAAGGGAAGGGGAAGACAGCATAGATGCTATTTGTCTATTCTTGACAAACACCAGTAGTGTTATTAATTAGAATAAAAGATTAATACCAAGAACAGTGTGGTGTTTCAAGTCAGCATTTCCCCAAATATGCTTGCTTAAATATGAGTATTCTCATTAACTTTTTGATGAAGATTATTGCCCTGTGAAAGCTGTCAGAGAATTAGTGGTTACATATAAATTAAAAAAAAAAAACTGGTTAGGCTGGTGCTCTATCAGCATGACCAAATAAAAACAAAACTATAACAGCTAGGGCCCTTCCTCCTGCTGTTGTTGTTATAGTGGAGGAAATGTAATCCCCATTCTAGATTATGCTTTGTGGCATTTATATTATTTCTTCTGGCTACAGAAATCCAGATTGTTTACTCCAATATACACTTGGAGTATATTCATTTTCCAAGTGTGATATGGTTTTATTGAGCAAACCTAAACATGTGTCTCTGCCTACAGGTATAATGAGTTTGTTCTGTATCTCAGACACCATGGTAAAATAATGTGATCTGATCTGAACTCAGAATAAACTTTCTTATAACAGAATAATGGGGCTCCCCTTGAAGAGCACTCGGAGGCTCCAACTGGTCCAGAATGCAGCCGCGCGGGTGATTATGGGCGCAACTCGTTGCGCCCATGTAACTCCTCTCCTGCGCAAGCTGCACTGGCTCCCTGTGGTCTTCCAGGTGCGATTCAAGGTGTTGGTTACCACCTTTAAAGCGCTCCATGGCTTGGGACCTCCTGCCTCCCACTGGCCAGTCCGCTCCCACAGGGAGGGATTCCTCAGGGTGCCGTTGGCCAAATTATGTCGGCTGGCGACATCCAGGGGGAGAGCCTTCTCTGTGGGAGCTCCTGCCCTTTGAAATGAGCTGCCCCCGGAAATATACACAATCTCCGACCTCCGTGTTTTTCTCTGTGCCCTCAAGACCCTGCTGTTCTGATAGGCGAGGCTATCTATGTAAAGTGAATCTTAAATTTGGAGTTTTAATCTTTGGGTTTTAATTAATTTCGGCTGAAATTATAATAATTCTAAATAATTGTAAATTTTGAATTATGATGTCTGTATACTATGTTTTACCTGGCTGGACACCGCCCTGAGTCCTTTGGGAGAAGTGTGGTATAGATAAAATAAAATAATAAAATAAAATAAAATAAAATAAAATAAAATAAAATAAAATAAAATAAAATAAAATAAAATAAAATAAAATAAAATAAAATAAATAATAAAATAAAATAAAATAAAATAAAATAAAATAAATAAAATAAAATAAAATAAAATAAAATAAAATAAAATAAAATAAAATAAAATAATAAAATATAAAATAAAATAAAATAAAATAAAATAAAATAAAATAATAATAATAATAATAATAAAATAAAATAAAATAAAATAAAATAAATAAAATAATGAAATGAAATGAAATGAAATAATGAAATAATGAAATGAAATGAAATGAAATGAAATGAAATAATGAAATGAAATGAAATAATGAAATGAAATAAAATAAAATAATAAATAAAATAAAATAAAATAAAATAAAATAAAATAAAATAAAATAAAATAAAATAAAATAAAATAAAATAAAATAGTAAAGTAAAGTAAAGTAAAGTAAAGTAAAGTAAAAAAAATGAATAACAGCGTTGGGAAGGTACCTTGGAGGTCTTTTGGGCCAAAATCCTGCTCAAGCAGCAAACCTTCTTATACCATTTCAGACAAATGATTGTCCAATCTTTTCTTAAAAGCCTCCAGTGTTGGAACACCCACAATTTCTGGAGGCAGTTCCAAAGATGCTTTTTCCAAGAGGCAACTGGACTTTTTTTGTTTTTCCTTACACTTCTCATCCAAGAAGCTTCTTCAATTCTGCTTCTCATCCAAGAAGAGTCTTCAAGGAAAAGCAAAAGAAGTCCACTTGCCTTTTGAAAAAGTACCTTTGGGACAACCATGATCTGGATGACTGAGAATGCCCATAGACATCTGAAGACAGTTGTTCCATTGATTAATTGTTCTAATGGTACTTTGTCCTTTTTATTAATTTTAATCAATCAATTAATTTTGAGTAATGACTTGAATTAGTGAGACAACTCAGTACTTTGGGTCTTCTCAGATTCTGAGCACTGTCGAGATACACTTGGGCAAGAGTTGAACTTCTTAAGCTTCAGTGTTTCTCATGGTCTCCAAACTTCTTTTCTGCAGTCCCCTGTTCCCTTCTGTTTCTGTACTTGGTGAATAACAGTAGCATGGAATGTATTTAAGTATAATGTAAGCCATAGAATGGCTTTGTCTCCAACAGAGAGAAAACTAGCAGAGTTGGCTGCAGGAATTCTTTCCAGTTTTGGGGAAAATAATAATAATAAAAAATATAACACCTATCCACCTAATATGAAAAAAGAATTAAAAAACATACCAGTATCTACCTAATGTAAATTTGCCTATTTTGAAGAATTGCTTGATCCAAACATTTTGAAGAATTGCTTGATCCAAACATTTTGTTTTGGATCCAAACATGGATCCAATGGACACAACATTTTCAAAATGTTGTGTCCATTGAGTTGCCCCTCCTTGCCTTCAGGGTCTTTCAAAGTTGTTGAAAAGAAACAAGCAAATGCTTACTTAATCTCATAGGCTTTTCTCTAGTTTTCCCCTTTGGCAAACTACTGTACTGTAATCATTATGCATTTTCCTCATCTTTGGCACAAAGGCTGCCAAACCTAACTGAAATTTCCCATGGATATTCTTTACAATGTGAACTATTTTTAGTGCCAATTTCATTATTGCCAGGTATAGAAATGGAAAAGAAAGACTGTCACTTAAAAACTAAGCACTGATTTTAATGCATTTCATATTAAAAATTTCAACTATTCTGATGAAAAGCCAAAATCTCTGCACTGACTTTTAAAAATGTTTACATGGGGTAAAGATAAATGGTAAAGGTTCCCCTTGCACATATGTGCTAGTTGTTACTGTCTCTAGGGGGCGGTGCTCATCTCCATTTCAAAGCCAAAGAGCCAGCACTGTCCAAAAATGTCTCTGTGGTTATGTGGCTGGCGTGACTAAATGCCAAAGGCGCACAGAGTGTTGTTACCTTCCCACCAAAGGTAGTCCCTATTTTTCTACTTGCATTTTTTACGTGCTTTCAAACTGCTAGGTTGGCAGAAGCTGGGAGAAGTAACGGGAGCTCACCCCATAATGCGGCACTAGGGATTTGAACTGCTGAACTGCCAACCTTTCAATCAACAAGCTCAGCATCTTAGCCACTGAACCACTGCGTTCCTTAATTTACATGGGGTATTGCTACATAATATGCTAAATTTTCTGCAAGTTATATTCCTTTTTGATTGCAAAAGGTTACATCATTTTAGCCTTTTCTGGTTTTTTTTTCCTAATGGGATGGCAGAACTCAATTTTTCTGATTCATATTCCAGGATAAATAAACTTTAAAAAAATCAGAGAGACCCATTTTTGAATATTTTTGAAGCCTCGAGTGCATTCCCAAAGCGGGTTAAGTAATATCTACCTTAGCTCTCAGTAAAGGAACACAAATTATAAATTAAGCTTCTGCAAAAACAATGACAGAACAGCAAGGACAACCTTAAAATATCCATTCTGGATGGTGTAACATTTTTACATACATAAATCAAATTGGTGGATAAGCCAGTCTCAAAATTTTCAACCAAAATATCAGGAAACATGCATCACATGCAAATAAGTCAATTTTCAAGTTTTAACTGCTGCAACAGGTAGGAAACTGCAAACTGCTACATTTATGAAACTGCAGAATTTTAAGGTCATGATAGGTTTTTTAAAAATCTGTCCTGTGGTCAGCAGATAAGTTGAACCTAATTTTTGACTATATTTTAAAACCACGAGTATGTATGGTTATATTTAATTCTGAATCCTTTTCTTTTGAAATAATGATCATCTAGTAGATAAATCCTTCTCTCTTGGGAACTTTCCTTTCCAGACTCATCCCTGCATGTTGGACAGAGCAGTCTATGCTATGCATCCTGAGAAATAATGGAAAATGTATTATTGTAGAGTCTTCTTAATTTGAAAGAAGAGAGTCAGAGAATGCCACTGTATTGATTCTTCTGGATATTTCAGCAGCTTTTGGAACCACTGACCTCACTGCCTTTCTGAAGAGGTTGTTCAGGCTGAGAGTTGTAAACACAGATTAACAATTACTCCTCTTCTAGCTGCAGGGCTATGAACAGAGGATTTTATTGGATGATCATACCCAGCCTCTTGATAGTTAAGTGGTAGTGTTTTACAGGGTGTACTGTTCTATCTTCTATATTCTATATTCACCTTTTGGTGGAAGTCATTAAGGTATTTAGAATGCAGATGCATCCTAAAGTAAAGGTAAAGGTTCCCCTCACACATATGTGCTAGTCATTCCCGACTCTAGGGGACAGTACTCATCTTGGTTTCAAAGCCGAAGAGCCAGTGCTCTCCGAAAACGTCTCCATGGTCATGTGGCCGGCATGACTAAATGCCAAAGGCACACGGAACACTGTTACCTTCCCACCAAAGGTGGTCCCTATTTTTCTATTTGCATTTTTTACGTGCTTTCGAACTGCTAGGTTGGCAGAAGCTGGGACAAGTAATGCAAGTTCACCTTGTTACGCAGCACTAGGGATTCAAACCATTGAACTCTCAACCTTTCGATCGACAAGCTCAGCATCTTAACCACTGAGTCACCGCATCCCTTACTCTACTTTTCTGTATCATATGAGTCATTGTGGAAATCCCAGACCAATGACCGGCCATCATATTTGACTGAAAGAGGAACAATAGGTGAAAATTTATGGACTCTGTGGGTAGATAGTTCCCAACATAATTAACTGCTTTGGAGCAAGTGACTCACTTAGGCAATCTGATTTGAAACCTTGATTTATTTTAGAGTGTGATCAACTCAGGAATTAAATTTTTTCATGAATGTATAATAGATCTGTCCTTTATGTATCTGCTTATTAGTAAGGATTGTGCTGGCTTACTCTGTGGAAGGCATTTGGCAGAGGTTTAGTGTGCATGGCTCAAGGAATAACATTCTGAATATATACTTCAAAGTTATATTCTGTTTCCTCATTGTTAAACAGAGCTGAGTGTTGTGAAGTTTCATTGTCATCTTAAATTGTATTTGTTCACTTAAGCAGGATAGATTTGTATAAGTGTTTGAAAAAAAATTTTTCAACAAAATTGATCATGGAAGTGCCAAGTTATTTTGGGCTATTGCTGTCAATGCTGTTACCTCAAGTAATCCCTTGTATGTTCTTTGCAGTTTAGTGGTGGTGGCAGATACCAAACCACTTGATTTCAGGTCATATGAAAAGGAAAGAAGGATGTTTATATAAAATGGTAATTGTTAGATCGGCGCAGGAAAGAAGAAGTGACCAGCAGGGTTCAAGTAACAAGTTTTAATAACAAGAACTGAACGGCTTGTGCGCTGCCGGAGCTCTCCTTATATACACTCCAGCAGACGCACCGCCCACTGACAGGGATTCAAAACTCCCGCCGAAAGGATCTTCAGCCAATCCCAGGCGGATGTCCTTATAAGGACATAACACTCCTCCCCCCTAGTTCTTAGTCAGTCGATCAGGGAAATAGTCACTAAGATAAACAGGACGTCTACGTGCCCGCGTAGACCTGCGCAGTTCACAGTCAAGATGGACACTCTCCCGGATGGAGGGTGTCTGCTCTGCTCGGGGCTTCTTCCCCGGTGCCGGGCTGGATCTGGCCGTCGAGGACGCGGGCACTGTGTCCGAACCTCCGGCCGGGTCACGGACCTCCGCCTGCGGGCGATGCTGGTCTGCCTCGTTCCTGCACGGATCGTGGAGCCGCCGGTGTGGATCCCTGCTCTTGACCGGTCCGGAACTCCTGAGCCACGGTAGGTCCCTGGGTCTCCCTCGGGCCCCCTCTGGGCTGGGGTCGCGCCGGTCTGGGTCAGGGTGCGAGTCCGGCGGTGGTGGTTGGGTTAAGCCCCCGGGTTCTCCGGTCGAGTCCGGCTTACTCCCGGGGCGGCAGGCGGACGGAAATGGTGACTGGTCGGCTCTGTCGGGGTGGCGTAGGCCTACCTTGCAGGGGTGGTGTAGGCCCTCTCTGCGTGGTTGGTCTGGCGGTGGTGCCGAATGTTCCCTCTGGCCGCTGGGCTGCTCGACCTGGTCGGGTTGGTGTTGGCCTACCCTGCCGGGGTGGTGGAGGCCTTCCTTGCAGGGTTGGTTTTCTGCGCGGTTGGCGGGTTGTTGTAGGGTCTCCTGGAATGTTGGCTGGAGGTCCCCATCTCTGGGCTGCCGGTTGCCCACTTCGCAGGGTTGACGTTGGCTTCCCCTGCTGGGTTGTCCCCGGTCTACTTGCCTTGCCGGATCTGGTATTAGGCTAGGTGCCGGGGTGTTTGTTCGTCCCCCGGGTCGCCGGTCTCCCTCGTCTGGGTGGTTTAGGCTTACTTCGGCGGGGTGGTTTAGGCCTACCTCGTCGGGCTGGTTTAGGCCTACTGCACCGGGGTGGTTTAGGCCTACCTCGTCGGGGTGGTTTAGGCCTACTGCGCCGGGGTGGTTTAGGCCTACTGCGCCGGGGTGGTTTAGGCCTACCTCGTCGGGGTGGTTTTCGCTCACTTCCCTCCACCTTTTGCGGAGCTGGTCGAGATGACGTCTCACGATCTGTCCATCGTCCAGCTCAACGCGGTAGGATTTGGGACCGGTTGTGCTGTGTACTGTAGCTTTAAGCCATTTAGGCGAGCCGTGGAAATTAAGAGCGAAAACGGCATCACCGACGGAAAACTGGCGAAGTTGGCGACTGGCGGATGCGGGCACCTCAGAGGAGTATTGCGGGTGCAGTCTGTCCAGGGGTGACCGGAGTCTCCTGCCCATTAAAAGTTCGGCGGGGCATTTTCGGGTGGCAGAGTGAGGCGTGATATGCTGGGTAAGCAAAAAAGTGTCAATGCGCTCCTGCCAGTCACCCGGGCCCATCTTGGCGAGCGACTCCTTCGTGAGCCGCACCATCCGTTCAGCCTGCCCATTTCCGGCCGGTCTGTAAGGGGCAGAGAGGGCATGGCGAATGCCCAAGCCAGCCAGGAAACCTTCCATGGGCACGGACGTAAGTTGGGGCCCGTTGTCTGAGACCAAAACGTCTGGGAGTCCATGGGTCGCGAAAAGGCGCCGGAGGGCACGGATGGTAGCTTCCGTTGTGGTGGATGCCATGGGGACGACTTCCAACCACTTGGAGTAGGCATCAACCACGATGAGGAGGTGGTGCCCATGAATGGGGCCAGCAAAGTCTATGTGAATGCGCGACCAGGGGGAGCTCGGAGTCTCCCAGGGCATCGGGTCAGATTGAGGCGGGGCGGCTCTGACTTCTTGGCACGGGCTACACCTGGCGACCCAATGTTCAATGTCTTTGTCCAGTGTCGGCCACCAGACGTAGCTCCGTGCCAGGGCTTTCATCTGGACTATGCCCGGGTGTCCTTTGTGCAGCGCAGTAAGAGTCCTTCGTTGAAGAGTGCTGGGAATCAGCACCCTATCTCCCCATAGTAAACAGCCGCGCATGGTGGACAGCTCCCCTTGCTTGCGGCTGAACGGGCTGAAGTCGTCGCTGTCAATTCTAGTCGGCCAGCCTCTCAGGACCCAGGAG
Source organism: Masticophis lateralis (assembly GCA_030761175.1). Taxonomy (NCBI): domain Eukaryota; kingdom Metazoa; phylum Chordata; class Lepidosauria; order Squamata; family Colubridae; genus Masticophis; species Masticophis lateralis. The sequence goes on along the minus strand of JAUDYJ010000005.1, from coordinate 75,322,674 downwards.
TGGACTTGTCGGAGGATGGGGTCAGCTCGCGTGTGCGTCGCTACGTCGGCAGATGTCACGGGACAGTTGCTGTCGTTGTCAATATGCAGCAGCTCGAGCGTGGGGGCCGGGTCTTCCACGGATTCGGCGGATGGGCACCTGCTCAACGCGTCGGCGTTTGCGATGGCTTTACCAGGCTGGTGGACGAGGCTGTAGGAGTAGCCGGCGAGGAATATGGACCAGCGCGTCATCCGGGGGGACATGAATGCTGGGGTCTGCTTGTCCCCTGCCAGTAGGCCGAGGAGAGGCTTGTGATCGGTGACAATGGTGAATTGCCGTCCATACAGGTATTCGTGGAAGCGCTTCACCCCTGCAACAATAGCCAACGCCTCTTTGTCCAGTTGGCTGTAGTTGCGCTCAGCACTAGACATAGTCTTTGAGAAAAATGCGATGGGGGCTTCACGACCGGTAGGCAGTTCGTGGCTGAGCACAGCGCCAACTCCGTACGGGGAAGCGTCACAGGTCAGTCTGAGGGGCAGTGTCTCATTGTATTGAATGAGCACACTGTCAGAGGTCAGAAGTTGCTTAACTGCTCTGAATGCAGACTCTTCCTCACGTCCCCACCTCCAGGAAACCGCCTTCGCCAGCAAGCGATGGAGCGGCTCAGCAACAGTGGCTTTCTGCTGGAGGAAAATAGCGTAGAAGTTAAGCAATCCCAGGAAAGCCTGAAGCTCCGCTTTGTTTTTGGGGCTGGGAGCTTCATGGATAGCTTTAACTTTTGATTTGGTGGGGTGGATGCCAGAACTATCTATCAGATAGCCCAGGAACTCGACTTCCTGTACCCCAATGATGCACTTGTCCCTCCGGACTCTCAAGCCCTTCTCCCTGAAACGCTGGAGAACTAGCCTCAGCCGGTCCAGGAGTTGAGCCTTTGAGTCCCCAGAGATCAGTACATCATCGAAATAAGGCACCACCCCTGGAACGCCTTGGAGAAGGCGTTCCATCATGGATTGGAAAATGCCTGGGGCTGCACTGACTCCAAACTGGAGACGGTTGCACTTAAACGCGCCTCTATGGGTGACAATAGTCTGTGCCTCCGCCGTTTCCTGATCTACTGGCAGTTGCTGGTAAGCCTGGGCCAGGTCCAGTTTCGCAAAAATTTTGCCCTTGCCGAGTGAGTGCAGCAAATGTTGCACTACTGGCACGGGGTATGCGCTCTGCGGCAACGCCTTATTGATGGTCACCTTGTAGTCGGCGCAGATGCGCACAGATCCATCCTGCTTCATGGGGGTCACAATGGGAGTTTCCCATGAAGCATGATCGATAGGTTCCAGTATACCTTGGGCAATCAGCTTATCTAGCTGAGCGTCTACTTTAGCCCGCAAGGCAAATGGAACCCGGCGGGGCTTGAGCCGAATTGGGGTTACCCCCTTGTCCAGATTAAAGGAGATGGGTTTCCCTGAAAAGGTCCCTAACTTACCATCGAAGACTTCTTGGAACTCTCCGATGAGTGAGTCGAGTTCGCCTGAGCTAATCTGGTGGATGCCTCCGATAGAAAGCCCCAGCGGCTGGAACCACTCCACGCCCAGCAGGGTCGGGCGGCTATGCTCCACGACGGTTATGGGAAGCTGGCCCTGGAACTGCTTGAAGGCGATCCGGAGGTTGGTTCGCCCGATGACGCCGATGGGGTTGCCGCCGAAGTCCACCAGCTTGGAGTGCAGAGATTCAAGTTGGCGCTTGGAGAGATTCGGCTTCAGTCTCTTGACTTGGTGCCAGTCGATGATCGAATAGACGGAGCCTGAGTCGACTTCCATCGTGCACGGCAAGCCTTCTGCCAACAGTGTCACGTGGAATTTTGTGGCACTGTTGGTGCTGGTGAGGGCGATCGTTGTCTGGTTCACAGCGCCGCCATGAGAACTGTTGCGGTCGTCGCGCTTTTGCTGGGTTGAGGACCGTTTGGACGACCTCTGGGAGTCGCGACGATTTTCTGGATTCTGGGGCTTGATCGATTCAGGAACAGGATCAGAGGCTTGCATGCCTCCGCGATGTGCCCCCTCTTAAGACAGCGTCTGCAGGTGGCATCCCGCCAGCGACAGGATTGGCGGGAATGGTGTCCCTTGCAACTGCCACACTGAGCGGCGCAGCGGCCATCATTTTGAATTTCCCGCCTGGGTGGGCGGGAAACTTTCAAAACGGTCGATTCTCCCTCTGAATCTGTTGGAGTGGTCGAGTCATCGGACGATTCAGATGACGGTTTGTGGATCTTATGGATCCCTCGGGACTGGAGCATGGCAGCAGCGGCAGTCTCGGATGTTTCAGCAGCCGTAGCCTCCTCAAGAACGTCCTTCAGGGACAGTCTTTTTCTGCTCAGGAACTTCTTTTGGAGGTTGGCATCTCTCATCCCGAAGACGATCCCGTCACGTAAGGCATTGTCAACGTTCTCAAATTCGCAGTTTGCAGCGATTTGACGCAATGCCGCCACAAAGTCTTTAAGCGATTCGCCTTCCTTCTGATTACGTTGGCGGAATGTAAAGCGATTCGATATGGGGGTGCCCGTTGGTGCATAGTGGTCTTGCAGGGCAGTCTGCAGATCCACCCAGGACATGACTTCAATGTCCCTGGGTGCGACGAGGTTGACGGCGAGTTCCAAAACGTCGGAGCCGCAGTGAGCGAGGAAGAGAGCCCTCTTCCTCTCGTCGTCTAGGTTGTTGTAGCCGGTTCCCCGGAGGAATTGGCGGAAACGTATCATATACGAACTCCACTTCTCCCGGCTGGGGTTGAAGGGAGCCAGCGAGGCGAACGGCGCTTGCGGCGTTGCCATTTCTCAGACCGCGTCGAGTGACTTCAGCTCGTTATGGCGATCGTGCCACGCGGAGGTTCTTCTCTAGACCTTCGTCGCCAGTGTTAGATCGGCGCAGGAAAGAAGAAGTGACCAGCAGGGTTCAAGTAACAAGTTTTAATAACAAGAACTGAACGGCTTGTGCGCTGCCGGAGCTCTCCTTATATACACTCCGGCAGACGCACCGCCCACTGACAGGGATTCAAAACTCCCGCCGAAAGGATCTTCAGCCAATCCCAGGCGGATGTCCTTATAAGGACATAACAGTAATTGTTCAAAGAGGATGGAATGAAGAAGGCTGAGAATTCTTGCACTTTGTTCTAATACTATAGCCTTTCTTCTATATTTCTTCTTTCTCTGAATCTATTCTGTGGAGCCAAATTTATAGTCACAGCAAGCTTCAAAATTTTTAGCAAGGGGTTCTCTGCCCAGGTGCTGGGTGGGCGTGGACATAGTGGGAGTGACCTAGTTGGCCTCCTGCACCACCGTTTGGAAGGGAGAATTTTTGCCTTCCCCAGGCTCCGGAGGCTTTCCTCGAGCCTTTGGGAGGAAAAAAACAGCCTCCCCAGGCTCCAGAGGTAGGTCCATTTTTCACCTTCCCTGAGCCTCCGTGCGCACTCTGCATTTACCCACTCCAAAACGGGCCACGTAAGGACTTCTGGGAGAGGCGAGGTGGGGTGGGCAGGGCCATCCAGGACTGGGATTTGGGGATTTCTGAACTGCACAAAATCTTAGCTAGAGGTTCTCCCAAACCCCTGCAGATCCCCAGCAGCCCACCCCTGGTCACAGCCAATTTAATATCTGTTTTGCTGAAAAACATGCCAATAATTGACCTGGAGTTTCAGATCGGTGCCTGGACTACTTATAACTTCTAATTACCCAATTGATTAGATACGGGGGAAGTTTGCTTTTTTACTTTGAGTTTCTTGCATGTACCAAGAAAACAGTAGAATTGAACAGGTCCTATATTTGCTTTTCATTTTCCTAAACCACTGCTATTCTGCAGCTTGAAAAAAGGACTTTAGAAATGGAGTATCATTTTTCATATTTATTAGATTTTGCTTAGATTTATTCAGAGAATTTATAAAGCAATATAGTTTCTAGAACTCTTTACTTCATCCAGCCTGTTTACAAACACAAATGTCCAATAAACCCTTTGTTAACTTTTGAAATATAGTCCCTGATACCTTATGTGTGCAGTATTTATGGAAATACTTTCAAAGAATTTCAAAAATAATGTGTCATGTAGCAAGTAAGACTTCTTTCTAGAAAAGCTAAATTCAAGGCTTTTTGAGGCATGCTAGAAAGAGGAGATTAAGAATCAGTAGAAGGGTTTAAAATTAATCTCTATAATTGATATTGACTTCTATTACTAAAAAAGCTGCATATCCTAAAAAAAACCCTAATGAAGAATTGCATATAATTATATAATTGGCACTTTTAAAAAAGTAACAAAAGATTTCGAATACAATCATATCTACTTTCCATAGAAGCTTACAATGTACATCATAATGAATATAGTAGAAGAGAACAAATACAAAGGGGATTTATTTAGCTGTTCTTAAGCTTTATTTTAGCTTTAAGTATTTTTAATTTATAAAGAAAATTAAATTATATACCATGAAGTACTGATTAAAAATTCTATAAAAATGTCTCTTATTTAAAACTGAATTTTGCATTCTTAAGAGGGCAACAGAACATATAAATGGGGTAAGGAGAGAAATAAAATGAAAATAAATACATATAGTATCCCATTGGGAAGCCTATAATTAGTAAGGCTCTGCACATAAACAATACTTGTTTCCTTTTGCATTTTCACTCAAAATTATTGATTTCAGAGATCTTGCTTCTTCTTTGTTCAGCTTTGTCTTTAAATGTTGCATTAGTTATGGAGTTAATTGTTACTGTGTAAAATTACTCAAAAGGAAACAAATTTGTAGTTTTGGGATTTGAAAACAATTCCTTCCTTTTTTTGTTGAACAGTAAAAGTACAATGGGCGATTTCTTTGTGATCAAAGTCTTTTTTGTGAAATACAGCCCAATTCTATGCCTAATAAAAAACAGATAAACTCCTAGATTTATACAGATTTAAAATCAGAATAGGAGAGTCTAGAATCATATTGGGGGTGGTGGTGGTGGTGGTTCTGTAAGATAGAAAGGCAAGTTTCAATCTTACATGGTTCCCTTGCCCACACCTTCATATAATCAATCAGAATATTTGATTCATTTGTAATATTCTGCATAAGCTATTAATTTTGCTATTGCAGGATATCCGTGAAGTAAGAAAAACCTCTGAGAGTGTTAGGGAGATGACAGACACCAAGAGGTTGCTCATTCGCAGAAGCAGACAATTTTAAATGGGTGACAAACAGGGGTGGGTTCTACTTATTTTTATTACTGGTTTGCAATGAGACCGCACGTTTCTGCGCATGTGCAAAAGCTTCCTGATGACATCTGGGTCGGTGGGCGGGGCCTCCCACCCAGTGGTGGGTTGCCCCCGGTTTGGTCCAAACCGGGGGCAACCCACCACTGGTGACAAAATATTTTCTTTTCCTCATTCCCTGCAGTTGTTTTGGTTTATGTTAAAGATTTCTATGGTAATAACCTTTGATTTACACTAAGAAGTGGTTTTATAACAGAGGAAAAGATTGAACTGTGAGTAGCTTTAGAAGCTACTACATATAAAATTCCAGAACCTACTTTGGAGTTATCAGGAACCAGTCCTAGAAGGATGGGGCCGGCTAAATTTCAATTGTTTGTTTAAATAAGTATTCAAAACTGATAAATAAAGCCCACAGGGGGAGACAGTTTATTAATTTATGTTAAAACATTTTAATCTGTTGACATTGGAAGTGAAGTAAGGTGTGTAATTAATTTGATTTTGAGGCTGTCCAACTCCAAAAGGCTTTGGACAACTTACAATATTTAAAAAAACATAATTTAAGAAACATGATAGTTCAGACGGAACTTTATCAATAATATTTTTAAAAAAATTTGAAATGAGCTCCACAAACACTGTAATCTCAAGTTTGGGAACAGAATCTTTGATAAATTATGTTTACTCACCTGAAGAATCTGTGTACCTTTACATTTTTCCAAAACGTAAATTGTGATATTTTTCCCCTTTCTACAATTCCATGAGATTTAAGTCAACAACAAATAATTTCTTTCCTTTTCTACTGACTTGCTCAGTTGTTCCAGCAATTTCTTATATTTTCTACGTACAACATTGAAATTAAAATATAGAGCTGTTCAGTTTAAATTTCTGATTAAATAATGTTTGTATGCCCTATAGTAGATTTAGAAGTTGAAATATAAGCTCTATTTTCAAAGCACTAGAAGGTAAACTAGTTCTTTAAAATATTTGAGAAGCACTTGTCTAATCCTTGTAAAAGGTTATTTCACTTTTTAATTAGTCCTTTTCATTATTTCTTGCAGAATGTCTTTAAAGGCAATGGAACAACAACATTTTCTGGGAAGTGGAGTAATCCTAAATAGTTCAGGTACATTTGTTTTCTTATCAGATAAGCAAAACCAAAAATCAAATCTCCAAATGTTATTATGTTAATAAGAATTAAAAGACATACAAAAACAACAACCACCACTGCCTAAAATCAAATATATATACATGTATGCATGTTTGTATGTATTATGTATGTACGTATGTATATAAAGTGTTTTTCTGTCAAAGCACCAGGTCTACCCCAATATGGGAGGGAGCAAACTGTTTCCCTTTCGCCTTCAGCTCCAATCCAGTTTCAGCTTTCAGCTCCAAGGCAGTCGCATTCACAACAAACCATTTTATACCAAATTTATATTTGCTGATAAAGAAATAAAGGGAGACTAGTATAGATCTGTTTCAAGCTATTTAACTCTCATCAGCTAGCCATACCCTTACACTGGATTCAAACTTGTGGCCCAGAGGTTAATACAACTGCCTAATATGCAGGCAGCCCAAGTTTGAATCTGAGTAAGGGTATAGCTAGCTGATGAGAGCTAAATAGCTTGAAATAGATCTATACTAGTCTCCCTTTATTTCTTTATCAGCAAATATAAATTATACATTTATATATACATATAAATGTATATATACGTGTGTGTGTCTGTGTCTGTGTGTGTCTGTTTTCTTTCCTTTTCGTAGGCTTTATATGTATTTCTCTTTAGCCAGGTTCTTCCTACGTAAACCAAGATTTTTATGTAGCCGTAGTTCAGTGAAATCACAATCCACTAGTTTCTAGGCTTTTTTTCTGGCAGCCAGCAGACCCTCTGCTGTCCATTGGAAGACTAAGATAAATTCTACAAAAAGGAAAGAAAACAAATACTGTACCTTTACAGGGAGGATACATGGATGAGGGTGTGGCTAACTGATGAGGGCTTATAAGTCCAAAATAGATCTAGGCATCCCTGTCTAGGAAAGGGCGTAACTGGTGCATCAGGCGAACCTGTGCAAAAGCCCCCCTTTTCACGGCCGTCAGATGATCCACCAAGGACAGGCGAGAAAGCATGACACCAAGATTACGAACCCTTCCAGAGGGAGGAAGGGAAGGGACTCAATGACTCCCCTCCCATCTGAAGTGATGGGGCAACTAGATCAGGAGATGCTGGCATCCACAGCCACTCAGTCTTGGAGGGGTTGAGTCTGAGCCTGTTTCTACCCATCCAGACCCATACCGCCTCCAGGCACTGGGACATCACAGAAAGGGCAACCCTGCATTGGTCTGGGGTGGAGATGTAGAGCTGGGTATCATCAGCATGCTGAAGATACCCCACCCCAAAACTACGAATAATCTCATCCTGCGGCTTCATATAGATGTTAAAGAGCAGGAGGGAGAGAACCAACCCCTGTGGCACCCCACAAGTGAGGGGCTTTGGGGAGGATCTCTGCTCCCCCCCAAACAAACTGCATACAGCCCGAGAGATAGGAGAACCACCATAGAACAGTGCCTCCCACCCCCAACCCCCGGAGCTGTCGCAGTAAGATACCCTGGTCGATGGTATCAAAAGCCACTGAGGGGTCATGTAGCACCAGAATGGAGGAAAATCCCCAATCCCGGGCTTGTCAGAGATCATTCACCTGGGTGACCAATGCCGTTTCCGTGCTGTGCCTATGCCTGAAACCCGATTGGTACGGGTCCAGATAATCAGTACAGATTGTGATTATTATTACTTAACAAAGAGAAAAAAGAACTTGATTTCATGCTAATCTTGACTTCACATCAAATTTATCCCAGTTTGCTTGATGTACAGTTCTTTACCAGATGTTTTGTAACCTGTAGAAAAATAAGATTGCTTGTTACGTATCAAAATATCAGTATCCATTGCATGGAGATAGAATCTTTTTGAGGCAACAATGGAGCTCAGTGGCTAAGATGCTGAGCTTGTCAATCAGAAAGGTTGACAGTTTAGCAGTTTGAATCCCTAGTATAGGTCTTCTGCGTGAGCAGGGGGTTGGACTAAGTGATCTCCAAGGTCCCTTCCAACTCTGTTACTGTTACATCTGCCCAACAACTTTAACATCAATTTCCAATGAAAAGCCATATAGATTGCTGAATGCCCAGTCAGTTTATAAAAAAGCTGACAATCATGAATGGGACTCAAACCTCACATGGCTCTGCTGGGACTCTCTGTATAAATGGGGCATAGTATCCTTCCCTCAGTGTGACTGTGAGATCCCACATCAAATTGTAGATCATATGGCAACCGGCTGAAAAATGAGGATCCATACCTGTGTATCTTTTTTTAAAATATATATATAAATGATGCTACACTTCAATACATTGGTATTTTTAACATTTATATTTTACTAGCTGGATGCCTATGCTAGTAAACTATGTGCTTGGGCTTGATAAATTGATACTTGCAGCCTGAAACTTAATGTAGAATGTGTAACTCCATAGCATCAGGGTGTTAATATAATGCAACTGGCAGTTGGAACAGAGTGGGAGGGGGAGTAGAATGTCCCAGCCCACAGCATCCATTGGTATTTATCTGGCTAGCATCCTATCATTGTGTGAGAAAGTTGAGGGGTGTTTGGAAACTGAAACAGTATTTGCTGTGTGAGCAAGAAAGAGACAGGAAGGAGGCTGGCTTAGCTCAAGTGTTCTGTAGTAAACCTGCTTGCTGCTGTGAAAGTAAAGTGAAAGCGAAACTCCTCTGCTTGTGTTTTGCATTTAGAACATATCTCTTTTGGGGGGGAGGGGGGCGCAACTCCTTAGCATCAGAGTGTGTTAATAATAATATTGGAAATACTAATGCTCTGATGATCATTTCGAAAAATCCTTTCTTGGTAAGCACCTAGAAGCCAAGAGGAACATACGTGGCAAATTTCAAGTTTGTAGACTTTACGGTTCCGGAGATAATCTGTGAGTGATTTTCACTTTTATATATATAAATTGGCTTCTACTAGTCTAGATGGAATGTTAATGTATATTGCTAGTCTATATATAATATTCCACACAATCAATCAACAAACAAACAAACAAACAAACTGAATTTATCCTTCCTAAGGATTCCTTTACATCCTTTACTCGGTAACTTCAGTAAGCCACATTACAGGATTTCATTATGGGCTCCCCATATCAATAAGGAGATTAGGAGTGGGATAAAGCTAATAATTATCAATGAAGGAGGGCACATGTGTTTCTGGAAGTATGATGAAAGACAACTGATATAAGAAAAGGAATTCCAAAATCAAACTCCAAAGGAGTCAATAGAAAATCACTTCTTTGTTGTTGTCAAGGGAAAAAAAAATGGCTGTAGTTCAAACATTGAGATATATTTGAGTACAAAAAAATGACTCTCCCACCTTCCATCCCAAAGTTGAAGATATCCCTCTATATACACTAGTGAAGAATATCGATTTTTCTTGAGTGCAACAGGAAGCAATTATGCAGCCACACCAAATTTCTAAGGAAGTCTGGTCTGGTGAGCCGCAGTGGCACAATGGTTAGAGTGCAGTACTGCAGGCAAATTCTGCTAACTTCCGGTTGCCTGCAATTTGGCAGTTCGAATCTTACCAGGCTCAAGGTTGACTCAGCCTTCCATCCTTCCGAGGATGATAAAATGAGGACCCAGATTGTTGGGGTCAATATGCTGACTCTATAAACTGTTTAGAGAGGGCTGTAAAAGCACTGTGAAGCGGTATATAAGTCTAAATTCTCTTGCTCTTGCTATTGATGCTACCAGTATTTAAAGATGAATTCTTTCTTTTAAAATGACACATATTGTACAATTGGAAACCTGAAGAATAAACCATGGAAAAATTGGAAAATATCAAAGAAGAAATAAAACATCTTAAGCTGAATCTTTTAGGAATGAATGAAAGATAGACTTTGAATCAGATACTAAGTTATTCCAAGAAATCAGAAGAAAGAACTCAATGGTAATATTTTAAAAAGGATACTTCTTAGTATGAGTTTAATTATTGCCCAATAAATTACAAGATAACACATATTAGAATTAGTTGATAAACCAGTGATCATCTTTGTCATAGTTATATATCCCTACTAAAAATGCAATAGTGAAAGATACTGAGATTCATGAAGGAACCTGAAATTACTGGAAAATTTGGATTGTGTCATCACAATAATGTGAGAGACAGATTAATAAATTTTACAATGAATTTTTTTTTTTTAATTACCAAAATTTGCTTTGGGTGAAAGAAATGAAGACTTCAATCATGGATGTAACTAAATGGAAAACATCTGAATCAAATCAACTTTGTAATAGGAAATAAAAGCTGAAGAAATGTCAAGTGTCCTTTGTAAAATAGGCAGTTGTTTGTTGGTGTCAAATGTAGAGATTTTTAATATTATTTTAAAATTAAAGGTAGAACTGTGCCAGCCAGTTCTGACACAGGAGATAGAAGTCAGAATATAAGTTCAGTGTTAAGGAACAGATTCAGTCAGCTTAATTTAGGTGAAAGGCAACATGAGCAGCAAAAAGAGGAGATATGAGATATCATAAGAACCAAAGCATACAAAAATATTTTCAACCTTTCCAAGAAGAAAAGCTCCATGTGGTTGTCTGAACAAACTATCATGATAGTGAAAGCAAGAGGGAAGATGAAAGCCTTGAACAATAAACAGTATATATATATATATAGTGAATGAATGCAAACTGCCAACATCAAGAGAAAGACTCAACAATAATAGGAGAAGAAAAATGACAAGAAAAGAGGAATAAAATATACATTTTAAGATCATCGGAGAAATTAGAACATTTTACTGTTGTGGTAAGAAAACTCAAAACTAATCATGGGAAATCACTTTAATTTTTCACCTAAACAATGTTATGTTTTCTGACTTAAAAAGGAGAGGAATCTGGAGAGACCAAGAATAAATGAATATGCAGGTTTTAGAAAAGGATCAGATAGCAAACATAAGGTAGATAATGGAAAGAGCCAAAGGCAAGATTTATTTTTGTTTTATTTACTATACTTGATTGAGTAGATCATGTGCCATTGTGGAATATATTAAGACTAATGGATATGCCAGCACATTTAAATTCTTCTTTTACAGAAACAAAAAAGCTACCGTGGGAACTGAGTTTGGAGAAATAGTAATAGATGTATGCTACAAAATGCTATATATAGAGAGAGAGCATATTGTACTCTCTCTATATTACGCAGATTTCGAAGAGAATGACAGCTGCACTAAAAATTGGAAACTGAAACCCAAATAATTCCATATATACAGAGATACAATTTCTCAGAAGAATGAAAGGAAAAAATAGAATAGTTTGTTATGAAAATATACATGGAATGAAATATCTGGGATAAAGTTGAATATTAAAAAGACAAGATAATGTCATCTTGACAGAAATCAGAGTTGATAGTTTTATTTTCTTGGACTAAAGATTCAGATTAAAAGATTGTTGGCTCTTCCCCAGTTCTAAAAATGGATCAGGATGCCTTAAACCAACATCAAGACAAACATCTCCACTGTTGTCAAACCATGTTTTCCCTCCTTTTCCAGAAGGAACCAGCTGTAGGAGTCAAGCAACTCATAATTGGTGGTATCCATCTTCCACCTCTTGGCCATTTCAGACTGGTGCATGCATACCTTGTCACTTCTTTTCTTCAGGGTCACTCTTCAGGGCTAGTATGTTTTGTTTACTTGTTTGTTTTTCCTTCTCCTGCTGCATTCAATGGGTTTGTGGAGTTTGGAAAGAGCACTAAAATTTTGATGTTCAAAGAGTGTAGGAAACGAGGAGACCACAAGTCTTTCAAAATGGCACAATTGTATAAGCCCAGCAAGATCTGAAAATAGTTACTAAGCTTGCTATTAGTTCGTTTGTTCATGTTTTCTCATTTTTGGAAACTCAGTTCTGATTGGCCCCCAACAGTTGTATAAAACCCAAACATCAAGGTTGACTCAGCCTTCCATCCTTTCTAAGATAGGTAAATTGAGGACCCAGTTTGTGGGGGCAATAAGCTGACTTTAAATAAAATATACAAAAGTATGAAGGCTATTGCTTAACGCATTGTAAGCCGCCCTGAATGAGAAGGTGAAGATCTTGTGGGACTTTTGAATACAGATGGATCGTCATTTAGAACACAACATGCCAGATATCACAGTCATCAAAAACTGAAGTGTACAAGTTATTGATATCACTGTACTAGGAGATGCCAGAGTTGAAGAAAAAGAACTGGAAAAAAATCATGAAATATCGCGACCTGGCCATCGAAACTACATGGCTATAGATGAAACATATAACAGCGATACTGATTGTCATTGGGGCACTTGGTACCATATCCAAGAATTGTATAAAACACATCAAGAAATTGTACCTTCCTGCAATAACACCAGCGGAACTGCAAAAAACTGTGCTACTCGGAACATCACATATTTTAAGAAGATACTTGGTTGATACCTAGGATGCTGGCAGCAATCTGTATCAACCATTAGCACCAGTCCATGGTATTTGTGGCAAAATTTAAATAATCAGTTGACTGAGTTTCATGTTTAATGAATAAAAGAGATAATAATAATAATAATGAGAAAGATGAGACAGTCGACCACCTGATCAGTGGATGCAGCAAAATTTCACAAACCGACTACCTACAACGCCATGACCGTGTTGCTAAGATAATTCACTGGAAATTGTGCCAGAAGTTTGGATTTGAGTACAGCAAAAACCACTGGGAACATCAGGTTGAGAAAGTTCTAGAGAATGAGAAACTCAAGATCTTGTGGGACTTTAGGATTCAGACTGACAGGCACTTGGTCCACAACACACCTGACATAACGGTAGTTGAAGAGAAAAAAGTATGGTTCATTGACATTGCAATACCTGGTGATGCACCGATTGAAGATAAGCAGCAAGAAAAAATCACAAAGTACCGGGACTTGCAAATCGAAGTTGAGCGACTATGGAAAAAGAAATCATGTGTTGTTCCGATTGTAATTGGAGCCCTTGGAGCAATACCCAAAGGGCTACCCCGCTATTTAGAAATTCTAAATTTACCGGACTTGAACATTTTGACTCTAAAAACCACCTTACTCGGAACAGCTTACATCCTCCGACGATACCTTAAAAGTTCCTAGGTCCTTGGTTAGGACTCAAGCTGTTGAGCTATTAACCAGCCTCAAAGGCTGTGAATCTCACTACAGATTAAATAATAATAATAATAATAATAATAATAATAATAATAATAATAATAATAATAATAATAATAATAATAATAATACCCTGGTGCAACCAATGTCTCAGATGCAGCCAACACCACTCTCTTCATGATCCAAAGTCACCCTATTCCAGCATTTGAGGAAGCAAGCATCTGGTTACAATAAAAGACTAAGAAGTTTTGAGCTTTTAATTGCTGAATCTCAAGGGGAAGGTGGTTCCCCTGAACAAAGGCAGCCATGGTACACTTCCTAAGTTCTGTAGATAGCAACATTTAAGGAAAAGGAGCTGTATCCTTTTCCTTAAATGTTGCAGTCAGCAATACAGCTGACTGCAACAAGTATTTTGAAAGTATTTTGATCATGCACTGGAAATGTCACTGTGCTAAGGCAATAAAATATTATATGCAAACTACAAGTTTTTCCCATACTGACTGTGGGGAAAAGAATGTCCACTAGCACAACTATAGGCAGCAAAATAGGATAAAGTTTGGAGGCTAAGTTGTGTAGCACGCACAGCTGTCTTTTTCAACAGAAGGCAATACCTAGAAAGCAACTATTTTCCTTCAATGTCTTCTTTCAGAGGCAGCTGGCATAGCTTTTACACCATCTATAAGTGATCACATGAGGTGGCTTGTTATGTTTCTTGCGGAATAAATGTGACAAATGCATAGATTCTGTTAACGGCTTCTGATGTTTTTTAACCATTTTTCATAACAGAAAAAATTATGTGAAGCATCAGCCAGTTTGGCAGATCAATGTGTAAAACATAATCTTTTTTGATGACAATTTTTAAGTAGTTTGGCTCAATTCATGCAGATTATTTTTGTTTTGTTTTCATTCTTCCTTGGCTTCTTCATGAGATTATTTATGATTAGTGAGAGATTAGATTATGCTGGGCCATGGCACTGAATCTGCACATCCTCTCCATGCCATCAATGTGTTATGCCACTGTGTCTGTTCTACGCTGCATTGTATTTTCATTTGTTGGTGATCCCATTATCACATGACTAGTTAGCAGTCATGAGAAATTACCCCCAGAACCAGCTGCCTGCTTTGTGTGAGACTTCCTTTGAAGTACAAGTAGATATATGCCTTGTGATCTCTGCAAAAGATCTATCTTTTTGTTCTTGTATATTCATGCTTGTCTCCTTGCCTTAGCAGCAAATGCATTTGGAATACAATTTTTCAGTTGCTGCTTATGGTTGCAAAACCAGGACTCTGAAAAAGGTAGATAGAAGAAAAAGATAGGAGACCTTTGAACTATGGTGCTGGAGGTGACTATTACGCAACCCTTGGACTGCAGACATAAACAAAGTTCTAGACCGAACCTCACCAAAAATATCACTTGTACCCAAGATTGCCAAACAGAGGCTGTCATACTATGGTCATGACTCACTCGAAAAGTCAATCATGCTGGGAGAGTTCAGCAGAAAAAGAAGGGGCCACCCTAGTATGCTCTGGCTGGACACTATAAAAGATGTCACTGAGATGACCATGGAGAATTTGAAGGAGGCAATATGAGACAAAAGGGCATGGAGATTCCAGACAGTTAGAACAATTAATCAGTGAAATAACTTGCCTCCAGAAGTTGTGAATGCTCCAACACTGGAACTTTTTAAGATGTTGGATAACCATTTGTCTGAAGTGGTGTAGGGTTTCCTGCCTAAGCAGGAAGACCTCCAAGGTCCCTTCCAACTCTGCTATTCTATTCTATTCTATTCTATTCTATTCTATTCTATTCTATTCTATTCTATTCTATTCTATTCTATTCTATTCTATTCCATTCCATTCCATTCCATTCCATTCCATTCCATTCCATTCCATTCCATGGCTGAGAGTTGGATATGACTGATGACTGGCTGCTGCTGCTGATGGCATTTGGAAGCACGTCTCACTATAAATTACAACTCAGTTTATTCATTGAAAGGCAGCAATGTAAGTACATTAGGATCTCAAATAGGTTCAATTTTAAGATGACTCACTCATGATCAGTTCTTTAAGACAGGGGTCCCCAACCGCCAGGCCACAGCTCACTACCGGTCTGTGGCCTATTCGCAACCGGGCGGCAGGCTGGCACACATCACATGCAGCTCAGCTTGCAGTTGAGCTACATGTGTGTGCATGCGCCCGCTGGCCCAATGCTCGCACGAGTCGAGCTCACACACACATTGGACCCACTCATGAGATCTGGTTTCCTTCTTCCCCCTCCCAGCTGGGCCATCAAGCCACAAAAGATGGGGACCACTTCACCAGTTTGGTGAATGCTGCAATCAATATACTGCATGTCACTGCATTGACATAAAGATGTAATGGTTAGAGAATAAGAGCCAAAGTTAAAACATATTTGCACGAGAAATTAGACTTCTCTGTTTGTAACAGAGTGCACTCCTATTAATACTGCATTATGTCTGTTGTGACTGCATTGGGTTCTTGTATACTATTTTCTTTTATTCGCTGCCCTCTAGAGGTAGAAATAATCCAGATTTCCAACAGCATTTTCAGCACTTAATATTATTTCACCAATATGCATGTTTTCAAAATATGTACAAGAATAATAATCTGAAGGGTTTTTTTAAAAAAATAAAATGATTTCATCAATGCAAACTTTCCAACTAAGATAAGTCTTATTATTGTCAATATGTGGCTGCACTCGAGTATTTTTGTCTGTCATAACAGACATTTTCATTAGAAATGATTGTTCTTGCTGAATGAATCCATTGTCCATCAGGCTGAAAAGTTGTAAAAAGGTTGAAAATATCAGCCCATATTCCCCACCCTCATCTGCTAAAAATTACAAATGCAAATCATAGGGGCTGAATTCAGTTGCCGAACGTAGAAGAAAGACGACAAATTTCTAATGTTATATTTTTAGAGCAGCTGAGCAAGAAGTATTAAGTATTTCTCTCCTCCAAACCTTTTCTTTTTTATACAGCCACTCCAGCTCATTCATCTAAGTCTGCCAGACAACCACTATATGGCCATTTTACCCTGATTGTCTCCTGCCCTTTCCTTTGACCTTAGACATGGAAGCTACTGATATCAAAGGTTATTCCTTCAGTGCTGTGTGAGCATTTTCCCGCATTTTTTTTGCAACTTTTGTAAAGCACTGTTCCTCCATTTCTTGATCTGACAAATAGCTGCAAAAACCCCTTCAATGACTTATTCCCCGAACATAAGCAGCCACTTCTTCAAATCACAAGATTTTGATGGATTCCATGAGATTCTATGCAGCATGGAACAGGCGTCACTCATGAGTTGAGGTTATTTATTTATTTATTTTGAAACAGCAGAAGAATGCCATTTGCCCTTTTTTTCTTAAAATAATAATAATAATAATAATAATAATAATAATAATAATAATAATAATAATAATGAAAGAATGTCATTTGCCCTGTTCATATTTTCCTACCAAATTTAAACTACAATACTGCTACTTGAAAAAGTATATGTATATCGGCAGAATTCATATCAGCATTTTTTATATGAGAAAAGCTTGAATTGCCTATTTGTGAAGTCAAATGACATTTTTTTTTTACTACAGCTGCTAATGCAAGCAACCTTAAAAAAAATCGATATAATTCTTTTCCCTATCAAAACAACAAAAAATAGATAGGTTTTTACAGAATATTCTTTTTCTTTTCCTGGTCTGATATGGGCACAGGTATGTTATCTTTGTTAAATCAGGCTGTATACATATCAAGCAGGAGTGGGTTCTGCTTACCTTTACTAACGGTTTGCAACAGGAGCGTGCTTGCATGCTTCTGCACATGCGCAGATCATCAATTATAATGTCTAGGTGAGTGGGCGGAGCCTCCCACTGCTTTTCCTACCGGTTCTAAAGAACCGGACAGAAACCAGAAGCAACCCACCACTGATATCAAGGAACCACAGGGGATTTCCCATTGCCATCTCCAGTCCCTCCAAATGTTATTTTTCTTGCAGGCCAGTTCAGTAACCTTTGTAAAAACTCTCTCTTGGTTCAGGAACCTCAGAAAGGAAATATGCCCCTTTCCAGCATCTTTTTCTTATTTTGGGAATTCCAGCTCTGCTATTGCTGCTATATTATGGGAGAGATACATTATGTTTAAAACAAGTACCTATTTTTCAAATCAAAAACTGATTGCCATTCTCTATCTCAAGAATTTCTTTTTTATTATAAATAGGGATAAAGAATAGGACAATCAGACATGCTTGAGAAGACTAAAAAATAATCTTACTGGTAGGAAAACAAAACACATCAATATCAGATCTCTTCCCCCCTCCCTCTGAAAGAAGATTGTATGGACATGTATTAATTCCTGTTAATTTCAAACTCAATAACTTTCTCCAACAGTCAAAGAAATTTTTAGTCAAATTCTGTCCATTTAACAATAGCAGTAGCACTTAGACTTATATACCACTTCACGGTGCTTTACAGCCCTTTCTAAGTGGTTTACAGAGTCAGAAACCCCCCACCCCCCAACAGTTTGGGTCCTCATTTTACCCACTTGGGAAGGATGGAAGCTGAGTCAACCTTGAGCCTGGTGAGATGTGAACTGCCAAATTTCAGCCTGCTGGCAGTCAGCAGAAGTAGCCTGCACTACTGTGCTTTTAACCACTACATTCTAACCACTGCACCACCAAGAGCCAGTTTGTTCTAATGCTTAAAACGCTGGATTAGGAGCAGTGAAACCTGAGTTCTAGTCCTGCCTTATATAGAAAAGCCAGCTGGGTGATTTTGACACAGTTCCTCTCTCTTAACCCAAGGAATAAGCTATGATAACCTACTTTACCAATGTCAAGGAAACTTGTCCTCCTAGTTGCATGAATTTATCTTCCTAGTTGCTAGGAGTCAAGACTGACTTTAAGCCACCATAAACAAAACACACACACACACACACACACACAAACATACACAGAAAACATTCCCACTTCCAGATTTATACTTTGATTTCATCTGAATTATTATCAGGGACACCCTTAGTTCTTTCTTCAGGGTTTTGGTCAGGTTTATTATGTTGGGATTAATGGTCGCCAAACTATTGTGCTTCCTATGTACTTATCGCCTGATGCAAACAATTATCTTACGTCATTTTCCTTCAGACTTTCTTTCTGTATCAATGCTTAGTTCTTCAGAAGGAAGAAAGACCTTCTTAGATCTGAGTTCTTAAATCGTCTCCTAATCCTGCTGCCATTTCCTCTGACCAAACCTAAATAAGTTTGCAAAAATCATTTGCAAACTTCTTCAGAATGGCTGAAAATGGCAGGTTTTCAGATTTCAGAGTGTGTATGCAAAGGTGAATCCTTTCTTTTTCTTCTTTTATCTCTCCCTATTAACACAAGCAAAAGTCTCTTGGTGGGTGTGACCAACTGGGTGGGCATGGCCAGATTGATGCTATTCATTAGGTGTGGCCGACTGGTTGGGTGTGGCCAGCTTGATGCCATTCCCCAAACTGCTGACATGTTTTCTCTTCGCATTGGATAGACTGGGCCAAAGCGACGCAGGCCAGCTCCTTACATTTTCCAGGATAGCCCGCGGGCCAGATCTGACCACATCATGGGCCGGATCCGGCCCACAGGCTTTGTGTTTGGCACCCCCGTTCTAAAAGATTACCTCTCTTTTTGCAAATCTGTCAAGCTATCAAGATACTCGAGTGATACTTCTGAAGCTGAATTTCTGAAGTTGTGTTTGGTCTGTGAGTATTTATAAAATTGTTGTACTGTACTGGGCTTTTACTTGTTCAGTGATACCACTATTACTGTTATATCTATAGTTTGTATTTTTTCAACTTTTTAAAATTTGTATTAACTTCTTTAAGTTTAAGGAGACATATGGGACATATTATATAAAATAATCTAGGAAGGGGTAGTAAAACAGGATGACAGGAAATTCATAGGACTGACCAGTCAGATAGGCAGGCAGGTAGCTATAAAGAAAGAGGCATAATAAACAAAACCTGCCAACTATAATTCTGCAAAGATATATTTCCTTGGTGACCTTGTTCTCTTTTGTAAAGATCATGCAGTCCAAAGGCTGCATAATCTTATTTTCCTGCTATCACAATTTTGACAGTGTTTATTTCTTCACTATGGCAGTTATGAAAGAGACAGAAGGATTTCACAGAGTGCTTTGCACCTAATGGTAATCTGGGCAAGCCAATATATGATATGTCATATGCTTTTATTGCTGACATCTGCATGCTTTCCTAGGATATGTCAAAAACTTTGGGTCAAGAAGTATATTTTAAAAGCCGCTGAATTCATTAAATATCGCAGTGCGTTTTTATCACTTGAGCTAGTCTGACTCAAATAAGTTATGTGACTTTTGTGATACTGATGAGAAATATTTATTTCTTTAAAAAAAATCAAGGAATTCTAATGAAAGCCTAGATAGTTCAAATTTAACAACCCACATTTCCTATTTGAATAAATGATCCTCATAATCAGAGCCTCTTAAAGAACCATGGTGGCGCAGAGGTCAGATTGTAGTACTGCAGGCTAATTTTGCCAACTACCAGCAGTTTGATTGAACTGCCGGCTCAAGGTTGACTCAGCCTTCCATCCTTTCAAGGTCAATAAGGTCAATAAAATAAAGACCCATGTTATTGGGGGCAATATGCTAACTCTCTAAACTGTTTAGAGAGGGCTGTAAAGACCTGTTAAGAGGTATATAAGTCTATGTGCTATTGCTATTGCTATTGCAATCAATAAAATTAACTAATTGTAAATGAGAACCATTAAAAATTAATGGACATTAATGGACATGCAATTAGCTTGCAAACAATTTAGGCCAGGAGGAGATTCCTAAGAAGATCTCCTTCCCAAAGTAAGTTTTTCCCATTTTTTTCTTTGAAATATTCAGGAGGTTCATATACTAGAATCAAATTTTGAATAATTTGTGATAGAGATGGTATTTCCTGTGTATATTTGGTTTTGCATTAAGGAAATTTTTAAAGAAGTAACAAGTTCTAATATTTTAAAGAGGAAAATAATAGTTTTTAACCCAACAAAGAGGGAGGTATAATTTGAGCAGATGATTAGAGATATGGTATTGATCTCTCAAAAAACACCCAGTAATTTCTTCTCTCACCACCTGAAACACATGGAAATATTGTTCTGTACCGCAAGGTGATTTTCCCTTAAAGACAGACACGGTAATAAATTGCTGACTCTCTCCAGCTCTGGACATTTGTGAATGTCACTACATTGGCTTCAAGCTCATATATTCCCATACAGTCAACATCATTGGCCAAGTGTTCCCATCCATTTCCAGCTCAATTGCAGCTACCAGGAATCACATTTAACCTAGTACTAGAAACCTGAAAGCCTTGTGAAGTTTGCAGGGGTGGAGAGTGGACCAGAGGTGGTATTCAGCAGATTCTGACCAGTTCTGGAGAACCGGTAGCGGAAATTTTGAGTAGTTCGGAGAACTGGTAAATACCGCCTCTGAATGGTCCCGCCTCCATCTATTCTCTGCCTCCCAAGTCCCAGCTGATTGGGAAGAAATGGAGATTTTGCAGTAACCTTCCCCTGAAGTAGGGTGGGGATTTTACACTATCCTTCACCTGCGACGCCCACCAAGCCACACCACGCCCACCAAGCCACACCACGCCCACCAAGCCACACCACGCCCACCAAGCCATGCTCAGAGTAAAAAAATTTGAATCCCACCAGGATTTGGAGAGGACAATTTCTCACTGCCAAGAACTTTTGTTTCTTTTCACTTCCCAGGTCTTAGGTTTTCTTCCCTGTAGGAAGAATCCAGAACTTCATTAGGGCTGCTGTGAAATTAATGACTTTCTAGTTGGGCTTGATCTTTTTTCTGAATTCTTGAGTGGTTGATGCAAGAATACAGGGTAGGACATTGGTTGGATGCATTGATTGGATAGCATGATATTCTTATCATTACAAAGTTATTTGTACTTCAAAGTTTTTGAAGGTCTGAAGTACGAAAAGTGTAATTTGGAAAATGTCCATTTGGTTCCTTAAAGCTTGTCAATACTGATAGTGATAATAGTGACCAGAAACCAAATATTTTGGTGTAGTAAGTGGATTGAATTTTTTTTCTCCCCATTCTGCTTAAAAATGACTTCTTCAGGATGAGGGCAAACTTTCATGGCTGAAAGTCTGTCACAAAGGGTGGGAGATGTAGATGAAGAATAGGGCTTCTCCCTGAAGACATGTCTTTTTATGTCATCTACCCCGCTAAGAAGATGGAAAAAGTACAAATCTAGCTTGTGGGGTTGATTTGATTCCTCAGCCTTACTTTAATCCCCTTCTGCATAGAAAAAGGGAAATAACTGCATGAACACCTCAGCAGTTTCATTTATTAGTGCATAATCAAAATATGATAATAAAACTCAATAGCATTCTGAAATGTATCCCCAAGATTATTACATTTTATTTTTTATGAAATGCATGATTTTTCTAATGCAGTATTTTATATTTAAACTTATTGTGATGATAACTAAATAATAAAATATTGTTAATTTATTAATGTAAGAAAAATATTATTTATAACTGATGCTTTGTGTACTTTCACACAGTTGCTAAGATTTAGTGACTATAACTAAATACCTTACATTCACTTACAGAATAAAAACCCTGTATATCCTTTTATATTCTATTGGCTCTCCTTGCTGACAACAGCACTAAAATATTGAAAAGCCAAGGGATTCTGCATTCATTTAAAAGTTAAATTTATAATTCAGGCTTGTATAGAGATGTATTTTTATATGACTTACAGCATTTTTAAATGACAAAATTATTCAACTCACTGAACTAAATTTCCTCTTCCTTTCAAATGTCTATAAAAATAAATCATATAGCTTAACTAAAGATAAAGCACAAAGGACATTTTTCTAATATACAGCTAATATACAGCTGTATAAGGTGTTTTAAGGAATTTGAAAAGATATTTAAAAAATGAAAAAAACTTAAGAAAAATAATACTGTATTTCTCAATGTTTTGATCAGTGCTCTATGATGAAAGGTGACTGAATATTGTTATTAATGCTGTTATTATCATTTCTTTATCTTTGATAGTATATCTTAATGGAGAACTATACTTTTATATATAAAAGTTATACATTGTATATTAACATTTTAAGTGCTAGTAATTTGTAATAGAAGACATTTCTGCCACTATCCAAATCAATTTGTTTATTTAGGTCATTGATGATAATGAAAATGAGAGGATTTCATTTTCCCTGATATATTGCTACATTAGAACATATTGTAACATTAGAACCCATTTTTATTTTATTAACTAAAAAAGTTACTTCCAGCTACTTTAAAAAAAATCATAAATTCAAATATTCTTAGTCTTTTTGTGGGCTTTTTTGTTTGCTTAACCAGCGAAAATAAATTAATAACTAATAGCATGATGCATAAACAGTTTGAGTCATTAAACATAATACTCAGTGAATAGTGAAGTTTTTTGTCACACTCTCTTTAAATAATAGTGCACATATTTTGCCATAATAAACATGTCATTTGGTATCCAGTGCCAATGCCTTGTTTTGAAAATAAATGGCAGTAGACTGATCTAGAATTTTGAGAGCAATAAAAATATGTGGTTGTTAGGCTTATTCATTAATAAATAAATATTTTATTGGTATTTGTCACAGAATTGGAATACCATAACACAATTTATTTCACTGCCAAGCTGTTAGCTGGAACGCTGATTTTGCCTATGCAACTTTTCTTGAAGGCCATGAGCCATATCATGCACAACCGAGGGAAGTTTCATTTGGCACGGTTGCTGATCTCTGATGATTTCCTGTTTAGTTACACATGAAAATTATTGAACAGAAGTTTGTTTGCTCTCAGTGGAAATTTTGAATCTGACGTTCAAAATGTGGCATTCAGCACATTTAGTGAACTTATTTCTCTTTGTCCTGCTTGATTCTAGATTTCCTGAGACAATAATTTTCTGAACAACCATTGCTTGTTATATATGATTGTTTTGAGAACTAAAATCAGATTTTGGTGCATTCAAGTATAGGGGAGTTTACAGAGGACATACTGTAGGTCCAAAAAAACCCAACAACCCAAGATTAAAGCTGTGACTGTGATCAAAACTCCACCTCATTCATTCATTCATTCATTCATTCATTCATTCATTCATTCATTCATTCATTCATATATATGTGTATGTGTTTTCTGAAGGGTGCATGCCTGTTTTAATTCCTCTCTCCCTCCTTTTTTTCCCTTCAATTTATATAAGGGAAAGCATTGATAACTTATTTCTTCCTCTCTGAAACTGTCTCTGGTAGGGTAGAAGTCAACATAGAGTACAACAGTTACTTAGGTTTACTGAATTAAACCTTTAATACAATTGTCCCTGTAATATATTACTCAGTTATAGCACAACAAATTATAGCAACGCTTCCCATTTTTTCCTCCTCATTTCCCAAAACTGTTTATCAGAAAGTCCTTATTTAAGAGTCCCTGCTGTGATTGGGTATTAGGTTGTATATCAGCACCTTCCCAAAAAACCTTTTTTTAACCCAATTTTTGGATAATTTATCCAGATTTGGGAAGCACTGAATTAGAGACATAATTGATCAACATGAGTTTCCCAACTGATCTATGCAGAGAGGTTAGGAGGTATAAGGTATACTGATCACCTACCACCAGGAGTATATCCTATGTTGTAGAGTGTTGTTGATAATTTGTTGAAATGCATTTTATACTATGACTTGTATTTATATCTAGGTGCTCATTGAGTTGATCATCCCAAAGATGCTTTTTCAAGAGGCAACTGGACTTTCTGGTTTTTCTTTGAAGATATTTTGCTTCTCATCCAAGAAGATTGGATGAAGCCAAAGAAGCTTCTTGGATGGGAAGCAAAACATCGTCAAAGAAAAACCAAAACGTCCAGTTGCCTCTTGAAAAAGCACCTTTGGGACAACCATGACCTGGAAGACTGAGAATGTCCATAGATATTGAGTTGATCTGAATTCTGTTTAATATACAGTATGAAATTTGAAATTCATTGAATAATATATCACTACTCACAGGATATATAATCACACTAAACATATGGAATTTTATGCTTAATCTTATCAATTTTAGCCACATCAAAATGGTTGAAAGGCACCTAATACATGACTTTAAAAGAACATACAACCTTTATATGTATTCATTTATTTATTCAACCTCTCAGGTATTAAGTACTGGCTTAAGTATAAGTATACTGAAGTACTGTATATGTCTTCTTTTTTTTAATCACTCAATTTAGTTAGTTAGTTAGTTAGTTAGTTAGTTAGTTAGTTAGTTAGTTAGTTACCATAAGAATGTAAGGAAGATGACCTTGACAGAAATAGGCACAAGGGACTAAAACATATTTTAAATCCAGAGCAAAGAGAAAACATTCAGAAGCAATTCAGGCAGATGCTTCCTTAATTCACTGAATTCAGTGTGTAGAAAGGAGGAGATACTCCACAATCAGGCTTGCAGGGTTTTGTTAGTCAATCTCAATAAAAATAATTATAGGCTTCTTGTGAAGTTGCTTTCCTGGTACGATCTACCTACTTAGTGAATTAGGTTATTAATTAAATCTTAACATATGGAGAAGGTAGCATTTTAGGAAGTATTTTTAAAATATGAATTTGCATAATTGCATTAATATTTATTGCATTTTGATAAAAAGGCAATGTATGTATGCCCATTAACTTATTTTGATAACTCACGAAGACATCTGGTACATTTATTACATATTTTTCTTTTGTTATATATTTCTAAATATATATATTTTTCTGACACTTTAAATCTCCCTTGTCAAATATTTGGCTTTAAGCACATTATGCTATTGGCTGTATTTTCCAGTAAAATAATAAGATTTTTCCATCATGCCACTTTTGACCTGGAAATAGTGAACAGAAACATCAAAGTGTGGAAATTTCTTCAAAGTTTGAAAGTTGGTAAAAATGGTTAAGAAAACTGTTCCATCCACAGTCACATTGTGTAGAACCTATTTCTTTTAAAAACTCTGGCAATGTTATTAAACTAGTTAAGTTTTGCTACCTTTGCTGCAAAAGAACAACAAAGCTAACAGTCTGGCAATATATGTTCAACGATGTTATAATACTACTTCATTTTATTGCAGTATAGCTATTTATTTATTTAGCGTATGGCTGATCACACACAGTATTAAATCACTTCATTTTTACAGGTTAAAACAATTAAAACAATAAAAAAAGCAGTAAGTAAACCTAAAAGGAAAACAGAAATAACATTTCAGAGTTTAACTTCGAGTTTGGAGATCCAGTCAGTAGCTGCCGTCATTATGCAGAGGAAGTCCCTAGAATCTCCTGGATACCTTCTGTTAGAGCATTCCCTCACTATATGTTGGATAGTCTGTCGAAAGGCCCCACAATCACATTGTGCTGAAGGTGTCTTTCCCCATTTATACAAGGAGTCGGCACATGCAGTATAGCTTAAAATACATAATAAATACCATATTTAAAGCTAAAAAAGATCACATTACACAATAGCGGCCAGCAATAACATTAGAAACTACTCAACCAATGAAAATTGAGACCATAAAATAAAACATCAGATGGAATAGAAATGTTTTGCCACAGTAGCTAATAAGCTTGTTAATTGGGAACCTTGTTACACCATATGAGGCAAAATCTTTTTCAGCTTTGGACATTTGTCTTACAATATTTTAATAGGTAATTGCTTTAAGTATCATTCATTGTATGATGAAATGAAAATAAAACAGTTGTCTTGACAATAAAGATATGAGGAACTTTTAGCTAAACCATGCAAGGACTAAGAGAATTGCTGTAGTGCTAGGCAAGATTTTAGAGAGATTTTTGTGTGTGTGTGTGTGTGTGTGTGTGTACTCTTCTTTTCCCCCTTCTTTTCTTCCTCATCTTCTTTTCCTACTTCCTCTTCTCCTTCTTCCTCCTCCTCCTCCTCTTCTTTTCTTTCTGTTTCCACTAAATAACTCTGATCTTTTATTCTTAGACTTCAGGCATTAGAATTTCAGTATCTCGAGAGTATTGAAATATGTTATCCAAAAGTTAATCATTATTAATTTTACATTTGTTAACATAACACTTAATAGGAATGTAAGTTCTGAATGAGTTTACAGGCTAAAATTCAATACCAGGAAAAAGCAAAAGATAAACGAAATAGAGGTAGAACATCATTCCATCTCCCATCCCCCCCCCCCCCATACAATTGGTCCCCACCATATTGCTATTTTGAAAAGCCATGAAGTCATGGTTTGCAGTGAGGACCACAAAGGAAGTGGAGCCAATTAATTGGTTGATTTGATAGTATTACACTGCAATGGATGGAGGGGACGTGTTGTGTGTTATGAATTTTTAATATAGTAAGCTGCCTGGAGTCAGCTTTCTGTGAGTTGACCAGTTATATAAATTTGTTTAATAAATAAAATAAAAAAACTTGTTGTGTTAAGTTTGCAACTCACTGTGGCAGAACATATTTCTTAGGGCTGCAGCTTTTGCCCTTATTGTAATGCACGACATTCTGTGAAAGTACAGCTACTGCTTAATTTGCTTCTCTGTGTGCATACTGAATTTTAACAATATGCATAGATATTTCTTTAAAATATCTTAGAATATCTTTAAAATATTGTTAAAGAGTTCATGTGATCTACCTCATTTGAATATTAGGAGCCCTGACAGCATAATTTGCAAAATTTTACTAATTAACCAAATGTTGATTTAACATAATAATATTTATTATGTTGTTAGAATGAGGTAAATTCCTCCTGCCGTAAATATTGAGATATAATCTAAATTCAACACATTGTTTTTCTGTGTTTCCTACATTCCTAAACCCTCTGTAGAGTTTTAGCCTTCTATTTAGAAAAGCATAGTACTGAGT
This sequence comes from Masticophis lateralis, assembly GCA_030761175.1. NCBI lineage: Eukaryota > Metazoa > Chordata > Lepidosauria > Squamata > Colubridae > Masticophis > Masticophis lateralis. The sequence goes on along the minus strand of JAUDYJ010000005.1, from coordinate 75,295,380 downwards.
CCTATTATGGTGCCAATGAATACATTTTCACAAATACAAATTAATATTATTATGCGAATGTTATTTGTTTTACTATGAGAATTAGGGGTCCCTGCAGATTTTACTCCATTAGTCGTTGCCAATTATAAATGTACTCATCTCCATTTCAAAGCCACTGAAAACATTTTCACTGTCGTGGCCAGCACAGTATCATAGAATGCTGTTATCCTTCCATCAAAGTGGCACCTATTTATCTATTCACATTTGCATGCTTTCAAACTGGTAGGTTGGCAAAAGCTGGGGCGAGGACGGGAGCTCACCCCATCATGTGGTGCTCGGGTCTCAAACCTGGGCTGCTGACTTTCCAGCCAACAAATCTAGAGTCTTGACTGCTGAGCCACCAGGCCACCACCAGGCCGCCTTGCAATAAGAACTAGAATATCAAACTAGAACATCAAATAGGGGCACCAACTATAGTTCTGAACTCTGGTTGTCTAAATAAATAGCAGCTGTGGAACAGAAACAACTGACAGCTAATCATTTGGCACACAAATGGCACTGTTACATTAGAAAACAATTTAAAATTTGTGTGGAATGTCTCAGTGCCTGCACATGTAGAAACAAGATTAAATGAATTTCAAAACAAATCAGTTGAAATGACTTTAATTATTTTGGCCAGGTTTCTGACTCCTTTAACAATTCTCAAATTGTTTAAAGTTTTGTCTTTATAGCTGTGTTTGGTTGTTTTAATTTAAAGCTCTGTAACTTTGTAAAACAAGAGAGCTATGTTTTTTTAATAGAAATATATAATTTTTAATTGGATTTATATGCCGCCCTTCTCCGGAGACTCAGGGCAGCTTACAATGCGTTAAGCAATAGCCTTCATACTTTTGTATATTTATACAAAGTCAGCTTATTGCCCCCACAAACTGGTCCTCAGTTTACCTACCTTAGAAAGGATAGAAGGCTGAGTCAACCTTGAGCCTGGTGATATTCGAATTTACAGTAATTGCAGACAGCTGATGTTAATCACAATGCTTTAGTCCGCTGAGCCATCAGGCCCTGGTGGCTTCCTATATTTGCTTGTAGGAATATTAACACAATTGCATAAATTGTTACTTTTACTAAGTTTTAGTACCAAATATTTATCCTAATAAAATATTACAGCAGCATGAAATTTGCCAAGCAATGGGAAAAAAATAGATGTTAATGTTGGAAACTGAGCTGCTTTGCTAAATAAACAAACATGTGAATAAGATAGAAATTGCAGGATTTTTTTAAACAGTCAATTACTGCTACCGTTGCTACTATGTGGGCATAGGGTTTAGATTAAGCCCTGATGGCAGACAGATGGATTGATTGCAATGTGCAATGGATTTTCACTGCTGCCTACGTTCTGAGTTATAATGAGATTTCCTTAGCCCTGCCTCTCAGCAACAATAATAGCTAAAGCCATTCAGCAATCTCCCTTCAGATTTGCGCCTTTCTTCAGCTAGGGTGGCTTTATTCCCATGCTATTCTTAAAGTTGTTCCAAGGAAGCACTCTGCAAGACAAATTTTGCTGGTTTTTTTTAAAAAAAATAGTATTTCTTTTTTCTTTAATAATTATAATCTTAGTGCTTTATATTTGCTTATAGGAATTTATATCAGTCATGCAAAGAAACAATGGGGGGGGGGAACACCACTTACCCCAAACTCAAGACTCCATGTGAAAATAATTGTTTTTAAAGTTCCAGGCATCCTCCAATGGTTTCAGAGTTGAGCAGATTTTACTCTTCCTGTTTGCCAGATAAGATTATCAAATGAAAGACCTCAAGGCAAGTGTGACCCAAGTAGAGCAACCATTCAGAGCCATTCTTACAAGAAATAAGATTGTCTCCGCTTTGTATTTTGAACAGTGGAAAACAGGTTTAAACCGTTACAAATAAATGCATGAATAATAGCAATAGCACTTAGACTTATATACCATCCCATAGTGCTTTACAGCACTCTCTGGGTGATTTACAATGTTGGCATATTGACCCCAACAGTCTGGGTCCTCATTTTACAGACCTTGGAAGGATGGAAGGCTGAGTCAACTTTGAGTTGGTCAGGATTGAACATCAGGCTCAGTGATGGGTTTCAAATTTTTTTACAACCGGTTCTGTGGGTGTGGCTTGGTGGGCGTGGCGTGGCTTGGTAGGCGTGGCTTGGTGGATGTGGCAGGGGAAGAATACTGTAAAATCTCCATTTCCTCCCCAATCCAGGGGAAGGTTACTGCAAAATCCCCATTTCCTCCTGATCAGCTGGGATTTGGGAGCCAGAGAATAGATGGGGGCAGGGCCAGTCAGAATTTTTACTACCGGTTCTCCGAACTACTCAAAATTTCCACTACCGGTTCTCCAGAAATGATCAGAACCTGCTGAAACTCACCTTTCGCCAGGCTGTGAGCAGAATGTGCCTGCAATCTAAGCACTGCGGCCTCAGGGCTCTTTAATGACTAGTATCTAAAACTCTGCAACATAATTTGAATCTCATTTGTACAAAAGAGGCATCCTTATGTGATGTTTTGGCTTCTGCTTTCCTCCCAAAGGTGGAGTAAACCAGAGGTAGGTTTCACATAATTTTACCACCGGTTCATAGCATACTAAAAATGTGTGTGTGTGTGCCTTCCGTGCATATGTGTGAACCTTCCATGCATGCACGTGGACTTTTGTGCATGCGCTTTGCACGGCTTGTAGTCATGCATGTGGCTTAGAAAACGTAGCTGAATAGGATGCATTCCACCAGGGCAGGTGGGCAGCTCGCCACTACAGGTTTTCCCTAACCGGTCTGAACCAGCTGAATACCACCACTGGAGTAAACCTAAGAAGAGCTTGGTCTCTCTTGTAGGAAGCTAAAAACAGCTCTCCTATATCAATCCAAATGTATGCTAAATGTACTATTAAAAGTCATTGTCATGACCTCTAACGTGGTGAAGCAATGCATCACAGGACAATAACTTTCATAGCCAAGGTACCTGAAATGGGCTAACTTATAGATGTGTCAAAAATCTAGGACAATTGATTTTTGACCATTGATGAAGAGAATGAAATTTGGCTGCTTTGGTGCTACTGATTGTTGATGGGCTGCTGCTGCAGTAACATTATCTTCTTTTTCAAGGTTCTATAACAATTTCCAAGCCAATTTCACAATCTCTTGCTCTCTTGCCAACTTAGCAGCAGCCTTTTACCTGCCTGCTCAGAGGGGAGGGGAGATAGGGAGGAAGGAAGGTAGGAAGACTTCTAATGCTCTCTGCCAGATTCTGACAAGGAATCTCAATGGAGAAGTTGACAAAAAGTTGGAAGTCACTCCTAATCCCACTGCTTTTTTTGCCCACTTGTGGCCATTCTGCTTCTCTGTTTAGGCAAGGAAATATTTCTGAAAAGATGAAACCTAGGTCAAGGGTTGTCTAGTAAAACCTTATATCCCAAATTTAGAATTCTATATACATGGATTTTAAAAGTAGGACATAGGCACAATAGTACTTTTGTGGCCCAGCAATTTATTGATAGACATATTATGCAGGTAATACAAGCAGTCACAAACATATTTATAGTCTAATTCTCCATGAAATTGTTTAACTTCTAAAACTTTTCAAGTGATAACCAGAAGTACGTAAAGAAAACAGAACTGTACAGAAAAAGATTAGCCAAAACTTTGCAACTCCTCATTTCCCTTCTACTCCTTCTACAAAACTACAAATATCCTATTTGTTTTGCTGTACAATATATTGAAATCATCGAGGTGAAATCCAGCAGGTTCTGACAAGTTCTGGAGAACTGGTAGCGGAAATTTTGAGTAGTTCGGAGAATGGAAAATGACACCTGTGGCTGGCCCCAGAGTAGAGTGGGAATAGAGATTTTGCAATATCCTTCCCCCAGGAGTGGGGAGGGAATGGGGATTTTGCAGTATTCTTACCCCTGGAGTGGGGTAAGAATGAAGATTTTGCAATATCCTTCCCCCAGGAGTTGGGAGGGAATGGAGATTTTGCAGTATCCTTCCCTTGGAGTGGGTGGGAATAGAAATTTTGCAATATATTTCTTCCAGGAATGGGGAGGAAATGGGGATTTTGCGGTATCTTTCCCCTGGAGTGGGAATGGAGATTTTGCAGTATCCTTCCCCTGCCATGCCTACCAAGCCATACCACATCCACCAAGCCACTCCCACAGAATCGATAGTAAAAAAATGTGAATTTCACCACTGGAAATCACATTACTGAAAGATCTGTAAAATCTAAAATGGATATTATGCATTTCGGTTGCCGTACCATTTTCAGAAATAAATACTATTCAGAAATATTGTTTCCAGGCTAAACAATTTGGAATTTGAGACAGACATACCTTTGCAGGAAGAAAGCTCTATTATTCTCTCTCACCTAAGACCTTATTTAGCATAAGGTAGAGTACAGCACCACCATCAACTGCTTGTGCTGAGAAGCTTTAGGGAGCTTATTCCTTTTGATCAAATTATACGTTGTAAAAGCATGTAAGCTGCTGCACTCCTTTGTAACTCATGAAGCAGAAAAAGCCAATGAAAAATCTCTGAGAAAGGATGATTGGACGCACAACACTTGGAAGGAGCTGGCTCTTGACGATCAGTGGGATATCAATTTGTCTTTGGGCTAAAACACCTGCTACTAATTGCCAGCAAGAGCTTGGTGGTCACTGCAATGTTTAGCCCACTCAGCTCTCTGCCTCTGTCCCTTTTCAGTAACTGCTGAGAGCAGGAGAGATAATTGCTGTTGCTTTAGTGTCAGTAAATCAATGTGCAAACCTAATAGCTACAGATAGAGGGCACAAAAATTCCTACTTCCAATGTACGGCTAGTTGTTAGTAATGACTAAAGGAGCTGGAGCACACAGCAGAACGTGGAGACAAGGGATTTGGGGGGCTTTCTGATCTAATATGAAAAGGTATTTGTTCTTTAATATATACTTTTTTTTTGGAAGGGGAGGATTTGGATTGTGCTGAGTGTTTCTTGTGCGAAGAAATTACTTTGGATCTGCTCGTCATCTTGTATACTTAGTGAAAAAAGTGAAGTCTTGTTCTTTTGTGTGGGATGAACACTTTAACCAGGCGTAAGCAGGAAAAAAAAACTTGATACTTTACATTGGCTAAGCGTGAAAGTTTCAACTGTTCCGTAAGTTATTTTTACTCTCTTTAAAAGGAAGATGTTGGTAAACTACCTGAAAAGTTGTGATTCTCTTAGAGCAAGTGATTTGTTTACTATGCAAATCGTCTGCTTTGAATTTATAGCTGGAAGCCGCAATAGTGAAGTGGTACTAATCATTTATTTAAAGGATGCTAAATGTCTCCTTTTAAAAAATAGTTTTCTTCTGCATTTCAGCTTTGTTGTGTTTCCTGCTTTTACTTACTTAGTGGTGATTTGCTGTTAAAAATGTTTGTATTATTCAATATATATTTAGTATGGTGTGATGTTAAGATACTTTAATTATAAATTTAAACTGGTCTACCCTTTTTTTTTTTTGTCAGAAGAAAACAGTTGACAAGGCTGTTATTCAGAAACAAGGTTATATTTTATTTGGTGTGTAATGAGGCACCATTTCACCCATATATTAAGTTAATTGGAAAGCTGTGCAGCAGAAACATCAGTTTTTTAATCTGCTGCAGTAAGAAGCACTTTAATACAAAGTAGGTAAAGTAATAAAGTCAGGGTGTTTTATTGTGGAATGTCAAAATGAATTTCCTAAGCATCTGTGCAAAATTTGCTTTTCAGACAGGTAAAATACACCTGTGGCATTGAACTTTGTGTGCTAAATCGATGCATATTAATCCATGTCTGTTGATGGATATTTTCCCCTTCTTTGGATGTAAATCCTTATTAAAAATTGTGCCATTGATTAAAAACAATGTTTATACATTTGCATCCCTTCTTTCTAGATTCTCATAGAGTGCCTTGTTAAATAAATGTGGCAAGTTGATGACAGGAGAATACTTCATTTTCATAAGAAGTGCATATTTTAAGAGTGCTTATTATCTTAATTCTCCCAGAAAAGATGTGTCTACTTTCATATGCATGTATCTATATTTTCTTCCTGTTATTTGGTTTTAATTGTTCCTTCCTTTCCCTTTTTACTTAAAATAATTGTCCTATGGCTGCCAAAGTGTTATGTGATGCTTCTGTCCTTTATCGGTGGTACTCAAGTTTCAGCAACATAATACACCTGATCTGGTACACTAGCTCTATGAAATGAAAGTGCAGTTAATAAGAGTCAGTTCTGCTTTATAAAAAAATATTGCTCTTTCCAATGATCTAATGATGTGTTTCAGTCTGAATTTTAGCTGCAATCACATTGTCTCATGAGTTACCCTTGAGTGGTAAGTATGTGCAGGTTGTAGAAAACTCTGAAATTTCTTCTCTGCTTTATAGTAAACTACCGGTCTTAAATCACTGATTGGAATAATTGCATTGTCATCTTAGCTCGGATATAATAGCTTTGTCAACAGAGCAGTCACCTGTAAAAGTAGCAGCGTTAAAGTTTTTAATATACTTTGGGAAAGGTTTTTTTTTTTAATGTAGTGGCTTATTTATTTGCTGACATGTGCATCTGGTTTCTTGGTTTTTGAAATTAGTTGTGTTGAATTAATTATCAAGATAAAGCAATAGTTTGTGAGCTGCACAAATGAGATTTTCTTGTATAGGATTAGTTGATTTGAACAGTTTGTAACACAGACTACCTCATACACATGTCTAAAGTTGGAGATAACTTTTAAAAAGGTTCTTTAATTAAGAGTCCTGATAATGGATGCATCAGCTGGGAGATACTAGGGAGTGGCTCTCCTAACCCTCTTCCTCTGGCTCCTATCCAGCTGTCTGTTGTCTTAGCCCCTTCCTTGAATGTGCTCCTTCTTACCTGGGAAACTGCCACTTCATTATAATCCATCACAATATAGCAATAGCAATAAGCACTTAGACTTATAAGTCTTTACAGCCCTCTCTAAGCAGTTTTACAGAGTCAGCATATTGCCCCCAACAATCTGGGTCCTCATTTTACCCACCTCGGAAGGATGGAAGGCTGAGTCAACCTTGAGCCTGGTGAGATTCGAACTGCCAAATTGCAGTTTGAATCTTGAATCTAATCAAGTCTGGCTGTCTTTAGCTTTGGGAGATCTTCCTATGTTTGCTAAGTCTGTCTCCTACTGGAAAAAGGCATATAAAACTAGTTTTGTGAATATGCTTACATATAGTCCCAGATATATGGACATAGTATTAGACCAGAACAGTAAAGATGCTAGTTCATTGCAATTATTTTTTTTAAGTATATCAAATACATCCATATTTTAGGAAACTATAATTTTTTTTTTATTAATGCGTTGGTCCAGCACTTTTAGTATCACTATTTTTAGCAACTTCAAAGTGTGTTACGCTTAATTTGGTAATTAATTTGGTAATTAAGTTCAGTTTCACTCCTCGCTATTGTGAGTTTTTCTTGGGAAAAAAACGTGGTTTGCCATTGCCTTGTTCTGGCATTTTTCAATTTCTTAATCTAGTTTACTGGCCTAATATTCCCTTTTCATTTAGGTACAAGCCATAACTAATAGCCACTAATCCTGTTTACATTTTAATCTCAGACAAAAGGGTACTATTTTGTCTGGTACAAAATAGTATTATAATTATATTATATTATTTATAATATAAATAATAGCCAGGTACTATTATTTATACCGAGACTTAGCATTTTTCAGTGGTTCCTTCTTGCCTTAGTGCAAGGACCAGTTGCCTTCCATTTTTTTTTTATTAGAAAAGTTTTACAATACAATTTTAACCCCATTTTCCCACCCTCCCACCCCCCACCCTTTCCCCCCCATCCCTCCCCCCCCCCTGACTTCTGTTACAAGCAAAACATAAATTTTATATATCAATCACTATTAAACATTGGATATAGGTGAGATCCAAAAAATATATCATAAATTTTAACAACAAGTAAAGTAGAATTAATCCAAAGTACTTTACTAGTAAAAGGAGAAACTTAGACAGATAAAAATTATAAATACCCCATTAAACCTAACTCAAACATAAATCATTGTAAGAAAAAACTCAACCAATATTTTTTAAAAAAATTCCCTTCTTTTTGTGTTGTTGCCTTCCATTTTGATAGGCACAGGAATGGATGACATCATTCCTTGCTTATCTGCTACCTGCTGGAAAGGCAACTCACTTTTTTTTTTGCTTTATATTAACATCATTGTTTTTTTTTTTTAAAAAAAAAATCAATTTCCCATGGCTTCTGCAGGATGTCCTGTCCACTTTACAGGTAGTCCTCGACATAGGACCTCAATTGAGCCCAAAACATCTGTTGCTAAGCGAGACAGTTGTTAAGTGAATTTTGCCCCATTTTATAACCTTCCTTGGCACAATTGTTAAGTGAATCATTGCAGTGGTTGTTAGCAACATGGTTGTTAGGTGAATCTGGCCTCTCTCTTGACTTTGATTGTCAGAATATTGCAAAAGGTGATCACCTGCCCCGGGACACGGCAACAGCCATAAATATGAGTCAGTTGCCAAGCGTCTGAATCAGGAGTGGGTTTCTACTGGTTCGGCCTGGTTTGGGTGAACCGGTAGTGGCAGTGACAGGAGGCTCTGATCACCAGTCCAGACGTCATCAAAAAAGTTCTGCGCATGCGCAGAAGCGCCGCATGCTCGCAAAGCTAGCATGCGTGCCCACACACTACCAATAGTGAACCGGTAGCGCCAGGATTTGAATCCTATCTCTGGTCTGAATTTTGATCATGTGACCATGGGGAGGCTGCAACAGTCCTAAGTGTGGAAAAACGGTCATGTCACTTTTTTCAGTGCTGTTGTAACTCTGAATGGTCACTAAATGAACTGTTGTAAGTTGAGGACTTACCTGTATTTCATATTTCACAAATGACTTAGTTCCAATCCACGGTGATAATATCTGGCAGTTATGTCTGTCTCTATGTCCACTCTCTGCTTTCTCTAGTCATTCCATACTATGAGGGCTGCCTGCATTGAAAAGCTGATTTTTTTTTTGTTTTGTTTTGTGGCGCAATAGGAGAAGAGTAGAATTCTAACCTTATGTTGCCTTATCTCTTCTTTCCTCTGTGAAATTGACAAGAGTTTAGCCAAGTTTCCCCTTCTAGTTCTTGTTTCCCCCACAAACGCTTTTCCTGTGCTTTTCCAGCCTAAAAAAGACATGTCTACCAAACGGAAAGCAGTTGATATTTGCGTTTTTGGCATGGATGGCGAGAGAAGAGAAACAAGGAATCCATCTGAGGGCCATGTAAACTCCCACCAAGGGTGTCTTCAGAAAATGGTTAATAAAAATCAAGATGGCAGACAAATAGTGTGATTGAAATTGTGCCTGTTTTGTTATATGTGTTGTACGTGACTTTCAGCATAGGAACTCTGTTGATTTGCTTGTCTGATCATATCCAAAGTACAAAACCAATACTAGGTTTTATAGCACCAATACTAGGTTTTATAGGGAAATATGAAGAAAACAATACGCCAGTGGTGAAATGTAAAATTTGTTATTACCGGTTCTGTGGTGGTAATGTGACTGGGTGAGCATGGCCAACTTTTTTTTTTTTTTTACTTTTAAAACCATTTTTTCTACAACCTCTTCGGCCGTACAACGAAATTAAATGCCATCTTCAGCATACATCATACATAAGAAAACTAGAAAAAATAAAACAAAAACAGACATTCTTCACATTCTACATAATTGAATTGATTGTACTGCATTAATATTGCACGATTGCATTATATTGCAATAATATTGCAACTATATTGCATTAATACAGAGTGCAGTCTTGCACAAGTTCGTTCCTTCAAAGGATACGTTTCTCCTAGATCCTCTAGCACATGACTCAGAGACGCCTTTTTCTGGTAGCCAGATTGAAGAGTAAGTCATCATCATGGCTAAAATGAAAAACGCTTATTAAAAAAAAAACAAGCTGTTTATTTCCAGGAGTTTTATGAGAACAGCTGAAAGCTGCAGTGCGGAAAAGCACTTAATCCCACCAAAGAGGCATTATAAATTGCAGAATTAGCTTCTCCTTATTCTTAAATTATAGACACTAATTTTTAGTTCTATGACCAGAGCCACTAACAAAGTCTGTCATGTATCTTACAATAGTTTATCAAAATTACATTGAAAATATTAGTGGCGTTTAAATGCCTTCGTATTGGCTACCCATTAATAATCATACAAATTCAAACCTAGTTTAGAAATGTTCCCCATTCAATAAATGCACATTAAAGGATCATTCTCTATATTAGTATTTATTACTTCAAGTAAATTGAAATATTTAATCATTTCATTATTCTACTTATAGCCCTCTTTTCAAACAGCAGCCTTCTGCTAACAGCAATTAAAATAACCAAACCATATTACAACTTTTCAGATTCAATTACCAACTTCCCATGAATAAAGTGCTTTTTATGGTTTTATCCTTGTGGATATGCAAAATTTATTTCTTTTTATCACATGCTTTTATTCAGATAGGATCTTGCTTGCCTGAGCTATTTACCCACGGTGGCAATACATCATAAAGAAATGATCTGAACATTACATTTGTATCTGTGTAGTGCACTGTGTGTTCTGGCTTGTTTAAATCACAGAAAAATGTTGCTCAAAACTCAGGACATGTTATATTATGTCTGGGAAGGAAGGAAGGAAGGAAGGAAGGAAGGAAGGAAGGAAGGAAGGAAGGAAGGAAGGAAGGAGAGTATATTATATCATTGCTTTACAATGATTGAAGACAATGATGATGATGATGATGATGATGATGGAGGTGTACATCAAAGCATATATTAGACTCTAGATTGGGAAAAGGGTACCTAGAGGCAACTCCTGAGAGAAAAACTAAGAATCTACTTGCTTTCCTTGTCAAGGAAGGAAGGAAGGAAGGAAGGAAGGAAGGAAGGAAGGAAGGAAGGAGAGTATATTATATCATTGCTTTACAATGATTGATGACAATGGTGATGATGATGATGATGATGATGATGATGATGATGGAGGTGTACATCAAATCATATATTAGAATCTAGATTGGGAAAAGGGTCCCTAGAGGCAACTCCTGAGAGAAAAACTAAGAATCTATTTGCTTTCCTTGTCAACCAAAGCTTTGTGTGGTAGATAGGTTCAAAGCAGATAACTTCATTATCTTAAATAATTATTGGGGGCTCTTGTGTAATGCATTTTGAGTGTCCAGTATGAAAAATAGTTGTATTAAGTGACAGGAAGGGCTAGCTTAATGATAAAGGTTCATTGAGAACTGGAAATGCAACTTGACTTTGCAACTTGGTGATTTCCTAGGTGTTTTCATCCATATAAATCTCTTGGCAACAATACAGAAGTGGTTTTCCTACTTGCCTTCTGCCAGGGTGTTTTCTGAATTTTATCTACGGGTTTTACAAATCTGGAATGCCCTGACAGTTTCCCATCCAAATACCAGCCAAGGCAGACCTTGCTTAACTTCCAAGCTCAGATAATATCAGGCAAGTTATGCTATCTGTAGTTACTTTAATTATGAGAGGAAAAAGTATTATCCAATAACATTTTACCCATGTTCTGGTAGGAAAGCTGCAAATTTCAACACTTGTGGAAATATCTACCAAGACTATCTAATTCTAATACAGCACACTGTCAAAAAGATCAAGTTCTCTAATAAAAGGAAATAGTGAGTTGATAAATAATAGTTCCTGAGGCTTGCCTTTGCTTTCGATTTTGAACTTTTATTACAAACATCAGATCTTTTCTCTTTCTCTAACCACAATTATATGATTTTCCCCAGCTGAAAAGCAATGGAAAGTTGACGTTTCTTTTTACCCAAAGAGTACGCAAAAGTTAAAAACTGTCTTCTTTTTGTACATACAGCTTTTTATGTAGGTGATATGACCATGTGGTAAAGGAAAAAGACAGACCAGTACTTATGGTTATAGGATAGAGAGTTGCTCAAAAAATTGGATGTTTCTCTGAGCCTCTTCCTGAATCCTTCAAATCTAATGAATAAGAGATATGTAATGTAAATAATAAAAACTTAGTTTTTTAAAAAAATTAAAAGTAGCATACAGTAAATAGTAAAAGGATATGAATTGGCTTGTTTAGTATCTAAAAATTGCAATGTTTTCACGATGACTTGGTTCATTACCTACAGAATATGATTACAGGTATTCCTTGACTTATGACTGGTCATTTAGTGGCCAAAGTTCCAATGGGCCACCTGAGGGGTCCTTTTGAGCTGGATTTGAAGTTCTGATGGCTCAGCCTCCTCTGGTCATGTGGCTACACTTAAGTCACTTGGCAATGACGCTGCATTTACAGCTGTTTACAGTGTCCCACAGACACATGACGGTTTTACAATGGTTTTACTTCCAGTTTTTGGCAAAACTTTACCCATACTAAACCATTGGTTTGTTTAACACCCATGGCATTTGCTTAATTACTACAGTGCTTTACTTAATGACTGCCACAAACAAAGTTATAAAATTGTGCCAGCATGTGAGCATCTCTCCTCAGCAGAAATCAGATTGAATGAAGTGTTTGGGAACCAGTAAGGTATCTGAAAGACCTGAATTTTCCTAAGAATAGAATAGCACTTTTTAAGAGCCAGACTTAATATCCTCCCCTCAGCATTCCTGCAGGGCAGGTATGGTAAAACTCAATATCTGAGTGAATGTGTACATGTGGCAGTGGGGAAGTTGAAGATATCTCACATGTCCTATTGTGCTGCAAGTTCTACAGGGACATTAGATGAATGCACATTCTCCCTCTATTAGAGAGATTTCTAGAGAGATCAGATAATTTCCAAGTGAACCATCTCCTTCATGACGCAAATCCAGCCACCACTCGTGCAGTAGCAAAATTTTGTGCTGCTAATAAGAAAGAAACACCTAAAGAACTAAAGATCCTTATTCATATTACTGCTTTGCTTAGTTATTTTTCCAATATTTTTTAGAGAATGTATTTATTTTAAAGTTTAACTTTTGGGCTGATCTTTAACCATAATAATAAATGGATTCTGAAAATTATGTCAGCATGTGACCATCACAAGTTACAACCTTATTGGACAGGCTCCATTATGTTGTAACTTTAGGGCCTACCTCTATTTTATTATCTTATGGGCAGTCTTGGTTCCCAGCTGCAACGTTGGAAATTTTGTAGAGGAGTAATGGCGAACCTTTTCAGCACCAAGTGTCCAAACTGGAACACACATGCACCGGAGAGCCAGAAACCGGAAGGCCAGCTGGCAACGGTTCACGTGCCCACAGAGAGGGCTCTGCATGCCACCCCTGCCACATATGCCATAGGTTCGCCATCACGGTTCTAGAGGTGTCACAGGAACATTTTCAGAAATGTTTCCCATTGCCTTCTCTAAGTATGAGTGTGTCAGGTCCAGTGTCACCCAGCATGGTGTTTGATAGAAATTCTTAATATATCAAATATATTGAAATCTAAACCTTAATCTTAAAATCAAATGAAGTGTGAATCATTAGTTTTAAAAGACTCATTATCTAATAGAATTAAATTGAGAAAGCTACTGCCTTTGAATTAAATCTAGTTTTACATGTTGATTTCCCTCTGCTCTTAAAGTGTTACAAATAAATGGTGGTTCCGATGGGCTTTAAACTAACATAATTTAATTCTAACAACTTTAGCCTGGTTTGATCTAATGATTTTACTGTCCATTTGATTTGCATTGTGGTCGTGTTTTGTAACGCGAGAGACAAACTGTTCTCTATCTGAAGTTTGCCCCAGAATGTAACTTTTGCACAGTTAACTTTGTATATTTATGCACAGATAATTTTTTTCTTATAATTAGCACTGCCTTCTGTGCTCAAAATGACCCTTTGGCCATCATCCAGATTTTTCTAGGGTTCTAGTGTGCACATAATGTTCTGTGCAAAATTAAGGTTTCCCCACTCACAGGATGTCTTAATTTTGAAACAAATAACATAGTTTGTTCACTCATAAGGCAAAAACAAGCACTCAGTTTTGGAACCACAGCTGTTATACCAAGAATTAAGTTTCTTAATTCAGAACAACAACAACAACAACAACAAAGCTTCAAATTTATATTCCTGAAAATATATAAATATTTCTCTTTTGTTACTAAATGAACATTCATCTTTATATAGCTGTATCTGCAATAAAGATTAGTTGAACTGTGGAGTCTTTTGCCAAGTCAAGCAAGGAATCACGCTGAGTCATGAACTTTCTAGAGATCTGTGATTTACTGCTGAGTCCAAGTCAGGTCAAGAGAACCTGAGGTTTTTGCTATTGTTGCTTCTTTCTTTCAATAAAAGCTGGGAATCTGGACATTATGACTTATCTGGAAGCATGACCCAGGTACTCTTCTTGCAGGCTAAAATTCTCCTGATCAGCAAAAGTAAATTAAAGAAAAAAGGTGCAACTTTTGTCTAATAGAGGTTATATACTAGGAAGTATCAGCCTGACACTCATTTACTTAAACTTGCCACAGTCTGATGGAATTTGAGTTTTAACCCAACAGTAGATATTAGTTTGATTCAAGAGCAAACTAAGACCAGCATAGAAAAACATTGTTGACTCATGTAAATGTTTGTATAGTGCTTTGTGGCAGTCGGCTTGATTCATTTCATCTACTTCAGCTCGTATATCTACTTTGATGGGAAGCTTTGATGGAAGCTTTGCCAAATTACAACATCCCTTCAAAACTTGGCACTACCCCCCACTTGCTTGGATGCTGTGGCCTGTTCTGCATGGCGCTATTTTGAAAAAAGTCCAGAAATTTCAGCTGTTCTAGAATGTACAGCTAGACTGTGACCAAAATTATAAGAGCATATGTCTTCCTTGTTGCAATAGCTTCATGGGCTTCCCGTTCGGTGCTTGGGAATACAGTGCACTGAAAATGCTAATTATAACCTCCAAAGCCCTAGGTTCCTTGGAACCAGATCATTTGAAAGACCATCACATAACCTAGTTCAGGAAACTGAGGGATGCTCCTGTCTCTGTTCTGATCTTTATATCACCTAAAGTATCCTTCGATTAAGGAATGCGGTGGTTCAGTGGCTAAGATGCTGAGCATGTCAGTTGAAAGGTCGGCAGTTCAGTGGTTTGAATCCCTAGTGCCGCGTAACTGGGTGAGCTCCCATTATTTGTCCCAGCTTCTGTCAATCTAGCAGTTCGAAAGCACGTAAAAAATGCAAGAAGCAAAATAGGTGCCACCTTTGGTGGGAAGGTAACAGCGTTCCCTGCACCCTTGTCATTTAGTCATGCTGGCCGCATGACCACAGAGATGTCTTTGGACAGTGCTGGCTCTTCGGCTTTGAAACAGAGATGAGGACTGCCCCCTAGAGTTGGGAATGACTAGCACATATGTGCTAGGGGAACCTTTACCTTTATCCTTTGATTGAGGCAACTGGCAAATTTCATAAATAAATGAAAATAAAACTTTAGTATGCTTATGTTTAATACAAGGTAGTCTCTTAATCAGGATCGCTTATCCTGTTTTATTTAGACTTATTCGTGTTAGTCATATAACTAAATGTTTAAACTGGACCTGGTATTTGTATCCACCTATTGAATCCTTCCCAAGGACCTGGAATAGGCAGATGTTATTGTTCAATGGAGTTAAAGTACTATTGCAGATAGTACTTGGAAGTACTTGGAAGTAAAGAACTTGGAATCTTGCAGGGTTTTTTCTTTTAATCAATGCTGATTATATTCAAATGGTACTCCAGATGTTTTGGGACTGCACCCAAGACATCTATTACTATTGACAGTATCTTTGTTTTCTGTTGCCATGGTTGTTCTATTTCTATTTGCAGGTTGTTGTGTATTGTGATTTTCTCCAGTTCTTTTTTTCTATTCTATTGTCTCCAAATATGGCCATCTGGAGACGATATCTAGATTTTTTTTCTTTTAGTCTTTCTTATTAACTGTTGTTAAATCTGGAATGTTATGTGGTAAGCATTTGACTGTTCGAATTCTAAAGTCACAGGGCACTTTAGCCTCTTTTTCTCTATATGGCTAGGTAGGTAGGTAGGTAGGTAGGTAGGTAGGTAGGTAGGTAGGTAGATAGATAGATAGATAGATAGATAGATAGATAGATAGATAGATAGATAGATAGATAGATAGATAGATAGATAGATAGATGTAGACGTAGACGTAGACACACAAAGAAGCTGAAGAAACAGTGGACCACCTGGTTAGTTTCTGCAAGAAAACCACATAGAAGACTACAAACAACGTTATGACAAAGTAGCAACAACAGTATTAGAATGTCTGCAAGGAAATACTATTTGCCAACAAGCAAGAACTGGTGGGATCATATGATCCTTGCTTTCTGACAAGTAGCATTTCCTTGCAGACATTCTAATACACTGTTGTTGCTACTTTGTCATAACGTTGTTTGTAGTCTTCTATGTGGTTTTCTTGCAGCAACTAACCAGGTGGCCCACTGTTTCTTCAACTTCTTTGTAGAGGCAGCACTTACCATCTGTTGCTTTTATCTCATTTCTGGCTTTGTACGCATTTGTTCCTAAGGCTTATTTTCTTAAGGACTTGTACAGTTAGAATTAGCATCCTCTGTCTCTCTACAAGAAAGAGGTTGTTTTATTTAGACTTATTATATGTATGGCAAATCTACAATTAAAAGCCACTGTCTAAGACTGTGGACACTTAATAATTCAAGTCATAATCAAGATTGTAAGAATTATTAAGGTAGCATCTAAGAATATAGGCAATTGTGAATTAGGCTGGTGTTTTGTAAAAATTAGGGTGATCAGATCTGTAAAATTGAGAAAGTCCTATAGATATTGCTCTGAGGGTTTCAGTCAAAATTTGTATAAGAACAGATATTTTTTTCCCATAAACATTCAATTTCAATCTGTAAGTCCGGTATTTTGTAATGTTTTACCATTGTTTTTTTCTTGATCTTAGCATCACCTGGAATAACAACATCAATGATCAACATCAATTCTTTTTTTAAATAACTTCTTAAATGCCTATGTCAAGGTTGAACCACTTTTGAAACATTTAGGTCTCATCGCTATTCAACTTGCCAAAGAACTGGGCTAGAAGGAATGCAGACGTACCAGAGATGGACCATGAAAGCCAAGAACCCACCAAGGCCACTCCGACAGAAAATTGAACAGTTCTCAAAACAAAAGTATAATTCATAATTGGACACTGTGACCAACCAAGTCACATGGGAAGGAAAGAAGCTATTGTTTAACTATATATGCCAAAACCAACCAGAGTTGGTTTTGATTTTTCAGTACCAAAATGGTGTCCCCAATAAAGTTTTGCTTTTGGGATTTCAAT
Source organism: Masticophis lateralis (assembly GCA_030761175.1). Lineage (NCBI taxonomy): Eukaryota > Metazoa > Chordata > Lepidosauria > Squamata > Colubridae > Masticophis > Masticophis lateralis. The sequence continues at coordinate 75,278,084 of JAUDYJ010000005.1, read as the reverse complement.
GTTCCTGAGATTGCCTACTTTTATTTGGTTTGCAAGCTTAACATTTCTGTTTGGATTTTAAAGTCCTATAAGATTTTAAAGTCCCATAGGATCTTAAAGTCTCATTTTAAAAAATCTTCTCAACTTAAGGGTCTCGTGCTGTGATGGTGAACCTATGGCATGCATGCCAGAGATGGCATGCAGCACCCTCTCTGATGGCATGTGAGTCATTGCCCCAGTTCAATTCTGCGCATGCACGCATGCCTTCCACCATCCAGCTGGTCTTTGGGTCTCTGCTGCGCATGTGCCGTGGGGCAAAGTACATGCAGGGGGACCATGTAGGCATGAATGGGGACAGGGCACATGCACGGGGCCATGTGACCATGTAGGGCGCGTGCGGAGGGTCACATGCACATACACAAGCCAGGGCCCATGCATGGGCCCTGCATGCACATTTCATTTTGGGGGTTCGAGCACACAACATACATTCACACACACATACAGACATACTTTGGGCATTCAGTCTGGAAAAGATTAGCCATCACTGGTCTAATGCATAAGTGTCAAACTCACCACATTATGTTGCCTTCCCGTGATGTTTTGTGACATTTTCCCCATTCACAGAGTTGGGTCGGGCATGACCTGTACATGACACATCCAGCCCACAGGCTGCCAGTTTGACACCCCTGGTCTAGTGGTTCTTACTACATTTATTTTTAAATCTCTGGCAAACTTTGCAATAAAGAATTTGACAACTCTCATGATACTTTTTTTTAAAAAATTTGATTTATATGCCGCTCTTCTCCAGAGACTCGGGCGGCTTACAATGCGTTAAGCAATAGCCTTCATACTTTTGTATATTTATATTTATACAAAATCAGCTTATTGCCCCCAACTAACTGGGTCCTCAGTTTACCCACCTTTTAAAGGATGGAAGGCTGAGTCGACCTTGAGCCTGCCTCGGACTGAACTCACAAGTAATTGCAGCAGCTGGATCTTAAATGCTGCCTTTGTAGGAGGCATTACTCCTCTACGCTACTTAGGCTCCTTTTGTATTTATACTGTATACTGTTTATAATCAGCTTGTGAAATTTTGCTGCAGCCCCTATCCAAACAGTCAATTGTTTCATCTTTCTTACTACAAAGGAGATATTTGCTACCATTTGCTAAATGTTAAATTTCCACCTTCATGCAATTAATTGGTAAAGTATTTTCTTGAGCTGGTAGAATAAAGCTTTCGGTTTCTTTAACAGTCGTGATCTTAGCCAACCCCAATGTGGTATTATTATTATTATTATTATTATTATTATTATTATTATTATTATTATTATTAATATTGGCTTTTCCTTCTATATCCTTCTAGTATTGACCATGCATTGCCTTTTTCTTCCAGTTAACCAATCAGTTTTCAATTGTTTTGTTTCTATATTCAGCCTTCACCTTTGTTGTTTTCAAGAGCTTCCCTTGATTGACTGCCTTCAGCAAAGGCTCTTAGCTTTTCTTAATGTTGTCATTCAAGCAATGTTTTTTTTTTCCCTCCACACTTTGTTTCACCTGTTATCCTAGAATAAAAACACTACCCTTTGTGCAGTCTTTAGTTTTGTACATTATAATGGATTACTGTGTCAAGCTCTCCAGCTAAGGTTAGAGTTAAGTTGGTGGATAATGTTAGTTTCAGGTGAAGTAAACACACTTAATTTATCAATTAGCTTTTCATTTTGACTAGCATAAAGATGACCTTTGGCTGTGAGATGTAAAGTGTTGAGTCCTCACGGTTACAACTTCCCTCGTGCCGGCTGTGTTGCCAGTGGGCGTGGATTGGTATAGACGTGAGCAACTAAAGTAGTGGGAAATGCCAGCTCGCGGATTAGTTCACGCTGTCTGACAGCTTGCTATTTATGTCAGGCGGCAAGTTGTTCATTCGTGTTTTACTGCTTGCAGGTTTGACTGTTCCTGTTCCATTTGTGTTAAGAATAAAGTTGGTGTTCTTAGCAGCCTGACCTCAGTGTTTATCCAGTTGTATTATTTAAAAAATTTTCCATTTCCGTAGTTAGTGAAAAGAAAACTTGAGCAAGGTGAACAAAATTAACAACAGGTTTTTCTGTAAATGAAAGCAGCCATGATGAGAATCATCTGAGAGCAAGTCCAACTTATTAAAGCTTTCCTCTTGTTTTGTTTTAAAAAATGAGTTAGAGTGACACTTTTCTGTAATTCTGGATCAATGAAGCCACATGGAGGTACAATTTAATGGTTTAGCAGCATAGTGTAATCTTGCTTTCATATTTTGTGGGCAAGTTTATAACTTGCTTTACATTTCATATTTTGCCTATGGCTGTTAATTGGCAGTGATAATTTCATCTTGATGATCTATGCCAGGAGTGTCAAATGCAAAGCCCACGGGCCGGATATGGCCCACAGGTATTTAAATCTGGCCCACGGGGCCGGCCTAGAAATAAAGGACCAGTTCAGAGTGCCTCTGCTGGCCAGAATGAGCTGTGGGGTGCACGGGCCATTTTCGGCCCCCACAACTTCCTACAGCAGTCTGGCGGCCGAACACTGGCTGTGAGGGGGAGGCACGCATATTTTCTATGTTTCTTTCTCAGCCCCATGCACTCTATCTTCCTTCCTGTTGGCTGCTTTACACATGATTCCTGGTTTCATTCAGTTTAAAAATATGGAACAGGCCTAATCCAAAGAGTTTGCTCACTTATCTGTGGCTGTAATGTAATTTGCTTGGTTTTGACTTACAATTGGATTGTGTTATCTCCCCCATAATGTTTTGTAAACAATATAGTGAGTCTAAAAACTTAAAATACAAAACATGATTGGATGTAGGATATGGTAGTATGCACAAGCTATAAGATTTTTTTTTTTTAATGCAGTATGTCATGTAAAAATGTCCAGTGGTTATTTCAAAATTGTGATTTACTGTGTAAAGCACAAATGGCTGAATTTACAGAACACACAGTCAAAATCAAATCATATTATGACTGGATAGTGTGCAAATCTGGCAGCTAGATTGTCAGGTATGCATAAAACTCAGTGAAGTCAGTGAGATTTGATTGTGTATTCAGTTGTAGTCCAAATGGACCTGGAAATGTTTCCACACAGCATGCATATTTTCTGAATCTTTCTAGACATTTAGCAATATATTGTGATGATTTTGTTGTGTTGTGTTCCTCTTTACAATGGATATCTGGAATAAAATGTTAATGTTTTCAAAGAACTCTATTAAAAATGAAAACTGGGAGGATTAGCTAAAGTATTCTACATAGAGTTGGTTAATATTTCAAAGGACAGATTCAACAGGAAAAAGAGAAACTTGAATTGATCTTGCCCAAACAATAACAAAGAGTGTGCAGTGTTGTTATTTGGGGATGGAAAAATGCCATAAATAAGGCAGACAGATTAATACATGAAGAAGACAAAAAAGGAGATATGGATGAATTAAAGAGAAATGAATTGTTTCGTTTAAACGTATTTTAAGGTTGTAAATGTTCATTTATCATTCAACCCAGTCAGTATAAATACAATACCCTGGATGTTGCTTAAGTTGTCTTAACTCACGTTAGGCTTTTGAACATCTCTGTTCTGACAATATTATGCACATATTCAGATCTGCTTCTATACAAAAGACTCAAGCCCCATAGCAGCTGGGGACTCTACATGTCTTTAATCTCTACATTATGGAATTGAGATGATTTCTGCCAGAAAGTAAATCTCCCTTTGTCTGGAATAGCTGTTTTGAATGCAAAGGGGGGAAAAATGCATCTTGAGCCTGTGTCAAATGCCCACCATGGCCACAACCATCCCGACCACACTCACAATGAACATGCCCATCCCGGTCCTCCAAGGTCAAACACAACCCTGATATGGCCCTCAATGAAATAGAATTTGAGACCTCTGACCTATGCAGTAAGATTGTATCAGTCTAAAACAATTCAAATGGACTTCAGGTGAAGCATAATGAACTGAATACGTCACTATGAAATCAGAGCTCACAGGCTGCAGCAAAAAGCAAACAACTGATGGGTAGACCATTTCCTTGAAACCTCCTCAAATAAGGAGGTTTCCTTATCTGGGGAGGTTAAGGAGATAAGGAGAGGATGAGAGAATGCCCACAAGCATTCTAAGTAGCTGGTCCTTGAAAGGACAGTGTTCTTCCACAGGTTTGAGTGCCAGTAAATGAAGGGATTAATTACCTTGCTCGCAACCACAACCACAATGGAGCCTTTTAAAGGAAACTAAGTTTGCATGTCTCACATTCTAATCACTTTTGGAAATTGCCATTTAATTATCTTAAAGCTGCTTGAGACTTCAGAATGATAAGTTTGAAAAGTGGTCAGGTTAGTTTATCTTCAACTCTAAACTAGAGTTGAACTCTAAACTCGAACTAAAAGAATTTGACATAAACAGCAAAAACTAAATAAGATTATGATTTAGGAAATGGATTTACAGACCAGTTCAATTTGGAATATTGCCTTTTACTCTAAGATTTTGGAATTAACTCTTAAAAAATAAATAACTTCTTGGGGAACCAGACATTTTGAGTACTTTAGGTTCATAACATAGATAAGTGACTATGATTTTAGAAACTGGATGCTAGAGGGTACTTATGATTCTAAGCAGAAGAGGAAAAAATCATATATAAAATAACACAAAATGTCTTAAATATTAAAGAATATATTTAAAGAAAATTGGAAATGTTAAAGGATATATTTGAAGAAAGGAGCCAGAAAATTAGTAGCCACAACACAAAAAGTGTAAGTAATGTTGCCAATGGATACACTACGTTCCAAAGATATGAATGAGGGAATGGCAGATGTATAGAAAATTGACAAGACTGAAAAAATACCAAAAAGGAAAAGGATAAGGGAATTATTTGGAAAATAAAGGATAGGACAAGGAAAGGATGAGAGAATTATTTGGAAAAAAATTACTGTATTGGATATACAAAAGAAACTGGCTGAAATTTCAAAAATTAACGGGGAAATACAAATGACAAATCAAGAGAATGATCTGGAAAATGTTTTTTAAACCCTTGAAGATATTTGTGCAATGAGATAAAGAAGGGAAGTCAATTCTAATGACAATATTTGGATGGGATAAAATTAAGACTGTGAGAAGTAAAAGGAAGGAATATTTATTTTTTATTTTTTTTAATCATATTTATATGTTGCCCTCTTCCCATACGACTCGGGGTGGCTCACAGAATAAAAACAACGTAACAATAAATATGCTAAAACAAGCCAGTTTAAAATCCCCAGACAATTAAAACCTCACGGCAGATCAGGGAATTTACTGAAAAACCCATGTCTTCAGGTCAGCGTGGAAAGTGAGGAGGTTGGGGGCTGTCTGGAGCCCAGTGGGTAACCCGTTCCAGAGGGCTGGTGCGGCCACAGAGAACGCCCTCATCCTGGGGGCCACCAGCTGACATTGTCTGGCTGACGACACCCGGAGGAGGGCAGTTCTATATGAGCGCACTGGGTGGTGGGAGGCTGGTAGGAGGTGGTCCTGCAAGTAGCCCAGGCCCATGCCATGAAGGGCTTTATAGGTGAGGACCAGCACCTTTATAGGTGAGGACTAGTACCTTGAAGCGGATCCGAAGGGCCACCGGCAGCCAGTGCAGCAATATGAAGTTTTAACTGTGCTCAAAGTTAAAATAAAACATTTTGAAAAGTTCTGGCAATGTTTTACAGACTTAGAAATGTATATTTATTTGGTATGTTTCTTTTTAATTATATTCTTTGTTTTGTTTTGTTTTTCTTTTTCTTTCACTTTTATTCTTTTTTCTTTAAATTTAATTTGTATTATTTTAATATGGTAAAACTTTCTTATATATATTATGTCTTATAGTATATATATTTACTATGGTAAAATTCTTATATATGTGTGTGTCTGTGTACATGTATATATGTATATATGTATATACACATACATACTTACAAAGAACACGTTTGACTCCCTTGATAACGTTAGTTAATTTGATAACGAAACATTTGCAAGAATGAAAGTAAACTTAGTAAAAGATTTTACAGATATTCCACCATAGCTATATAAACTAGTAATTCTGTTGTTATATTTCTAACTATCAAACAATATGTACAATTTCCTTTATCCCTGCTCAGAATACAGGTAATCCTCAATTTACAACAGTGACCATTCAAAATTAAAAAAAAACACTGAAAAAAGTGACTTATGACAATTTTCCACACTTATTTTTCCACACGGTCAAATGACCAAAACTCAGATGCTTGAAGATAAAGCACAGAAAAAGTTTTCCTCATGACTTACTTTGAGTTTCTACTGGCTGTTGCCTGATCATGGTTCAGAATCCTCAAAAGAAAAAGAAAAAAAAATCTGCAAATTTATTTCTATTCTGTTTTATTAGCTGCCTCCATCAAAAGATACTCTATGTCCTGATTTCTATTCCTCCCAGGTGGGAGAGTTAATATAAGCAAAATATTAACTCTTTAAAAAATACGATGTCTTGATCAGAAGTTATTTTGAGGGTTACAATTATTCCTAATGATTATGGCTCTGGCTAATCTTATGCATGCTTTGGTATATAATTTGGTGAGACTTCAAGGTACTATATTAAAATGTTAGCCAAACAAGCTATATCTTAACAACAATAATTTATTTTCCCTTTAGAATGAGATGTTGATGTGAAATCAATTTGAAATTGCTGGAGGAAAAGAATTTGTATATGCCTGTGAGCATTCCTGTGCGTAGGAAGTTGAACTGACCTATGATTAGTGAAGAAGGTTTTATGATTATAGGAAAATGGAGATTTATCTACAGAATACATTATAGGATTAGGCAAGCTCTTTGCTAAATACATCTGATCAAAAGGAGGCTCAGAGAGCAAAATTGTACACTTGCGAGCCTAGAAACAAAGCAAAAGGAAGTGACAAGCAGTAGTAAGAGGGATAAATGGAGAGGAGAAACTGAATAAATTCTTAAATATTTACTGTATTTACTCCTCCTCTGCCACCTCTTGTCACGTTGTGTTCTGCTAGTAAAGTCACATTTCCAATAAAAATACATTATAATATACTTTATTAAGGATACCTGAAAGCCTTAGGCCATGTCTAAGTTGGTTTTGAGAAACTTATTTATTTGTTTGTTTGTTTGTTTGTTTATTATAAATTTATATGCCGCCCTTCTCTGGAGACTCAGGGCGGCTTACAATCCATTAAGCAATAGCCTTCATACCTTTGTATATACCTGCTTAGAAGGGCTTTTGCCCCCCCACCCCCACCCCCCACCCAGCGGTGTTCTTTTTTATACAAAGTCAGCTTATTGCCCCCACAATCCGGGTCCTCATTTTACTTACCTCGGAAGGATGGAAGGCTGAGTCAACCTTGAGTCTGGTGAAATTTGAATTCACAATAATTACAGGCAGCTGGCAGTTAAGTGCTACTTTAACAGCACTTTAGTCTACTGCACCACCAAGGCTCCTTTCTTGAATCATTCCTAGTTACAGTCTTGGAAAATAATTACTTCAGATTTAGTATATTTAATTGCAATCTAAACTTTATGTCTATGGAGATTGTCAGTCATCCAGGTCATGATTCTCTCAAAGGTGCTTTTTCAAGAGGAAACTGGACTTTCTGGTTTTTCTTTGAAGACGTTTCGCTTCTCATCCAAGATGCTTCTTCAGCTTTTATGATTCTCTAATTTTCTAGAGATATTTAATTTTGGGTAGCAAGAATATTTTATATGCTGGCTATGGAGAACATAGGTAATAAGTAGATTTATCACATGGAAGAGCCTCATAATAAACTTGAATAAAATAGCCTGTTATCAGTCAACTTGTAGTTTGTATAGACTGTAAATGTATTACATTTATCTATGAAATATATTGATATACCGTCTCTTAAAATGTTTTGTCTCTTGAATTCATCGGATCTTATTGAGGCTAATCATACCTCTGACCTATTGACACAATGAAACATTTGTCATGATGATTAATTGCCTCATTGTTTTCAGTGGTACTTCTGATGAATATCTGACTGAATTTTATACATATTCAACAATAATGGCAAAAAACTGACAAAGGGAATTTCTTTCTTATGCTCTTGGTGCAACTCTTCCACTTTTTTCAGCAGGCTTGACATTCATGATTACATGAGAGTGTACATGTATATTCTCACTGTACAAGAGAGATCAAAATTAATACTTGCAAGAACCTGTTTATCAGAACAATTTAAAATTGCATGTCATTAAACTCTTTGAGTATATCCTATTGATAAGGATACATTCAAGAAGCTACCAATGTTTGTTAAGAAAAACTTCAGATGCTTGAGATATATTTCTTCACTTATTACCATTGGGGTTTTTTTGTGTGTTCATTTATAAAGTGTGTGTGTGTATAAATTATATTTCGCTGATAAAGAAATAAAGGGAGATGAGTATAGAACTATTTAGCTCTCATCAGCTAACCATACCCTTACTTGGATTCAAAGTTGGGCTGCCTGCATGTTAGGCAGTTGTATTAACCTCTGAGCCACAAGTTCTCCTTCCTTCATCAGCTTGAACCAAGGGAGAGATGAAATGTTTTTCTATTGAGACACCTGGTCTACCCCAACATGTGATGTGGGAGGAAGCAAGAGGCCTCAAGCAGTCGCATTTACGACAAACCATTTTATACCAAATTTATATTTCGCTGATAAAGAAATAAAGGGAGACTAGTATGGATCTATTTCAAGCTATTTAGTTCTCATCAGCTAGCCATACCCTTATTTGGATTCAAACTTGGGCTCCCTTTGTCAGTTTTTTGCCATTATTGTTGAATATGCATAAAATTCAGTCAGATATTTGTAGCATCATATTAATATTGCATCATTTAATTGAAGCACCAATTATATCATTTAAAAATATTTTATGACTTAAGTATTCTTTAGAAATTAGAAACAGATAAGTTTTGCCTTTGGTCGATCATTCACTTGTTCTAAATGTGACGTTCTCTTCATTTGTGTCACAATTGCATCATCTATTCCATTTTGTAAAATTGAGAAGTCTCTGTTGGCTATACTTCAATGAGTTTTCAAATCATTATCTCATATTTTATACAACTGACACAATTTCTTTCCCCATTCTTTCTGGGGATATGTTTGCCTACCTGCCTTTTATCTTGCTGTTGTTGGAGACTTAATACAGTATTGAAAGATAGATAGTCTGTAGCCATAACTTGCTTAGGCAATTTAAAAAACAAGAGAGGCTTGTTCAGGCATTCAGAGATTTACATTCAATATTCAGATAATTCATACTTGTATGTGAAGCATTTGTGAAGTTGGCCTGGCCTTGCCCCTTTCTTTCCCCAGCTTCTATGTATTTAATTGGGGACTGTGTTCTCCAGTGCTTGGTTATATTTAGAAATATAGTTTCTAAACCAATGTGAATAGAACTCCTGTTCAGAACTTCATGTCAATGTGTGGAGGCCAATAAACATAAGCGATGCTTTTCTTTGTATACCCCAACCCTACTGGATGCTGATGTTTGTGTTCTAAGATTTCTTAATCCTTTCCCAATGATTATAAGCAAATAAAATTAGGTCAAGGTTTTTTTGGAGATGCAGTACTGTGGGATATTATGGGAAATAGTATCTCAGAAACAGCAGCTCCGCTCAAGTGCTTGAGAAATCTGAGGAAAAGTGCTTGAGAGAAACTTTGACTAATTCAACTTGTTGTAAACAAAGCCAAGAAATTCCTACTATATTTTCCAACATGCCATTTTCACCCCACAATAAAATCCATGCCACTCTTGCTTTCTTGTTCTTTCAGCAGGAGGAGCTTAGTAAGTATCTACTACAGTACATCCCAGTCAGGTGTTTGTCTCTTTGGATTTCTTTTTACTAGCCTTCAAACTGAAACAACCCCCATTCTCTGGGTACTGTTTAAAGAGTAGATGGTAAGTTTAAAAGGCTGCTTAAACCATGTGGTATTAATTGAACAAATCATTTACATCCCTTTTTCTGATGTGAATGATAGTTCAGTTTATTTAAATAACTTTTGAGACCAGAATTTATTTATGGGTAATCAGCTAAAATTAATTTTACAATATTTTTTTCCTATCTGATCAGATCATGCAGAGGCAATTTAGGTTTGAAATCCAGTTCCTTGCTTGATGCAGGACTATAGATATAACTGTTCCCAACAGATGACTGCTAGTATTTGATTCATTATAACCCTTGAGTGACCCATTGTTATCCAGTTCATTGCTTAACTGATGCCATTGCCAAAATGATTTTACTGTTAAAAGGGTTTTTTCCCACCCCTCTAAAACCTAATAAAAATCTATCCTGTGGATAGAAATCTATTATTCTATGCCCTAAAATTGGAATAACAGAACAGATCTCTGTGTTACACCATTTCAGGTTCTTGAAGAGTTATCTTCAGTGTCCAGTTCTTAAATCTTATTGTCATTCATCTCTTTATTATCCCATCCCCCACCCCCACCTCTGGTACTCTTGACAGATTCATGGGTTGGCAATTTCCCGGATCTTTCCCCACCCCTATATTATTTTTAAAAAAAATAGAGATAGTAACTTTGTTTGAGTTGTATAGCTCTAAACTTATTCCCTGGGATTCAACCAGACTATCACCAAGGTTTTTTAAAATACCTTGCAATACCATTATTTTAGGCCTAGAGTTTTGAACACATTCAAAGTAAATAGTTATTTCCTAGACATGTTTCTTTAGCCTCCATTTTCATTTATGCCCTTTGGTCCACTTATTAATAATTGCTTTCTTGGAACACATGTCCTTTTGTTGGCAAAACTAAGGCAAAACTAGAAATTGAGTGCTTCTGTTTTTCTTCCTTAATTTTCAATATTTTTTTTCTATTAGCAGCTGATAACTTGATTCTTCCCACTTTTTTGAACATATCTGAAGAGATATTTTTTGTTATTCTTATAACCCTATGCAGTACCCTGTACAGTATTATCAAGTTAATCCCCTTGGATATCTGAACTAGTAAGGATATTTTAGCCAGACATTTTCTTTTAAATAAATTTTATTTTTATTCATTTTATTTATTTATTAAATGTAGATGTCATTTCTTTGTTGAACAAAATTATATTCCTGTATTCCAATCATAGAGATCAATTGACCAAGCTTCTATTATTCCTGTTAAACCATATTTGCCTTCTTGTTCCAAGATTTCAGATCCATCATGCTTTTTTCCCATGTTCTAAGCAGCAGTGTAGGGAAGGCTGTGAGCTTCGTAAGTCAATATTCTTCTTTTTCTAAAAAAAATAATAATTTTTGAATAGATATTTTCCAATAATTAAATAAGCTTTTTGAAAGCAACATTTCCATTTCCTTTTTCAGTGTGAAGATATTTATCTGAGATTTTTGTCTTCAATCCCTGTAGGTTTTAATTTAAAGCCCTTTGATCATACTTACCAAGCTCTGACCAAACACATTTTTCAAGTAATTCTGAAATGCAAGCAATTTCACATTTCACACCAGGACTTCAACATCCAGATAATTTGGACCATGGTCTCTGAAATCAAATCTCTCCCATCAACACTTTTTGTAGCCAATATTCACTCACAACATGCTTTCTGTCATGCCCCAGTCTGAATCTGAATCTGCAGCGGACAATGAGCTGGAACAAGAACTGACAGTGAGTAAGAGGGCAGTTCCGTTGACCTTGGAGGAAACTGGGGAAGGGCAGAGTCAGTCCAGCCAGGGGTGTTCAGAATTAGTAAGGCCTGCAAGCAGGGAGGAGAGACAGAGCTCTGATGAGGAGCAGGAACCACCCCCTCCTGATGCAAGGGCTAGGAGAGTAAAGAGAAGGTGTGATCAATGCAGACAGAGCAGGCCACGCACAAAGAGAGTGCCCCACCCAGCTTCACCAGGCACACCTGGGGAATGAGACTTAAGGAGATACCATGGGGAGGGGCATTTGTCAGGAACAAATACTGAGTTCCTGAAGTGTTGTGTGCCAACGTTTGAACTTGCCAAGAGTCCTTGCTTTCCTTGTTGGCATTCAGGACTAATTATCTGAATCTTTTGCTCCCTGATCTCCTTGCTTGGTTCTTTTTTGCCAGAGACATTTGGGATTTATTTCCATGCAGCCTTGGTGCAGACAGCGCTGGGCTGGACTAGGCTGCCAGAGGCTGCTTGAGGTTTGGGTGTGGGGTTTGTTCTCACTCTGCTCTGGAACTTGCCAGAAACGTGGGAGCATTTGGGGAGCTTTGGAGCAATCAAGGGCTGGTTTGAACTGTCAGCTGTTTGTGTTATCTCTGTGCCGTGCTCTGGGTCATCACACTTACCTTCCTTTCCAGTTTTATTCCTATGACTATGAGAATGGATACAAATTTCTTGAATTCGCTCCCTAGATCTTAAAGGCTATGGTCATACATTTATAGTCATATTGTCTCCACATGAATTATCTGAAAGAGTAAGTATTGAGTGATCTAACAGAACAGTCTAAGGTCAATCACATCACTGATTCCTAGTAGACAATACATTTGCTATTCCATTGGGTTCATTCGTTATGTATGTATTTTGGTTTTTCATAGCAGTGAGCCCCTGGCTGCCAAGACTTTTCCTTTTACAGTATGTGGAATGCAGCTGTATTCCTTCTGCAGTTTAGTCAATCACCATTCAGTTTCCACTTATGTAGTTTGTTTCTTCAAGGTATTTTGTTTGTTTGTTTGAAAAAGCCTGAAAACCGTTTGACCAGAGTATAATTTTGCCTCCACTCATCATTTTTTTCCAGTTGTTCATTTGTTTGTCTTCCTTATGGAAAGCGATTCCCATTGTCCATTTTTGCAGGATCCTCCATCTTTTATCTAATAAATCTTAATTTTTTTTTTCTTCAGCTGAAGCCAGATCTCAAATTGATCTAATCCTCTGACTTTTTCTTCAGTCACTGCTGTGATGTTGTGCTTTCTACAAATCTATCCTCTATTGTTATTTTTTTAGGAAGGAACACAAACATGCCATAAGGATTATGGGTTTTACTCTATTCTTACGATTCTTCTCCTAAATAGATGCCCTGATAGAATAGAGGAGGGTTATAGTCTGAAAATATAACTCACATCAGGACTATAAAAAATTAAGAATGGCTTAATCCTTCATTATCTTCCTTCTTTGCTTAAACATTTTTGGGTACTTTCCTCAACATGATTACACTGGCATCAACGGTTTGCCAAGAAGCAGAAGGTATCTGCATGTCAAAATGTAGCTGCCTAGCGTTCCTTGGAATACAGACCTGGTGAACTATCTCAAAGGGACAGAGAAGCTATCTGCTATAGTTCCTAGCAGCTCCCAAAGAATACAGTAGAACAAGTAGTCCTTGGCTTATTACCAGTTGGAACCAGGCCATCTATCAATCAGTGATATAGTCATTAAGTGAATTGTGTGCAATTTTGCAGCATTTTTCCACAGTCATTATGGAAATCACTGTAGTCTTTAACCAAATGTACCTCCCCCCCCCCCAAAATTTTCCTTGTTGGAAGCCAGCTGGGAAGGAGGCAAATAGTGATGATATGACTCAAGGATGCTGCAACCATAATGACTACTACTAAACACCCAAACTGTAATCATGTGACTGGTATGACTATTGTAAGGACACTATTATAACTTGGAAAGGTGGCTAAAAATGGTGGTAAATTGAGGATTATCTGAAGGTGTTTGAACCTGATTGTGATTCCCATAAGTTTTCATTCTTGTCAATGCAGTTTGTCATCACAATAAAATATTAATTTAGCAGAAAACAGATTGTAGCACATCATTCTTTTCCACCTGACCACAAAGTTTTAGATACTGTGCTGCAAAATAACTCGGGGGCATGCCTTTTTTCTCTATACTAGTTCACCACTACTATAACAGTTCATTTATACTAGCAGCTGAAACCTCTTTTACCATTGTGTAAATGGTAAAAGAGGTTTCAGCTGCTAGTACAATAGCCACATCATAAAAGGCTTAGGCATATAAAAGATTTAAATCTGGATAAAAGGCAAAGTAGTTGTATGAAGGAGTTACCAAGCTATTTCTCCCAATGTTTTTTTTTTCAGGCCACTTAGAAACTAGTGTGTGTAAGTGAATTAGTTGTATGAAATATGAGCTTATGTTTAGAGGAATAAATAAGAGTACTTATTTCCTCTAAGAACACTTTACATGTTCTGTATTCAACCAACATAAATAAACACTTTTTTTCCAGTTTTGTTGCCTTTATATTAAGAGCTGGTCAGTTAATCTTTATTTCAGTTGTAGATCATTATAAAATATATACAATTACAACCATTCCAGGAATAAGAATTTAAAGTATAGAATAGCATAATAATAACATTATTAGGGGGATTACTAACACAGAATAGTAAAACGTACACCAAAAATTAACCATAAAAATGTATTATTGTTGATATTGAAATGGTAAAGAGTAAAATATGGTGATAAGGTGTAAACATTAAAATGAAGTGCCATAAAATAAATGAAATGAAACAAAAATAGACTTAACGTAGTTGGCATATCAACAAATCTATATAATACTGAGATGTCATACATTTTATGTTTAAAGGAACTCAACAGGTACCATAAATAGTCTATTTGAAATTACAGTAATTAGAATTTAAAGTATAAATAACAGATTAAGGGGTTTAGGGGTTTTAGGGGGTATTCATACAAAACTGTAAAACTTTATCTGAGATAATCTAGTGTATAATTTGAAGTTTCTGGAAATCTAGAACCACTGTAAGTGAAATTACTACTCACATGGAAAACTCACCTGGGTAGAAGAAACTTTTCACTTATTCTTCACTCATGTTAGTGATTTGAATAAGTAAAAATGTTTGAAACATTGATTGAATAACAAATTGAATAACAAATAGTAGCATAAAGGTAATAAACTAGCATACAACTATTTGCTCTTCCTCTTTAATTTCCAGCATGATTCAAATAATGTTTTGACATAATTGTTTCTAATGGCTTACACATAGAAATCTTATTACTGTATTGTATCTTCCATTGTAGCGATTGAAATTACACACATGCAAACACATACACTCCACATATTCTCCAGTTCTTCATTCAGGTTCTGGTTCATCTCCAGTTTCTCATATTCTCTCTTTCTAAGGGTCACTTGGGACCACTACACCTATTACCATTGCTGTCTTTTGATCCTTCTCTACTACCACAATGTCCGATTGATTGGCCAGGTCATGCCAGTCTGTCTGGATCTGGCAGCATAATGGGACAACTCACCACAGCCAGCTCACCATGGCCAACTTGCCACAGGACAATTCGCCGTGGCCAATTTGCCATGGGAAAACATGCCACAGGCCAATTCAACAATTTTATTTAATTATTTAAAATAATTTAAAAATATTCTCATTTTTGTCATTCATTTCATTTTGTCCCTCCTTTTCAATCTTTTCTTTAATGATTCTATTTTACCATTTATTTGACAATACATAACTTTTGTCCCATGGCGAATTGTCCCATGGTGAGTTGGCCGTGATGAGTTGGCCATGGCAAATTGGCTGCGTTGAGTTGGCCATGGTGAATTGGCTGTGGCAAGTTGTTTTAGGGTCATCTGGCAGTCCCACAGGATCTCAGCCCTCTCATTTTCCACATATGTGCAGATGTTCCTGTACATAGTCTACTACTTTGTTGTGCCACACAGTGTATGATCTTCCTGCTTGTATCTTATACCCTGCTATTTTGTTGAATTGCCTGCAATCTTTCTGTATAATCTACATCTCTGTTTACCTTATGCTTAGAACTACGCCTTCAGTCTGACCTAAGCGTAGCACATAAAATTATCTGCTACAACGTCCTACCTGTTCATGACTACTTCAACTTCAACCATAACAATACACAAGCACACAACAGATACAAACTTAAAGTGCACCACTCCAAACTCGATTGCAGAAAATATGACTTCAGCAACAAAGTGGTCAATGCCTGGAATGCACTACCTGACTCTGTGGTTTCATCCCCAAACCCCCCAAAACTTTAACCTTAGACTGTCTACTGTTGACCTCACCCCATTCCTAAGAGGTCTGTAAGGGGCATGCATAAGAGCACCAGCGTGCCTATTGTCCTTGTCCTATATTACCTAATACATTCTTGACAAATAAAATAAAATAAAAATAAATCTTCTGCTTCTAGTGTATTCAGTCCTATCCCAGGTCATATATTGCCATCTCATGACCAGGGAAGCAAGGCCATGAAATCTTAGTGCCAAATTGCTCATTAAAATAGAGCTTTTGCATAGGCTTGAGTGCTCAGAGCCTTGGAGTATCTCTGTCACATGAAACAGGTTTCAAATTACTTGTTACAGTTAAACTTGTTCTGTTAAGTTGCTATATTTATTTATTTATTTCCATTTTACTGTTGTGACTCACCCAAAGACATCCGACAGTGAAATGGACGGCAAACAATAAAGTTTAAATTCTCCTTACCAACCTACCAGTGTGACTGTTGTCTCAGCATTCTCAAGAGAACCATTTGTCTGGCACCTGGTCATTGTCTGACACTTGGCAAAGTGTATCCTTAATCCTCACACACTTCTGTAGTTCCACCATCCAACCTCTCTCTGATTTGCCTTGATCTTAGCCTCTAATGTTATTTTCCAGGGGAGGTATGTAGTCTGTTCTTCATGAAGCATGTTCAGTGGCTGTAGCATATATTAGTTCATTACTTTGCATTTTGGTGGGAGCAGGGATTGTCGTGAGGAGTCTGTTGGCATCTTCCAGCATACTTAGCCGATGATATTTTTCCTTGGAGCCTTGGTATTTGGTCTTGAGAGTTGATTGTAACTCATTTATCCATGATTTTATACCCCAAGTCAGCTACTGTGCTTTTAATGGAAGGAGTGGCAGTGAAGTTCCAGTTGCAGGTGTTGACCAAAGATCTAGTTCATCAGTATCTTCTTGAGTATGGGATGTAATGTATTGTTGGTGCATCGCAAATTGTGAGAGCAGATTCCTCTTCATTATGTAGGTCTTCTGTCCATTCATATGATTCATATCTCATTAGGTCTACTGATCTAGTAGCATTCCATCAGTTCCATGTTCTGTTGTCTTGTGTATCTGTGGTTTCTTCTAATAGCCAACTACTAGATAATCAGATCATCCTGATTCTCAAACATAGGTATGAATTGGTATGTTAATCTGAGCAACAATGGGCCACAATGACTTTCTTAGTTCATGCCACTGTCATATCTGAGATAGACAGATGTAGTGGTAGAGAATCTTTGCCCAGGGAGCTTTGCTGTGAAAACTGTGTTGAAAGCTATTGAATACCAGTATTCCATGTCAAAGGAGTGGCACTCCAACCACTAAACCATCCAGCTGCTACCAACACACACATACACACATACACACATACACATACACATACACATACATACACATACACACACAATATGTGGGTAGATTTGTTGGTTACTAAATTTATATGACAGTATTTGCTTAGAATAAGTAGCTAGCAATTGTGAAGTATTTTGCATTGTAGACTAATCCTTATTTTTTTAAAACGAATTCAAATTTGTTGCATATAATTCAGATATAAATGTATGCAAAGAAATTACAAATCAGACGCCATTTTAATACATCTTTTTTAACCTTTCATTTTTTTCTATCCAAAATTTGAAATGCTTTTCGAAGTACTTTACCTGATTCTAGTCCAATTATACAAATAATGTATCTATTCTTGATAATTAGCCTTTACGGTTGATCTGATGTATTCTGTTTTAACTGAAATACAAAAGCTTTGTGAAATCTTGTTTTGCTGATAGTTGAAGCCAGAGAGGTTGCCAATATAGAAAGTTTGAAATCCACAAACTATTTCAAGTATCTTTGAAAAGCTAATTTATGTTGAGTTTGTGGCATTCCAAAGATCATAGATTTATTAATGCCAAGCACATGCAGCTGAAATTCCCAAGGGGGAGCGGGTGCTTTGATCTTAGAGTTCTTAAGTTTATTTCACTTACTTGTGGAGATTTTCTTAAAATAATTGATTGGGCAAAGTTGATTCTATTTTTGAGTGTACATACAGTATACATAATACTTATAAATGTTAATAACACTTTATAATAGTGGTTTGAAACAATCATACAAAAATTAGATGAAATGCAACTATTTTCTTATTAATATAACAATGAGAAGCCAAATACAATGCAACGATCACATGAATACAGAATAGCAGACGTGAAAGAGATTTTGGAGGTCTTCTAGACCAACCCCCTGCCAAAGCAGGAGATCCTATACCATTCTGGACAAATGGCTGTCCAATCTTTCTTGAAAAACTCCAGTGTTGGAGTACCACAACCTCTGGAGGGAAGCCGCTCCACCAATTAATTAATCAAACAAACATAACATCATCTCAACAAGCCATTATAGGATATTACTTTCAATATCACTGGAGATGTAAGAGGCAACCGCTACAGAGTCACAGATCACCATCTATCAGCCAAGTAAATTATATGCCCCCAACAAGGAATCAGTCTTGTTGGGGAGCAACATGAATTGGGCAGAATTCTGGGCATCAACAACAAGGACTGAAAGCTATCTCCATACCCTGGAAATGTGAATGCTCCGTTGGATATCGGGCATCTTCCTTCTTGACCACATCACAAATGACACCATTCAACAACATTTTGGTATGGCATCAATCATAGAGCAGATGAGAGAATGCCGACTCTGCTGGTATGGGCATGTCCAGAAGACAGCAGCTTCCATCATGGCTAAGACTGCCTACCAACTAGAAGTCAATGACCAGCAACCTCATGGGCGCCCAAAACAGAGATGGAGATGGAAGAGGAGGAGGAGGTCCTTAGCAAAACAGTTATGACCACAATAGAGGCCAACATTTCTGTTTCTGTTTCTAAGTGAGATAGTTAAGTGAATTTGCTCTATTTTATAACCTTTCTTGCCATAGTTGCTAAGTGATTCATTCTAGTTAGTAACATGGTTCTTAAGTGAATCTGGCTTCCCCATTGACTTTGCTTGTCAGAAGGTTGCAAAAACTAATCACATGACCCCAGGACACTGCAACCAACATAAATAGGAAACAATGGCCAAGCATCTGAATTTTGATCACATGACCGTGGGAATGCTGTAAAGGTCATAAGTGTGAAAAACTGTCATACATATTTTTTTCAATTCTGTTGTAAGTTTGAAAGGTAACTAAATGTACTGTTGTAAATCAAGGACTATCTGAATTTCTCTCCTTCCTGGACGATTTTATCAAGGCTCCCTTAGTGTAAATAAGACAGCAGGATATGTAGTTGTCATATAGTAGTAAGGAGCAGTTTAACATTATAAAAATAAAAAGAATTGTCTGAGATGGCAGCAATTGCATAATTAAATTGAAGAACTTTACCCACCTTTGGGAAGGTCTACATTCCTGGTCATCTGTTTAAGTTTAATCAAGGCTTCATCTGGGATTAGGGAGTAACATAGCCAGAAATTAAAAGGTGCAATATGTCAAGTTGGGGATGAGGCAAAGTTATCTAACAGAGTAAGATGAACCAGGAACGTTCCCCGGAAAAATGGTTTCAATCAAAATCTCAGCAGTGTCTGAAGTAGGCCCTAAGGGAGATGTAGTCCAGCTTTAACGAGGCAAGAACATTTGAGATAGAATGAGGAACACAGAGTATAATGCATAGAAATGTAAATAAAGTAGCTTTCAAACTAGAGGCAATTCTTCTAGACCCCATAACAAGGCACCATATAAAGCAAGCTCAAAACTATTACTTCATATCATTTAATTGCTGCAGGAATATAGTTCCTCCTTTGGTGACTTACGTACTTAAGGACTAAAGATTTCAAGCTTAGAAACTCTTTTAGAAAGCTTGCTCAATTAATTATCAGCAGGTAGAAGATTGGAAATGGATGTCTAGATGCTTAAAGCCCTGAACCTGGTCAAATATTCTCTTTTGAATATTCTATCTAATCAGAGATGTTTTAAACTTGTACTGTGACTACAAATAAGCTTATAACTGTGGAGTTAAAACAGCTTGTTCAGAAAACAGGAAGTTATGTGTCTAACTTTCAGAAGCAAAGTAAACTAAATAAATACGAGTGTATATCAGAGGTGGTGTTCAGCCAGTTCAGATTGGTTCTGGTGAACCAGTAGCGGAAATTGTGGGTCCGTCCACCTGCCCTGGCTCTATGCCCTCCTATTTAGGCACCTTTTTGAGACCGGGCGCATACGCGGAAGGTGCATGCAAGCAAAGCGCATCAAGGGTGGGTTCTAAAATATTTTTGGCCGAAGAAGTTGCAGAAAAAAAATCCTTTTAAAAGCCTCTGATGATCAGGCAACTCAGCTGGGATCATCAAAGGCTTTTAAAGGCATTTTTTTTCCTACAACCTCTTCAGCTGAAGATGTCGTAGAAAAAATGCTTTTAATGCTCTGACGATCCCAGCTGAGCCACGTGGTCATCAGAGGCTTTTTTTAAAAAAACTTTTAAAAGCATTTTTTCGGCCGAAGGGGTTGTAGAAAAAATGCTTTTAAAAGTTAAAAAGAAAAGCCTCTGATAAGGTGGGCGGGGTAAGCGAGAGGCGACCGGGCAGGGGACTGGTTTGGGGGCGTGGTCAGCCAATGTTATTACCGGTTCTCCGAACTACTACAAATTTTTACTACCGGTTCTCGCGAACCAGGAGCAACCCACCACTGAAGTGCATGCACAGAAGGCTGGGTGCATGTGCAGAAGTGACGCATGTGCATACATTTGTGAACCGGTAGGGAAAATAAGTGAATACCACCCCTGGTGTATATGTTTTTTTCCCCCTATTTTCATTCCAATTCAATGACAATTGAATCATTCCGGACAAAGATCTATACAGTATGCATTTTTCTGTGCATTCTTTTCATAGTATGTTTTTTCGAGCACATGTGTATTTTTATGGTCAGAAGTATTGCAGAATAAACAAAAGTATTGTAGAATGAACATTCTGGGTCAGTCATGGGAATGAAAGATTTGTTCTTCCAAGCTTTTGGACTCATGCTGGAGTCCATCAACTTCTGCCTCATGAACGAAGGCAAATATTTTTGTATCTGGATAATGTTGCAGGATCTAACCTGGGCCAATCACCAGGACTAGAGGTTTAGTCTTCTTAGCTTTCGGACTTGTCCTGGAGCCCAACCTCAGGGAACTTCTCTCTACCAGAATATGTGTTTTGTATAGTATTATGTGGTGCCTGATTGTGTGTGGCTTTTTATTTGTTGATTGGGGTGTTGATGGCTGGCTATTAAATAGTTGGCTTTAGTTTCCTTGTCCTTGGCAGCTAAGTACCTGTAAACTGGTGGTAAATTAGCAATCTTGTTGACTGACAAGGGGCCTGTTTCCTAGGTTTCAGTCATTTCCCTGCTATCTTTGTACCTGCTCAGTCAGCAATCTCATTAGCATCTAAATTGAATGTATCTCCTTATTCATTGCAATGTGAGGCTATCAATGAGTTCTTGTCTGACCACTCGCTTGTGTTCTTGCAATATGGTGGTTGGGTTCTAGCCTGAGTCAAAAAGCTTGGAAAACTGAAGCTCTGGTCCTGCTAACTGACCCAGATTAGATCCTGGAACTTCTCCCTCTTTAGAAAAATGTGCATTGGGCTGTTGTATTGGTGTTTCAACTCCATAATAGATAAATTAAGTTAGCAATAATACGTGGTCTGAAGAAAATTCATTGCTTTTCAGCCCCTGAAAATAAAGATGGGATTGAATAAGTGAATAATCTTACAATTTAATTCACTTTGTGATGTTGAATCTGAACATGAATTAAAATGGAGGCAATATAGAATAACTTTCTGATAACTTTAATACAGCAGTTGTTTTCTACAATATGCTTCCATTTGTATCACCACTTCTCTTTGCTGACATTCGTTTGCCATTTCACCACAATAAACAGAAGTGCAACAGTAGTTTTTTTTCCCTAGCAGGAGTAAATATGTGCATGTCAGGAAACCTACTAATCAGTGGTGGGTTGCCCCCGGTTCACACCGGTTCTATAGAACTGGTAGTAAAACTGGCGGGAGGCCCCGCCCACAGACCCGAATGTCACCAAAACACTTCTACGTGCACAGAAGAGCGCTCTCACATGCGCAGCCCTGGTGTGAACTAGTAGTAAAGGTAAGTAGAACCCAATCCTGTTACTAATGTCCTCATTCTGTGCAAAATCCACCTGAAAAGTTGAAACCCCTAGTTGGAAACAGTATTTTGGGATTTATGAAGGACCAACAAGTAGAACAACCCAAACCTCAATAATAATAATAATAATAATAATAATAATAATAATAATAATAATAATAATAATAACAACAACAACAACAACAACAACAACAACAACAACAACAATATTTTATTTCTATATCACCCTTCTCCTGAAGGACTCAGGGTGGTGTACAGCCTATTAAAAGCACAAAGACAAACAAAAATTAAAAATAATTAAAATTATTAAATAATTTTGGCTCAAATATAAAAACCCCAAATTTAAAGCCCCAAATTTAAAACATCCAGTTAAAATCATTACATTGATAGCCTAGCCTGGCGGAACAACAAGGTTTTGAGGGCACAGCGAAATACACGGAGGTCAGAGATCTTATGCATTTCTGGGGGCATTCCAAAGGTCAGGGGCTCCCACAGAGAAGGCCTTCCCCCTGGGTGTCGCCAGCCAACATAACTTGGCCGATGGCACCCTGAGGAGACCCTCTCTGTGGGAGCGGGCTGGCCGGTGGGAGCTACTGCTGGCAGAAGTTGGTCTTGAAGGTACCCAGGTCCAATGCCATGGAGTGCTTTAAAGGTGGTAACCAACACCTTGAATCACACCCGGAAGACCACTGGGAGCCAGTGCAGCTCGTGCAGGAGGGGTGTCACATGGGCACAACGGGTTGCGCCCATAACCACCTGCACGGCTGCATTCTGGACCAGTTGGAGCCTCCG